>CM056051.1:540049422-540724422 GCA_029574335.1 Rana kukunoris | reverse complement strand
CATAAGAGAGAAAGAGAAGTGAGAGAAAAAGACAGCAAGGGAAAGCTAGAGATAATGAGAGAGAGGGGGGGGGGGGGTGAGAAAGAGAGAGAAAGGGATAGACTGAGAGAAAAGAGAGTGGGCCAGAATCTCAGCTGAGATACGACGGCGTAAAAAATAAAAATAAAAAAAGTTTTTTATTTTTTTTTCTTCCTCTCACTTAACCACTTAAGACCCGGACACATATGCTGCTAAATGACCCAAAGGGCCAGATTCAGGTAGAGTTAGGCTGGAGTATCCATTGATCCGCCAGCCTAACTGTCACTTTAAGCCGGCGTTTCTGTTTTCTGTAACCAGAAAACAAGAAACGCCGGGTTGAAGTTCCGATGCGATCGGCGTAATTGAATTTCGCCATCGCATCGTTACTTCAACTTAAAAATGGCGCCGGGGGCGTTCCCGCTGATTAACGCTGAAAAAATATGTTAATCAGCGGGAGTCGGAAATTCACGATCGTTTTCGGGGCGCGACGCAGTGACTTTACGACGTTTCCGGAAGCGATACGCAACGTAAAGATAAAGCAGCCCCCTAGTGGAGTATCCTATGTTAAGTATAGGCGTCGTCATCGCGTCGGAAAAAATAAAAATCGCGTCGCTTGCGTAAAAATTACATGAATGGGGATGTGACGTCATTGACGTTCACTGACAGAATTTGGAGCATGCGCACTGGGATGCATTGACAGTCGACGCATGCGCAGTACGTTTGCCGCGGGATCACGCTTAGTTTAAATAATACACGCCCCGTACCCGCCCAATTTGAATTCCTCCGGCTCATTTGCGATGCGCTGCCGCAACTTTAGGAGCAAGTGCTTCATGAATGACAGCACTTGCTCCTAAAGTTTCGCCAGAGTGAGGCTGGGTTCACACTACGATTTTCCCGTCCGTCAGCCGCATACGATTTCAGTTTTGAAAACGTACGGGCCCGTATGGGAAAACGCATACATAGACAATGCATTGCAAATCGTATGCACTCAGATGCATCCGGGTGCGTACGATTTGCTGGCAAAACGTTTTTTAACAGTACACAAAACCGTGTTCGACCACGGTTTTGAGTCAGTTTTTGAAACCGTATGGCAAACGCATACGTTTTTTTTTAACATTAAAGTCAATGGAAAACGCACATATGTGCGGTTCCATACGTATAAACCGTATGCGTTTTTCGTCTGCGCATGCGCATTTTCAAAACAAGAAAATCTTTTTTTATTAAATGACACTAATTCCAAAAACGTATGCGTTTTTTTAATCAAAACCGGATGGAACCGTACGCACTTTTTGAAACCGTATACGTTTTATAAACGCATACGTTTACGTACGGTTCAATCCGTTTCAGCCGCATACGTTTTTTCATATAAATCGTATGCGGCTGACGGATGGGAAAATCGTAGTGTGAACCCAGCCTAACGTAAATGAGAAGCATTAATCCAGAGCAAAGATGCTCCCATCTACCTGAATCTGGCCCAAAGTGTTTTTACAATTCGGCACTGCGTCGCTTTAACAGACAATTGCGCGGTCGTGCGACCTGGCTCCCAAACAAAATTTGCGTCCTTTTCTTCCCACAAATAGAGCTTTCTTTTGGTGGTATTTGATCGCCTCTGCGATTTTTATTTTTTGCGCTATAAACTAAAATAGAGCGACAATTTTAAAAAAAAATCACTATTTTTTACTTTTTGTTATAAAAAAAATCAAATAAACTAAATTTTAGTAAAACATTTAGGCCAAAATTAATTCAGCCGCATGTCTTTAGTAAAAAAAAAAAAAAAATAGCTACCTAGCGGGAACAGCGACACTAATACAGCGATCAGAAAAATGATCGCTTAGTGACGCTGGCAATAGGGAGTGAAAGGGTTAACTAGGGCGGTGATCAAGGGGTTAAAACTTTATTATTGGGGGGTACGGGGGCTACCCTGGACCTAACACTAACTGGATGTCACACTGCCTGTCACACTGACACTAAATGCAGTGATTAGGCGTGCGGCGGTCCTTAAGTGGTTAACAAGAGAGGTATGTGGGTAGTGGATGATGAGAGTTACTCTTGTCCCCTCATAATACGGAGTAGGGAGAGCACAGGAAATATGTTTTAAAAATGAGACCCCTTTTGAATGGGGGTGTTTTTTTTTTCTGCCCCCGAGGAAGGGGCAGGGGGGGGAGGAGAGAGTAGGAGATAAGGAGGAGGTAGGACTGTCCTATAATTGTGGTATAGGAAACTGTTTAATGTTGTAATTTATGTGTATGAAACGGTAAATGTATTTAATTGAAGAAAAACATTTTGTATGCTTATTGACAATGTGGTGTTAAATGTATAAATGTTTTGAAAAACTCAATAAAAATACATTTAAATAAGAGATACGACGGCGTATCTCCAGATACGCCGTCGTATCTCTGTTTCAGGGCCGTCGTATCTATGCGACTGATTCTTAGAATCAGTTACGCATAGATTTTGCTTAGATCCGACTGGCGTAAGTCACTTACAACGTCGGATCTAAGTTGCAATGTTACGCTGGCCGCTAGGTGGCGTTCCCGTCGATTTCTGCGTCGAATATGCAAATGAGCGTGATACGCCGATTCCCGAACGTATTTGCGCGCCGTCGTCGTAGTTAACGTACTTTGCGTCAGCGTAAGGTTACCCCTGCTATATGAGGGGGTAACCTTGCGTAGGTCCGGCGTAAGCCATGTTAAGTATGGACGTCGGGACAGCGTCGCGTTTTTTTTCCGTTGTAGTTTGGACGTCGCGAATAGGGCTGTGCGTTAATTACGTTGACGTCGAAACCAATGTATTTGCAGCGTACTATGGCGCATGCGCAGTGGGCTACGTTCACGGCCGGCGCATGCGCAGTGTGAAAATTTCATTATTATAATAAAACACGCCCGCCGCTAGAAAATTTGAACTACATCCACGAACGCCGGCCCATTTACGCTACGCCGCCGTAAGTTACAGCGGCATTTCTTGAGGATAAGGATACGTCGCTTTGACTTACAGCGGCGTAGAGTAAATGGGACGCGCCGCGCGGGCGGCCCAGGTATGTGGATCTGGCCCAGTGCGTGAAACAGAGAGGGGAGAGAAATAAAGTGAGATGGAGAGAGTGAGAGAGAGAAGATAATTGCCTCTATGTTACATGTTATTCTAATAGGAACTCTTCCTCTATTATTGTAAAGGGTGATGAAAAACGGGGATAACGTCTCCGCGGCGGAATGTTCCCATCTGAGATCCCTGATATTGAATTCGGTGCTGGGAATGTAAGTAAATATTTTTTATTCTTGTTGTATAAACAGAGATGAGTGAACTTTGGAATATTAGCGCAGAGTGTGTTTCCCAATTGCAGAGTTGTATCTGGCATGATCCCAACGCACAAATATTGGGCTTAGAGGGTCGGGGGTTCAGGGCCGCCATCAGGAATGATGGGGCCCCTTACACAGCTTCAGGCATGGGCCCCCTGGAGAACTGGGGGGGGGGGGGGGGGGTGCTGCCGCCTGAAATTGAGAAGCAGGGGGGGGGGGCTGCTACGAATTGAGAAGCGTGGTTAATATCTGGGGCTCTGGGACCTCTGGCCCTTTAAAAAATAAAATTAAAATATATTAAAAAATATTTTTTTTATCAAAAATAAATTTAAAAAAAGAGGGAGTTGCCATCCGGGGCCCTGGTGGCCTCCGGGCCCTTGGGGACCTCCGGACCTCTACAAAAAAAAAAAAAAAAATTGGCCCTTTAATAAAAAATAAAATAAAAATATATTAAAAAAAGTTTTGTTTTATAAAAAAAAAAAAAAGAGGGGGTTGCCACCTGGGGCCCTGGGGACCTCCGGACCCCTAAAAAATAATAAAAGAAAAAAAAAATGTCCCTTTAATAAAAAATAAAAAAAAATATATTAAAAAATATATTTAAAAAAAAATAAAAATAAAAAAAAGAGGGGGTTGCCATCTGGGGCCCTTGGGGACCTCTGGACCCCTAAAAAATAATAAAAGAAAAAAAATTGGCCCTTTAATAAAAAAGAAAAGAAAAATATAATAAATATATATTTTTATAAAAAATGAATAAAAAAGGAGGGGGTTGCCATCTGGGGCCCTGGGGACCTCCGGACCCCTAAAAAAATAATAAAAGAAAAAAAAATTGGTCCTTTAATAAAAAATAAAAAAAATATATTAAAAAATATATTTTTTTTAAAAAAATAAATAAAAAAAAGAGGGGGTTGCCATCTGGGGGCCTCCGGGCCCCTGGGGACCTCTGGACCCCTAAAAAATAATAAAAGAAAAAAAAATGGCCCTTTAATAAAAAAGAAAAGAAAAATATATTAAATATATGTTTTTATAAAAAATAAATAAAAAAGGAGGGGGCTGCCATCTGGGGACCTCCGGACTTCTAAAAAATAATAAAAGAAAAAAAAATAGGCCCTTTAATAAAAAATTAAAAAAATATATTAAAAAATATATATTTTTTTTAAAAGTAAATAAAAAAGAGAGGGGGTTGCCATCTGGGGCCCTTGGGGACCTCTGGACCCCTAAAAAATAATAAAAGAAAAAAAAATTGGCCCTTTAATAAAAAAGAAAAGAAAAATATAATAAATATATATTTTTATAAAAAATAAATAAAAAAGGAGGGGGTTGCCATCTGGGGCCCTGGGGACCTCCGGACCCCTAAAAAAATAATAAAAGAAAAAAAAATTGGTCCTTTAATAAAAAATAAAAAAAATATATTAAAAAATATATTTTTTTTAAAAAAATAAATAAAAAAAGAGGGGGTTGCCATCTGGGGGCCTCCGGGCCCCTGGGGACCTCTGGACCCCTAAAAAATAATAAAAAAAAAAAAATGGCCCTTTAATAAAAAAGAAAAGAAAAATATATTAAATATATGTTTTTATAAAAAATAAATAAAAAAGGGAGGGGGCTGCCATCTGGGGACCTCCGGACTTCTAAAAAATAATAAAAGAAAAAAAAATAGGCCCTTTAATAAAAAATTAAAAAAATATATTAAAAAATATATATTTTTTTTAAAAGTAAATAAAAAAGAGAGGGGGTTGCCATCTGGGGCCCTGGGGGCCTCCGGGCCCCTGGGGACCTCTGGACCCCTAAAAAATAATAAAAGAAAAAAAATTGGCCCTTTAATAAAAAAAGAAAAGAAAAATATATTAAATATATATTTTTATAAAAAATAAATAAAAAAAGAGGGGGTTGCCATCTGGTGCCCTGGGGACCTCCGGACCCCTAAAAAATAATAAAAGAAAAAAAATTGTCCCTTTAAATAAAAAATAAAAAATATATATTAAAAAATATATTTTTTTAAAAAAATAAATAAAAAAAAGAGGGGGTTGCCATCTGGGGCCCTGGGGGGCTCTGGGCCCCTGGGGACCTCCGGATCCCTAAAAAAAAAAACATTTTTTTTTTTTTAGGGGGTTCCCATCCGGGCCCCTGGGGACCCCCGGGCCCCTTACAGGTGTAATGCCTGTACCCCCCTGATGGCGGCCCTGCGGGGGTTACTCAGACCTTGGACAAAACAGAAAAAATTATCTTTAGAGACACAAACTCTACTACACTACTAGGGATGAGCGGAACACCCCCGTGTTCAGTTCGCACCAGAACGTTGGAACAGACCGCCTGTGCGAACATTTAGAACCCCACTGAAGTCTATGGGACTCGAACGTTCGAATTCAGTGAATCCTCTCCCTTCAGATGCAAAACTCACCAACTCAAATTGCCTTACACTCTGGTGTTTGGCGTGTAAACGTGTACAAAAAAAAAAAAAACCTCACTGGAAGGGGGTAGCAGATAATTCCAGTTCCAACCAATTCACTGCCAGAAAGCTCCGCATGTAAATAAAAGAAGTGCTCAAAATAGCGTGATGCCGTAAAATCAGTTTAATACCACACTTAAATCTTCAAATATAGCACTCACATGAATCTCAAAAAATAGAGCAATACACTGCAGAGATGAACCAAAAACCGAGAATATTGGTCACAGCAGACCCAAGGGCCCAGATTCACGTACATCGGCGCATTATCGGTCCGGCGTAGCGCACCGCCATTACGTTAGACTTGCGCCATCTAGCCGCGTAATCCCCCGATTCACGTAGCTTTTGCGCAGGAAATTGCGCAAGCGTAAGATTTTTTCCAGAGGCGTAAGGAGGAGTAATACAAATTGGGAGGGACGTGGGCGTGTTACATTGAAATGAGCCGTGACCCCATGCAAATGAAGGGCCGGCCGACTCGCGCTTGAAGGAGACCATGGTCAGCTCCGATGTGCGCATGCTCACAACTCGGGAGCGGCGCAATCAGTGAAATTGGAAATGGACTAGGGCAACTTTATGAACTACGCAGACAGCATAAATAGACACACACAAACGCACTTCCTTTGCAAAAATACATCCCTTTGTGTCCCTTCCTCTACAGCAAGGTGCTTTTGTTTGTTTGTGACGTGTCTTTGAGATATTTGAGTGATTTTTGTCTTTTATGTGTTTTCTTTGTTGTTATTTTGTTTAAATTATATTTTTGCTGGGCATTTTTTATTTTTGCTCGTCATTTATTTAATATTTTTGGTTCTGTTTGTGTATGATTTTGGAATGTGGGGGTGATATTCCTGCGGGAAAAGGGGTGTCACCCTCATTTGTGGTGGAGAAGTGATCCCCAGGTCCGTGTGAATGGTGTATGAATGTACAGTGACATAATTGGAGCCGTGGCGTGGCGTTGCAGCTCACAAGTCCTGCATGGTGGACTGGTGCCAATCCAATGTGATGAGGATGTGGGGTGTGTGTGCTAGGGACCACAGTGGTGTGCATGCATGCATTCTCATTGTGCCATGATTAATGTGTGTGTTTAACGTGCAAAGATGCATAATGTGAGCTGGCATGAGATGGGGTCATGAGATGGGGTACCAGTGCATATGCAGAGTCACCTTGAAGGGAAAAGACAGGAGGATGTTAGTCATGCATGTGCCACTTGTGAGGTGTGCATCACGGGAGGGGATAGTCATGCCTGACTCCCATGTCACTCACCAACCAGCCAGCTGTCCCCATACATGTTCTGTTGGAAATCTGTGGGGATGGGGCTCTGATTGTATATGTAGCTGTCATGGGTGTCATGGGTGGTGTCATGTGTTGGGCTGCTGATGTCCTCCTGCAAGGTTGTGGTAATTCCACGATGGCATGAGGGGTGAATCTGAAGATGCGAGACACCTCAGAATCTCTCATGCCAAAGATGTCTATGCGTGTGTGATATATCAAGTGAAGAGTGAGGGGCTTGTATCAGATAAGAATATTCTATTAGATTAATTTAAATTGTAAATTTTATATAAGAAAAAAAAAAAAAAAAAAAAACATCTCCCGTGCCCTCCTCAGTGCCCTCCTCAGTGCCCTCCTCCTTCTTTGCTCATCTAAAGTCAGTAGTATAGCTATGCGCGACGATGCCCCTGGCATGTTGGCATACAGATTGTTGGGCAACACGTGTGACTGCTGAGCTCCTCACTAACAGTGTTGCTTTCTCTGACAAGTAGACTTTTTTTCATTTTTTAGACCAGCTTTTAGGTGCTCTAACTTTAGACAGAACATTTTGCTGTTGCGCACATCGCGTAGCCTGCGCAGCAACTGCGTTTTTTTGTGGATCCCCGCAACTCCCTCATTAGCATATTTGACTAGCAAATCAATGGTGTGTCTAGCGCATTTTTGCACGGACGGATGCGTCTGTCTAACGAAATTACGCCGGACAAAAAAAAGTAGATTTCTGGCGTAATTCGTTTTCTGAATCGCGCGCATCTAAACGCACGCGCACATTTAGACTTACGCACGCACAACAGCAGTTGCGCACGCGTAATCGCTCTGTGAATCTGGGCCAAGGTGTCCACTGATCGCTCACCACCTCCCTTCTGTTCCTTCCTGGATCTCTGCTTCCTTGATCGGCCTTGATACGTCACACGTTCACTTCAGATGGTTCAGTTCTTCCCACAGATTCTCGATTGGATTCAGGTCTGGACTTTGACTTTGTAGATTTTGCTTTATGTTTTGGATCATTGTCTTGTTGGAAGACAAATCTCCGTCCCAGTCTCCGGTCTTTTGCAGACTCCATCAGGTTTTCTTCCAGAATGGTCCTGTATTTGGCTCCATCCATCTTCCCATCAATTTTTAACCATCTTCCCTGTCCCTGATGAAGAAAAGCAGGCCCAAACCATGATGCTGCCACCACCATGTTTCACAGTGGGGATCAGGGTGTGTTCAGGGTAATGAGCTGTGTTGCTTTTACGCTAAACATAACGTTTTGCATTGTTGCCAAAAAGTTGGATTTTGGTTTCATCTGACCAGAGCACCTTCTTCCACATGTTTGGTGTGTCTGCCAGGTGGCTTGTGGCAAACTTTAAAAACGACACTTTTTATGGATATCTTTAACCACTTGTCAACCGCCCGCCGTCAAATGACCGCGGGCGGAAGACTCCATTGTTCTGACAGGACGTCATATGACGTCCTGTCATTTAAAGCCGCTAGGGGCGCGCTCGCGCACCCTTCGCGTCACTGAGAACCCCGTGCCGCCGGGAACACCAGTAACTGAGCGGGACGTGGAGCTCTGTGTGTAAACACACAGAGCTCCACGTCCCTGTCAGGGAGAGAGGAAACCGATCTGTGTCCCTTGTACATAGGGACACAATCGGTAACCTCCCCCAGTCACCCCCCTACAGTTAGAACACAAACTAGGACATACATTTGACCCCTTCTCTGCCCCCTAGTGGTTAACCCCTTCACTGCCAGTTACATTTATACAGTTATCAATGCATATTTATAGCATTGTTCGCTGTATAAATGTAAATGGTACCAAAAATGTGTCAAAAGTGTCCGATGTGTCCGCTATAATGTCCCAGTCCCGAAAAAAAAAACAACGTGATCGTAACTTACGCACAGCCCCGTTCAGAATTGACGTACGCAAACGACGTAAACGACGAACAACACGACGCGGTCCCGAGTCCATACTTAACATGGCATATGACGGAACTTTGTAAACCTACACCTCATTATAGCAGGGGTAGGTTTGCGCTTACGGAAACGAAGTAAACGACGACGGGGCGACGTAAAAACGTTTGGGAATCGGCGTATTAGGCTCATTTGCATAGGCAAATAAGAAATCAACGTAAAGGCCACCTAGCGGCCAGCGAAGTCATTACGATCCGACGGTGTAAGTGTTTTACACCTGTCGGATCTTCACCTGTATCTATGCGTAAATGATTCTAGGAATCACACGCATAGATACCCAGTAAAAAAAACAGAGATACGACGTAGCGTAAGCCATTTACACTATGCCGCCGCATCGTACTAGAGCAAGTGCCGTATTCTCTAAGCACTTTCTCCGTAGTTTGCGTTGGCGTAGCGAAGATGGCCCAGCGTAAGCCCGCGTACTTCAAAGGGGGCGGCTTCTATTTAAATGAAGCGCGCCCCCCGCGTCGAAACGAACTGCGCATGCGCCGGCCGGGGGAAAAAGCCCAGTGCGCATGCTCCAGCTCACATCGGAAAGCGCCGTTGAAACTGACGTGATCGTCACTAAGCAATGCCCTATTCGCGAACGAGTTAGTAAAACGACGTAAGCGACGGAAAAAGCCGACGCTGACCCGACGCCATACTTAACATGGCATCCGACGGCACCCCGACGGCATCCGACGGTACTGCGTAAGGTTAACCCTCATATTAGCAGGGGTAACCTTACGAGTTCGTAAACGACGTACGCGACGAGGGGGCGGCGTAAAAGCGATCTGGAAACGGCGTAGTAGCCTCATTTGCATAGGCAAATGAGAAAACAACGTAAAGGCCACCTAGTGGCCGGAGTTGTCATTACAACTACGATCCGCAAGTGTAATGGTATTACACTTGTCGGATGTTCAAGCGTATCTATGCCAAAGTGATGCTAAGCATCACTCGCATAGATACGAGCCAAAAAAAACGGCGATACGACGGGGTATCTGAGATACTCCGCCGTAGCGCCACTGAGAATCTGGCCTTTAATGTCTAATTCCACATTCAAACCTTTCGGCATTAATACATCTGTCAAGTAGATCCATTTTGTTTTGCGTTTTGATAATTCGCGAACTCTATGTGAGCCCCTCCAATGTGCCGCTAGATGTCCGATCCCCCAAAATTCTAGACCCAACGGGTCTTGATTATGCTTCAATTTGAAATGCAGAGACACGTTGTGATCTTTGAATCCGATTCAAGGACTGAGGCTGGAGTCAGTGCATCAAGAGCACCACACACAGACGGATCCTGGACATGGGCTTCAAATGTCGTATTCCTCTTGTCAAGCCTCCTAAACAATAGACAACGTCTGAAGCATCTTACCTGGGCTAAAGAAAAACACACCTGGTCTGGTGTTTAGGGGTCCAAAGTCTTTTCTGATTAAGGAAATTTTGCATCTTATTTGGAAACCAAGGAGCCGGAGTATGGAGGAAGAATGGAGGAGACCAAGGAGCTGGAGTATGGAGGAAGAATGGAGGAAACCAAGGAGCCGGCGTATGGAGGAAGAATGGAGGAAACCAAGGAGCCGGAGTATGGAGGAAGAATGGAGGAAACCAAGGAGCCGGAGTATGGAGGAAGAATGGAGGAAACCAAGGAGCCGGAGTATGGAGGAAGAATGGAGGAAACCAAGGAGCCGGAGTATGGAGGAAGAATGGAGGAAACCAAGGAGCCAGAGTATGGAGGAAGAATGGAGGAAACCAAGGAGCCGGAGTATGGAGGAAGAATGGAGGAAACCAAGGAGCCAGCGTATGGAGGAAGAATGGAGGAAACCAAGGAGCCGGAGTATGGAGGAAGAATGAAGGAAACCAAGGAGCCGGAGTATGGAGGAAGAATGGAGGAAACCAAGGAGCCGGAGTATGGAGGAAGAATGGAAGAAACCAAGGAGCTGGAGTATGGAGGAAGAATGGAGGAAACCAAGGAGCCGGAGAATGGAGGAAGAATGGAGGAAACCAAGGAGCCGGAGTATGGAGGAAGAATGAAAGAAACCAAGGAGCCGGAGTATGGAGGAAGAATGGAGGAAACCAAGGAGCCGGAGAATGGAGGAAGAATGGAGGAAACCAAGGAGCCAGAGTATGGAGGAAGAATGGAGGAAACCAAGGAGCCGGAGTATGGAGGAAGAATGGAGGAAACCAAGGAGCCAGCGTATGGAGGAAGAATGGAGGAAACCAAGGAGCCGGAGTATGGAAGAAGAATGAAGGAAACCAAGGAGCCGGAGTATGGAGGAAGAATGGAGGAAACCAAGGAGCCGGAGTATGGAGGAAGAATGGAAGAAACCAAGGAGCCGGAGTATGGAGGAAGAATGGAGGAAACCAAGGAGCCGGAGAATGGAGGAAGAATGGAGGAAACCAAGGAGCCGGAGTATGGAGGAAGAATGGAGGAAACCAAGGAGCCGGAGTATGGAGGAAACCAAGGAGCCGGAGTATGGAGGAAGAATGGAGGAAACCAAGGAGCCGGAGTATGGAGGAAGAATGGAGGAAAACCAAAGAGCCGGAGTATGGAGGAAGAATGGAGGAAACCAAGGAGCCGGAGTTTGGAGGAAGAATGGAGAGGCACACACTGCAAGATGCTGGAAGTCCATTGTGAAGTTTCTACAGTCTGTGATGGTTTGGGGAGCCGTGTCATCTGCTGGTGTTGGCCCACTGTGCTTCATTAAGTCCAGGGTCACCACAGCCATCTACCAGGAGATTTTGGAGCACTTAATGCTTCCTTCCACAGATGAGCTCTATGGGGATGCCGACTTCATTTTCCAGCAGGACTTGGCACCGCCCACACTGCCAAAAGCACCAAAACCGGGTTCAATGACCGTGGGATTACTGTGCTTGATTGGCCAGCAAACTCACCTGACCTGAACCCCATAGAGAATCTATGGGGCATTGCCAAGAGAAAGATAAGAGACATGAGACCCAACAATGCAGAAGAGCTGAAGGCCGCTATTGAAGCATCCTGGTCTTCCAATAACACCTCAGCAGTGCCACAGGCTGATAGCTTCCATGCCACGCTGCAGTGAGGGGCCCAAACCAAGTACTGAGGGGCCCAAACCAAGTACTGAGGGGCCCAAACCAAGTACTGAGGGGCCCAAACCAAGTAATGAGGGGCCCAAACCAAGTACTGAGTACATATCATGCTTCTACTTTTCAGAGGTCTGATATTGTTCTATGTAAAATCTTTGTTTTATTGATTGCATGTAATATTCAAATTTTCTGAGATTGTGGATTTGGTTTTTTTCATGAGCTGTAAGCCATTATCATCACAGTGATGACAAATCACGGCTTGTACTATCTTGCTTTTCATGTAATGAGTCTCTCTCATATATTATTTTCACCTTTTAAGTTGCACGATATTCTAATTTTTCGAGTTTCAGCTGTAGGTGATTGTGGTGACTAGTTCCAATCAGGGCCGGCCTTAGATGTTCAGGCGCCCTGTGCGAGCTAATCCTGTGGCACCCCCTCGCCCCCTGGTCACCTAAACATACACAAAGAGATCACAGGGGTGGGGAGCACTGGGGGGGCAGGGGTGGAGAGCACTTGGGGGGGGGGGCAGGGGTGGAGAGCACTGGGGGGAGAACAGGGGTGGAGAGCACTAGGGGGAGAACAGGGGTGGAGAGCACTGGGTGGAGAACAGGGGTGGAGAGTACTGGGGGAAGAACAGGGGTGGAGAGCACTGGGTGGAGAACAGGGGTGGAGAGAACTGGGGGGAGAACAGGGGTGGAGAGCACTGGGGGGAGAACAGGGGTGGAGAGCACTGGGGGGAGAACAGGGGTGGAGAGCACTGGGTGGAGAACAGGGGTGGAGAGCACTGGGGGGGAGAACAGGGGTGGAGAGCACTGGGGGGGGAGAACAGGGGTGGAGAGCACTGGGGGGGAGAACAGGGGTGGAGAGCACTGGGGGGGGGAGAACAGGGGTGGAGAGCACTGAGGGGAGAACAGGGGTGGAGAGCACTGGGTGGAGAACAGGGGTGGAGAGCACTGGGTGGAGAACAGGGGTGGAGAGCACTGGGTGGAGAACAGGGGTGGAGAGCACTGGGGGGGAGAACAGGGGTGGAGAGCACTGGGGAATCTTCCGACATCCCGGTAGGCCAGTCCAGCCCTGCTGACTGCGACTCACATTCTGCGAGCTGTGATGGCTGCATGGCGCCCCTGTTGCCCATGGCGCCCTGTGCGGCTGCACAGCTCGCACACCCCAAAGGCCGGCCCTGGTTCCAATAGGTAATGATTAAGCGCTAACATTTGCGCAAAACTCATCTACCCCTTTGTCCCCTGCTCCATCTGTCAACCACTTGTGATATGAAGCTTCAATAAAAGGATTTTTGGAAGTGCCGCCGTTCGAAATTATTTCTTCAGGTTACACAGCATGCTGGGCTGGGCTTGTACCTGACTAGTGAGTGTGGGGGTTAACAAGAGACTCACTCACCTGGAGCGGCTTTTCTTGTTTTACACGCTGTTGCCGTCTTTTGGCTATTGGGCAGACATCAAGGTGGTTAAGAAACTGTTCACGTTGACAGACCAGTTTAAATAGGCCGCTGGTTTATTGGATCGGGTCTCAGGAGTACAGGTACAAGCTGAAGACCATTAACCACTTGCACCTCCTGCCCAACACTCCTGAAGGTGCAGACAGGGAGTGCAAAGGTACAGAGTGGCATGAGTGCCAGGGTAGCTGGCTGGTGAAGAACACTCTTCAAGCGGCTGAAGCTAGGGGTCGCCGTCCTAAGAACAGGATACTGAAGCAGCGTGGCACCACAGCAAGAGATGGTAGCAGAGCCGGTATGCAGGCAGCAACCAGCAGCAGCCGGGCAACTAGGGACTGAGTCAGCAAGCAGAGCAATACCAGGAAGCAGGCCAAGGTCAGTAACAGCTGGGCAGTGCAGTACAGAATCAGCAGGCACAGATGAGTCCAGTAAACAGGCCGAGGTAAGAGAGATCAAGTGACCAGGGATAAGGCAGGAGCAAAGGCAAAGTCTAGCAGAAAGCCGGGTCATACACAGGTAAGTAGGTTAATTGGATCGGGTCTCAGGAATACAGGTACAAGCTGAAGACCATTAACCACTTGCTTACCGGCACTTATACCCCCTTCCTGACCAGCCCAAATTTCAGCTTTCAGCGCTCTCACACTTTGAATGACAATTGCGCGGTCATGCAACATTGTACCCATATAACATTTTTAGCACTATTTTTTTACACATATAGAGCTTTCTTTTGGTGGTATTTAATCACCAAAAGTTTTTCATATTTTGGTGAAAATTTTGCAAACAGGTAATTTTCCTCCTTTACTGATGGGCACTGATGAGGTAGCACTGATGGGTAGTGCAGTAATGAGGCGGCACTGATGGGAACTGGTAGGAAGCACTGATGGGCAGTGATCATGAAGCAATGATGAGCCCTCCCTGCTGTGGTCCCTGGCCAGCTCGGGGCCCCAGGCAATTGCTTGCATTGCCTTTCGGGTCCCGACGGGCCTGGGTGGGACTGATGGGCAGTGATCATGAAGCAATGATGAGGCTGCACTGATGGGCAGTGATCAGGAGGCAATGATGAGGCTGCACTGATGGGTGGAACCATGGCAGTTTGAAGACATTTTGGGGCCCCAAGCAAAAAAAAAAAGTGACCATAACAGCGCGGTACAGGAGATTCAGTTTGCTGTTCCCGGGGCCGGACTGAAAGGAAGTGAACACTCAGTGTGTGCACTTCCTGTCAGTCTGGCCGGGAACAGGAACCTGAATCTCCTGTACCACGCGGTTATGGTACACGGCCGACCGGACTGCAGGAGGACGCAGCGTGGCGGCAAGGGCCCTCCCTGCTGTGGTCCCTGGCCAGCTCGGGGCCCCAGGCAATTGCTTGCATTGCCTTTCGGGTCCCGACGGGCCTGGGTGGGACTGATGGGCAGTGATCATGAAGCAATGATGAGGCTGCACTGATGGGCAGTGATCAGGAGGCAATGATGAGGCTGCACTGATGGGTGGAACCATGGCAGTTTGAAGACATTTTGGGGCCCCAAGCAAAAAAAAAAAGTGACCATAACAGCGCGGTACAGGAGATTCAGTTTGCTGTTCCCGGGGCCGGACTGAAAGGAAGTGAACACTCAGTGTGTGCACTTCCTGTCAGTCTGGCCGGGAACAGGAACCTGAATCTCCTGTACCACGCGGTTATGGTACACGGCCGACCGGACTGCAGGAGGACGCAGCGTGGCGGCAAGGGCCCTCCCTGCTGTGGTCCCTGGCCAGCTCGGGGCCCCAGGCAATTGCTTGCATTGCCTTTCGGGTCCCGACGGGCCTGGGTGGGACTGATGGGCAGTGATCAGGAGGCAATGATGAGGCTGCACTGATGGGTGGCACTGAGAGGCACTGATCAGGAGGCAATGATGAGGCTGCACTGATGGGTGGCACTGAGAGGCACTGATCAGGAGGCAATGATGAGGCTGCATGGATGGGTGGCACTGATGGGCACTGATAGGTGGCACAGAGAGGTGGTAAAAAAGCATAAATAGAAGTGCCTTCTAAGTCTAGACTGTGTTACATTTATTGAAGTTGTAGCAAGCATGTTGGGATAGTCCTGCCGAAGTTAGTCTCCGTGCACACTGGTCTTGGGCAATGTTGTGTTCATGCACCCTGTAGGAGCCACCCACCGACAAACGCGCTCCTTTCTCAAGCTTTTCACGGAAAGGTGGCACTGATAGGCGGCACGGGTGGGCAATGATCAGGAGGAACTGATGATGCAACACTGATGGGCACTGATAGGTGGCACTGATCAGGAGGAACTGATGATGCAACACTGATGGGCACTGTTGGGCCTGTTTGCAGCTCTGGAGGGCACTGATTAGCAACACTGAATGGCACTTAGAGGACTGATTCCCTCTAACAGAAGACGGTTACCGACTCCCGGGCGCGTCCACGTCGTCCTCTTCAGTTCCCAGCCTGGCCTTTGATTGGCTAGGCTGGGCGGATTGATAGCAGCGCAGCCATTGGCTGGCGCTGCTGTCAATCACAGCGGATGACGCGGCGTGCCAGGGGGCGGAGCGAGTGATACAGTCGGCGGCTATGGCCGCCGCTGTATCACGGGAGCGCGCTCGCAAAAGCTTTCCACCGTGCGAGCGCCCTCACATGAAGGTAGAGAGCTTTTGCGAGGAGGAGCCCAGACAGCCGCCGAGGGACCCCAGAAGACAGGATTCGGGGACACTCTGTGCAAAACGAACTGCACAGTGGAGGTAAGTATAACATGTTTGTTATTTTTTTTTTTTTAAAGTCCTGACTTTAGTGTCCCTTTAAATATCCCCAGTGTTCAACGAATCCAATAGTCCAGAAAAAAGTGCTGACAGGATAGTGACTCCACCAAAGAATAACACTGCCGCTTACCAGATGGACGTGATCTCTAATTATAAGAGATCAATATGCGCAGATGGTTGATATCCCAGCCCGGGGTCTCTGTTGGTAGCATAAATCCCTCAGTGTGGTTCAATATTGCATAGAAGAGGTCTCAAACAATGTAGCAATCCAAGATGCACCACAGAAAAAAAAGGAAGGGACTGGCATAGCGTAAAACCCTTAAAAATGTAATAAGTAACATAAAAATGAGCTATGAATAAGCACTGTATGATAGTGTGAAACGTGTCAGCTTTTTCATCAGATTTTTTGCTGTGACATGTTTGTTTTGTGACCAGTTGTATTAAAAAGGAACAACATTGTTTTTGGAGTGCGGCCGTCCCTAGTTTTTTTTTTCTACAAATCTAACATAAAAATGCACACTTACATCGAAGAAGTGAGATAAAGCATAGAAAAGACAATCGAGTTGCAAAAACGTACCTGATATCATCTCAGGGATCTTGTGGCCCTTCCCATCATAGCTGTGGGCATTATGAAGCCCAGTTCATGTTTCTTCCTGGATTTTCCGAGAGAGGTGCATGCTGGGCGATTTTTTTTTTTAGGCACAGTAATGCCCAGAGACTCCTGGGAAATGAGTGTCATTACTTCCCAGGAGGCAATGGGGTCTCAGGACAGGAAGTTCTACCACCTAGAACTAGGAACTAGGCTGATTACGAAATCTGCCTAGTAACACAGCCATATAGAAGTGAGTAAAAAAAAAATAAAAAAAAATAAGACTTTTTTTTTTTTACGTTAAACGCAAGCTGTTCATAAAAAGTTTGTTTTTAGGGTGGAACTCCGCTTTAAATAGGACACTGGGCGGCAATACGAATGTGTATGCATGGGCGCATTTCTACGTGTGTGAGTGTTATGCCGCGTACACACGGTCGTTTTTTGCGATGAAAAAAAACGACGTTTTTTAAAACGTCATTTAAATTGATCGTGTGTGGGCAAAACTTCGTTTTTTGCCTTCAAAAAAACGACCAAAAAAAATTCCAACATGCTTGAATTTTTTGTGTCGTTTTTCAAAACGTCGTTTTTTGTTTCACAAAAAGTCACCGTGTGTAGCAAAAACGTCGTTTAAAACGACGTTTTTCAACCCGCGCATGCCCAGAAGCTAGTTATGAAGTGAGCTTCAATGGAAAAGTGTGGTGAACGTAACCTCGTTTTTTGTGAAAAAACGATGGTGTGTATGCAAAATCGTCTTTGAAAGTGACGTTTCAAAAACGTCGTTTTTTACTTCACAAAAAACGTCGTTTTTTTTTTCATCGCAAAAAACGACCGTGTGTACGCGGCATTAGGGTGACCAGATTTTCAAACTACCATTCAGGGACACCCTCCCTCCCAAAAATCAGCTTGTGCTGTAACGAATCACAGCACAGTGATTGGACACAAGAGGCGGGATTTATGATTGTGCTCCTCTAGGCTTTGCTGGGCCAGGACAAGTACTGTAAAGCGGTGATGTGGCGGCCTTTTTTGGGGGGCATCAGATTGGCCCGGGGGGTGGCTGTGTCAGTTTCATCCCGGGACATTGTATTGTCCTTGGAATGAATGTGCCCGGGACAGACCTGTAAAATGCGGGACTGTCCCGGGCAATCCGGGGACACGAGGTCACCCTACTGAGTGATGCGCATGAATGCAAGCATGGGGAGCTGGGGTAGAACATCTACTGTATTGCCACTTTACCTAGAAGTATGAGCATGTGAGCAATGTACACACACATGTTCCCTGATTGTCCATTTGCACATTTG
The DNA here is from genome assembly GCA_029574335.1 of Rana kukunoris. Taxonomy (NCBI): domain Eukaryota; kingdom Metazoa; phylum Chordata; class Amphibia; order Anura; family Ranidae; genus Rana; species Rana kukunoris. The sequence continues at coordinate 540,706,321 of CM056051.1, read as the reverse complement.
CCTGTTCTTAGCCAAATTTGTAGTCTCCTGTGCATACCTCCCAACTTTTCAACTTCAGAATGAGGGACAAATGAGCATACCTCCCAACGAAGTTGTGTTGAGTGGGGGGGTGGCCGCGGATCGGAGTTGTTGAGCAGGGGGGTCCGCGGATCGGAGTTGTTGAGCGGGGGGTGTTCCGCGGATCGGAGTTGTTGAGCGGGGGGGTTCCACGGCTCGGAGTTGGTGCGCGCAGGGGGGGGGGGTGACGCTGCTCAAAGTTGTTGGAGCCACTAATACAATTACGCCACTCATAGCTTAGCTGCAACCCGGCGTATCTTGTTTTCTTTTCTAAACAGAGAAAACAACGGCGCAGATTCTGAGTTATGCCGGCGTATGACTGATACGTTTTCTCGTATGTTGTCACTGATCTGCTGTGTTATCTTTTCATTCTGGTCTGCCAATACAATCTGTATTGTGATCGTGCCCATCGTGCCGCGTTTGATCGTGTCCATCAAACGCGGCCACTGTGCCATCAAACGCAGCCACTGTGCCATCAATTGTCGCCACTGTGCCCATCAAACGCAGCCACTGTGCCCATTAATTGCCCATTAATTACTGCCAGTGTGCCCATGAATTTCTGCCAGTGTGCCCATGAATTGCTGCTACTGTGCCCATCAATTGCCGCTACTGTGCCCATCAATTGCTGCCAGCGTGCTCATCAATTGCCACTACTGTGCCCATCAATTTCTGCCAGTGTGCCCATCAATTGCTGACACTGTGCCCATCAATTGCCCCTACTGTGACCCATCAGATGCTGCCAGTGTACATCCCCCACCAACCCGGCACTTACCTGTCTCGGTGGGGCAGCGGGTCACGGTCCTCCCTGCTCCTCGCTGTTACATAGTTACATAGTTAGTCAGGTTGAAAAAAGACACAAGTCCATCCAGTTCAACCATAAAGAAAACAAAATAAAACACAGTACATCCCATACACCCAACTCCATACCCACAGTTTATCCAGAGGAAGGCAAAAAAACCCAGCAGAGCGATGATCCAATTTGCTACCGGAGGGGAAAAAATTCCTTCCTGATCCCCCGAGAGGCAATCGGATTTACCCCGGATCAACTTTACCTACAAAACTTAGTACTCAGTTATATTATGTGCATTTAGGAAAGAATCCAGACCCTTCTTAAAGCAATCTACTGAGCTGGCCAGAACCACCTCTGGAGGGAATCTGTTCCACATTTTCACAGCTCTTACTGTGAAGAAACCTTTCCGTATTTGGAGGTGAAATCTCTTTTCCTCTAGACGTAAAGAGTGCCCCCTCCTCAGTGTTGACCGTAAAGTGAATAACTGAACACCAAGTTCACTATATGGACCTCTTATATATTTGTACATGTTGATCATATCCCCCTTATTCTCCTCTTCTCAAGAGTGAATAAATTCAGTTCCTCTAATCTTTCCTCATAGCTGAGCTCCTCCATGCCTCTTATCAGTTTGGTTGCCCTTCTCTGCACTTTCTCCAGTTCTCCGATATCCTTTTTGAGAACTGGTGCCCAAAACTGGACTGCATATTCCAGATGAGGTCTTACTAATGATTTGTACAGGGGGGGGGGGGGGGGGGCAAAATGATATCTCTATCTCTGGAGTCCATACCTCTCTATACAAGAAAGGACTTTGCTCGCTTTGGAAACCACAGCTTGGCATTGCATGCCATTATTGAGCTTATGATCAACTAAAACCCCCAGATCCTTCTCCACTACAGATCCCCCCAGATCCTTCTCCACTACAGATCCCCCCAGATCCTTCTCCACTACAGATCCCCCCAGTTGTACTCCCCCTAGCATGTATGATGCATGCATATTCTTAGCCCCTAAGTGCATAACTTTACATTTATCAACATTAAACCTCATCTGCCACTTAGTCGCCCAATTAGACAGAGCATTGAGGTCGGCTTGTAAATTGGAGACATCCTGCAAGGACATTATTCCACTGCATAGCTTGGTGTCATCTGCAAAGACAGAAATGTTACTTTGGATCTCAGACCCAATATCATTTATAAATATATTGAAAAGTAAGGGACCCAACACTGAACCTTGGGGTACACCGCTGATAACCTTGGACCATTCAGAGTAAGAATCATTAACCACAACTCTCTGAATTCTGTCTTTCAGCCAGTTTTCTATCCATTTACAAACTGATATATCTAATCCTGTAGACCTTACCTTACACATGAGCCGTGTGTGGGGAACTGTATCCAACGCTTTTGCAAAATCCAAGTATACCACGTCCACTGCTACGCCTCTGTCCAGGGTTTTACTTACCTCTTCACCTTTATTCTGTCTAAATATTTCTGGACCATATCACTTTTGAGCCATTGTGGATTTGGGGCTGTGTCACTCCCACCCCCAAACTTTTGAAGTTTTCACTTAGGGGGTGTACTCACTTTTGTTGCCAGCGGTTTAGACATTAAAGTGGACGTAAACCCCTAAAAAAAAATTGAGCACATGAGCTCCCCCATGCTCCATTGTATACAAAGAGCTGAAGAAAGCATTTAATACATTTGCCTTCTCTTTGTCCCCAGTCACCCAATCTAGATTATTTTGTAAAGGGCCTACATGCCCAGACTTGACCTTTTTACTATTTATCTCCCATCCTCTCTTCCTGTCCTCTGCTATGATTGGACGCCTGATAGGCGGCGTCCAATCACAGTGCCTGTCGTTTCAGCCAATCAGGTAACAGGTAACAGACTAAAGAACCTGATTGGCTGAGAGACGGTTTGATGTTAATATAAGGGAGTATTCAGTCACTTTCCTAACACAACGCTGAGTGAACAACAAGCGTGGCGTCCGCTGTTCACCTATTTTGACGCCTATTAGAACCCATGGCTCTAATCAGGTGCTTCCAAAATACACCCGGCCACTGCAATTCAGGCTCCCGGCGCCCTAAATGCGACCGCAGATAGATTCATGCAATATTGCCCACATAATCATACTTACCTAGGTGGATGCAGCATTGGTCAGATGCTGCATCTGTTCCCTGCTGTCTCTGCACTGAGAACCGAGCCACCGAACATCGCCGATGGCTCGGTTCTCTCAGCTCCCTGAGCAGAGAGCTGCTGCCTGTCAGTCATCATGTCTCCCGCTCTGCTCTTTTGGAGTGCTGAGCTGTGGAGGGGCAGAGAACGGCTCGCTGAGACTGGCCTGGACTGATATTGTTGACCGAAATACAGACCATTCTCTGCTGAAACTGGGTCACAGGAATGCAAAACGAATTGCACTCCTGTGACCCCGAGGAGAAGCCCAGCTGAATGAACTCAGACTGTACTTCTCCTTTATGGAGACATCAAATAGACCACCGTTAGATGTCCTTCCTTTGTTCTCAAGAAGCGTGCCAAAAACCTGCAAATGCGAAACATGTTAACCTAAAGGGACGCACTACCCTTAGCCCTTGAAGCCAGGGCCGATCCTAGACAGGGTGCACGGGGTGCTTTACACCCAGGTGCCTGCAGAGGTGGGGGTGCAGAAGTGCCAGAGTTCTCCCTTCCCTCCTTGTTCTGTGTGTTCTGAGCATAGGTGTGTGTCCGTCCAGAACTGATGTGTGAGCATAGGACAGCCCTTCCAGCCTGGCAGTGCTCGGGGGAGGGGCTGCTTCTCTTCCTGAGACAAGGGTTCTAGTTTTCAGTGGCTGCCGAGTGCTGATGTGCAGGATTGAATTCCTCACTCTGGGGGTTTTGGATCCCACAATGTCTCCACCAACTCCAGATGGAATTCCTCCCCTCCCATCTCTATCTTAGGCTGCACAGAGAGAGAACCATGGTAAGTCACAGTGTTCAGTTTGCTGGGGGATATCATCCCTTTACACATGCTCTGAGCTGCCCCTGCTCTAAATGTTTTATGGCATGATAGATTGCATAGGATACATAGCCCCTGCCCATCTCCTGTACTATGTCTGCAGTCTATGACCATCTCCTGTACCATGTCTGCGGTCTCTGACCATCTCCTGTCCTATGTCTGCACAGAGAGAGAACCAAGGTGAGTCACAGTGTTCAGTGTGCTGGGGGATGGCATCCATTTACACATGCTCTGAGCTGCCCCTGCTCTAGATGTTTTATGGCATGATAGATTGCATAGGATACATAGCCCCTGCCCATCTCCTGTACTATGTCTGCAGTCTATGATCATCTCCTTTACTATGTCTGCAGACTCATCATCTCCTGTACTACGTCTGCAGTCTCGGACCATCTCTTGTACTACATCTGCAGTCTCTGACCTTCTCCTGTACTAGGTCTGCGTTCTCTGACCGTCTCCTGTACTAAGTCTGTGGTCTCTGACCATCTCCTGTATGATGTCTGTAGTATGTCTGGGGGTTCTTTCTAACAGACTCTCTAACAAAAGCCCTCTCTGTGTCCATCAGAGTGGCCCCCCTCCAGGTCCCAATATAGTACTCTGCTTCTCTTCTTGTATGTTGTTTATTGTTAAGAGATCATGTAAGAACCCCGGGTTAATGAAGACTTGGTAGTGGAGCATCTCTGTGGTTGGTTCATTGCCATAGAAACATTTGTAAAGGGGAGGAGTTTTTTTTTTTTTTCAAATCATTTTTATTGAGTTTTAAAAAGTCATACAAAAGGGGAGTAAAGGAAAAACACAATAAAACAGTAACATAGCCGGAGGGTATGGGACAATGGCGGATGTAGCAATCAAGATACAAGTAAAGTACATACTTTGTAGCGGTAAAAGGTGCATAAAAAGGAGATATCAGCGCTAAGATATACCCTAGGACCTTCCAGGTAGGCGTAGAAAGGATACAATCAAAACAATATTCAACAAATAGCAGCAAACATTCTGGTGAACTAGGTAGATCTTAGAAACAGGTATGGACCTAGGAAACTATATGAGCAGAAAATAAGTTGTCTGTAGCGCTTCGTAGAAGGTACCCTCTAGGGCGGGAGGGGGGGCACTGTGAGCTTGCGAGCACCAGAGGAGAGGTACGAGGGAGGATACAAAATGGAACAGTAACCTGCAGTACAATATCGTGACAGAGCGATGAGGCCTCCACGGCATTATGGGAGGTTATTCCTTCTAGATATAGATGGCGGGGGGGATTTGAAGTAGGAAAACGTGAAATGCTCAAAGTTGGAGCATTCCTCTGGGGAGAGGGTAGAGTGCATGAAGGGTCCCCAGGTTGACAGAAACCGAGATTTGGCGGTCTCGCGGTTGAAGTCCGTAGTGGAACGTTCTCTATAAAGAAGGAGGAGCTCTCGCTGTAACTGAGATTCAGAAGGGCAGTTTGCGGAGGTCCAGTTCTTCAGAATAGCCCTGCGTGCGACAAGGAGGCAAATCAGATGCCAGTCTTTATTGACAGCAGCAGGGGGCGAAAGGTCGGATGTGGAGGGTCCCGTCAGCTGGGATCGTTGCAGTAGCAGGGGGTCCCAGTAGCCGAAAATAAGGAGCAGAGCGTCCTTGGGTAGCTTTTGCAAACTGATTTTAAAAATGTAGGCCAGCACTTGATCCCAGAAAGAGGACATAATTGAACAAGACCAGAAGCGGTGGGTTAGGGAGGGCCTCTGTTGGTAACACAGGGGGCAGGTAGCGGAGCTTTGGTCAGTGGCCGAGTGTAGAAAAGGAATAAATGCCCGATGGATGATCTTTAGCTGGGTTTTTCTCCATATTTCATTAGGAGTCAAACGGTGGACCTTGTTGAGCCCCTGTAGCAGTTTGTCCAATAGGTCGTCGTCTGGAAAGTCCCTTCCCCAATTGGCCACAGATGAGGAGAGTAAAGAGGGGGTAGTTTGCAGGAGTAACGGCCTGTAGATGGCAGAGATCTTGTAGGAGCCCTCAGCAAGAAGCTGGTCAGCAAGGTTGGGGGAGAAACGTTTTGCAGCATCTTCACAAGTGGCTTTTAAAAAGTTGGTACATTGCCAGAAATGGAACACGTGGGATGGAGGTAGTGAGAAGGTTGCGGCAATCATCTCAAAGGGCAGGGGGCAGCCAGAGGAAGCATCACATAGGGATGAAAACTTAGTGAGGCCTTTGTCCTGCCAGATTTGGAAGGGTCTGTTATCCATACCTGGGGGGAAACTCAGGTTTCCCTGAATTTGTAGGTGCCGGGATATAAAAGGGGACAACCGGAGGCTTTTCCTGACTTCTCTCCAAGCAATAACAGTGTCTCTTAACAGGAGATTGTGTTGGTACAGGGGAGGGACAGATTTCCATTTGCAGTGGAGCAGGGCTGTGAGGGTAAATGGGTGAGCCATTGCAGATTCCAGAGAGTAATTGGAGTAACGTGATGATTGAGAGATCCAATCCAGGCCGATTCTGAGCAAACATGCTAAATTATATGTTCTCACATTTGGGAGGCTAGCACCCCCCTCGCCCCTGGGAAGAAATAGTTTTTTCAAAGCAATACGAGGTCTTCTGCCCCGCCAAATAAATTTGGAAACGGCCGATTCAATTTGTTTAACATCTTTGTGGCGGAGGAGCAGTGGAATGGTTTGCATTGGGTATAGTAACCTAGCAAAACTAACCATTTTAACGAGGTGACATCTTCCCAGGAGCGAAAGGGGCAGATCCATCCAGTTCACCAGTTCCTGAGATATTTTAGCAATCAGAGGGGGATAATTCAGACAATATAGGGAGGAGGGCATCTTCCCGATTTTAATACCGAGGTAGGTGATATGGGACCTAGCCACAGTGAAGATGGAGTTAAAGGGACCAGGAGGGGGTGGGTTTGATTCCTAAAGGAAGGATTTCACTCTTGGCGTAATTAATTCGGAGGCCCGAGCATGATCGAAATATATCGAATACCTTTTTAATTGTGGGCATGTGGGAGGAGGGGTCGGCTGAGAAAATAAGGACGTCGTCCACGAAAAGAGATGTGCGCAGGTCGTGGTTTCCGATTTGAATGCCGTGAAGGGGTGCTATCTGGGAGAGGTGTCTGGACAGGGGTTCTAGGGCAATGTTAAAGAAGGATTGGGGATAAAGGGCATCCCTGGCGGGTGCCTTTGTGTAAACGGAAGCTGTCAGAGAGTAAGCCCGCGGCTACTAGTTTGGCTGAGGGGTTCGAGTACATGGTGTCAATGAGGTGGGAAAACGTTCCCGAGAAGCCCATTTTCGACATAGTCAAAGCAAGCCAATCGAAGCTGACGTTGTCGAAGGCTTTCTCTGCGTCTAACGTGATGATGGCGAAGTCTCCTGCTCTAGGGCTAGCATGACTTTGCGTATATTCAGAGTGGCTGTTCTGCCTTTCACGAAGCCCGATTGTGCTGGATGGATCAGGGTGGGGATGATGTCAGATAGACGATTCGCTATGGTTTTGGAGAGGATTTTGACATCTAGGTTTAGTAAGGAGTGGGTCTATAAGATCCTGGTTCTAGGGGGTCCTTGCCCTTTTTAGCTAGTAGTTTAATGATGGCCTGCGATCCCGATGGTAGATAAGGGCCGCCGGACCACATGCCAACATAAACCTTGTGGAGGGTGGGTTCCACTAATTTCTGTAGGGTCTTGTAGAATTCACCCGTGAATCCGTCAGGGCCAGGTGCCTTGGAGGGGGTAAGTTTGCGAATAACGTCCGATATTTCAGGTAAGGTTATGGGAGCGTTGAGGGCTTCTAGCTGGGAAGGGGAGACCCTGGGAACTACCAATTTGTCTAGGAATGTATTGGCCGCCTGTTTATCAATAGGGTCCGGGGCATAAAGAGAGGAGTAGAATTTGAGCATCGTCTCATTTATCCCGTGAGGTGCGTTATGTATGACACCTTTGGAGTCCCTCAGGGACGTAATGTGGGTGGGACGGAAAGAGCCCTTACAGAGTCTAGCAAGCAGTTTGCCTGATTTGTTACCAAATCTGTGAAGAGTAGCGTCTAAGTTCGCCTTCTTAATCAGTTCGAGGGTGTCCGCCCATGTGTCAAAAGAACTCTTAGCCGCCAGCCACTCCTTTCTGTCATCCGGTGAGTCAGAGAAATATGGAGCCCTTTGGGCCTGGTGTAGTCGGGCACTAGCTAATTTGTATTTAGACAAGGTGTTTCGTCTAAAGGAAGAGGCATAGGAAATAATCTGACCCCTGAGGAACGCCTTTCCGGCGTCCCAGAAGAGGTTGGGATCATCAGAGTGTGAGGCGTTAGCTGATGAGTATTCCAACCATGCCCCCTCCATGAATTGTTGGAAGTCGGCCAGGTTATGAAGATAAGAGGGGAAGCGCCATATCCGGGGATTGGGGGGTAGATCAAGGTTATCGAGGTGCACTAGAACTGGGGCGTGGTCCGAGATGGCAATGTCAGAGATGTCAGTAGCAGATAGCATGGGGATTAAGTCGTCAGAGCCAAAGAAGTAGTCGATCCTAGTGAAAATGGTGTGGGGGTTGGAGTAAAAGGTGAATTCCCTGTCTGTGGGGTGTTGTAGGCGCCAGAGGTCTCAGAGGAGGAGGGAGTCCATAGTTGATGCGAAAAGTGTTGGGGTGAGGGGGTCGGTCCCTGACCTGTGGCGTTTAGGAGAGGATCTGTCGTCTAAATGATGCATAATGTCATTGAAGTCGCCTCCAACTAGGTGTGGAAGGTGCATGTTTCGTAGAAGCCAGGCGGACAGTTCGCCGTAGAAGGTCCTACCATAGCTATTAGGGGCATACACATTAGATATTACTAATACCTTGGTTCCTAGTTTTACGTGAGCCGACAGAAGACATCCTTGGGCATCGGATTGGACCGCATGGACCGTGCATGGGATATTTTTATGGATCAGTAGTAGGACCCCTGCCTTGCGGCCAATGGCATCTGAGCCCAGAACTGTGCCTACCCATAATTTCTGCATGCGGTGAAAATCGGGTGTGGCCAAATGGGTTTCCTGCAAAAGTGCTATGTCAGCCTTGAGCCGTTTGAGGTGACGGAGGACTTTAATCCTTTTATTAGGGGATCTAAGGCCCTAGACGTTCCAAGAGACTATTTTCATGTTATAAAATTAGCGAGAGGGGGGGTCTGAGAAGGTATTACATATGAGTATGCGCCGCGTTGTTCTGCTCGTGGGGGGGTGATTGAAGCGACGGGGGGACCGTCGGTGGTGCCGTGGGGGGTTGGAGTCAGCGGGCATGAGCGTGTGTAAGTGCCGGGTGGAAGGAAGATAACAGGGGGTGGTGAGGGATTGGGTGACAAAAGGGGAGCCTGGAACAAAAACATCAAAAATAACAATAACATCAAATATAACAGTAAAGGTGAGAACTTCGCTTTTTTCCGCATGGAATCACTGCAAGAGCCGGCTCCCATGTCACGACCACATCAGCATGAGACCTGAGGACCCGAAGTAGGGCAAAATCTGTCATTCGACTGAGGGGGGGTCGTAAGAGGGGAGGATTAGAGTCATGGCTGAGAGCAGCGAGGCCAGGGGGGCACCAGTACAATAGGAAACAACACAATGACATTTGTGAACAAACAGAATGTATCCGCCGTATAACTAGTGCAAAATATTACTCACACTAGATAAGCAGAACTAGGGATAAACTGTGTCCTTGGCAACTGGGCGAGTGTCAGGTCAGGCAAACAAAAGGGCAAGGGTGGCATCCCAGGGAGGACGCCGAGGGACGCTTTGTTGCAGGTGGGGAGGGGGATTCAAAGTGTCCCCACTGGGAAACAAAGGAGCCATGACTGGCAGCGAACAGCAGGAGCAGGGTCGGGGCAAAACCTCCGACGAGATCCAATGGAAAGAAGAGGGGAGGCCAGAGACCATGGCATGAGGGCCGGATCAGGTGAGGTTCGGGTTGGGTCAGGTGGGATCCATGGCCGTACCCTTGAAGCGTTTAGGTGAGTCCTTCCGAGGGCTTCTCTGATCCAGGGGGCGGTTGAGCGGAGGGGTTTTCGAGGGGGTCTGATGTTGACGTCCGGAGTGGTGGGAGCATAGGAAGGCCTCAGCTTCAGAGGGATCGTGGAAGGATAGCTGGTCGCCATTAGGGGCCCTAAGGTGGAGAATGGCCGGGAAGGCCAGCGTGAATTTGATTTGCTGCTTAAAAAGTTCTGTGCATATCTGTTGGAAGGCTTTCCTCTTTTTAGATACCTCAATCGAATAGTCGGCGAATATCAAGATCCTTAGACTGTCAATCTGGACCTGCCGGGCCTGTCTCAATTTCTGTAGTATAAGGGACTTATCTGAGTAATTCAAGTATTTAGCAATAATAGGCCGGGGTGTCTTGCGGACAGAGTTAAAGGCCCCCATGCGGTGTGCTCTTTCCACTGTGCAGGGGCCAGGGAGGCCCAAAGCCTCCGGAATGTGCTGGGCGCAGAATTCTGCGAGTGCGGCCGATTGATGTGTTTCCGGGACCCCCACAAAACGTAAATTACTGCGTCTGGATCTATTTTCCGAATCATCCAGTTTTTGCAAGATGTATTGGTTTGTTTTGTCTTGCGCGTGTTCGGTGGCTTGAGCCTGGTATAGTTCATCCTCAGCATTTGACAAGCGATGCTCCAACTCATTGAGTCTGGTGCCATGCTCACTGAGCTGTGATTTATTCTGCGCCATCCCAGCATTTACTGCCTTCTCAACGGAGGCGGCGATCATGGGGGTCAGGAGGGCTGCTACAGCCTGGGCTATGCGGTCCGTAGTGTCATCTCCCATTGGTGATGTCCCCGAGGAGTGAGGGGGTGGAGGGGTAGGTGAGGTGCCGCTTACCTCCATCGCCGTTTGTGTGGAGCCGAGTAGGCCGAGACCGGGGCCTCGATTTGCGGGAGAGCCGGCGGCGCCGTCTGAGCTGTTTGGGTGCGAGCGCCCGATTTTTCCACAAATTGGTCCATCACGTGGCAGGGGTGGCCCTGGGGGTGGAGGGGGATCTGCTGGGCGTCTCAGGCCAGTTTTTTAGGCAGATTTAGGTCGTGCTGCGGGAGCCGAGGAGAGGAACAGCTACTCCATGCGGCGCCGGCACCGGAAGTGAGGGGGAGGAGTTAGTAAAATGACCACACCTATGTGGGGGCGCCAGAAATATATCTGCACCCAGGCGCCTGTGACCCTAGGATCGGCCCTGCTTGAAGCATAATATCTGATGGTGGAAAAGTGAAGTGAAGGCTAAGCATTAACTCCAGGAATGTGATTCAACAAATGCAGGAAAGGAACACCCGCCCGGAAACACACACATGATTCATGAGAGTTGCCAAGCAGAGTATACAACTGGGAAGCCTGCACATGAACATCAACATTTCTCATCAATACAAAGGTATTCTACGAACTGTAAGTTAGCTACAGTATCTCACAAAAGTAAGTACACCCCTCACATTTTTGTAAATATTTTCTTGTATCTTTTCATGTGACAACACTGAAAAAATGACACTTTGCTACAATGTTGTGTAGTGAGTGTACAGCTTGTATAACAGTGTAAATTAGCTGTCCCCTCAAAATAATTCAACACACAGCCATTAAAGTAGATGTAAACCCCAAAAATTGTATTTATTTTTTTGATGTCACAATGTAGAGAATAAGGCCCGGATTCAGAGAGTGGGCGCACATTTACGCCGCCGTAGCGCACACACAGTACGCCACGCCGGCGCAGCGCAGAGAGGCATGCAAGCTATTGCTCACCAAGATACGCCAGCGTGGCGTATTTTCGAAGGAGCAGGCCAGTGTAAGTGGAAGTGGGAGTGACCCCATGCAAATGATGGTCTGAGCATGGTGCAGTGTTTTACGCCCGGCGTATCGCGAACGGCGCATTCGCCGCGACGTGGACGCATGAAACTGCACCCTTATGCGCATGCTCACAACTACGCCGGCACAACTGCCTAAGCTACGCCAGATCACTACGTACGCTGTGAATGTAGCGTACGCCCAATACGCCGGCCTGTGTTCTCTGGGACAGACCTTTGTCTGGGCACAGTGTTGCATGACCGCGCAATTGTCAGTTAAGTTTGGCACAGTGCCAAAAAAGCAAAAAATGGCCTGGTCATGAAGGGGGTAAAATCTTCCAGAGCTGAAATGGTTTATAGATGTTTTCAGTCATCATATATTGTGAATTCATCACGCATGCTGCATTTCTACAATTATTATTTTTCTTTCTTGCTGTAGATTTAAAGAGCAAGCATTTATTGGGGTGGTGAAGGCACTTCAGAGTTGTCCTTGGAAAGAGGACCAGACAGAGTGTAACCTGCTTAGGTAAGTACGGGATCCGTGGGTGCATTCTCTATATGGTGATTGGTTATACATAATTTATGCGCTTTATACCGGTCTTTCTCAACCGGGGTTCCCGCAGAACCCAGGAAGAGTCTTTAGGGGTGCCGCGGGAACAGCCCGATCTGAGGGATTTTTTGTTAGCCCCTGTGCTACAAGAGGAGGGGGGATTTGTGGCGGTTTGTGTTGGGAGGGGGATTTGGGTGGGGGGGTTGTGCTAGGAGGTGGGTTTATGCTACGAGGGGGATTTGGGTGGGGGGGTTTGTGCTAAAAGGGGGTGATTAGGGTTGTTGCTCTAGGAAGGGGGATTTTGATGGAGTGGTTGTGCTACTAGAGGGGTTTATGCTGGGAGGGGGATTTAGGTGGGAGTTTGTACTGGGAAGGGGGATTTGGGTGTTGGGGATTTGCTAGGAGTGGGCTCTGTGCTAGGAGAGGGATATGGGTGGGGTGTTGCACTAGGAAGAGGGATTTTGGGAGCGTTTGTGCTGGAAGGGTAGTTTTGTGGGGTTATGTTTGGAGGGGAAATGTGTGGCGGTTTGTGCTGGGAGGGGGATTTGGGTGGGGGGGGGTTATGCTAGGAGGGGGGTTGTGCTTGGAGAGGGGTTTATGCTGGGAGGGGGATTTGGGTTGAGGGGGGGTGTGCTTGGAGAGGGGTTTGTGCTGGGAGAGGGATATGGGCGGAGGGGTTGTGATAGGAGTGGGTTGTGCTAGGAGAGGGGTTATGCTGGGAGGGGGATTTGCGTGTGGGGGTTTGTGCTAAAGGGGGGGATCAGGGGGGTTGTGCTAGGAGGGCAGATTTGTGGCAGTTTGTGTTGGGAGGGGTATTTGGGTGGGGGTTGTGCAAGGAGGGGGGGGGTGCTTGGAGAGGGGTTTGTGCTGGGAGAGGGATATGGGTGGGGGGGGGGGGGGGGGTTGTGCTAGGAGGAGAAAATGCCCTGGCAGCAGTGAGAGTAACTAATGACGCATTATTGGTATCAGTGGATGAAATAGTGCACCATTCTTGGTGTCCGTGGGAGTAATAGTGTCCCATCATTGGTATCAGTGAGGTGAATAGTGCACCATCATTGGTATCAGTGAGAGGAATAGTGCCCCATCATTGGTATCAGTGAAATTAATAGTGCCCCATCATTAGTATCAGTGGGAGGAATAGTGTCCCATCATTGATATCAGTGGGAGGAATAGTGTCCCATCATCATTGGTGTCAGTGGGAGGAATAATGTCCCATCATCATTGGTGTCAGTGGGAGGAATAGTGTCCATCATTGAGGTCAGTGGGAGGAATAGTGCACCATTATTGGTGTCAGTGGGAGGAATAGTGTCCCATCATTGGTATCAGTGAGAGGAATAGTGTCCCATCATCATTGGTGTCAGTGGGAGGAATAGTGTCCATCATTGGTGTCAGTGAGAGGAATAGTGCACCATTATTGGTGTCAGTGGGAGGAATAGTGCACCATTATTGGTGTCAGTGGGAGGAATAGTGTCCCATCATTGGTGTCAGTAGGAGGATTTGTGCTCCATCAAAGGTCTTAATTTTGGGGTAGGTCTCATATAGAGGGGGATATATATATATATATATATATATATATATATAGAGAGAGAGAGATAGAGATAGAGATATAGTGAGAGAGATAGATATAGAGATATAGTGAGAGAGATAGAGATAGAGAGATAGAGATATTGCAGCCCTCCTGGAAAATAACAATAGGTCCTAATTTCGGGGTAGGTCTTAGATAGAGGAGGGATAGAGAGAGAGATAGAGAGAGAGATATTGCAGCCCTCCTGGAAAATAACGCTAGGTCTTAATTTCAGGGTAGGTCTTAGATAGAGGGGGAGATAGAGAGAGAGACAGAGAGAAAGAGAGAGAGATAGAGATAGGAAGAGAGAGAGAGATAAAGAGAGATAGAGAGATAGAAATAGAGAGAGCGAAAGATAGAGAGAGAGATAGAGAGATATTGCAGCACTCCTGGAAAATAACGCTAGTCTTATGTTCGGGGTAGGTCTTAGATAGAGGGGGAGAGAGAGAGAGAGAGAGAGAGAGAGAGAGAGAGAGATAGGGAAAGAGAGATAGAGATAGCGAGAGCTAGAGAGATATTGCAGCCCTCCTGGAAAATAACGCTAGTCTTATGTTCGGGGTAGGTCTTAGATAGAGGGGGATAGAGAGATAGAGAGAGATATTGCAGCCCTCCTGGAAAATAACGCTAGGTCTTAATTTCAGGGTAGGTCTTAGATAGAGTGGGATATAGAGAGAGATAGAGATAAAGATGGAGAGAGAGAGAGAGAGAGATAGATATTGTAAGAGGACTGTGGCCGTCTGTCCCCGGCGCCCTCCGGCGCATGCGCGCGCATACGGGCGCCCTGTAATACCCCGGCGCACCAATGCGCATGCGCGCGCAAACGCGGGCACGCCAATGCACGCACGCGCGCCAATGCGCGCACGAGCGCGCGGCGAACGCCGTGCGCGCCCCTAGCGTCAATTGGCACTCGCTGCCTATTTAAGGAAGTGCTCTGATCCAGATCCTTGCTGACTGATCTTCAGCGTGTACCCAGTAACCTGAATCCTGCTCTTATCCTGATGATTTCCTGTTGATGAACCCGGCTTGCTCTGACCCCGCTATTGACTCCGTTATACCTTGTTTATTGGTTCCTGACTCCGGCTTCCCACCTGACTCCGCTACTGCCTGCCACCTGGTACCTCGTCGCCCGCCTTCCTCCTTGACCCGGCTATCCGTATGACCTGTATTGACCTCTAGTGCCTGCGATCCTGCAACCCTGAATATCTGCTTCTGACTTCTGTGACTTCCTGCTACGTCCTGCTGTTAGACCCTCTGGGACTGCATACCCCTGGATCATCAGTGCCCGGCTGTCGGAGTCCTTATCCACAGGCACTCGTGTTCCTCCAGCCCTTTGGTGTCCTCTGTACCATCTCCGGCGGTGCCAGGGCTGGAGATACAAGAGAGGCCGACCTCGTCACCTCAGTCTCCCATCAGGTACGTGACAGTATCAGTCAGCCAAGATGGAGTCTGAAAGGGAGGTCTCTCTTCTTCAAACCCTCTGCCAGACGGTTACCGCACTCGCTCATACGGTGCAGGGGTTACACAGGAACTTAGCACAGCTTGCACCCAGCCTGGCCTCCTCCTCTGAAGACTTGAGAATCAGGGATTCTGCTGTTCAAACCGAGACTTGTAACCTTGCTGGACATTTCTGTTCCCCTGAGCCAAGAGTGCCCTTACCTGAACGTTTCTCGGGAGATCGTAAAAGATTCAGGACTTTTCAAAATGCCTGTGAGCTTTACTTTTCATTGCTGCCTCGCACCTTCTCTACTGAGGAAGTTAAAGTAGGATTCCTTATCTCCTTGTTGTTGAATGAACCCCAGTCTTGGGCCCACCGGCTTCGTGAACAACATGATCCTGTCTTGACTTCCGTAAACTCCTTTTTTGCCGCCATGGCTCAATTATACGCTGACCCTTTCCGGCATCAGACGGCAGAAGCTACTTTGAGCCACCTGCAACAGGGCTCCAGGCCCGTTGAGGACTATGTATCTGACTTTCGCTTATGGAGCGCTGATACCAAATGGGACAATTCTGCTTTACGGTTTCATTTTCGTCTCGGCTTATCGGAAGCTATCAAGGATGAGCTCGCCAGGGTGGAAGCACCTTCCTCTTTGAATGACCTGATTCTCCTTGCCATACAGATTGATCGTCGCCTGCGGGAAAGACAGTCTGAAAGAACCTTGAGCTCTCATTTGTTGCCTGTTCATTCCGAGTTTCCCTTACCTGTCTCCGCAGCGGCACCGGAAGACACCCAGGAGGATCGGCATGCCAGTTTTCCGAGGCCTCCCCTGTCCCAACAGGAACGGTCTCGTCGTTATCATAATAGACTTTGTCTCTACTGTGGCGACGAAGGCCATGTCCTTCGGTCTTGTCCTCGAAGACACCGTAGGAGACCCTCTCCTCCATCCCAGAGAGTGGTTTCGTCAAACCTGGGCCAGAACCACACCTCACTACCAATCTCTCTCCAGTTCTCAGGGAAGATCCTGACTGTGCCAGCCATTGTGGATTCTGGGGCTTGTAGCTGTTTTATAGACTCTGCCTTCGCAACCATGCATGAACTTCCCTTATGCGCCAAGAAAAACAGCTTCTTAGTTCACCTTGCGGATGGTTCAGGTATTAAGTCAGGACCTGTCACTCTGGAGACTGCTCTTATCCCCTGTTCCACAGCTTCCGGGCACCTGGAACTCCTACGTCTGGATGTCATCACATCTCCTCTGTTTCCAGTTATCCTTGGGCAACCCTGGCTGAAGGCGCACAACCCCCTCATCAACTGGTCCTCTGGGGAGGTGTCTTTCTCTTCTGATTACTGCAAGAAACACTCTTTTCCTCACACGTCCAGCCCAGGTAAACCATTCCTCTGCATCAGCGCGGACCCCGAGTCTGCTAAACTTGTGCCTTCCGTCTATCATGAGTACTTAGACGTCTTCAATAAAAAGAACGCTGACACTCTACCCCCTCATAGACCGTACGACTGCCCTATCGATCTGTTACCTGGCGCAGAGATTCCCTTTGGCAGAATCTATCCCCTTTCAGAACGTGAACAGGAGGAATTACAGAAATATATCAATGAGAACCTTGATAAGGGGTTTATCCGGCCTTCATCTTCCCCTGCAGGAGCAGGGATATTCTTTGAAGAAAAGAAAGATCACACACTCCGGCCGTGTATCGATTATCGGGACTTAAATAAAGTGACCATTAAAAATCGATATCCGCTACCCCTCATTCCTGAATTGTTTCAGAGACTACGCGAAGCACGTGTCTTTTCCAAGCTGGATCTCAGAGGGGCTTATAACCTGATTAGGATAAGAGAAGGGGATGAGTGGAAGACGGCCTTTAGGTCTCACTTTGGACATTTTGAATATCTGGTGATGCCCTTCGGGCTGTGCAACGCGCCGGCTACCTTCCAGCACTTTGTGAATGATGTGTTTCGGGACTTTCTTGACGTATTTACCATTGTTTACTTGGATGACATTTTAGTGTTCTCCACTTCCCTGGAGTGTCATCGAATCCATGTTAAGAAGGTACTTGACAGACTCCGGGTACACCATCTTTATGCCAAAGCAGAGAAATGCGAATTCGAGAAGTCCACCATCCAGTTCGTGGGCCTTGTTATCTCCGCGGATGGGATTGCTATGGACCCACAAAAGGTCTCTGCGGTTCTTGAATGGCCAGCCCCCACCGATAAAAAGTCTGTACAACGGTTTGTGGGATTCTCCAACTTTTACAGGAAATTCATCAAGAACTTTTCAGGTATCATATCTCCCATTACGCAATTAACCAGATCACGCACAACTTTTGTATGGACTCCTGAAGCTCAAACTGCTTTTGAAAAATTGAAGGACCTTTTCACTTCTGCACCCATCCTGAGTCATCCAGATCCTGCCTTGCCTTATGTTCTTGAGGTCGATGCCTCCGAAGTTGCTGTGGGAGCCATTTTGTCTCAACGACAAGGAGCAAAGTCCCTACTTCACCCGGTTGCATTCTTCTCTAGGAAACTAAGTACCTCAGAAAAGAACTACGATGTTGGTGATCGGGAACTTCTCGCTATTAAGGCAGCCCTGGAAGAATGGCGCTACCTTCTCGAGGGGGCGGCCCACCCCATTCTTGTGTTCACCGATCACAAGAACCTTGAGTATTTAAGAACAGCTAAGAGACTAAGACCCCGCCAGGCTAGATGGGCTCTCTTTTTTGCAAGATTCTGCTTCCACATTACATATCGGCCAGGGTCTAAGAACGGGAAGCCAGATGCCCTTTCCCGTATGTTCCAGGACACTGAGGTTCCCCCTGAACCTGATACTATTCTACCCGCTAAAAATTTTCTCTTGTTACAAGGTGACCTCATCTCCCAAATCAAGTCGGCAGTGCAGAACCATCCCCCACCGCTGGAACTCTGCCTTCAACTTAAGGAGGGACTCTATTACCATGGTGAGCAAATCTTTGTTCCTGAGCATCTGCGAACGGCAGTTCTTTACATGTGCCATGACCATCCCTTGGCAGGACATTTTGGAGCCTATAAAACCTCAAATCTGATTCTGCGCTCCTTCTGGTGGCCCCACTTGTTGCAAAACTGCAGGGACTATGTTAAGTCTTGCACAACGTGCCTTCGAAATAAATCTGATAGAGCTAAGAATTGGGGCCTATTGGAACCCCTTCCCGTTCCTGATAAGTTGTGGTCTATGATTTCGATGGACTTCATTGTCGAGTTACCCCCTTTCCGAAGGCTTCACCACCATCTTTGTAATTGTGGATCGGTTGTCCAAGATGGCCCACTTTGTGCCCCTAAAAGGAACTCCTTCTGCAGCAGAAACTGCCTCTTCTTTTATCAAGGAAGTTGTACGCCTACACGGTATTCCCGCCAACATCACCTCTGACCGTGGGGTGCAATTTACATCCCGATTCTGGAAATCCCTATGTGAAGCTCTGGGCGTTAAACATTGCTTGTCATCAGCCTATCACCCTCAGACGAATGGGCAAACAGAGAGGACAAACCAGACCCTAGAACAGTATCTGCGCTGCTTTTCGTCATTTGCACAAGACGACTGGGCCTCTCTCTTGCCGTTAGCGGAGTTTGCATATAACAACTCTTTACACTCTGCAACCAAACAAACCCCCTTTTTTGCTAATTATGGGTTCCACCCTTCCTTCTTGTCCGATGTTCCCCAGGACTCCTCAGTTCCAGCGGTACAGGATCGTCTGGACTTCTGGAGGTCCAACAACTGACTCTTGCAGGAAACCATCACCAAAGCCCAAGAAAGCAACAAGAGGTTCTTCGATAGGAGGAGAAGGGGCAACCTTGATCTGCAACCAGGGGACAAAGTGTGGCTTTCCACCGCAAACCTGAAGCTGGCTTGCCCCTCTAAGAAATTAGGACCAAGGTACATTGGCCCATTTCCTGTTAAGAAGAAGGTTAATGCTGTGGCCTTTGAACTTTGCCTACCTGGAAGTTTGAGGATCCACCCAGTTTTTCACGTCTCTCTCTTGAAACCATCCACTTCTAACCCTTTCCCCGATCGGGAACCCGAAGCACCGGCCCCTGTGCTTGTTGAAGGGAATGAAGAATTCGTGGTAGAAACTGTTCTGGATTGCAGGAAGAGAAGGGGTCAAACACAGTTTTTAATCAAATGGAAGGGATTTGGCCCCGAAGACAACTCATGGGAACCTTCCTCCAATGTACACGCTCCACAGTTGATTCAGGCCTATCTTCGCCTTCATCCTGAGAAAAGGTCCCTGGTGGGCATCCGGAGGCTGCCCGTAAGGGGGGGGGCAATGTAAGAGGACTGTGGCCGTCTGTCCCCGGCGCCCTCCGGCGCATGCGCGCGCATACGGGCGCCCTGTAATACCCCGGCGCACCAATGCGCATGCGCGCGCAAACGCGGGCACGCCAATGCACGCACGCGCGCCAATGCGCGCACGAGCGCGCGGCGAACGCCGTGCGCGCCCCTAGCGTCAATTGGCACTCGCTGCCTATTTAAGGAAGTGCTCTGATCCAGATCCTTGCTGACTGATCTTCAGCGTGTACCCAGTAACCTGAATCCTGCTCTTATCCTGATGACTTCCTGTTGACGAACCCGGCTTGCTCTGACCCCGCTATTGACTCCGTTATACCTTGTTTATTGGTTCCTGACTCCGGCTTCCCACCTGACTCCGCTACTGCCTGCCACCTGGTACCTCGTCGCCCGCCTTCCTCCTTGACCCGGCTATCCGTATGACCTGTATTGACCTCTAGTGCCTGCGATCCTGCAACCCTGAATATCTGCTTCTGACTTCTGTGACTTCCTGCTACGTCCTGCTGTTAGACCCTCTGGGACTGCATACCCCTGGATCATCAGTGCCCGGCTGTCGGAGTCCTTATCCACAGGCACTCGTGTTCCTCCAGCCCTTTGGTGTCCTCTGTACCATCTCCGGCGGTGCCAGGGCTGGAGATACAAGAGAGGCCGACCTCGTCACCTCAGTCTCCCATCAGGTACGTGACAGATATAGAGAGAGAAAAAAAGAGATGGAGAGAGAGATATAGAGAGCGAAAGACAGAGAGAGAGATAGAGCGAGATAAAGAGAGATAGAGAGCGAAAGATAGAGAGAGATAGAGAGAGAGAGAGGTAGAGAGATAGAGTGAGAGATAGAGAGAGAGCGAGAGAGAGAGAGAGACAGAGAGAGAGAGAGAGAGAGAGATAGATAGATATTGCAGCCCTCCTGGAAAATAACACTAGGTCTGAATTTCAGGGTAGGTCTTAGATAGAGGGGGAGATAGAGAGAGAGAGAGAGAGAGAGAGAGAGAGAGAGAGAGAGATAGGGGAAGAGAGATAGAGATAGCGAGAGCTAGAGAGATATTGCAGCCCTCCTGGAAAATAACGCTAGTCTTATGTTCGGGGTAGGTCTTAGATAGAGGGTGGGTAGAGAGATAGAGAGAGATATTGCAGCCCTCCTGGAAAATAACGCTAGGTCTTAATTTCAGGTTAGGTCTTAGATAGAGTGGGATATAGAGAGAGATAGAGATAAAGATGGAAAGAGAGACAGAGAGAGATAGATATAGAGAGAGAAAGAAGAGATAGAGAGAGAGATAGAGAGCGAAAGACAGAGAGAGAGAGAGAGAGAGATAGAGAGAGAGAGAGATAGAGAGATAGAGCGAGATAAAGAGAGATAGATAGAGAGAGAAAGATAGAGAGAGAGAGAGGTAGAGAGATAGATTGAGAGATAGAGAGAGAGAGGGAGAGAGACACAGAGAGAGAGAGAGAGCTATTGCAGCCCTCCTGGAAAATAACGCTAGGTCTTATTTTCGGGGTAGGTCTTATTTTCGGGATAGTTCTTATTTTTGGGAAAACACGGTAGATATCCTGCTGAAGGCAGAACAGTCATGTAAGATGTGCGCACGATTTTATCTCCCAACAGTGATAACCTACATTTTGATAATTATTAAAATTTTTGTTTATTCCTCAGGGCCAACTTGGGAAAATGTTGCAATGCTTCGTACTCAATGATCATGACGCAGGAGAATACTGTGATCGGACAAACAATTAACTTTGATGCAGATGCTAAACTAAAACAAAACATCACCAAGAGCCTTTACAGTCTGTTCCCGAAGGTGAGTGCTGGCCAAGGAACTGGGGATTTATCCCATTTTTCGAAAACCCTTTTTCAGGATATCGGAGTCAGCCACATATAGTGAAGAGAAATATAACATATGAAGGAAATGTTTGCCTTTCCAGATATCCAGATGTTAGTTAAGTCATATTTTCTCTAAGCTGAACCCCCGAGCACAGCAAAGACTTTCTTATTACCACTTCAGCCTCAGAAGGTTTTACCCCCTTAATGACCGGGCCATTTTTTGCGATACGGCACAGTGTCGCTTTAACTGACAATTGAGCGGTCGTGCGACACTATACCCAAACAAAATTGACGTCCTTTTTTTTCCCCACAAATAGAGCTTTCTTTTGGTGGTATTTGATCACCACCTTTTTTTTTTTATTATTTTTTTTTCACTTTTTGCTATTTTAAATATCCCCAAAATAATAATAATTTCTTCCTGAGTTTAGGCCAATATGTATTCTTCTTCATATTTTTAGTAAAAAAATCAGAATAAGCGTATATTGGTTTGCAGAAAAGTTATAGGCCCAGATTCACAGAGAGTTGGGCGCACATTACGCAGCTGTAGCGCAAACGCCGTACGCCTTGCCGACGCAGCGAGGAGAGGTATGCACTGTATTCAGCAAGCTATTGCTCCCAACGCTGTGTCGGCATATTTTTCAAAAAGGCACAGACCGGCGTAGGTGGAAGTGGGCGTGACCCCATGCAAATGATAGTCCGAGCATGGTGCAGTGTTTTAGGCCCGGCGTATCACGAACTGCGCATGCGCCGTGACGTTGCTGTGATGTGGACGCATGAAACTGCACCCTTATGTACATTCTCACAACCACGCCGGCACAACTGCCTAAGCTACGCCAGATCACCACGTACGCCGTGAACGTAACGTACGCCCAATACACCGGCCTGTGTTCTCTGGTGCAGACCTTTGCATGTCTGTTGCCGGGTTGCGCCTCATCTATGGGGAATAACTTTACGCCGGACCTACAATTTATGCGCACCTCGCGCAGCATGCGTCGGGCGCACGTACGTTCGTGAATCGCGGTATTTCCCTCATTTGCATGATTGAATGCCTAATCAATGGGAGCAGCAACATGCGTCCAGGCGAAAAGTATACCTACGCTACGCCGGGGTAAGTAAGCTACGTCGGCATAGGGTGGCCAGTTTTTGGGCGTATTTTGGTTTGTGAGTCTGGTACACAGATATGCCGGCGCAAATTTGCACTTACCGGCGCACATTTGCACTAACATTGGCGTAAGTGCTTTGTGAATCTGGGCCATAGTGTCTACAAAATAGGGGATAGTTTTATGGAATATTTATTATTATTATTTTTACTCGTAATAGCGGCGGCCTGCGATTTTTATCGGGACTGCGACATTGCGGCGGACAGATCGGACACTTTTTTGGGACCAGTGATATTTATACAGCGGTTAGAGCTAAAAATAGCCACTGATTACTGTATAAATGTCACTGGCAGGGAAGGGGTTAACGCTAGAGGGCGATCGAGGGGTTAAATGTGTTCCCTCAGCGTGTTCTAACTGTAGGGGGATGGTACTGCCTAGGGGAGGAAACCGATCAGTGTTCCTATATACTAGGAACACACAATGGGCCAGATTCAGGTACATTGGCGCATATTTTGACAGGAGGAGCGCACCTCCTTTACGTTAGACCGGCGCAATGTAAAGGCGCAATCACCGTATCCTCGTAGTATTTGCGCAGAAATTTGCGCCGGTGCAACGTAATTCCCGAGGCGTAAGGCAGAGTAATTCAAATTGGGAGGGACGTGGGCGTGTTACATTGAAATGAGCCGTGACCCCATGCAAATGAAGGGCCGGCCGGATCGCGCATGCGCACATGAAGCAGACCATGGTCAGCACCTCTGTGCGCATGCTCACAACTCGGGAACGGCGCAATCAGTGAAATTGGAAGTGGACCCGGGCAAATTAGTGAACTACGCAGACAGCATAAATAGACAGAGACAAACGCACTTCCTTTGCAAAAGTACATCCCTTTGTATCCCTCCCTCTACAGCAAGGTGCTTTTGTTCTGCTGTTTGTTGCGTTGTGACTTGTCTTTGTGATATTTGTTGACTGTGTGATCTTGTG
This sequence comes from Rana kukunoris, assembly GCA_029574335.1. NCBI lineage: Eukaryota > Metazoa > Chordata > Amphibia > Anura > Ranidae > Rana > Rana kukunoris. The sequence continues at coordinate 540,682,981 of CM056051.1, read as the reverse complement.
TTTTGTAGAATATATTTGATAGTGTTTTTTGGTGACTGCTTGTGAGACTTTTTTGTTGATAGATTTTGTTTGTTTGTTTTGTTTCTTGATTTTTCCTGCTTGATTTTGTGAGTGATTTTTGTTGATTTTTTGGGAGAGAGTTTTTGTATGAGTATGACTGAGAGGAAGCGGAAGACCAATTTTACTTTGGGGGAGAAACAAATTATTGCCCGGGCCCTTACCCAATGTGGGCGTTTCCTGCACGGCCCAGAGAGTGCCAACACCACCCCGGCCAGGAAGAAGGAGATATTGCAGAACATTACCGACCAGGTAAATTTATTGGGGCGGGGGGGAGACCCGGACACGCGAGGGGATCGTCAAAAAGATCAATGATCTCCGGCGTCTGGTCCGTGGGAAGCTGGCCAAAATTGCAGCCCATGCCAGGGGCACTGGAGGGGGCCCACCATGCCCTGTTAGACTGACAGCGGAGGAGCGTGTGCTGGCCCAGACCTTTAACAGGCAGCAAGTGGAGGGCCTGCCTGGCTATGACTCCATTGAGGAGGCCGTGATGACAGGTAAGGTTTTTTTTTCCTATCTGGTGTGTAGCATGTGTGGGGGGGGGGGGGAGGAAGGGAATATGTGGCAAGTGTGTGGATCCTCCAACCTGTGAATGTTTTGTGTCATCCACAGATGTGCAGGAGGGTGCTGGGCCATCTGGCCTGACTGCACCATCCCCGGGACACCAGCCTGATGAGGACCCCCAGACAAGGCCGGAGTCCTCGAAGGAGTTTGAGGTGGAGGAGTTTGAGTTGGAGGTCATGTCAGGCAGTGGCTTGTTATTTTTGGAGGACTCTTCCCCTCTGGCTGGCAGCAGCCAGCCCTCCATAAGGGGGGAGACCCTCCCACTCCTCCCCCAACAGGCTCCCCTCCCAAGGGGCTCCCCTTCTCCCCAGCCACAAGCATCATCTGGAGGCAGGAAGTCGTCCCAGAAGACCAGGGGGGTGGCCGAGATTCTGCCCGCCAATCTCAGAAGGGACCAGGCCCTTCAGACCCACAATTTGGGACAGGTCAGCCAGACTTTGGGGCGGATGGAGGAGAGCCTGTCCTCCATAAAGGATACGCTTGGGGACCTGGACTGCCACTCCCGGGCTCTTACAAACTGCCTAAACAAACTGCAGACTACTACAGCAGACGTTGGGCAGGATGTGAGGGCCCTCACCCAGGCTATCCAGGCCAATACGGCAACACTAAATGCTGGCCTGAACAGAATAGCCGTGGCCTTGGAGGGCAGGCCGCCAGGTGGGCAGAGACCAGGGGCTGCTCCTCCTTCCCCGGATTACCCCCCCCATGAGTCTCCCCTGAGGAGCCGGGGCCGTGGCCGTGGGCGCGCCAGGCGTGGGTCACGCCAGCGGCATTCAGGGATGGACTGGCCATTGGGACTACAGGGAGTTTCCCGGTAGGCCGATGGCTCAGTGGGCCGGCTTCAGTGAGAGTGGACCACCGCCCCCATCTGCTCCTCTGTCTATCCCTTCCCACAGCGCTCACCTGGGGGGAACAAAGAGGCATAGCTATGACTAAGCATTGTATTTCAATGTGAAACGCGTCAACTGTTTATATCCCACTGTATGCTGTTTTTTGTAGTGCCTTCCTTTTTACCCAATTAAAGGGCCACTTCTTTTTAAGATTTACTGGAGTGCGGCTGTCCATATATATTTTTTTTTATCCATGGGGGGAACAAAGAAGCGGGGACGACAACAGAGGAGCATGGGGGAGGGGACAGACAGCTGACTCAACAGCTATGGCCTGGGAGTTTCTCACTTCTGCCTAATCTTGTCCCATAAGGGGGGGCACAGAACTGATTGCCCCGGGTGAAATAATGTCTAGCTTCCCCACTGGTACTGCCTATAAGAGTACCAGTGCCAGCCGTTCTACTCTAATAAAGTAGAATGGCTAGTGGAAGGGGGAGAGGGGGCTTGGGTGGGGGGGGGTGCGGGAGTTGTCCGGCCACCATGGGAGAGACCTGTCAAAGTGGGCCAGTCTGGATGAAGTCCAGGGCCAAATTTTTGTCCCAGTCCAGTCCTGGCGGCATTAATTTTGTTTCCCCCTTTTTTTTGCTGGACTTTTTTTTTTTTTTTGCTGGAAATTTTTTGTTTTTTGCTGGACATTTTTTTTTTTTGGGGTTGTGAATGATTTTTGAATGTGGGGGTGACATTCCTGCCAGAAAAGGGGTGTCACCCTCATTTGTGGTGGAGAAGGGTTCCCCAGGAGCAGGGAGAAGTGATCATATGGCACGGACGTGCCATATGAGGCCTTGGGCATCGACTATCACCTGTACGTTGATGGAATGCCAATGCTTCCGATTGCGGTATATGTGCTCTGTCTCACGGGGGGGGCCGGAGTGCCACATGTGTGCAATCAATGGCCCCCACGGTGCGTGGGAATCTGGCAATTCTGTAAAAATCTGTCATTGCCTTCAGCCGCAGGTCCTCCTGGGTGGGTTTGATGATTTGGTTGGCCATGCGTCTGAGGATTGCTGGACTTTTTTTTTTTTTTTTGCTGGAAATTTTTCGTTTTTTGCTGGACATTTTTTTTTGGGTTGTGAATGATTTTTGAATGTGGGGGTGACATTCCTGCCGGAAAAGGGGTGTCACCCTCATTTGTGGTGGAGAAGGGTTCCCCAGGACCAGGGAGAAATGATCCCCAGGTCCGTGTGAATGGTGTATAAATGTACAGTGACATAATTGGAGCTGTGGCGTGGTGTTGCTGCTCACAAGTCCTTGTGGGCTTGTGCTAATCCAATGTGATGAGGATGTGATGTGTCTGTGCTAGGGACCACAGTGGTGTGCATGAATGCATTCTCATTGTGCCATGATTAATGTGTGTGTTTAACGTGCAAAGATGCCTAATGTGAGCTGTCTCCTGGCTGCTCTTCCCTCAGTCTGAGGATTGCTGGGATAACCTGGTGCACACATCTGCTCATGGAGGATTGTGACATCCCAGCCACCACTCCACTTGTTCTTTGAAAAGAGCCACTGGCAAAGAAATGGAGTGTTGCCAGGACCTTGACCAGTGGCTGCACTGCATGTGAGCGTTGTGTTGGGCTGGTGATGTCCTCCTGCAGGGTTGTGGTTAATTCCATGATGGCATGAGGGGTGAATCTGAAGATGCGATAAACCTCACAATCACTCATGCCAAAGATGTCTATGCGTGTGCGGTATATCCTCTCCCGTGCCCTCCTCCGTGCCCTCCTCCTTCTTTGCTCCTCTAAAGTCAGTAGTATAGCTATGAGCAAGGATGCCCCTGGCATGTTGGCATACAGTTTGTTGTCCTGCAAGTGTGACTGCTCAGCTCGTCCCTAACAGTGTTGCTTTAGCTGACATGTAGACGGATTGTCTAATTTTATTCCACCTTTTATATGGATTCATTTTAGACAGAACGTGCAGCTGTTGCGCACAGCGCGTAGCCTGCACTGCACCAACGTACTTTTGTGGATCCCCGTAACTCCCTCATTTGCATATTTGAATAACAAATCAATGGTGTGTCTAACGCAAATCAATGGTGTGTCTAGCTTTGTCAAGAGCGATTGCGGGTGCCCGGTGGACATCGCAGCCTCCGGGCACGCTCATCGCCCCCTATACCCCTTAAAGCGGCGTTGATTCGCACAGGGGAGCCATTCTGTTTGACGGCAGGAGGTCGACAAGCAGTTAAAGTGTACGCAATGGCAAAACTTTAGCAAGAGAGGAGAAGGGTTAAACCTTCTGTCATGTTTATTGCTGTCTCTGCCCATGCTGGAGGCATTCTTTTTTTTTTATAATCAAAATTTTTCCTTTTTTTTATTTTGCTCGATATAAGTCATACAAGATTAAACATTCTTATCTTTTGTTAAGTGCATCAATACATTTATCTTGTAAAAAAAAAAGAAACATATATTCCAAGATTACATTTTCCATGGATGCTTATCAGTCATTTTTATCCCCCCCCCCCCCCCCCCAAAAAAAAAAAAAAAAAAAAAAAAACAATATAAATAGTTCTCTTTCCTCTTTTTCATTCCCCCTATTGCCCTTCCTCCCTTTTCTACTGAGGTATAGCTGTTCTAACCCTGTAATCTCTTGATTTCCATTCCCTAAGGATGGGGAAACAGGGTCCTCCTATTTGGAGTCAATATTGGAGGGGGGGAAGAAGGGGAGCAAGAAAGAAAGATTTTATATAACCGTCATTTTTTAATGTCTCCTCTCTGGTCAGTGTTTTTAATCTAAATCGTTGTTCTTCTAAGATGTTACCTTTATGCCGTTGCCCTCTATGCGTCATACATCTATTGCATCCCATATCCTCTCACTTCGTTTCTCTTATTCCACCCCCACTTCAGGTTCGTGTTGTAGCCAGCCTGCCCATGTTATCTCAAACTCCCCTTTTTTATCTTTCATTGTTTGTATCCACTTTTCGGCCTCCATTATCCGGTTTACTTCCCTTTTCCAGTCTGCTAATGTTGGACACACACTTTGTTTCCAAAATCTAGGAATTAACAATTTTGCGGCATTTAATAAATGTGGAACTACACTATTCCTGTATATTTTAATCGCGCCCGCTGTTCCATGGAGTAGGAAACATAGGGGCGTGAACTCTATAGGGATTGGGGTCAATCTCTCAATCCACGGTGCAATTGCTTCCCAATATATTTAAATTTTTGGGCATTCCCACCATAAGTGTAAATATGTACCCCTTTGCTGACATCCTCTCCAGCACCGGGCATCTGCCACTGGATACATCTGGTTCAACCTCACTGGAGTCCTATACCATCTTGTCATAAATTTATAGGCCATTTCCTGAATATGCGAACTTATAGATGTGGAGTAAATTAATTTAATCATCTTTTTACTTTGTTCGTCTGATAGCCTTATATTTAGTTCACCCTCCCATTCCCTGATAAAATATGGTGTTTTATTTTTTTGAGCTCCTTGTATCAACTTATACATCTGGGATAGCAGATGCTTCGCTTCCCCCTGATGCGCACATTGTTCCTCGAACTTTGTGAGGGAGCTTAATGGTCTCAAGGCAGGTTTCATCTTATTAAGGAATCTTGTCAGTTGATAATATTTCCATTTTGCTGCGGGTATATTCCCCACGGCTATGGCAAAATCCGGATAATCCATTAGTGTTCCCTGTGGAGCGAGCATGCCACATGTGACATCCCCTCCCCGATTCCATGGGCCCAGGAATCCTCCCAGGTCCCCCGGAGGGAACCATGGGAATCCCTCCAGTGGTACCAATGGGGACATCCCTGGTGAGTACTCTCCTTTTCTATTCAGCCCATCCCATATTGATAAGGTGTTCAAAGTCAAGGGGGATGTCCACTTTGTAAATCCTCTCGCAAATCTCGGGATCCAAGGGGCCCCTTCCAAGTTCCTTCCCGCTATTGTTTTTTCTAATAGGGTCCATCTTTTTTTCCCGGCATCATGGCACCAATTCAAAATACAGACCAGCGCCATAGCCTTATAATATACCAATATATCTGGAAGCCCCATTTCTCCGTCATCCTTACTTCTTCGTAGGATATCATAGGCTATCCTTGGTTGTTTATCATTCCACACAAAGGCAACAAATGCCTTCCGTATTTGCTTAAAAAACGTCGCTGGTACGTTAATTGGTACTGTGTGTAATATATAAATAATTTTGGGTAGAATACACATTTTAATTGCACTCACTCTTCCAAACCATGTCAAATAATGTCTTGCCCATTTTTTTAAATCTTCCACTAGTTTAGTCAGTAGAGATGAATAATTAAGTTTATATAACATTTTTTGGTCTGCAGTGATATGTACCCCAAGATAGAGCAGGGAGTCCTTCTTCCATACAAAAGGATATGTTCTCTTCAGAGTCCCTGCCATTTCCTGAGACACATGACTAGGTAGCAATATTGATTTTTCGAAATTAACTTTGAAATTCGACAAGTGTCCAAATCTTTCCACCTCCTGCATTAAGACTGCCAGTGATGTATATGGTTTTGAGAGATAGAATAATAGGTCGTCGGCATAAGCCGACACCTTATGTTCCTCCTCTCCAATACAGGTTCCTATTATTTCCCCATTATTTCTAATCCTACAAAGAAAAGGTTCCAGTGTTAAAGCAAATATTAATGGTGACAATGGGCAACCTTGTCTTGTTCCATTTCTAATGTTGAGGTAATCAGATATTGTACCATTAACTTTAACCCTTGCTCTTGGGCCCGCATACATGGCCATTACCCATCCCATCATGCGGTCCCCCAGGCCCACTCCCCTCAGCACTTCACTCATATAGCCCCAGTTCACCCTATCAAATGCTTTCTCAGCATCTATTGATAGTATGATCCTTGGGGCCTTCTTTGGTCCGTGTTGCATCCAGTGGAGAAGGTGCAGTGCCCTAATTGTATTGTCCCTTGCCTCCCGTCCTTTTATAAAACCTGTTTGGTCTGGATGCACTAACGTTCCAATATGCTCCTGTAATCGTAGCGCTAAAATTTTTGCTAGCAATTTAGTGTCTGAGTTGAGCAGAGAAATAGGCCTATAATTGGCACAGTTCTGGGGGTCTTTCCCTTCCTTTGGTATTACCGTTATAAATGCCACCAGGGCTTCTGGAGGTAATGGGTTGGTTATGTTCACTGCATTAAGATGATTGCATAATGGTTTTATTAATTCTGGCAAAAATTTCTTATAACCACTTAAGGACCGCCTACTGCACATTTACGTCGGCAGAATGGCACGGCTGGGCACATCAACGTATATATACGTTGATTTTAGTACCCAGCCGTGGGTCGCGGGCGCGCGCCCGCGGGCGCGCTCCCGCGACCCGGTCCGAAGCTCCAGGACCGGGACCGCGGGATTCGCGGACCCGATCGCCGCTGCAGTGCGGCGATCCGTCCCTGGAGCGGAAGAACGGGGAGAGCCGTGTGTACACACGGCTTCCCCGTGCTTCTCTGTGGCTGCAGCATCGATCGCGTCATCCCTGTGATAGGGGGACGCGATCGATGACGTCACACCTACAGCCACACCCCCCTACAGTAGTAAACAACACACATAGCCACACATCCCCTACAGCGCCACCTGTGGTTAACTCCCAAATTGCAACTGTCATTTCCACAGTAAACAATGCAAATTTAAATGCATTTTTTTCTGTGAAAATGACAATTGTCCCAAAAATGTGTCAAAATTGTCCGAAGTGTCCGCCATAATGTCGCAGTCACGAAAAAAATCGCTGATCGCCGCTATTAGTAGTAAAAAAAAAATAATAATAAAAATGCAATAAAACTATTCCTTATTTTGTAAACGCTATAAATTTTGCGAAAACCAACCGATAAATGCTTATTGTGATTTTTTTTACCAAAAATAGGTAGAAGAATACGTATCGGCCTAAACTGAGGAAAAAAAATGTTTTTTATATATTTTTGGGGGATTTTTATTATAGCAAAAAGTAAAAAATATTGATTTTTTTTTTAAATTGTCGCTCTATTTTTGTTTATAGCGCAAAAAATAAAAACCGCAGAGGTGATCAAATACCACCAAAAGAAAGTTCTATTTGTGGGGAAAAAAGGACGCCAATTTTGTTTGGGAGCCACGTCGCACGACCGCGCAATTGTCAGTTAAAGCGACGCAGTGCCGAATCGCAAAAAGGGGCAAGGTCCTTTGCCTGCATTTTGGTCCGGGTCTTAAGTGGTTAATAAGCATTTGTCAGCCCATCAGGGCCTGGACTTTTCCCTGTCGGTAAGGCTAATATTGCTCTCCTCAACTCTTCCTCTGTGATTGGAAGTTCCAGTTCCACTATAGTTTTTCCCGATAGAGTAGGCATTAAAGACCCCCGTATGTATTTTCGTATCTCTTCCCTTCTATGATCCTCACTATCTCCTGTTATTACGGGTGTCTGGATATTATATAAATTCTCATAAAATAAGCGAAATTCGTTCGCTATAGCCCGTGTTTCCAGTATTTTCCTATTTTGTATTAGTAGGTTATGCACATGTCTAGATTCTTGTTGTTTTTTAAGTTGTTTCGCGAGTAACCGACCACATTTATTTCCTTGCTCATAGAACCTATGAGCAAAGTATCTATGTTTATTTTTGTTTTTCGGTCCAGACACTGTGCAAGCTCAGCTCGGAGATTCCGTAGTTGTTGGTTATCCGCAGGCTCGAGATTTTTTTTATGTTTGGTTTCTACTATATTGATTTTCTTTAATAACTCTATAATTTCTTTAGATCTTTCTTTCTTAATGTAGGAGCCATAGGCTATTAAATCTCCCCTCATCACTGTTTTATGAGCCTCCCACACTGTCTAGGCCGTCACCTCCTCCGTAGTATTTATTTTGAAAAATTCTCTTAATTTAACTGTCAGTTCGTCTGCTATTTTTTTATTATCTAGTATTGACTCATTTAGTCTCCATGTTCGCTCTATATAGCCAGTCTCGATCGGGGAGAGTGTCAATGTTATAGGTGCATGGTCTGAGATGGTTATGGACTCAATGGTGCTGTTTTTGACCTTCTCTAAGTAAAATTGATCTACCATAAACAGGTCTATACGTGAATACATTTTATGTGTTTTCGAGTAATAACTGTAGTCCTTCACTTCATTGTGCATTACCCGCCAACTATCGACCAAATGTTGTGTGTGTAAATATTGTTTTAAGTATTTTAAGGCTCTAAGTGATAAAGATGTTTTCCCTGACGTTGTGTCAATATTCGGATCTAGCACCATATTAAAGTCGCCCCCTATTATCACACATCCTTCTTTAAATGTTTCCAATATCTTCAATGTTTTAACAATGAAGTCACTAGTCCCAACATTTGGGGCATATATTGCCGCCAACGTATATGGTTGTCCAAATATTGTTCCTTTAATAAACAAGAAACGACCCTCTTTATCCGCTTGTATAGACATCAAAACCCATGGGCATGTTTTCTTTATTGCAATTGTAACCCCCCTTGCCCTTGCAACAGGGGACGTTGCATGATACCACTGGTTAAACATATGGCCCGGCATATTGGGTATACCCCCGTCCCTAAAATGGGTTTCTTGTATGAGGGCTATGTCCGCAGCATAATGTTGCAGTTCCTGCCACAGACGACCCCTTTTATTTTTAATGCTGTAGCCATCTTTCAGGGTACCAGCCATTTTCGTATTCTTTTTGTCTTTGGCCAGAGAGGAGAGAAAAAAAAAAAAAAAAAACACCAAAAAAAAACCCCACCCTTTTGATCTTGATAAGCATCCCCCCCCCCCGAGATACTACATTTAGTCCCTTACCCCGGAGCACCTCACCTATGTGGTACAGAGACCCTGGCCCACCCCTTATACCGTGGCCTCTCCACCCCCTTACTGATATCAGTTTACAGGTCCCAATATATCGGGATTGTCCTAAAACACCAGGTTGTCCCTGGCTATCCCCCTATTAAACTCCTTATCCCTTAACAGGCTTTCCTTTATATCTTAAGCTCTGCTAGCTGCATGTTCCAAATTTCCCTTCCTTCCCCTCTCTCTCTCTTTTAAGTCATTGGACCATTAAATCTCCTAGTATACCAATCACCCTTAATGTTTTTTCCCTTGTCCCCTACGGGGGACCTGCTGCCACTGTTGTGGTCGTTGCATCGGGGTCTCTATTTTATGTGTCCTCCAATCTATAAAGTCTACCGGTGGGAGTTCCAACGTCTCGACAAAGAACTTCAGATCGTCTTTAGTGCGCAACGTTGCTGTTTTACCATTCCTAGAAGCCGTCAGACTGAACGGAAACCCCCAGCGGTAGTTCACCCCCATAGAGCGCATGGTTTCCAACAGGGGTCTAACTACTCTACGTTGATACATGGTCCTGCGGGTTAAATCTGGGTATAGTGATATGTGTGTGCCCTCAAATGCTATTTCAGGGTTCATACGGGCCATTCTCATAATGGTCTCCTTTATTGTGTATTTATGGACTCTACATATCACATCTCTAGGTTTATCCATGTTTGGGTTAATATATGTGGGGACTCTATGTATCCGATCTAACTCAATGTGTTCCTGTACTGTGTCCCCTAAAATCTGCCCAAAAATTTTTAGGACCACAGTGGCTAACTCCCGTGGTTCTATTCCCTCAGGTAGCCCTTTTATACGGATATTCTGCCTTCTGTCCCTATTCTCATAGTCATCTAACTGGTCCCTATAGGAGTTTAGGGCGTTTTCATGGTCTTTTATTGACACCTGTACTTCTGCCATTGCATGTCCCATTACTTCCTGCCTCTCTTCAACATTTTCTACTCTATACCCCAATGCTTGTGTGTCCTCTCTTAGTTCCTCTACTGCTTGCATACAGGATTGTTCTACTGCGTTGATTAATTGTTGAATGTCATTCTTTGTAGGAAGGGCTCTCAGCAATTCCCTAATCTCTTTAATGTCATTTGATGTAGCACCCTCCATCCTATTGGGTACCAGGGACTGCCTTTGCTCCTCCCCCAGTAACAAATTTATGGGATTTATGGCTTGTATAGTTTGCGTATTCAATTTAGCTCCTTCCAGACCAGGGCCACTGTTAGAAAGATCCACAATTTGGTTTTCTTCTCCCATAACGAAGTCCTCTTCCATTGTCGGGGGTCCTTTCTCTACTGGTCCCATGATTCTTTTTTGAAGTTGGTCCTCTGCCGCTATTTCAATTGGGGGGCTATCACCGTTGCACTCCCTCTCAGTTGTGCTAATCCCGCCCCATTCTATAGTTTCTTTTCTATCATTCCGGGGCTGTTGTTCCACCTCTTGTTCCGCGTATGGGATATCTTTTCCAGGGAGCTTTCTCCCCCGACCTATAGTTGGGGAACCCCTTCCATATTGTTGGGCTTGACCCAGTACTCGGGCCTCTTGACCTGGGATTGATGCTGTCATCCCGCTGCTTCTCTCTTCAGTTCCTACTGTATGCACCCCCTTCTCCATACGGGGTGACATATAAGCTAAGATTCCTCCTGTTTCCTTCCCGCTGCCCTTGGCCAGGTGTTGTGCCACCTGTCTTCGAGTGGTCATTTTTTATTTTTTTTTCCCTTATTGATTGCTACCGACTGCAATATTTCTGTCTTTACAATCTAAAATTCCAAGCTTGACCAAGTAGGGGCAGCTGTAGGGGTAGATGGTTCGGAAGCACTACAATAATGCGATGAGTACTAAAGGGTACTAGAGAGTAGCAGTTCAATCGTAGTGGTAGTAATGGTGGTAATGGTGGTAGTATTTCAGCCAACTTTATACCCCAGCTCGATTAAAATTATACCCCAGCTCTAAGAACGCTTAAATATTATGCCGTCCTTTGCTGTTTTTTGTAGGCAGTCTTTAATATTACGCCTAGAACAAGTAAAACAGGTAGCAAGCAATAACAATGGCGCAATACAAGGAATGGAAGGAGGTATAAAGGAGGTGTAGGCTTGGCAGCTTTTATATAGGGACTTTGATATCTCCATTACATGTTTATAGTCCCCATCCGGTTCTTTTAAACGCACTGAATTAGGGAACAAGCCCCCCTTAGGTTTTTAGGTTTTTAGGTGCCTGTTAACTCCGATTGCTCGGGTTACTAGGAAGGGAGCAGAATGGCAAGATGGCAACCCCCCCAAAAAAGGGAGGGTAAGACCTTCACCCTATGTTCACCCTATGTTCTAGCGAGTGATCTTTCTTCCTCTATTTTTCACCTTTCACCTCCTCCTCCTGACTGTTATGATTCCACTTTCTCCACATTGGTATATGCAGTAAGAAACAATATTTCCCATTAGTTTATTATAATATTAGGGCGATGGGTTATGGGTTACTGTGAGTTTATTAGCGTCTGGAATCTGTTAACTACTGGTAGTCTCAGAGTCTTAAAAGAGAATAGTTGGTAATAGATAGGTAGGAGGTAGGAGGTAAGAGGTACATAGAAGATCCCCCTTTTTATTGTTCAGTTCACTTCACTCCAAGCCTGTATGGTATGATATGGTATGATACGGTATTTGAAATTCCAAACCTCTTTTTTTTTTTAGTAGTCTTATAACAGTCTTATAACAGTCTTATAACATTCTTTCCAGCATAGACTTATATTCCCAGTATCGCTCAATGTTATTGACAGTTGATTATTGCTTGATTATTGGTTGATTATTAATCACATAGAGAGAGGGTGAGAAAATAGCACAAAAACTGAAGAAAAAAAAAAAAGACGAAAGTTTTTTTTTTCTCCCTACCAGTGGTTCATCAGAGGTTCATCCAATCTTTGGCTCTTCGGGTTCAATTTTGTCAATTTTTGTCAGAGCCCCTCCGCTGTCACTACTGCGATCCCCTCTCCCCTCTCCTTCCACGTGTAGGTATATACTCACACATGCTGCTGCTTTACGCTAGGGGTTTCTCCTCCGCCTCCACCCGGCCATCCATCCGCACACTCGTTCCAAGGATCAAGGATCTCCTTACTATCACCGCACACCTCCCTTCACCAACAAGTCCAGTCACAGGTGTCTCCTGTAAGGGATGCACGGCAGCGGTAATGCAGCGGTGATACGGTATGGTGGGACTGTAGGTCCCGATCGCTGTAGATCACGGCGGGGTATACCGTGCACACAGGTCTCACACTGTCTCACTGTATCACCATGGATCATATGGATGGCGGCGGCGAGTGGCGAGTGGGCGGGCTGCAACTGATAGCACCCGATTCACCACTTCCTGAGTCCCGGGTCCACAGCTCTCGGTTCCCGCCTGATGTGCTGTAGTCTGTAGGCTGTAACCCGTGGGGGGAAAACACCCGGGGAAAACACAGGTCTCACGTCTGCAGCCAGCCAGCTAACCAGCCAGCTCTCATCCTCTAATCCTGTCAAGGATTTACAGCGCTTCCCTAGCTCTGAAGGGGAGCCTGAGAAGAGACGTCCTCACTCTCTCACGCTCACACCCATCTGAGGCATTCACCCACTATATTTGTTCTGGAGACCATTGCCCTTGAGACAGAAAGTAATTATTTATTATTTTGGGCAAAAACAAAACACCAAAGTGAACCAAAGCAAAGTTTATCTGAACACAAAAAATTCCACGGTCGCACAAATGTTGTCAGAAATTGCAAAAGTCAAGAACGCGGTCACGTACAGCACGTACGACGGCACAATAAAATGGAAGTTCCATACCAAGTGCGCCACCCTTTGGGCTCCTTCTGCTAATCTCGTGTTGGTAGAAGTTTTGTGAGGGACGATTCACGTTTTTCAGCTTCGCGTTTTTCAGCTTCTTTTTTATTTTTAGTCTGTTATAGCGTGATGAATGTGCTATCTCCACTGCGAACGCTAGTTTTACCAGACCGAGCGCTTCCGCCTCATACTTCAGAGGATGCGTGGAATTTGTCCACACACGCTCGGAATTTACGAGAACGGATTTTGTTGTCGGAAAATTTGAGAACCAGCTCTCAAATTTTTGTTGTTGGAAATTCCGACAGAAAATGTCCGATGGGGCCTACACACGGTCGGAATTTCCAACCAAAAGCTCCCATCGAACATTTTTTGTTGGAAATTCTGAGCGTGTGTGTGATGGATCTGGGATACCCCAGATGGGCACCTCCGCCAGACCTGTGTCTCCTGTCCTTCAAACGCACCCGCAGCCTGCAGATTCGCCATAACCGGCCCTTAACCCCTCAATCACGAGACAGTCCACACAGGTGTTGAGGGTTAAACATGCAGAGCATCAACTGCCTATTAAATACAAAACATACAGTTTTACACACAGTTAGGGACACTCCCCTTAGCCTTGTCATAGAGGGGACGGGGTAGGGGACAAGGAACAACCAATGGTAACTGAACACTTGTACATTGAAACAGAAACTACAGATAAGCATAATGGCCCAGATTCACAGAGAGTGGGCGCACATTTACGCCGGCGTAGCGCACACACAGTACGCTACGCCGGCGCAGCGCGGAGAGGAAAGCACTGCATTCAGCAACCCATTGCTCACCAGGATGCGCCAGCATAGCGTATTTTCGAAGGCGCAGGTCAGCGTAAGTGGAAGTGGGCGTGATCCATGCAAATGAGGCTTGACCCCATGCAAATGATGGGCCGAGCGCCAGACAAGTACATATAACAAACTGCGCATGCGCCGCGCATGCTCACAACCACGTCGGAACAACTGCCTAAGATACGCCCTAATATACGCTGAATCACTGTGTACGCTGTTAACGTAACCTACGCCCAGCCAGACACATGTCCAACATAAAATACGCCGGCTTGCGTTCTATGGTGCAGACCTGAGCATGTCTGTTGCTGGGTTACACCTCCTTTATGGGGAATAACTTTACACCGGATGTACAACTTACGCGCACCACGCGTAGCCTGCGTTGGGCGCACGTATGTTCGTGAATCGCCGTATTTACCTCTTTTGTATGTTTGAATGGCTAATCAATGGGAGCGGCACCATGCACCCAGCCTAAATGTACGCCCAACGTACGCCGGCGTAAGCAAGTAATTTCAACGGGGTGTAGCCTGTTTTAGGCGCATATTAGTTTGTGGGTCTGGCGCACAGATAAGATGGCGCACATTTGCACTTACGTCCGCGTAACTTGTTATACGTCGGCGTAAGTGCTCTGTGAATCCAGGCCTATGAGATTATGGTAAGCAGGCAGCCTCTCAATACACATCCCCTGAGGAGAGCCGTCTCAAGTCCAGACCATTGTCTATGTGCCATGAATCAACACAATTAGACACAGCAACAAGAGGGGGGGAGAAGGTATGTAGCATTACATTACATTAACTCAATACCAGCTTGTCCCCAGGTCTCCAGTATCTTCTGGGCACACACAGTGACAGTGGGTTCTGTCACAGTGTGTATGCGGCATAAGGGTGAACTCTGATAGGGACTCTCTTCTAAGAGGGTCTCTTATTGGCACTTCAATGTACAGTAAGTTGGGACTCTGATGGGGATCCTAATGTAAAGGAGATCTGATGGGAACCTTGATGTGAGGTGGGACTCTGATGTAAAGGGGATTCTGAAGGGGACTCTGATGGGAACCATGATGTAAGGGGGATCTGATGGGAACATTGATGTAAGGGGGGACTCTGATGTAAAGGGGATTCTGAGGGGGACTCTGATGGGAACCATGATGTAACGGGGGATCTGATGGGAACCTTGATGTAAGGGGGGACTCTGATGTAAAGGGGATTCTGAAGGGGACTCTGATGGGAACCATGATGTAAGGGGATCTGATGGGAATCTTGATGTAAGGGGGACTCTGATGTAAAGGGGATTCTGAAGGGGAATCGGATGGAAACCATGATGCAAGGGGGATCTGATGGGAACCTTGATGTAAGCAGGGACTCTGATGTAAAGGGGATTCTGAAGGAGACTCTGATGTAAAGGGATCTGATTCTGGGAACCTTGAGGAGACTCTGATGGGAACCATTCTGATGTAAGGGGGATCTGATGGGAACCTTGACTCTGATGTAAGGGGGGACTCTGATGTAAAGGGGATTCTAAAGGGGATGGGAACTCTGATGGGAACCTCTGATAAAGGGGAAGCAGGGACTCTGATGTAAAGGGGATTCTAAAGGGGACTCTGATGGGAACCTTGATGTATGTAAGCAGGGACTCTGATGTAAAGGGGATTCTGAAGGGGAATCGGATGGGAACCATGATGCAAGGCAAGGGGATCTGATGGGAACCTTGATGTAAGGGGGACTGATGTAAAGGGGATTCTGAAGGGGAATCAGATGGGAACCATAATGCAAGAGGGATCTGATGGGAACCTTGATGTAAGGGGGGACTCTGATGTAAAGGGGATTCTGAAGGGGACTCTGATGGGAACCATGATGTAACGGGGGATCTGATGGGAACCTTGATGTAAGGTGGGACTCTGATGTAAAGGGGATTCTGAAGGGGAATCAGATGGGAACCATAATGCAAGAGGGATCTGATGGGAACCTTGATGTAAGGGGGGACTCTGATGTAAAGGGGATTCTGAAGGGGACTCTGATGGGAACCATGATGTAACGGGGGATCTGATGGGAACCTTGATGTAAGGTGGGACTCTGATGTAAAGGGGATTCTGAAGGGGACTCTGATGGGAACCATGATGTAAGGGGATCTGATGGGAATCTTGATGTAAGGGGGACTCTGATGTAAAGGGGATTCTGAAGGGGAATCTGATGGAAACCATGATGCAAGGGGGATCTGATAGGAACCTTGATGTAAGCAGGGACTCTGATGTAAAGGGGATTCTGAAGGAGACTCTGATGTAAAGGGGATTCTGAAGGAGACTCTGATGGAAACCATGATGTAAGGGGGATCTGATGGGAACCTTGATGTAAGGGGGGACTCTGATGTAAAGGGGATTCTAAAGGGGACTCTGATGGGAACCTTGATGAAGCAGGGACTCTGATGTAAAGGGGATTCTAAAGGGGACTCTGATGGGAACCTTGATGTAAGCAGGGACTCTGATGTAAAGGGGATTCTGAAGGGGAATCGGATGGGAACCATGATGCAAGGGGAATCTGATGGGGACCTTGATGTAAGGTGGGACTCTGATGTAAAGGGGATTCTGAAGGGGAATCAGATGGGAACCATAATGCAAGAGGGATCTGATGGGAACCTTGATGTAAGGGGGGACTCTGATGTAAAGTGGATTCTGAGAGGGACTCTGATGGGTACCATGATGTAAGGGGGATCTGATGGGAACCTTGATGTAAGGGGGGACTCTGATGTAAAGGGGATTCTGTAGGGGACTCTGATGTGAACTTCTACTGAAAAGTCTGCAGAACACTGGTCTTATATAAGCATCTTTTCCATGTTTTTTCATCCTTTTTACAGAAGTCCCCCTTCCAAAAGCCAATCAGAACCTGTGCAGTGGTCGGCAACGGTGGAATCTTAAACAACAGCTCCTGTGGTGCCCAAATCGATGGAGCTGACTTTGTGTTCAGGTGAGAGTAAAGGCAATGGTGGAAGAACAGCCTATGAAATGGGATAATTGGTCCATTTCTCTGCCATGTTTGCCCTTCTCAGCCTTTACGTCTTCCATCCCCTCTCTCTATAGGCTGAATTTTCCTCCACTAAACTGGACGGATGACGTCGGGGCAAAGACTCATCTGGTCACCTCAAACCCAAGCATCTTAATAAATAGGTATGTGATTTTCTAAACTAAACTAAATATAAACAATTAATATTTATTGATTTGTATTATTTTGCGCGTGAGACCTTGAAATGGCTACATTAGAATCGCATTTACAGCTCGTCAGTTGAGAAGAGATTGTAAATAGTGTTCCTAGCCACTTAAGCCCCGAGCCTGTTTTTCAGATTCGGTGTTAACGAGACTAAAACATTTTCTTTTGCTATAAAATTACTTAAAACCCCCAAACATTATATATATATTTTTCTAACACCCTAGAGAATAAAATGGCAGTCATTGCAATACTTTTTGTCACACCGTATTAGCGCAGCGGTCTTACAAGCGCACTTTTTTTGAAAAAAATTCACTTTTTCAAAATAAAAAAATAAGACAACAATAAATTTGTAAATGTCATTGGTAGGGAAGGGTAAACACTAGGGGGCGATCAATGTGTTACATGTGTTCCCTGCTAGGTGTTTCTAACTGTATAGGGATGGGACTTACTAGAGGAGGAGACATATCACTGTTCCTACTTAGTAGGAACACACGATCTGTCTCTCCTCTCCTTACAGAATGGGCATTTGTGTGTTAAGATACACACATCCCCTTTCTGGATCTCGTGCCCGCGATCGCGTGAGGCCAGCGGACATTGCAGCCAGTGGGTGCGCGCCTGCTAGAGCCGTTTAAAGGGCCGATGTACAACTACGGTGATTCGTGGGAACATGCCAAACGGCCACAGTATAATGACAGCATCTGGTTGGCAAGTGGTTAAGGACTGTGCCTGTGTCCTTAACCAATTAAGGACCGCCTCCTGCACATGTCGGCAGAATGGCACGGCTGGGCACAAGCACGTACAGGTACATCATCTTTAAGTGCCCAGCCATGGGCCGCGGGACCCGCGGGACCCGATCGCCGCTGGAGTCCATATAAGGAACCACAATCAATGACGTCACACCTACAGCCACACCCCCCTACAGTTAGAAACACAGATGAGGTCACACTTAACCCCTTCAGCGACCCCTTGTGGTTAACTCCCAAACTGCAATTGTCATTTTCACAGTAATCAGTGCATTTTTAATGCATTTTTTGCTGTGAAAATGACAATGGTCCCAAAAATGTGTCAAAATTGTCCGATGTGTCCGCCATAATGTCACAGTCATGAAAAAAATCGCTGATCGCCGCCATTAGTAGTAAAAAAAAAAATATTTATTTTTTATAAAAATGCAATAAAACTATCCCCTATTTTGTAAACGCTATAAATTTTACCAAAAATAGGTTGAAGAATACGTATCGGCCTAAAGTGAGGATTTTTATATATATATATATATATATATATATATATATATATTTTTTTTTTTGGAGGATATTTATTATAGCAAAAAGTAAAAAATATTGTTTTTTTTTAAAAAATTGTCGCACTATTTCTGTTTATAGCGCAAAAATAAAAACCGCAGAGGTGATCAAATACCACCAAAAGAAAGCTCTATTTGTGAGAAAAAAAGGACGCCGATTTTGTTTGGGAGCCATGTCGCGCGACCGCGCAATTGTCAGTTAAAGCGACGCAGCGCCGAATCGCAAAACCTGGCCAGGTCCTTTACCTGCATAATGGTCCGGGTCTTAAGTGGTTAAAGTAATACTATTTTTTAAATAACAAACATGTTATACTTACCTGCTCTGTGTAATAGTTTTGCACAGAGCAGCCCCGATCCTCCTCTTCTCGGGTCCCTCGCCGATGCTGAATGAATGAATGAAAAACGTAAATAGCGCGGCACATGCGAACTGAATCGCCTCTGGGCGCTCAACTTATATAGCGCGGCACATTCCTCCTGCCAAGGTCCACCACAGCAAGCAACCTGCTACCAGGGCATTCAAGCCAAGCCGATGCCCTGTGTGTCCATTCAGACACGGAGCCGTGGCTAGGCCCTGCTTCCTCTCTCCTCATTGGCTCGCTGACTTTTGAGCTAATGGCACCTGCTGTGTTTCCCAGCCATTGAGGGAGAGTCCTGGACAACTGGTGGGGCTCAGGTAAGTATTGGGGGGGCTGCTGAACACTGAAGGTTTTTTCACCTTAAAGCGGAGTTCCTACTTAAATAAAAATATTATAAGTCAGCAGCTACAAATACTGCAGCTGCTGACTTTTAATAATCGGACACTTACCTGTCCCAGGGTCCAGCGATGCCGGGGAACAAAGCCCCACCCACCTCCCCCTCCTCTCTGCGACACCGGCATCACTATTGTGGGCGCCCGACTTTGGCTTCAGCTTCACAGCCGGCATGCACTGCGTGACGTGTCCCAGATGATTGCCGAGAGGGAGGGGGGAGAGGTGACCTTCTTTCGGGCGCTTGAGGTGCCCAGACAGGAAGTAGGAGCTGAAACCCTCTAAAAAGAGGGTTTCCACTCCCCCCCCCCCCCCAAAAAAAATGGCATGCCAAATGTGAAATGTCAGGGAACCCAGAAGTTCCATTTTTGGGTGAGGGTGGGAATTAAAAAATAATGCCTGTCTCCAGGTTAGTGCATGAGATATATTAATAACCTGTCACTCACAGCAAGGGGGCGGAACGGACTACTGTTTTTCTCTATAAGTCCGTTTTATTTCACTGAGCAATAAAAGAGGATTGCTCAGAGCTGGATTAACTCTGTGTGGCAAGACTGGGCCCAGATGATAGGAAATCTTATACTCTACGTTGTGACATCAAAAAAAGAAATAACAAATTTGGGTCCACTTTAACCACTTAAGGACCCGCTCATGTACATATACGTCGGCACTTCAAAGATGGATATCTCGGTAACGGTAGCAGCTGCTGCCACAACCCAGGTATCCATCTTTAGCATGAGCGGTCCTGTTTACGATAACGGTGGTCTCCGCAGCGGATTTTCCCGCGAGATCACCGTTTTCGGCGGCGGGAGAGGGGCCCCCCTCCCGCGCCCTCCGCCGCTTACCGGAGCCGCCGGTAGTGGCGGAGGCAATCGGGTCCTTCTGCTGGCCGCGTGGGGATGCGAGTGAGGGCAACATCGCACCCACCCGTCCCCATAGCACTGCAGAGCGGAAGTGACGTCAAAACGTCAGTCCCGTCCATGCGTCTTAAAGGAACATTTTTTTTGTCGTTATTTATTCAAATGACAAAATTTCCATTTTTTTTTTTTGCATTTTAGTCTAAATATGAGATGCGAGGTCTTTTTGACCCCAGATCTCATATTTAAGAGGACCTGTCATGCTTTTTTCTATTACAAGGGATGTTTACATTCCTTGTAAGAGGAATAAAAGTGATCCATTTTTTTTTCAGTGTAAAAAATGATAAAATAAATAAAAATAAATAAGAAAACCCCCAATTTTTTTTTTAAAGTGCCCCATCCCGACAAGCTTGCGCGCAGAAGCGAACGCATACGCGAGTAGCGCACACATATGAAAACGATGTTCAAACCACACACGTGAGGTATCACCGCGATCGTTAGAGCGAGAGCAATAATTCTAGCCCTGGATCTCCTCTGTAGCTCAAAAAATGCAACCTGTAGAATTTTTTAAACGTCGGCTATCGAGATTTTTAAGGGTAAAAGTTTGACGCCATGCCACGAGTGGGCGCAATTTCTAAGCGTGACATGTTGGGTATCAATTTACTCGGCGTAACATTATCTTTCGCAATATATAAAAAAAATTGGGCCAAATGTATTGCTGTCTTATTTTTTTAGGCTGCATTCTACATAGCGTTTTGCCGCGATTTTGCATCGTTTTTTACCGCGTTTTGCCGCGATATTTGCGGCGTTTTTTACCGCGATTTTGGACAGGTCTAGGGTCACCAATGTTGAAAACAGAAAAATGCCAAAATGCGCTCAATTCGAACGACAAAAACGGGTCCAGAATTTGTTTGAGCTTCAGGCGACAAAACGCTTAGGTGTGAATGCAGCCTTATTCAAAAAAGTGATTTTTTTCCAAAAAAAGTGCGCTTGTGACGAAAAGTATTGCAATGACCGCCATTTTATTCTCTAGGGTGTTAGGAAAAAAAAATGTATAATGTTTGGGGGTTTTAAGTAATTTTCTAGCAAAAAAAAAAAAAGTTTTAGTCTTGTAAACACCAAATCTGAAAAACACCCAAGGTCCTTAAGTGGTTAAACAGAAATGACACATTCATTGTGTCACAAAGGGAAGGGTGAACCGTAGTGCATTACGTAAGTAAGGCAATGTATGTTAAATGTTGGGGTGGTGGGTCCAAAGAGTAAGTGAAGATTGTATGAATGTATATTCGTTTTTTGTCTTTTTATACGAATAAAAAATTACTTGATTTAAAGAAAATGACCACTTCTAGACATTGGCAAAACGCTAAATACTGTTTTTTTTTTCCTGAGTTTATATACACTTCAATTATATTTCCTTCACTAGGTTCAGCAGTCTCACAGAGCAGAGGAAACCATTTATTAGGATGGTGCAGGAGTACGGCTCCCCTTTGATCCTCCTGCCTGCGTTCTCTTATTCAGCAAATACAGAGGTTTCCCTTCGGGCGCTCTACACCGTCGATGAGTTTGACTTGAAGAGCAAGGTGGTCTTCTTCAACCCGGACTATCTCAAGAACCTGACTGCTCACTGGAAAAGCATGGGACTCAAGTTTGTTCGTCTTTCTTCTGGACTTATGGTGATGAGCATCGCAATGGAGGTTTGCGATAAAGTCACTCTCTATGGCTTTTGGCCTTTTTCCAAAGACCTGGATGGCGTTCCAATCCTTCATCACTATTATGACAACGTTCCGCCAAAACCTGGCATCCACGCAATGCCTGATGAATTTTATCAATACCTACAAATGCACGTTAAAGGTTCTCTACATCTGAACCTGGGACATTGCTAAACCGGGAACATTGCTAAATGTCCTGTGGGAACGGAGTTCCTGCACTTTTTTCACAGCAGGAACGCAGTTCCCTTTGCAGGACTAGAGCAGCCGAGAGCAGCCGAGCCGCCCCAGCCAATCCTTCACTAAGCAGCGATGCCCAGCTCGAGTCACTATCAGGGGCAGGCGAACCTTAGTAATCCTTTATGTTACTGGCCGCTTCCTGTATATGGATTCATCAGGTAGTGTGCGGGTATTCCGTCACTTCCTTAAAGTTGCTTGCTTAAAGTTCTTTCTAAATCCCGTGATAACTCGTGGCAGACCTCCGCAATGTCTCCTGGGAACAATGACAAAAGCTCCCAGGAGACATTGCGGCATCGAGGAAGTGACGGAATACCCGCACGCTACCCGATGAATCCATATACAGGAATCGGCCAGTAACAAAGGATTACTAAGGTACAGGGGATCGGAAAAATAAATGTGGTTTAGTAACTATGCATATGAGCGTATCGTTTTATTTATTTTTGGTGGGGGAGTGGATCTTGGGTGGGAGTTCCCACACTTTTTTTCCCCAGGATTTGGCACTGCGTCGCTTTAACTGACAATTGCGCGGTTGTGCGACGTGGCTCCCAAACAAAATTGGCGTCCTTTTTTTCCTACAAATAGAGCTTTCTTTTGGTGGTATTTGATCACCTCTGCGGTTTTTATATTTTTGCGCTATAAACAAAAATAGAATGACATTTTTGAAAAAAATTTGATTTTTTTTTACTTTTTGCTATCATAAATTCCCCCAAAAAAGATTAAAAAAACATATTTTTCCTCAGTTTAGGCCGATACGTATTCTTCTATCTATTTTTGGTAAAAAAAAATCTCAATAAGCAGTTAACGATTGGTTTGCGCAAAATTTATAGCGTTTACAAAATAGGGGATAGTTTTATGGCATTTTTATTAATATTTTTTTTTTTACTACTAATGGCGGCGATCAACGATTTTTTTTTCGTGACTGCGACATTATGGCGGACACATCGGACACTTTTGACAAATTTTTGGGACCATTTTCACAGCAAAAAGTGCTAAAAAAAATGCACTGATACTGTGAAAATTACAATTGCAGTTTGGGAGTTATCCACTAGGGGGCGCTGAAGGGGTTAGGTGTGACCTCGTATGTGTTTCTAACTGTAGGGGGGGCGGGGGTGGACGTGTGACATCAGTGATCGTCTTTCCCTATATCGGGGAACATACGATCAATGACACTGCCACTGTGAAGAACGTGTTTACACACACCTCTCCCCGTTCTTCAGCTCCTGTCACTGATTGCGGGACACCGGCGGCAATCGGGTCCGCAGGTCCCGCGGTCACGGGCGTGCGCGTGACCCACAGCAGGGCACTTAAAGGGGACGTACAGGTACGTGCTTGTGCCCAGCCGTGCCATTCTGCCAACGTATATTGGCGTTAGGTGGTCCTTAAGTGGTTAAAAACATTTTTTGGGGGTTTTCTTATTTATTTTATAAATTTTTACACACAAAAAAAAAAAATGGGCCACTTTTAAAACTTAAAAACATTAAAAACGATCATGTGTAGGCTCGACGTGAAAAATGGGCATTCAAAATTTAGAACATGCTCTATTTTTTCTCGTCGTTTTTCAGGTCGTTAAAAATGGTCGTGTGTACGCTTTAACGACGGGGAAAAAAACGTGCATGCTCAGAAGCAAGTTATGAGAAGGAACATTAGCATAATACGCCCAAAGGGTGGCGCCAATCTCATGGAACTTACCCTTTATAGTGCCGTCGTACGTGTTATACATCACCGCGCTTTGCTCAAGCATTTTTTTATCACGATCGTGTGTATGCAAGGCAGGCTTGAGAGGAATCACATCGAGAACATTTTTGCTTTTTTCCATGACATTAAAAACGGTCGTGTGTACGCAGCATTATCCTGCAAACTCTGTTGACGTCTCTTCTTGCTGAACAACCTTGAATGCTGGACAGATCCTCGAACAATTCCTTGAATGATCCCGCATTGAACCTTATTTGTCTTGAACCTTGAACTCTTTGTGCCTCCCATGAACTTCCTATTAAAGCCATGCCTTTGCACTTCCTGTTTGCCAGATTATTGTGCTCCCTCCGGCCAATATCTCCCTCTTGTCGGTCCTGCCGCCATCTGTATCTTTGCTATCACTCGTTAACGACCCTTGGCTTGTTCCTCGACTATGTTTCTGTTTGATCCCAACCTGTAATAATTTGTTACAGACCTTCGGCTTGCTTACTGATTACGCTTCTGCTCACCCCTACCTGCTATATCTGCTACTAGACCCCCGACCCTGGCGATCCTGAGGACCGCAAGTTGGTACTAGAACACGCAACAAAACCCATCTCCACCATCAGGACTTCTGGTGAACACCAGTTAGTACTTATGCCCCGTACACACGATCGGTTTTCCCATCGGAAAAAAGTTGGATGGTTTTTCCAACGGAATTCTTCTCGAGCCTGCCTTGCATACACACGCATACACACGTTCACACAAAAGTTCAGTGAACTTTTGACTGGCAAGAACGCGGTGACGTAAAAGACTACGACAAGCTGAGAAAATGAAGCTCTATGCTTCCGAGCATTTGTTGATTTGTTTCCGAGCATGCGTCGGAATTAAGCGCGTCGGGATTTGTGCACACGATTGGAAATTCCGATCAGTTTTTTCCTTACGGGAAAATAGAGAACCTGCTCTCTATCTTTTTCCAGCAGTTTTTCTGTTCGAAAAAGTCTGATGGATCATCTACATGGTCGGGATTCCCGACCAAAAGCTCTCATCAGACTTTTTCCAACAGGAAAACTGAGCGTGTGTACGGGGCACGAGACTCTGCATCTCAGGTGAACCCACATCATCTGCCAGAGTGACTGACAATATCATATAGGCAGGTTGAATTCAAAATTGTGGAGAAGCTCCTGCGCTACCGAGGGGAATGGACTGGGAGGTGGGCTGGGGGTACTGCAGCGGACACCTAACAATCTGTCCTTGGCAGAAAGAGATAGCAAGTAAAAAGGGGAGGGGGTGATGTCTGCGCTGTAATGGTGGGTGAAAGGTGATTGGGTCAGGATGGGTGAATGTGATGGGAAAATAAACTTAAAACAACATCATAACCAACATGAAAAAAGACAATGTGAATATAGTATAACAATGGGGGTGATACCAATAACACAAAGCGGTGACATATACACTAGCCTGTGTAATGTGAAACCAAAGGAAAGTCCATGCAGTGAAAATAAATGCACGTGCTAAAACAGTAGAACTATAGGACCAGAAAACTTTCCATGGGGAAATGCCTCTGGATACACAAAAAAAAAAAAAAAAATTAATACAAATAAAGATGTATACATCAAAAGGGTGCATATATACACAAATAGATAAAGTCTCTTGTGAAAAAACCCAAAAATCCAAGAAGTCCAGAATGGGCTGGTGATGTCAGGAAAGGGTGATAGTGGTAAACACCTCAGGTGGTCCCCAGCTCCTCACCTCAAGGCTATTGCACGGATAGCCTAAAACAGCACTTCCAAAGAAGAGCAATTTCCTCAGCAGGGCAAGCAGCAGAAACGCTCCTCCGCAGTAAATAAAGCAGACATAGAACGGGTGAGAATGCAGTACAGGGAACGTTACTAAGGACAGGCTGTGTCACTTATATCCACTCACCAGAGGTTGATGGATGATGGGCCTATCTCCCACGAACAGCGAGTTCGTTCTTGGTCCGGAACCAGTACAGGTGGCACTCTTCTATGGTTTGGCCAGATGGTCACTCAAGATGGTGGGACTTACAGATGGCGTACATGATGAAAGAGAAATAACACCATAGCGCAATCCCGCAAGATATAAAACATTTATTAAAAGAATAACACTCACAGTTAAAACGATCCAATGGGGCATGAAACAAACAAACGTCAGGTGGATCACTCTGCGTCAGGCATGTGGACTCTGTAGCTTCCTGATCCCTACGCGTCCTTAGGGGATCCCCTAAGGAAGTCACGTGGTGTGACGAGACGCGTAGGGATCAGGAAGCTACAGAGTCCACATGCCTGACGCAGAGTGATCCACCTAAAGTTTGTTTGTTTCATGCCCCATTGGATCGTTTTAACTGTGAGTGTTATTCTTTTAATAAATGTTTTATATCTTGCGGGATTGCGCTATGGTGTTATTTCTCTTTCATCATGTACGCCATCTGTAAGTCCCACCATCTTGAGTGACCATCTGGCCAAACCATAGAAGAGTGCCACCTGTACTGGTTCCGGACCAAGAACGAACTCGCTGTTCGTGGGAGATAGGCCCATCATCCATCACCCTCTGGTGAGTGGATATAAGTGACACAGCCTGTCCTTAGTAACGTTCCCTGTACTGCATTCTCACCCGTTCTATGTCTGCTTTATTTACTGCGGAGGAGCGTTTCTGCTGCTTGCCCTGCTGAGGAAATTGCTCTTCTTTGGAAGTGCTGTTTTAGGCTATCCGTGCAATAGCCTTGAGGTGAGGAGCTGGGGACCACCTGAGGTGTTTACCACTATCACCCTTTCCTGACATCACCAGCCCATTCTGGACTTCTTGGATTTTTGGGTTTTTTCACAAGAGACTTTATCTATTTGTGTATATATGCACCAGAAAAAACAAAGATTTAGAGCTGCGCCTTGTCACCCGGACTCAGTGTAGTCAAAAGAGTCCATATATCAGTCCTGTGGAGATAAACAATCCTTCAGACAAAGGAATATAGCAATACACATTGGCTCCAGAAAGTCTCCGCTGGTCTTAAGTCAGGATGGCCATGTATTAATCACCACTGTGCTCAAACTTAGCTCTTCAGTGTGGCCCACAACCAGAAGTATAAGCAGCTTACCAGAGGAATGGCTGTAATCAGCAGTCGACTGTGACCCAGCCGCGGCCTTTGAGGGAACCAGGACGAATCCCAAGTCCTAGGGCAGTGCCTACACCAGGGTTCCGCTCGGTCAACTCCACCAATTAGATCATATGTGAATGATAAATAGAGGCAGACATAGCGTAATCCCGCTGGGACTTTTATTTAAAATCATAAAAAAAAGAATACTCACATTAAAGATGAGTTAGACAGGCATATAAAACACAATGTTGCCGGCCGGCAAACAGATAGGAAAGGACCCTCCTCCAAAGCGTGATGACGTCACCGCACGTCTACCCAGACGCGTTTCGTCATAGGACGTTGTCAATGGGATGGATATATGCACCCTTTTGATGTATACATCTTTATTTGTATTAATTTTTTTTTTTTTGTGTATCCAGAGGCATTTCCCCATGGAAAGTTTTCTGGTCCTATAGTTCTACTGTTTTAGCACGTGCATTTATTTTCACTGCATGGACTTTCCTTTGGTTTCACATTACACAGGCTAGTGTATATGTCACCGCTCTGTGTTATTGGTATCACCCCCATTGTTATACTATATTCACATTGTCTTTTTTCATGTTGGTTATGATGTTGTTTTAAGTTTATTTTCCCATCACATTCACCCATCCTGACCCAATCACCTTTCACCCACCATTACAGCGCAGACATCACCCCCTCCCCTTTTTACTTATATAGGCAGGTTGGTCATACTGAAGTTGATCTACCAATCGGCTTCAGTACAACCAGGCTGTCATTTTTTTTACCATACGATCGCTGCCCTGGGTAGAGCCAGCAGCAGTGATCATTGTATTCTGTTGGCGTGGCAAACTCCCGCTGTCAGAATACAATATTGCAGCAGGAAGGATTCCTCTATCAACATTAACTATGTTGATGAGGGAATCTAGCACTTGACTGCTGAGGCGCAATGAGCCCAGGTACAATTAACTGTAACATAGATGTATAGAAAAACCTCCCCCCTTGCCCCTTCACCCCGTTAAATAAACACACTTACAACCATTAGGTTGGAAAGGTCAAGGCCACAGCTTTATTAAATCCAAACATAACATGTGGACACTTTCCAACCAGTGCCAGTCACAGTTGTACTGTGAGCACACAATTCCAAAAGGGGGAGGGGGGGGGCTGTCCTTACCATAAGTGCTGGACAGGCGCCTACTTCCGATTTCCATCAAGGGCATAGCCCATTACAGCCATTTTATGCTGGCAAGGTCAAGAAACCACAGCAAGCTGTGACATACTATAGAAAAAGGGGCGGGAGGGTGGGCAGCTCTTCCAGCCACGTTCCTTAAAAAAAACAGAATTCCCTGGGGCAATACTTTTTCAGAGCTCGGGCCCAGCCCTTTCCCCCTACCAACCAATCAGTGGACCGCCGCCCTCCCTCCGCTCCTCTGTCTCTCCCTTCCCGCAGTGCTCACCTCCTCTCCCTCCCGCAGCGCTTACCTGGGGGGAACAGAGAAGCAGGGGGAGGACCAGAGGAGCAGGGGGGATGACAGAGGAGCATGGGGGAGGGGACAAACAGCTGACTCAACAGCTATGGCCTTGGAGTTTCTCACTTCTGCCTAATCTTGTCCCATAAGGGGGGGCACTGAACTGATTCTTTGCCCAGGTAAAATATTGTCTAGCTTCCCCACTGGTATAAAAGTACCAGTACCAGCCGTTCTACTCTAATAAAGTAGAACGGCTAGTGACTAGTGAAGGGGGAGAGGGACCTTGGGTGGCCGGGGGCGGGGGCGGGAGTTGTCCGGCCGCCATGGGAGAGACCTGTTGGAGTGGACCAGTCTGGAGGAAGTCCAGGGCCAAATTTTTGTCCCAGTTCAGCCCTGAGGCCAGCCCAATGCACAAGAACCAGAGGGTGAAGGACTGACCCAAGCTTGCTTTTGAGATCAAAAGTTGGTATTTGAAAAATTAAGCAGAACAGAAACTGGAAGGCTTCTAAAGATGTATGGAATTATTTATTTTTTATATATATAATTTGTTCACCATATGACCTAATATAACAATCCACAAACTGAATTCATAATAAATCATGAGAACTCAGAAAGTCTGGCCATAAATGGGGCAATTTTCATATAGTCATAGAATGTTCCATGAATTTTTGTCTCAATGGTCGCAAGTGACTGAAGGACATTGTCCATCGCAATGTTAGGGTAATTGCTTATTGTATCCATCATCAGCTCTCAAAGTAGAATGTATTAACGTTTCCAATATGGGTGCCTTTAAAGCCATGCCATCCATTGCTTGCACCTTGAACAGCCCATATACCAAGCAGACTGCGTTTGACATGTGCACTAAATTTACAGGAATTTCTTGGCAATGACTGGTTTCCAAAAACTTGAAAAAGTTTGGATTTTCATCTTCTCCTGTTACCTGCCATCAATAATATCTTTTTGTATCTTGAAGGACAGAATATTTATTGAATTTTCCCAAAGTCAGCTGATCTTTAAATGTATGTATTGTATGCACAAAGTAGTTTGAACGATAATAAAAAAAAACTTTTTGCAAAATGTGTAAATGTGATCAGTTTAAAGCAGACCTGTCATGCAGACAATAATGCTGAACTTTCTTTATTTATTACCGGTACTTATTAGGGATTGGTGAATGGTTCAGCCCAAGCATGAGTTTGGACCAAACATTTGCCTGTTCCGCCATTTGTCATGTTGATGGGGACAAGGGCCTCTTCCTGACAACCCTGGGCTGTGGTTGTTGGGGTCAGTGGGTGGGGGGCTTATTGGATTCTGGAATTCCTCTTTAACAAGGTAGGTCTGGTATGGACTTTAAGGGGAACCCCACACCAATTTATTTATTTAAATGGTGTGGGGTTCTCCCCAAAATTCATACTAGACTCTTATCTGAGCATGCAAGCATGCAAGCAAGGAAAGGGGAGGAAAGGGGGAGGGTGATTGAGCACCCACAAACCCACTCCCCCTCTAAACAATATCATGCCACATGCCCTTAACATAGGGCGGTGCCCCCATCCAAACCCCAAGGCACCTTGTCCCCATCAATAAAAGGGCCTCTTCCCCACCACCCTGGTCTTTGGCTGTGGTGGTTTGTGGGCAGGGGGCTATTCGGAATCTGAAAGCCCCTTTTAGCAGAGGGGTCCCCAGATCTGCCCCAAATGTAAATGAGTAGGGGTAAATTGCTGGGGGCGCACATGAGCAGTGCAAATGCGAAGGATGTCAAATGATGTCCAGTCAGGAGCAGGAAAGCCCCTGCCTGGCCAAAATTCTGCTATATACTGGGAAGGTGTAAAAGCCAAACTTAACCCTAAAACAGAAGTTACACTTTATGTGCTTTTTACCTCCTCCGCCAACATCTTTGGGAAAAAAAATGAGGGGGGGGGGGGCGGTACCTAGTTTTGGTAAGTACCATCTCCCACTTCTGGTGAGGCAATTCCACTCGATGCACACCCCCCCCCCCCCTCCTCAAATGTCTTTGGACACTACAGGGGTCCCAGGAGGCTGCCAGACCATTGGCTTATGTATATGCAGTGGGAAGCCAGCTGTGAGGATGTATGTAATCATAGCGAGCTTCTAATAGCGAGGTGTTTTTAGTAGCCGCTGATAACTTTAGGTTACTCAGTGCCTTGGAGGTATTGGATAATGAAGGCTTGAGTTATCTAACTCCAGAACTTCCTCCTCATTAAGAATAGGCAAACGGTTCGGACAGAACATGAGTTTGGGCCGAACATTGGCTGTTCGGAAATTCTCCGAACAGCCAAATTAAAAGAATGTGTTTGGCCCGCCGAACGATCACAATGCACTGTGCCACCACACAGTGCATTGAAAGCCCTGATTGGCTGAAGCAATGAAAGCTTCTCCCAATCAGGGCACAAAGCACGGTCATAGCCACGATTGGATGCTGTAATGATGACTGTATCCAGTCATGGCTCATTGCTCCTAATCCCGCCCCCCACACTATAAAATTATTCTTTCTAAACCGGCTATTTTTAGTGTGATAGCGGCGTGGAGAGAGATAGAACAGGGCTCTGTTCAGTGCTATTAGACAGTTGGGCCTCGTACACACGACCGGTTTCCTCGGCAGAATCCATCAAGAAACTCGGTGGGAGAGCTTTTTTGCCGAGGAAACCGGTCGTGTGTAAGTTTTTCATCGAGGAAACTGACGAGGAACTCGACGAGCAAAAAAGAGTTCCTTGTTCGGCTGTCGAAGGAACTCGACGAGCCAATTTTCTCCATTTCCTTCGAGGAAAAAGAGAACATGCTCTCTTTTTGGCTCGTCGTGTTCCTCGTCAGGCTGCTTTCCGACGAGAAACACGTTGGTGTGTATGCTTAGAAACCCGCGCACCTTCGGTAAAAGTAGCGTTTGTAATGGAGATAGCACATTTGTCACGCTGTAACAGACTGAAAAGTGAAAATGTCTCTTACCAAACTTTTTCCTAACACGCAATAACATGAGATTAGCAAAAGCAGCCCCTGCCGTTGTATGTGTTGAAGTCACCGCGTTTGAGAACCACGAGATTTGGTCTTTAACGTGTGTACGCAAAGCAAGCTTGTCGAGTTCCTCGACAAGCCTAACAAGGAACTCGACAAGGAAAACTATGTGTTTCGCCCGACGAGTTCCTCGGTCGTGTGTACGAGGCCTTAGTGTGCTATTCTAATTAGTGTTGAGCGGAATACGCCATATTCGATTTCGCGATATTGCGCGAATATATAGAAGAATATTCGCGAATATCGAATATTCGTGATATTTTATCCAAAAAATTTTTTGCGAAATTCTCATAAACGGAGATCATTTCCTGTATTACGAAACTAATATGCACTAAACACTAAGGCCTTGTACACACGAGGGAATAAATCCGCTGAAGATGGTCCGACGGACCATTTCAGCGGAAAAATCCCCTCGTGTGTAGGGGCAAACGGACGCTTTTTGCCGGATTCATCCGGCGGAAAAATTCCAAAGCATGCTTTGAAATATTTCCGCCGGATAGCTGGCTGGCAGATATGTCCGCTGGTTAGTACGGCAAACCAGCGGACATATCTTGCCGCACATGCGTCGTATCCTGTGAATGGATCCGACGCATGCGCGCGGAAGTGTTTACTTCCTGGTGCGGTGACGTGGCGGTCACGTGGCGGCGTCAACGTCACCGCCGCGTCACCGCGCTGTCCGCCGGCGGGGAATTTGATCCGATGGTGTGTACAGCCATCGGATCAAAACATCCCGGCGCAAATATACGCTGTAAACGGTCCGGGGACCGTTTACAGCGGATATTTCCCGTCGTGTGTACAAGGCCTAACTCTACACTAACTCTACTTAAAAGAAAGGAGAATAAGGGGGCAAAAGAAGGGCGGAGAAGATAATCGCGCAATATTCCTATTGCGCGATTATCTTCTCCGCCCTTCTTTTGCATCAGAGCCAATCAGAATAACTTGAATATTAGGCAAAAGGAATATCGCGCAATATTCCTTTAGCCGAATATTCGAGTTATTCTGATTGGCTCTGATGCAAAAGAAGGGCGCATCAGAGCCAATCAGAATAACTCGAATATTCGCCAAAAGAAATATTACGCGATTATCTTCTCCGCCCTTCTTTTGCATCAGAGCCAATCAGAATAACTCAAATATTCGGCAAAAGGAATATCGCGCAATATTCCTTTTGCCGAATATTCAAGTTATTCTGATTGGCTCTGATGCAAAAGAAGGGCCGAGTAGCTGATGCGATTCTTTTATGTTGCCGAAAATTCGCAATGCGAATTTTCGGCAACATAAAAGAATCGCATCAGCTACTCGGCCCAGGGTCTCTCTCTAATCATACCAGCAATGCTTTTAGACGTCGATGGAGATCACTAGGATGTGATCTGTTTTAAAAATAAATTTGAAAAAATACGAATATTCGCCATAGCGAATATTCGCTGCAATATTCGAGTTATTCGCGAATACTCGAATATGCAATATTCGTAGCGAATATTCGCAATGTGAATATTCGTGAGCAACACTAATTCTAATTCTATTGTCAGTAGATTATCAGTTTAGTGTTCATCTAGGGATAATTCGCTGTGGGTGTAGTGCGACCATTCATCTTTACATTAGTGTCAATGTAGGGATAGTTCCGTCATTGTGTAATGACCGTTTTTTCCTTAACGCCATATAGTTCTGTGCGTTACTGCAAGTTTAAGGCTGTAAGTTTCTTTGCGTTACTGCAAGTTTAACATATATTTCTGTGAATTACTGCAGGTTTAACGTCGTATAGTGCTGTGAATTACTGCAGGTTTAACGCTGTATAGTTCGGTGCTTTACTGCAATATTAGTGTGTATACGTGGGGTGTGTCTGTGTCATGAATACTCAAATTTAAGTGCACCAAACACCACTTTTCATAGATTAAAGTGCATCCACGTACACATTTACACATCTTATATGTATCTTTATTACATTTTGTTAATAAGCACCTCCTATTGCCTCCATCATGTCTAGGAGTACTGCAAGGAGAGGCAGATATTCCCATGGCCCTGTAAGGGGGCCAGCAGCGTATTTGTCCACATGAAATGGTTGATGGTGTCAGTCCTTAGGCAGGGCATCATTCCCTTTGTTTAGTGATGTTGCCCGTGCTATCCAGCCACACCATGCAGAGGAGGTGGTGGACTGGCTTACTAAACCATCCTCATTCTCCTCATCCTCCTTCATCCAAGCAGAGACTAGTGTGCAGTCTCCTGCAGCTGCCCGAGTGGCAAAACATGCCTCCTTGTCAGCTATTCCTGCCATAGCCCCAGCATCAGGCATGGAGGAGTCAGCAGAGTTATTTGAACACAGCATCAGCCATTTTCTCCTTGACAATGCACAGCCATTACTCAATTCAGACGCTGGTTCTGAGTCTGATGTTGAGGAAGGCAGGAACATAAGCCTACAGAGAGGGGAGAACACTGGTACACAAATTGGCAGTTTTGTTCCCCCAGCCACAGCGTATTGCCAAGCTGTCTCCAGTGGTAAAGAGGATGGAGAAGATGATGAGGTCACTGACTCGACTTGGGTGGCGGAAAAGCAGAGGAGGAAAGTGAGGGTGAGGCACAACCCCAACAAAGCAGCCATCATGGAAGAGTAACATTGCCATATAGTTCTGTGCGTTACTGCAAGTTTAACGCTGTATAGTTCTGTGAGTTACTGCAAGTTTAATGCCATATATTTCATTGCGTTACTGCAAGTTTAACCCCATATAGCTCTGTGCATTATTGCAAGTTTATTAATGTTAAGGCTTTCCAATGTGGAGCGTTACTGCAAGTTTAACACCATATAGTTCTGTGCGTTACTGCAAGTTTAACGCCATATAGTTCTGTGCGTTACTGCAAGTTTAAACCCATGTGCAAATTTATTAATGTTAAGCCTTTACAATGTGGATCTTGCAACCAGGTCCTGAAAATCAAAAGTGTTGTCCCCACAAATATCAGTTTCACTAGCTCAGCCGCCTGACGAGTCGCGTCCCATTCTATGCAACAGAACCATTCTAACACTGTGGAGCTGTTATATCCTGGCCCACTTCCCACAGCTCAGCTGTCTGGACCCTTTTTAGGAAACGTGCAGCCGGTCGCACTGTTGCTATTTGTAGATTTTGTCTAAAGCACATCAAGCATGGCAAAAACACTAATCATTTGGGTACCATATGCTTGCAGCACATCAGCCAGCAGCACACCACCAGCTATAGACTATAGCTTGCAAATTTCTCTGCCCTATTTGCTGCAGCGGAAATAAAAATACAGTCCCTGCCACCCACATGCCCAGCGTCTGAATGCAAGCTTGTCACAGCTGCTGGCTCTACAACTTCTGTCTTTCCACCTGGTGGATTCTACCCCCTTCTGTGAATTTGCAGAATGTGCTGTACCGCAATGGCAGGTTCCCAGTCGATATTTCTTTTAACGTAAGGCCATTCCATCTCTCGACCATCACGTGGAAGGAAATGTTGTGACATCGTTGGGCAAGGCAGTCAGCCGCAAAGTCTACGTTACTACTGACATGTGGTCCAGCAAGCATAGACAGGGACGATATATTTCAATCACAACACACTGGGTAACTCTGCTTGCAACTCGGAAGGATGCAGGACAGGGCTCAGTGCTGCAGCTTGTTGTGCCCAATGTCTCCATACAGCTGGTGATGATGCCAGGATTGTCAGCTCTACCCCTTCCTTCTCCTCCTCCATTCCCTCCTATGCTGAATTGTCTTATGAACCTCAAGTACCCCCTAAGCATTTCGAAGGGCTATTCAATGAGTCAGGCTAAAAGGTGCCATACCGTGCTTCAGCTGGTGTGTCTAGGCCAGTGTTTTTCAACTCCAGTCCTCAAGGCACACCAACAGGTCAAGTTTTCAGGATTTCCCTCAGATAAAATGGATGGCTGTGGTGATTACTAAGGCAGTGAAACTAATCAAATCACCTGTGCAAAATAATGGAAAGCCTGAAACCATGACCTGTTGGTGTGCCTTGAGGACTGGAGTTGAAAAACACTGGTCTAGGCGACAGGCACCACACAAGAGCAAAGATTCTTGCAGCTCTGCAGAGACAGGTCCAGAGGTGGTTCACTCCATGCCAGCTAGATCCAGGAATGGTTGTGTGTGATAATGGCACACACCTCCTGTCCGCCTGGCACATGTCCTCAATTTGATGGTGCAGCTATTCCTAAATAGGTACCCAGGGTTGTAATAACTGCTAAAGCAGGCCAGAAAAGTCTGTAGCCATTTCAAGCGATCATACACAGCCAGTGCTTGGTTGGCTGAAATTCAGCGGGGATTCCACCTGCCCGTAAATCGCCTGATTTGTGAAATGGCCACCAGGTGGAACTTGACTTTGGCAATGCTGCAGTGGCTGCATGTGCAGCAGAGGGCTGGCAACGAGTACCTGTGTGAGTATGGCACAATTACAGGCTCAGGTTTCCCCACGCCAATGGCTGCTCAAAAAGGACGAATTTACCATACTTTCACCATATGAGGAGGCCACAATGATGGCGAGCCGTGACAATGCATGCATCAGTGACACAATCCCTGTTGTGTTCCTGCTGACTCTGCATGGCATTATCGACAGGGCACTCAAGGCAGAACAGCAGGAGGAAGAGGAGGACTTCTTTTCCTCTCAAGTCCCACTTTATGCAGACACCATTGTTTCTATGCCACAGAACACACAAGAGGAGAGAGAGGAGGAGGAGGAGGATTCTGGTAGTTTCGGAACCACTTCCAGAGGAAGACATATGTCAAACAGTAATCAATGGTTTTCCATACGCAGAACCCTTGGGAGTAGTACCTGGCTGGGAAGAGGCAGTTCCAGATACGCTAATCCTCAGTGACCCAGAGGAGTCTGCTTCTCATGCCTCCCCAAATTTGCAGTACATGGGCTCCCTCAGGCTTCAAAGTCTGCGAAAAGGACCCAAGAATATGTGCTGTAAAGGAGAAGTATCACTATTGGTTAGCAACCCTCCTTGAGCACTGTTATAAGGGGAAAGTCTCAGAACTCATCCTATCCCACCAGAGAGTGCAAAAGATTAAATCTCTTGAGGATATCTTAAAGAGAAGTTTATCAAACACTTTTCCCGACTCTGGTAGGTTACAGTGTCATGGAAAACTTAGTTATGTGGTTTCAGGTTGTCAAGAGAGGAGCGGTGGAGAAGGTAGCCACCTAAGTGAGCATTTCTTTTTTAATCCTCGTCGCCCAGGGCTGTCAGTTTCCACATCCCATCGGCAGCGTCTGCATCACATGGTGGATGATTATTCAGGGGTGAAAACAGAGATGGAGAGCTTTCCAGTCCACCATCCACTGGCTTACTGGGTCATGAGAATTGACCACTGGCCAGGACTTGCTATTAAGCTGCTGGGCTGCCCTGCATTCAGGGTGCTGTCTGAATGGGCATTCAGTGCTGCTGGAGGTTTTGTTACTGATAATAGAACGCGTCTGTCCACAGACTCGGTGGACCCCCTGACTTTTATTAAAATTAATCAGTCCTGTATTACCAGCAGCTATGAAGCCCCTGATGCCGATGTCACCAATTAAAAGAGAAGTATGGGTTTTTATTTTGTTTGTTATTCATACTTACCTTGGTGGATGGAGCATCAGACCGATGCTGCATCTGTCCCCCGGCGCCT
Organism: Rana kukunoris; assembly: GCA_029574335.1. Classification (NCBI taxonomy): domain Eukaryota; kingdom Metazoa; phylum Chordata; class Amphibia; order Anura; family Ranidae; genus Rana; species Rana kukunoris. The sequence goes on along the minus strand of CM056051.1, from coordinate 540,646,152 downwards.
CTGCACTGAGAACCGAGCCACTGAACACTGCCGATGGCTCGGTTCTCACTCTTCCCCAAGAAAATTAATGACTGTTAGTCAGCATCTGCTTCTGCTCTACTTCTTCATTGGAGCACTGAGCCATGAAGGGGTGGGGAGCAGCCGTCTCAGCGGCTCGCTGAGACTGCCATCAATCAAGGCAGCTGACGGATCCAGACTTGGAAGTCAGGATGATGCATTGCCTTGACTGATGGCAGAGACATCAGCAGAAAGCAGACTTCAGACTGCTTTCGGCTGAAAACAATTTTCGAAATGCAAGGCCAATTCTTGCTTTTAAAAAGAGTACCTCTATAGGGTTACGGTGTGAAGGCGACTGCAGGATTTGAGGTCATTTGTGATGAATACTGAGTCATCAATCATCCCTTTGATGTGGTAAATCAGGATCTCTTGGTTGAGTTATATGCCTTGTGACCTTTTAACCACTTAAGGACCGCCTCCTGCACATTTACGTCGGCAGAATGGCACAGCTGGGCACATGCACATACAGGTACGTCCTGTGCTAGTCACCAGCCGTTGGTCGCGGGCGCGCTCCCGTGACCCGGTCCGAAGCTCCGGGACTGCGGGACTCGCGGATCCGATCGCTGCTGGAGTCCCGCAATCGGTCTCCGGAGCTGAAGAACGGGGAGAGCCGTGTGTAAACACATCTTCCCATTTCTTCACTGTGGCGGCGTCATCGATCGTGCGATCCCTTTTATAGGAATACACAATCGATGACATCACACCTACAGCCACACCCCCCTACAGTTGTAAACACACATTAGGTCACACATAACACCTTCAGCGCCCCCTTGTGGTTAACTCCCAAACTGCACTGTAATTTTCACAATAAACAATGCAATTTAAATGCATTTTTTTGCTTTGAAAATGACAATGGTCCCAAAAATGTGTCAAAATTGTCCGATGTGTCCGCCATAATGTCGCAGTCATGAAAAAAATCGATGATCGCTGCCATTAGTAGTAAAAAAAAATATTAATAAAAATGCAATAAAACTATGCCCTATTTTGTAAACGCTATAAATTTTGGCAAACCAACCGATAAACGCTTATTGCGATTTTTTTTACCAAAAATATGTAGAAGAATACGTATCTGAAGAAACTGAGGAAAAAAATATATTTTTTTTTATATATTTTTGGGTGATATTTATTACAGCAAAAAGTAAAAAATATTGAATTTTTTTCAAAATTGTGGCTCTATTTTTGTTTATAACGCAAGAAAATAAAAACCGCAGAGGTGATCAAATACCACCAAAGAAAAGCTCTATTTGTGGGGAAAAAAGGAAGCCAATTTTGTTTGGGAGCCACGTCGCACGACCGCGCAATTGTCTGTTAAAGCGATGCAGTGCTGAAGCGCAAAACCTGGCCGGGTCCTTTAGCTGCCTAAAGGTCCGGGTCTTAAGTGGTTAAGGTCGAATATGTGAGGTGAGAGGCCATCTTATGCACGGTGGAGGATATTTCTCTGGTCACATATATTTATCTGCACTGCATGCTGAGAATCAATTGAACCTTTCTTCACTTACACATATGGGGCCAGATTCTCATACACATTCGCCGGCGTAGCGTAAGTTATTTACACTACGCCGCCGCAACGTAACAGAGCAAGTGCCGTATTCTCCTTGCACTTGCTCCGTAGTTTGCGGAGGCGTAGAGTAAATCGCCCAGCGTAAGCCCGCGTAATTCAAAGGGGGAGGCTTGTATTTAAATTAAGCGCGCCCCCGGGTCGAACGAACTGCGCATGCACCGGCCGGGGAAAAAGCCCAGTGCGCATGCTCCAGCTCACGTCGGAAAGCGGTGTGGAAACCGACATCAAAACGACGTGATCGACACTACGCAATGCCCTATTCGCGAACGAGTTAGTAAAACGACGTAAGCGACGGAAAAAGCCGACGCTGACCCGACGCCATACTTAACATGGCATCCGACGGCACCCGACGGCATCCGACGGTACTGCGTAAGGTTACCCCTCATATTAGCAGGGGTAACCTTACGCGGACGAAAACGGCGTACGCGACGACGGGGCGGCGTAAAAGCGATCGGGAATCGGCGTAGTAGCCTCATTTGCATAGGCAAATGAGAAAACAACGTAAAGGCCACCTAGTGGCCGGAGTTGTCATTACAACTACGATCCGCAAGTGTAATGGTATTACACTTGTCGGATCTTCAGGCGTATCTATGCCAAAGTGATTCAAGGAATCACTCGCATAGATATGGGGCAAAAAAACGGCGATACGACGGGGTATCTGAGATACTCCGTCGTAGCGCCGCTGAGAATCTGGCCCTTCGACTTTTCTCTGTTCATGGATTTGAGTTTTTTAGTGATTGAATTTTTTGCGCTGCACTGTTCTGTATATTTGTTTCTGGGATTTTGTTATGAATTCATCCTGAGTGCTGGAATCAGTGCCCGCCAGTGCTGCCTCATTAGTGCCCATAAGTGCCTATATGTGTCCATCGATGCCCATCAGTGCTGCCTCATCACTGCCCATCAGTGAAGCCTATCAGTGCCAATCAGTGCTGTCTAATCAGCGCACATCAGTGAAGGAGAAAATATAGCTGAGATTGCTTTTTTTTTATCTCAGGCCGCGTACACACGGCAGGGAATCTCGACGGGCAGAACACATCGTTCCGCCCGTCGAGGTTCCCTGCCGGCCGTCGAAATCGGCGACCCGCCCGTCGGGAATGGCAACCAGCCATTCTTCCGGGCGGTCCGTCGAGGAAATAGAGAGCGTGCTCTCTATTTCGGCTCGACGGGAAGCTCGCCGAGACCGTACACACGGCCGAGGTCCTCGCTGGAATGTGCATTCCAGCGAGGTTCTCGCTGGTTTTCAGCGAGAACCTCGGCCGTGTGTACGGCGGCTCAGACTTTCCAGGCAAGAGGAGAGATATGGGGTCTTATAGCGGTCGTGCGACGTGGCTCCCAAACAAAATTGGCGTCCTTTTTTCTCACGATTGGACTACAATACCCCATAACAAAAACACCAGAGCGCAGGAGAACTTTTTGTATTGGCTCTTCACCTCAGTCATTCTGTGATCAGCAGACGGCCTCCCAGAACGTAAATAGCATCCCAACGGATGATTTATTGCATGATCACAACACAGACTCTCATGCAACGAATTATCCGTTTGGACACTATTTACGTTGTTCCATGGTGTGCTGGCAAATATTTCCACTGCCCCTTAACCACTTGCATACTGGGCACTTACACCCCCCTCCTGCCCAGGTAAAATTTCAGCTTGCGGCACTGCGTCGCTTTAACTGACAATTGCGCGGTCGTGCGACGTGGCTCCCAAACAAAATTGACGTCCTTTTTTCCCCACAAGTAGAGCTTTCTTTTGGTGGTATTTGATCGCCTGTGCGATTTTTATTTTTTGCGCTATAAACAAAAAAGAGCGACAATTTTGAAGAAAAATACAATATTTCTTACTTGTTGCTATAATAAATATCCCAATAAAAAAAAAAAAAAAACATTTTTTTTCTCAGTTTAGGGCGATACGTATTCTTCTACATATTTTTGGTAAAAAAAAAATAAAAAAAAATCGCAATAAGCGACTGGTTTGCGCAAAAGTTATAGCGCTTACAAAATAGGGGAGAGAATTATTATTTTTTATTATTTTTTTTTTACTAGAAATGGCGGCAATCTGCGATTTTTATTGGTACTGCGACGTTATGGCGGACATATCGGACACTTTTGACACATTTTTGGCGCCATTCACATTTATACTGCGATCAGTGCTATAAATATGCACTAATTACAGTATAAATGTGACTGGCAGTGAAGGGGTTAACACTAGGGGGTGAGGAAGGGGTTAAATGTGTATGCTAGGTGTGTTCTAACTGTGGGGGGAGGGGGGGAGACTGGGGGGGTAACCGATCTGTGTCCCTATGTAGGAAGGAACACAGATCGGGCTCCTCCTCTCCAGAGACAGGACGCTGTCTCTGTGTAACACGGCAATGAGAGATGATCTATGAAACATCATGTCTCATTGGCCCACAGATCGCATCGCAAACGGCCACTCTGATTGGCCGTTCGCTGCGATCTGTGATTGGCCGTGTCCAAGGGACACGGACAACACAGGGCTTCCCCGCTGCGTGCTCTACAGCGCGCGCTGGGAACGCCTGAATGACATGCCGTCAAATGACGGCATGTTGGATATTCAGGCCCGCGCTGTTGCCGTCATCCGACGGTAGCGCGGGCCTCAAGTGGTTAAATACCCCTCCTCAGCATGCACAGCGAGGCGGCCCAACCTCCTGATAGGCTGCTGAGAAGTGATACTCAAACACACTTGACCCCACTGCTGCCACCTGCCGTCCGGGGGTGACGGAAGTCCCTGGACAAAAGGATAGCATACAGTACAGCCAAGCTGGAGCAGAGACCCCATATTAAGCAAATAACAGGTTCAGAGACAACTATCTCTCTGAACTCCCCCTAAATTTAGAATAGCACTAGCTCTGAAAATATCCAGGCGCTACACCTGCATGACTTTCTTCTCTGGAATATTTAGAGTTAACAAGGTGAGAGAAATAACTGTCACGGTTTACAGAGGATGTTGCATGATTACCTGTGACAGGAGAGCAGACACACCTTCCAGGCTATGTCACAATCACCTATACAGGGAAACCACTGCATCAGGATCCCAACCTGCTGCTCCGTCACTGTTATCTTATATCCTATAATGGTGAGACATTGGAAGGTCCTTTTCATCCTCTGTGCCGGGCTTGCATGTTACCTCTCCTACCAGAATCTTCCCACCCAGCATGGAGCTGGAGACCACCGGTAAGTCTCTGCAGTTATATTTCTGAGGATGGGAGGACATAAGAGGGGAAGTAAGGAAGGAAGAATAGAAGGAAGGGTGGAAAGGCGAGGAGAGAAGAAAAGTGGATAGAAGAGAAAAAAATAGATGATAAAAGAGAGTAAAAAGTAAAAGAAAAAGGAGCAAGACAAGGAAAGAAGAGAGAAGAAGCAACGGGAAGAGAAGTGAAGAGAGGAGAAGCAAAGAGAAGAGAAGAGCAGAGAAGAGGCTAGGACAGTAGAAAGGGAAGAACAAAAAGGAGACAAGACAAGAAAGAAAGTATAGAACAGAGAAAAGGGAAGAACAGAGGAGACAAGCGAAGAAAGAATAGAAGAGAGGAAAGGGAAGGTGAAAGGAAGTATAGAAGGGAGGAAAGGGAAGAACAAAGGAGACAAGAGAAGAAATAAAGTATAGAAGATAGTAAAGAGGAGGTGAAAGGAGTAAAGAGAAGAAAGAAAGTATAGAAGAGAGGAAAGGGAAGAACAGAGGAGACAAGCGAAGAAAGAAAGTATAGAAGAGAGGAAAGGGGAGAACAAAGGAGACAAGAGGGGAAAGAAAGTATAGAAGAGAGGAAAGGGGAGGTGAAAGGAGTAAAGAGAAGAAAGAAAGTATAGAAGAGAGGAAAGGGGAGAACAAAGGAGACAAGAGGGGAAAGAAAGTATAGAAGAGAGGAAAGGGAAGAACAAATGAGCAATGAGAAGAAAGAAAGTATAGAAGAGAGGAAAGAGGAGGTGAAAAGAGACAAGAGAAGAAATATTATTGAAGAGAGGAAAGGGAAGAACAAAGGAGACAAGAGAAGAAAAAGAATAGAAGAGAGCAAAGGGGAGAACAACGGAGACAAGAGAAGAAAGAAAGTATAGAACAGAGAAAAGGGAAGAACAGAGGAGACAAGCGAAGAAAGAATAGAAGAGAGGAAAGGGAAGGTGAAAGGAGACAAGAGAAGAAAGAAAGTATAGAAGAGAGGAAAGGGGAGAACAAATGAGACAAGTAGAAAGTATAGAGGAGAGGAAAGGGAGGCATGTGGAAAAGACATGGGATGGAATAGAGGGAGGAGAGGGGAGATAAGACGAGAGAAGGAAAAGGACAAAAGAGGAGAGGGCAAGGGCATGACAGAGAAGACCAGAGAATAGGAGAGCAGAGGAGAAATAATACAAGAGAGCAGGGGGAACAGGGGGAACAGTGGCGAGAGGAGAAAAGAGTAGAGGAGAAAGGAAAGTGAGAAGGGCAAAAGCAGATAATAGAGGTGAGAAAGGGAGATAGGACAGTGGAAGGGTGAAAGGAGAAAGGAGGGTTAAGGAGAAAAGAAAAAGAATGGAAGGAGAGAGAGAACTGGAGAGGAGAGAAGAGAGGAGAGGAGATACTTTAAAGAAGAGAGAAATGAATGGAAGGAGAAAGAGAACAGGAGAGGAGAGGGGAAAGGGAGGCAATAAGGTGGTGGTGAAGAAGAGATAAAGGAATGGAGAACATCAATTTATTGACAAGTTTTTAATATTCCTTAAAAAAGGTCAAAGAAAATAAAAGCTAACCTGCCACCAGAAGAATGTTCCCATCTAAAGTCTCTCATATTGAATTCTGTAATGAAAATGTAAGTAATATATTTATTATACTTGTCATATACTGTAGTAAAGTGTAAAAGATAAAATAATGAGGTTGTACGGAGATGAAAACATGGTCAGGGCATACTCTTATGCCTTGTACACACGATCGAAATTTCCGATGAAAAAAGTCAGACAGAGTTTTTTCATCGGATATTCCGACCGTGTGTGTGTGTGCCCCATCAGAGTTTTTTCATCGGATATTCCGACCGTGTGTGTGTGTGCCCCATCAGAGTTTTTTCATCGGATATTCCGACCGTGTGTGTGTGTGCCCCATCAGAGTTTTTTCATCGGATATTCCGACCGTGTGTGTGTGCCCCATCAGAGGTTTTTTTTCCTTCGGAAATTCTGACGGACTTAGAAAGAGAACATGTTTTCGATTGAAAAAAATGATATCGGAATTTCCGTTTGTCTGTATGGAACTCCGACGGAGAAAAAACCACGCATGCTCAGAATCAAGTCGACGCATGCTCGGAAGCATTGAACCTAATTTTTCTCAGCTCGTCATGGTGTTATACATCACTGTGTTCTTGACGATCAGAATTTGGTGTGACAGTGCATATGCAATCTGTCTGAGTTTATCCCAACGGAAATTACGATCGTTTGTACAAGGCATTACTTACTACACAGTAAGTCCGCGTACACGCGATCAGTCCATCCGATGAGAAAGGTCCGAAGGACCGTTTTCATCGGTTAACCGTTGAAGCTGACTGATGGTCTGATGTGCCTACACACCATCGGTTAAAAAAAACGATTGTGTCACAACGCGGTGACGTAAAACACAACGACATGCTGAAAAAAAACGAAGTTCAATGCTTCCAAGCATGCGTCGACTTGATTCTGAGCATGCGCGGCTTTTTAACCGATGCTTTTGCATACTAATGCTCATTTTTAACCTATCGGTCAGGCGTCCAGCGGTTAAATTTTAAAGCAACTTTTTTTTTGACCGAAGGATAACTGACCGATGGGGCCCACACACGATCGGTTTGGACAGATGAAAACGGACCTTCAGTCCGTTTCGACCGATCGTGTGTACGCGGCCTAATGTGTGATTATTTTTAGCAGGATTTGAACTTTACTAAACCATGATCACACCATCTCCAATGTATGTGTCTGAGCCAGGCTTTGCACTGTGTTTAGGACGAATGAGTAACTTACTGTTTTTTTTTAAATTATGTTATATAGGTAAAAAATTAATGAACAGATACGTGATCTTCCGTGCTCTAAATGGGTATATATATTGTCAGTAGTGTTGAGCAGAATATGCCATATTCGATTTCGCGATATATCTCGAATATATAGTCGAATATTCGAGATATATTCGTTAAATGCGAATATTCGCGATATTTTTTGGAAATTAAATGATTGCGAAATTTCGCTATTGCGAATCCGAATGCGAATGAAATTTCGAGAAATGCGGAAGGAGCACTCTGATTGGCTCAGAATATTTGTGATATATTACAATACAAAATAATTGCGAATATTCGGCAAATGCGGAATGGAGCACTCTGATTGGCTCAGAATATTCGTGATATTTTATAATACAAAATAATTGGGAAATTTCGAGAAATGCGGAAGGAGCACTCTGATTGGCTCAGAATATTCGTGATATTTTATAATACAAAATAATTGCGAAATTTCGAGAAATGCGGAATGGAGCACTCTGATTGGCTCAGAATATTCTTGATATTTTATCGTAATTTCGCAAAAATGCAAATGAGAAATTGATTGCGGAATTTCGACAGTAACACTCTGAAATCGAATATATGTGTTATTTTAGCTAAAAACAATATTGCGAATTTCTCGAAAATAATCGCGCGATATCGCTATTGCCGAATAATCGAATTGCGATTTTTTGGCAATATAAAATGATCGCTGCAGCTACTCGGCCCAAGGTCTCTAATCATACCAGCAATGCTTTTAGACGTCGATGGGGATCTCTAGGATGTGATCTGTTCTAAAAAAAAAATTGAAAAAATACGAATATTCGCAATACGAATATTCGTGAGCAACACTAATTGTCAGTACAAATACAAGCTAGATAGACTAAGGCCGCGTACACACGAGGGGATATGTCCGCTGAAAACGGTCCGATGGACCGTTTCAGCAGACATCTCCGCTCGTGTGTATGGGCTAGCGGACAGATTTCTCCACCCGACAGATTTCAAAGCAAGCTTTGAAATCTATCGGGTGGGAATCTGTCCGCCCGACATGTCTGCTGGTTAGTACACTTACCAGCAGACATGTCGGGCCCCACCGCCGCCGCGCCGCTGCCGAATGGATTCGGCGCATGCGCGGAAGTGTTTTACTTCCTGGTGCGGTGACGTGGCGGTGACGCGGCGGCGTCAACGTCACCGCCGCGTCATCGCCACGTCACCGCGCCGTCCGGCGGCGGGGAATTTGATCCGATGGTGTGTACACGCCATCGGATCAAACTCCCGATCGGACATATCCGATGGAAATGGTCCGCGGACCGTTTTCATCGGATATATCCGATCGTGTGTATGGGGCCTGAGACGTGATAAAGGGAGTAGGAATGCAGGTTCAGTGATTGATTGATTGAGTATTGAAGTTTGGGTGTCAACAAGAGCTGAGTTAAAAATAAAATAATAATAATTCTAGGCCATTTTCTTCTATATTTTTTTCCCCATTTGCTTGAAAATCCCTAGAAAATGGGCAAAAAAGTTTTTAAAAATAGAATTTGGTGGGGAGTAGGGATGATCTTGTGGTTATGTCTGGACTGGACTTTGGTTGTTCCAGTGTTTGTCTGAAAGCCAGACCTCTAGTCCCTTGAGCGGAAGTCAAACATCATATACAGTAATTACATTTCTATGGTTACTATCTTTGAGGGCTGGTTGGCGCACAAGAACAGGGTGGCAGAAAGGTGCGTTCTTGCACCACATTCACTAACTTTTAGACATGTGCGTTCGTTTTCGTCCGAATGCATTTTCGCTTGAATTTCTGGGATTTTCGCTTCCGTTTTAACAAACGATAACGAATGTGCAGAATCCGAAATCAGAAAGATCCAAAAAAAAAATGCTTTAGGCCCCTTTCACATGTCCGCCTCCGTTCGTCCGTTTTTACAAGTCCTCCTCAGGCCAGTCTGTCCCTAAGTATAATCTCCCCCCAGGTCAGTCTGTCCCCCAGTACAATTCTCCCAGGTAAGTCAGACTAACCTTAGGGAGATTATACTGGGGACAGACTGACAGTTCCCCCCCAAAAGTCAATATGACAGTACAACTCCCCCACAAGGTCAATCTGTATCCCAGTATAATCCACCCCAGGCTAATCTGTCTCCCAGTATAATCTCCCCCAGGTCAATTTGTGCCCCAGTATAACCCCCCCCCCCCCAGGTCAGCCTGTCTCTAAGTATTATCTCCCCCCGGGTCAGTCTGTCCCCCAGTACAATTCTTCCAGGTAAATCAGACTAACCTAGGGGAGATTGTACTGGGGACAGACTGACAGTTCACCCCCAAAAGTCAATATGACAGTACAACTCCCCCCCAAGGTCAATCTGTATCCCAGTATAATCCACCCCAGGCTAATCTGTCTCCCAGTATAATCTCCCCCAGGTCAATTTGTGCCCCAGTACAAACCCCCCCTCCCCCAGGTCAGCCTGTCTCTAAGTATAATCTCCCCCCGGGTCAGTCTGTCCCCCAGTACAATTCTTCCAGGTAAATCAGACTAACCTAGGGGAGATTGTACTGGGGACAGACTGACAGTTCACCCCCAAAAGTCAATATGACAGTACAAACCCTCCCCCCCCAAGGTTAATCTGTCTCCCAATATAATCTCCCCCAGGTCAATTTGTGCCCCAGTATAATCCTCCTCAGGTCAGTCTGTTCCTAAGTATAATCTCCCCCCAGGTCAGTCTGTCCCCCAGTACAATTCTCCCAGGTAAGTCAGACTAACCTTGGGGAGATTATACTGGGGACAGACTGACAGTTCCCCCCCAAAAAGTCAATATGACAGTACAACCCCCCCCCCCCCCCCCCACCCAAGGTCAATCTGTATCCCAGTGTAATCCGCCCAGGCTAATCTGTCTCCCAGTATAATCTCCCTCAGGTAAATTTGTGCCCAGGGGCAGAATGACCATTGGGACTTTCAGGCACTGCCCGAGGGCCCCATGCAACTAGGGGGCCCGATCAGGGTTGCCAGGCTCAATAAAACCAGGGACAGTATGTAGAAATCTGTGTTTTATTTTACATCTGTCCCTGATATGTCTTAAAGAACATGCTTTTGATGTGAAAATCCTGAGATTTTAGCTGCCCTGCCTCCTGACGTGGTGGCCATCTGTAAGCCCGGGGGCCCCATAATCTTCTATTGCCCGGGGGCCCCATGGGTTGTCAGTCCACCCCTGTTTGTGCCCCAGTATACCCCCCCCCCCAGGTCAGTCTGTCTCTAAACATAATCTCCCCCCAGGTCAGTCTGTCCCCCAGTACAATTTTCCCAGGTAAATCAGACTGACCTAGGGGGGATTGTACTGGGTGACAAAAAATCAATATGACAGTAACACCCCCCCCCCCCCCCAGGCTAATCTGTATCCCAGTATAATCCACCCCAGGCTAATCTGTATCCCAGTATAATCCACCCCAGGCTAATCTGTATCCCAGTATAATCCACCCCAGGCTAATCTGTATCCCAGGCTAATCTGTATCCCAGTATAATCCACCCCAGGCTAATCTGTATCCCAGTATAATCCACCCCAGGCTAATCTGTATCCCAGTATAATCCACCCCAGGCTAATCTGTATCCCAGTATAATCCACCCCAGGCTAATCTGTATCCCAGTATAATCCACCCCAGGCTAATCTGTATCCCAGTATAATCCACCCCAGGCTAATCTGTATCCCAGTATAATCCACCCCAGGCTAATCTGTATCCCAGTATAATCCACCCCAGGCTAATCTGTATCCCAGTATAATCCACCCCAGGCTAATCTGTATCCCAGTATAATCCACCCCAGGGTCAATTTGTTCCCCACTATAACCCCCCCCCCCCCCCCCAAGGTCAATCTGTCTCCCAGTATAATCTCCCCTCAGGTCAGTCTGTCCCCCAGTACAATTCCCCCCAGGTAAGACTGACCTCCAGTGCAATTCCTGCAATAGTTTTTTTTTTTTTAGGCCCTGCAATAGTTGCACAAATGCTTATCAAATCACAGTGTTCACTAAAAATCAGAGGTGGCTCTAGGATTTGTGAGGCCTTAGGCAAAACTTGACATGGGGCCCCACTCACACCCATGATGGGAAAAATAATTCAAGGACAAGAGCCTCTTCCCCACAAGCCTGACCGGTGGTTGTGGGGGTCTGCGGGCAGGGGGGCTTATCGGAAACAAGGGGTGGTGTCACCGATATTTACTGGTTGTAAGGGACGCTGGCGACCCCGCTCCACTCTTAATGCTGCCTGAGCACATCATCGTTAAGGTCCCCTGCCCCTCAAAACTGGGGTCCAGGGCCACATATGGCAACCCCCCTTTTATAAAAATATATATTTTTTCTTCCTGTTTTTCTTTTTATTAAAGGGCCCAGAGGTCCCCGGATGGCTACCCCCCCCCCTTTTTTATATATATTTTTCTTTATTTCCTGTTTTTTTTGTAAAGGACCCCCCTGCTTCTCAATTCCTGGCAGCCCCCCCCCCCCCCCCCCCCCCCCCCAGGCGCTTCTCAATTTTAGGCGGCAGCATCCCCCCCCCGGTTCTCTGCTCCAGGGGGCCCATGCCTGAAGCTGTGTAAGGGGCCCCATAATTCCTGATGGCGGCCCTGGGTATGCCCCCTTTTCTTGGAATACTGACCAGACCCCCAAGGCACACTTCAGGTCTATCTATGTTGTAAGTCTTATCACGTGTTTATGTGATCCACATCTCTCTCGGTCAGAGGGTAACGACCATAAACATAACATAACTTATAAAGTTCCTGTAAACTTTCTCACATGGGGTATACTAAAGTGTATGCCTGTGGAGAGCCACGTTTACCCACCTAGGGATGGACAGGTGTTACGTGCAAGCAGTCCCCCTAATGTGAGAAAATATAGAAACCAAACAGGTTCCAGCCCTGTGCAAACGAGTAACCAAAAAGCAAACAAATCACAATAAAGAGCTGTGTGTTGTAAAGTGTACAAAACACATAAAAAGAAACAAAGGAACCGCACTCTTTTATTATAAATTACATATCATAAATCACCATAGTGCATAAACAAATACATCTCCATTTGAATTATAAACAAACATATTTGGTGAGTATAGAAAAGATTCCTCTCCACCCGCATGCAGACACACAGTGCACTCACCAGACTCAACTGACCCGTATTACAGGGAGTCAAATTGCACATTTGGGAAAATCCAAGATGGAATGTATCCAAACCGCTGCGGTCTTCCATTCAGTATATACAATTGTGCTCATAAGTTTACATACCCTGCCAGATTTCATGGTTTCTTGGCCAGTTTTCAGAGAATATGAATAAGAACACAAAAACTTTTCTCTCACTCGTGGCTAGTGTTTGGCTGAAGCCATTTATTATAAATCAACTGTGTTTACTCTGTTTAGAGTTCTTAACCACTTAAGACCCGGACCAAAATGCAGGTAAAGGACCTTGCCCCTTTTTGCGATTCGTCACTGCGTCGTTTTAACTGACAGTTGCGCGGTCGTGCGACGTGGCTCCCAAACGAAATTGGCGTCCTTTTTTTCCCACAAATAGAGCTTTCTTCTGGTGGTATTTGATCACCTCTGCGGTTTTTATTTTTTGCGCTATAAACAAAAATAGAGCGACAATTTAAAAAAAAATGCAATATTTTTTACTATTTGCTATAATAAATATCCCCCAAAAATATATAAAAAAAATTATTTTTTTCCTCAGTTTAGGCCGATACGTATTCTTCTACCTATTTTTGGTAAAAAAAAAAAAATCGCAATAAGCGTTTATCGGTTGGTTTTCGCAAAATTTATAGCGTTTACAAAATAAGGGATAGTTTTATTGCTTTTTTATTAATTTTTTTTTTTTTACTACTAATAGCGGCGATCAGCGATTTTTTTCGTGACTGCGACATTATGGCGGACACTTCGGACAATTTTGACACATTTTTGGGACAATTGTCATTTTCACAGCAAAAAATGCATTTAAATTGCATTGTTTACTGTGGAAATTACAGTTGCAGTTTGGGAGTCAACCACAGGGGGCGCTGTGACTTTGAGTGTTCCCTGTGTGTGTGTTTACACTGTAGGGGGGTGTGGCTGTAGGTGTGACGTCATCGATCACGTTACAATGGGTGCTGGCAATGCACTAGGCAAACATTGAAAGTAGCAAAAAGACAGTTGAGTCGTCTTTATTGATAAAACAAAAGCATGCACCACAAGTACACAGCAAAAATCGTAGAACAGCCGACGCGTTTCACACTTGTTCAGTGCTTAATCATGGCTAAAGTACAACTAAACATACACAAAATATATATGATATCTGAGGCCGCGTACACACGATGAGACATGTCTGCTCAAACATGTCCGACGGACCGTTTGCAGCGGACATGTCTCATCGGATTTTGGTCCGATGGCGTGTACACACCATCGGACGAAAATCCGAGGACGCGGTGACGTGGCGGTGGCGTGGCGGTGACGTTGACGCCGCCACGTCACCACTCCAGGAAGTAAAATACTTCCACGCATGCGTCAAATCAATTCGACGCATGCGCGGACATTTCTGTCTGCTGGTTAGTGTACTAACCAGCGGACATATCCGACGGACAGGTTTGTGGCGGACAAATTTCAAAGCATGCTTTGAAATTTGTCCGATGGACAAACCTGTCCGCTAGCCTGTACACACGATCGGAGATGTCTGCTGAAGCGGTCTGTCGGACCAGTTTCAGCAGATAAATTGGATCGTGTGTATGCGGCCTAAGAGGGAACATGTGACCAAAATTGACCACTGGTTGGGGAGAGCCTATGGTAGAAAGCACACCTCCACCTGGGTCAAAGTTGGTGTCCACCTGTGTAGACAAAGAAAAACAGCAACGCCCAAAAATCAATGGATAAAATTAATCAATTAACCACTTAAGGACTGCCTACTGAACATTTACGTCAGCAGAATGGCACGGCTGGACACATCAACATATATATACGTTGGTTTCTAGTACCCAGCCGTGGGTCACGGGCGCGCGCCCGTGACCGGGTCCGAAGCTCCGGGACCGCGGGACTCGCGGACCCCGATCGCCGCTGGAGTGCGGCGATCGGTCCCCGGAGCTGAAGAACGGGAAGAGCCGTGTGTAAACACGGCTTCCCCGTGCTTCACTGTCGCCGCAGCATCGATCACGTCATCCCTGTAATAGGGGGACGCGATCGATGACGTCACACCTACAGCCAGACCCCCCTACAGTTGTAAACACACACAGGGAATACTCAAATCCTACATCGCCCCCTTGTGGTTAACTCCCAAACTGCAACTGTCATTTTCACAGTAAACAATGCAATTTAAATGCATTTTTTGCTGTGAAAATGACAATTGTCCCAAAAATGTGTCAAAATTGTCCAAAGTGTCCGCCATAATGTCGCAGTCATGAAAAAAATCGCTGATCGCCGCTATTAGTAGTAGAATTTTTTTTTATAAAAATGCAATAAAACTATCCCTTATTTTGTAAACGCTATAAATTTTGCGAAAAACCAACCGATAAACGCTTATTGCGATTTTTTTTTACCAAAAATAGGTAGAAGAATACGTATCGGCCTAAACTGAGGAAAAAAAAAATTATATATATTTTTGGGGATATTTATTAAAGCAAAAAGTAAAAAATATTGAATTTTTTTTCAATATTGTCGCTCTATTTTTGTTTATAGCGCAAAAAAAAGGGATTTTTAATAACAGCTTACCTGTAAAATCCTTTTCTTGAAGTACATCACGGGACACAGAGCGCATAGCCATTACATATGGGTTATATGGGTACCTTCAGGTGTGGACACTGGTGTAATCAACTTCACAGGAAGTTCCTCCCTATATAACCCCCTCCCACTGAGAGTGCTCTAGTTTTGTAGCAAGCAATTTCTCTGAGGTTACACAATGTTCCCCAAAAAGAGGGGTGGGAGCTCTGTGTCCGGTGATGTACTCCAAGAAAAGGATTTTACAGGTAAGCTGTTATTAAAAATCCCTTTTTCTTGATCGTACATCACGGGACACAGAGCGCATAGTCATTACATATGGGATGTCCCAAAGCAATGCTCCATGAAGGGAGGGAGACCGTAAGGCCAAAAATAGCCAAACAGAACATATATCAGGAGGTAAAATAGCTCCACCAACAGAAAAAAAGGGGCGTGAACCGGGCCAGAGGATTCTATACTGCTGCCCGTAGGACCGCCTGCCCAAATGCTGCGTCCGCAGCCTTTGTGACGTCCAACTTATAAAATTTAGTAAACGTATGTACGGAAGACCAGGTTGCCGCCTTGCAAACCTGTGCCATAGAGATCTGATGGTGTGCCGCCCAAGAGGCACTCATGGCCCTCGTAGAATGGGCCTTAACTGATAAGGGCGGTGGAACGCGCTTCAGACCATAGGCCTGAAAAATCAGCTGCTTAATCCACCTAGCCAAGGAAGACTTGGCAGCCGGCTGACCCTTCTTGGGGCCATCCGGAAGAACGAAAAGCACATCTGTTTTCCGAATCTTTTCTGTAGCCTTGAGATAAACCCTCATGGCTCGGACCACATCCAAAGTATGAAGCAATCTTTCCTCTCTGGACTGGGGAGTAGGAAAGAAGGATGGTAGGACTAGGTCCTGATTCAAGTGAAAACTGGATATGACCTTAGGAAGGAAAGAAGGCTGAGGCCGCAGAACCACTCTGTCCTTATGCAGAATCAGGTACGGTTCCCTGCAAGACAAGGCTGCCAGCTCGGAGACCCTTCTGGCCGAAGCCATAGCCACCAAGAAAACCAACTTTCGGGTTAGCAGCACAAGAGGGATTTCTGTCAGAGGTTCAAACGGCTGCTTTTGTAAAGCTGACAAGACCAGATTTAAATTCCAGGGGCAGAGGGGAGCTCTAATAGGGGGATTTACATGCAAGACCCCCTGCAAAAAGGTTTTCACAAGCGAATGTGTGGCCAAAGGCCTTTGAAACCATATCGATAAGGCAGACACCTGCCCCTTTAGAGTACTAAGAGCTAACCCCTTGTCAACGCCAACCTGGAGGAATCGCAAGATCCTGTCAATAAAAAACTTGCGAGGATGCCCTCCTTGAGACTCGCACCACTCCACATAGGTTCTCCAGACTCTGTAATAGATATTTCTAGAGACTGGCTTTCTAGCTTGAATTAACGTAGATATGACTTGGGCAGAGAGGCCTCTGCCCTTAAGAATTAGAGATTCAGCCGCCAAGCCATCAAATTTAGCTGCTGTGAAGCAGGGTGGTAGATCGGGCCCTGAGACAGCAGATATGGGCGCAGGGGGAGTGGCCACGATTCCCTTACTGACATCCTCACGATGAGTGCGTACCAAGCCCTTCTGGGCCAGGCTGGGGCCACCAGGATCACCGGCCTGCGCTCCACCCTGATCCTTCGTAGAAGGCGGGGAATCATCTGTAGTGGAGGGAACGCATACAGGAGAGAAAACTGGTGCCAGGGGCAAACCAACGCATCGGTCCCGTAGGCCGAGGGGTCCCTGGCTCGGGATACGAATTTGTCCAATTTCTTGTTGAATCTTGTTGCCATGATGTCTACATCGGGAACTCCGAATCTTTGGCAAATCTCTTGGAATACCTGGGGGTGAAGAGACCACTCTCCCGGGAGTAACTGTTGACGACTCAAAAAATCTGCTTGAGAATTGTCTATCCCTGGGATGAACACTGCTGAGATGCAGGGTACATGGGCTTCGGCCCATGAAAAAATCAGATTTACTTCCCTTTGAGCCGCCAGGCTCCTTGTGCCCCCCTGGTGGTTTATGTATGCCACCGCCGTGGCATTGTCGGACTGTATCCTTACTGGCAGACCCTGCAGGGGAGGAGTCCAGGCGACCAGGGCCAACCGAGCAGCTCTGATCTCTAGGACATTGATGGGAAGCAGACTTTCTGCCTCTGACCACTGTCCCTGCTGGGTCCGTTTTCCTAAGATTGCCCCCCAACCTGTTAGGCTGGCATCTGTGGTTACTATTTTCCACGAGATGGGGCAAAAGGTTTTCCCTTTTGATAATTTTTGAGGGATCAGCCACCAGTACAGGCTGCGCCTGACTCCTAGGGAAAGAACTAATGGACGGTCTAATGCCTGTATGGACTTGTTCCAAGCAGAGAGAATAGCTGCCTGCAGAATTCTGGTATGGATCTGGGCATAGGGCGCTGCTTTGAAGGCGGCCACCATCTTTCCCAGCAGTCGCATGCATAGGCGAATAGTCGGCTTCTTTTTGCCTAAGACTATTTGAATCGTTTGAATCAACGACCTGATTTTCTTTTGAGGTAAAAATACCCTCTGGCATTCTGTATCTAACCGAAAGCCTAGATATTCCAACTGTCTTGTGGGTTGTAACCTTGATTTTTCTTGGTTCACAATCCACCCGAACTCTTCTAGATGCCGCACTGTGCGGACTACTGCATGATTGAGGTTGGAAGCTGAACTGTCGATAACCAGGAGATCGTCCAGGTATGCTAGGACCAAGATGCCTTCTGTCCTTAGGACGGCTAGCACCGGGGCTAACACCTTTGTGAATACCCGTGGAGCTGTTGCCAACCCGAAAGGGAGGGCTACGAACTGGTAATGACTTTGGTTTATCGTAAAACGAAGAAACTTGTGATGTGCTGGGTAAATCGGCACATGCAGATATGCATCCTTTATGTCTATAGATGCTAGGAAGTCGCCCTGATGCAGGCTGGCTGTCACTGAACGTATGGAGTCCATACGAAAGGTCTGAATCCTTAGAAAGCGATTTAGGCGTTTGAGGTCTAATATAGGCCTGACGTCGCCATTGGGTTTTGGTATAACAAAAAGGTTGGAGTAGAATCCCAGACCCTTTTCTTGGGTTGGTACTTCTACAATTACTCCTTGGAGCAAGAGGCGATCCAACGCCTTTACGAGAGAGGCCCTCTTTAACGGGTCGCTTGGAAGACTTGACCCCTGAAAATGAGGAGGGGGGATTTCTCGAAACTCTAGTTTGTAGCCTGAGGCTACTACGGACCGAACCCAAGCGTCGGGAATTCTGGCCTTCCAGACTTCGGAGAAAAACTGAAGCCTCCCCCCCACCCAAGAGAGTGGGGGCGCCCCTTCATGAATCTGACTTGATGACTGGTTTAGCCGGCTTGCGAGACCAGGGCCTCTTGTTTGCCGCGGCTTGTCCCTGTGGGCGACTATTAACTGCTGAACGCCCGGGAGGCCGTCGATACTGACGAGAAGTCGAAGGGGCCGAGCCTACAATGGCCTGTCGTTTAAACGTGGGCCCACGCGGTCTTTTCTTGACCGGTAAGGAAGTACTTTTTCCACTTGATATGGTGTGGATATATTTATCTAGGTCTTCCCCGAATAGTCTTCCCCCATGAAAGGGAAACCCTGCTAAAAGCTTTTTGCAGGGTGCCTCTGCTGACCAGTTCTTTAGCCACAAAAGCCGACGCATGTGAACCATCAGTAGAGATGAACGAGATGCCTGTTGGATGGAGTCCTTAATAGCATCTATTGCAAAGCAGAGAGCCCTAGGGAATTCTGCTAATTCATGAGTATGCTGAGCCGGCATGTCCTTTAATATATGTTTTGCCTGATCCTTCAAGGCCTGACAAACACCAATGGCTGCTACTGCTGGCTGAACCATGGCACCTACTGAGGTGAAAGCTGCTTTCAGTAGGGTCTCGAATTTCTTGTCGACCGGATCCTTGAACATATGGACATTTTCAACCGGACAAGTCAGGGATTTATTCACGCAGGAAATGGCTGCGTCCACTGTAGGGAGAGCCCATTTCTTCACATATTCCTCTTCCATAGGGTAGAGAATAGAGAATCTTTTAGGAGGGACAAAGATTCTATCAGGTCGAGCCCAATCCTGGTAAATCACGTTCCGCAGAAGGGGGTGCATTGGAAAAGATGCACAAGTTAATGGAGCCTTTAAAGAACCCAATGAGGATACCTCCGGGGCTACTAGTTCTGGCACTGGAAGTTTAAAGGCAGTGCGAACCATATCTGTCAAAGACTGGATCCACAGGCTCTCCGCTTGAGAGGCCGAAAAATATTCATCTATAGTGGAATTTTCCCTGTCTGAACCGTCGGGACTTGGGTCTGCCTGATCCCCTTTGTGGGTCCCGTTCCTCTGAAGAGGAGACCTCCGCATCTGAAAACCCCACACTGGGTGAGGGGGATCTAGCCCGCTTGCTACTTGGGCAAGGACGGGAAAACAACGCAGTTAACCTTTTCTCTAGCCCACACATGGTGGCTGCTAGCATTTCTTCCGTCACGTAAACGGGAATGGGTGGATCGGGGGCCGCCTCTGCCCCCAGCACCCCCAATGGCTCTTGTACTATGCCACTCGGTGTCCTGACTGGCGAGGGTGGGGCCGTAGAAGCCTGGCCCAAATCCTCTGACCCCGATGGAGACCCCTTTTGCTTTTTGGCACCTTTAGCAGCCTTGGCTGGTCCAGATCTCTTTGGAGCCATTGTACAACCTTGGGTCACCCCTATAGCCAACACCTGACTGTTGCAGCTAGGAGTAACCAATATGAGGGCAGGTATGAGGAAAAATGAAAAAGAACTAATTTCTCTCTTTTTCTTTTTATTTTTTTTTTATTTTTTTCAAAAAAAAAATTCTTTTTTTTTTTTTTTACCCGCCTGGGAGGTGGCAATACTGAGGAAACCTGTGAGTATTGACACACCAATGCCCGTTAGCCGGAGTCCAAGGTAGACTCAGATACTGCTGGATCTAAGGCTGAGTCCCTTTAAGCAAAAAACTTCCTTTTTTTTTTTTTTTCTGGTCAATAGTGGACCTAAGTCCTAGACCTGAAGATCCACAAAACCGCCACTAGGTGTCCCTGTGTGGCCAAAAGACCCAGCTGCACGCTCTGTATCCTTTCTTCCTCTGCCTCCAGGAGGAAAGACCAGCCCGAGAGAAGTTTTCCCTTTATACAGACCCTGACGCTGCTGGCCCGCCCCCCCGACGCACGCCGACGCTCTAAAAGGCGGCGTGCACGCGCGCGCGTATGCGCGCGCACACACGCGCGCACAATCGCGCGCACGATCGCGCGCACGATCGCGCGCCCCACGCTGAAACCACATGGAGGAAGCAGAGCAGAGGAACAACATGGACCAGCGTTATGCAGCACCAACAGACACCAGGTAAGCACTAATCTTATTGTAGTGCACACACAGCGAGGAAGCTGTCCCCTTGGGCTTCCTAAGAAACAGGAGTTTTTTACCAGCAATTTCCTCTTTAAAACATGTGGGGTTGCAGTATCAGTGTTAACAGGCAGACCTGGGGTGAGTAGCAAATATATAACTTACACAAGTATACATATATCTACATATTATCTGGGTAAACATTAGAATCCCATCCTGCCTCAACAGACATAGTGGAGATAGTGGCTGATGCACAAGCATACTGTTAGCCAACCCAGAACCCCCAGGGGGATACCTACTGTCGAACCAAGTCCCGCAGGTTCCCTCTTACCTGCTCCACGCCGCAGGGTATTGCAAAATGCAAGAGGCCCAACCTTCCCCCATCTCCGTGGGTATTGTCTTGGACCTTCAGGGACCGGGGTCCTGTGTTAAGGAACCCACACCCCTGGACCTATATAGCATCCTGGCATCAGTAGCGTTTAGTTTTTGGAAGAGACTAAGGCACTGGAGCCCAGAATCCAGCCCTCCAAGGAGAGGCATTATAGGCAAAACCCCACTCCAGCAGGGCCCGGGTACCGTACATCTTGGCTCTGAAGCACTTCGGACGGATCCGGCTAGCTATCCTGGGTCCCGAGACCTCCGAGGGACAGCTAGACGTGACCAACACCTAAGACACTGGCGAAAAAACTACAGCACTCTCAGTGGGAGGGGGTTATATAGGGAGGAACTTCCTGTGAAGTTGATTACACCAGTGTCCACACCTGAAGGTACCCATATAACCCATATGTAATGACTATGCGCTCTGTGTCCCGTGATGTACGATCAAGAAATAAAAACCGCAGAGGTGATCAAATACCACCAAAAGAAAGCTCTACTTGTGGGGAAAAAAGGACGCCAAATTTGTTTGGCAGCCGCGTCGCACGACCGCGCAATTGTCAGTTTAAACGACGCAGTGCCGAATCACAAAAAGGGGCAAGGTCCTTTAGCAGCATTTTGGTCCGGGTCTTAGGTGGTTAAACCTCTTTTCAATACAAATAATGAAATACTCAATCTAATAAAATTGCACATTACATTTATACATATATATATATAAACACTAACATGTGGGACCTGTAAGGAACACAAAAAGTACTTAGTGAAAATGATACAGAGGTCAGGAGACTGAGATGGCCCCTCCAGAACCTTCACTTTATTCTGCTGTAGCCAATGACGGGTGGACTTGGCCTTGTGTTTTGGATCATTGTCATGTTGGAATGTCCAAGTACGTCCCATGCGAAGCTTCCTGACTGATAAATGCAAATGTTCCTCCAGTATTTGTTGATAACATTCTACATTCATGTTGCCAACAATTTTGACCACATTTCCTGTGCCCTTGTAGCTCACACATCCCAAAAACATCAGCGACCCACCTCCGTGTTTCACAGTAGGGATGGTGGACCTTTCATCATAGGCCTTGTTGTCTCCTCTCCAAATGTAGTGTTTGTGGCCAAAAAGTCAAATTTTGGTCTCATCCCTCCAAATGACTTTGTGGCAGAAGGTTTGAGTCTTGTCTCTGTGCTGTTTGGCGCATTGTAAGCGGATACTTTGTGGCATTTGCGTAGTAATGGCTTTCTTCTGGCGTTTTGACCATGCAGCCATGGGCATCCGCAGAACATTTTTTTTGGGGGGGGGGGGCGTCATTTTAGGTCACCCATGCCCCACTCCTTTTTGACAATCTCATGAAGGGCAGCGGCTTAGTCATGATAACTCTTGCCCCTTCCACTGCCACATTTGTCACCTTTTGGGGGGGGGGGGGGGGAGAATACCTTGTTTTGCCATGGCGATCTGAGCCACATACAAAACCACGCAAACAAATTAAATGCTGCGACCACAATAAACAATCAATTACAAAAGAAACTACACCTGCATGGTGCAGCATTGGCTTAAGCCAGTGGAGATCTTAAATTCTATATGGGCACAACAGCAGCTTTATGCTATGTTGCTGTGCTTAACCACTTGCCTACGGGCATTTTCACCCCTGTCCTGCCCAGGCCAATTTTCAGCTTTCAGGGCTGTCACACTTTGAATGACAATTGCACGGTCATGCAACACTGTACCCAAATTATTTTAGTGGTATTTAATCAACACTGGGGTTTTTATTTTTTGCTAAACAAACAAAAAAGACTGATGCCGCGTACACGCGAACGTTTTTCATGATGAGAAAAATGCCATTTTTTTAATTGGTCGTGAAAAACGGTCGTGTGTGGGCCCCAGAGCATTTTTCTCGACGAGAAAAATGGGCATTAAAAATTTTTTCTCGTTGTTTTTCACGTCGTTGTTTTTCTCGTTGTTAAACACGGTCGTGTGTAGGCTTTAACGAGGGGGGAAAAACGCGAATGCTCAGAAGCAAGTTATGAGTAGTGTTGCTCACGAATATTCGCATTGCGAATATTCGCTACGAATATTGCATATTCGAGTATTCGCGAATATCTCGAATATCGCGGCGAATATTCGCTATTTCGAATATTCGCATTTTTCAAATTTCGCAATAAATTTCGCAATCGCGAATTTCGCAATAGCGAATTTCGCAATAGCGAAATTTCGCAATTTTTTTTTTTTTTATAAAATATAGCGAATATTCGTAAATATCGAATATTCGTGATATTTTATCCAAAAAAAAAATATAGCGAAATTTCGCAATCATTTTCGCTTTCGCATATGCGAAATTTCGCGATTTTTTAATTTTTTTTATAAAATATCACGAATATTCGTAAATATCGAATATTCGTGATATTTTATAAAAAAAAAAAAAAAACGCGAAATTTCGCATATGCGAAAGCGAAAATGATTGCGAAATTTCGCTATATTTTTTTTTTGGATAAAATATCACGAATATTCGATATTTACGAATATTCGCTATAAAATATCACGAATATTCGATATTAACGAATATTCGCGACCGCATATGTGAAATCTCGCTTTTTTTTTTTTAATAAAATATACCGAATATTCGATATTAACGAATATTCGCAAATATTCTTCGAAATATTCGCGAAATATCGCGAAATCGAATATGGCGTATTCCGCTCATCACTAGTTATGAGACAAGAAATTAGCATAATCAGCCCAAAGGGTGGCGCCATTCCAATGAGGCGGCATACACACGACCGAGGTTCTCGCTGGAAACCAGCGAGAACCTCGCTGGAAGCTGCATTCCAGCGAGGACCTCGGCCGTGTGTACACAGAGCGCTCGCCCCGCCCGTCGGGAATCCCGTCGAGCGAAAAGAGAGCACGCTCTCTTTTTGATCGACGGCCCGCCTGGATGAATGGCTGGTTGCCATTCCCGACGGGCGGGTCGCCGATTTCGACGGCCGGCAGAGAACCTCGACGGGCGGAACGATGTGTTCTGCCCGTCGAGGTTCTCTGCCGTGTGTACACGGCCTGAAACTTCCCTTTTATAGTGCCGTCGTACGCGTTGTACGTCACCGCGCTTTGCTCGAGCATTTTTTATCACGATCGTGTGCATGCAAGGCAGGCTTGAGAGAAATCACGTCGAAAAAAACATAGGCCCGGATTCACAGACATCGGCGCACATTTATGCCGCCGTAGCGTATCTCTTTTTCCAGATAAGCATGAAATTCACAAAGTAAATGCTCCCAACGTTGCACCAGCGTGGTGTATATTTCGTAGGCGCAAGCCGGAGTAAGTAGAAGTAGGTGGAAGTGGGCGTGATCCATGCTAATGAAGCGTGACCCCATGCAAATGCTTGGCCGGGCGCCAGACAAGTACTTAAAACGAACTGCGCATGCGTCGAGACGTGGACGTAGACCCGTGCGCATGCGCACAACCACGTCGGAACAACTTCCTAAGATACGCCGGATCACTGTGTTCGCCGTGAACGTAACCTACGCCCAGCCAGACCCACGTCGGCCCATATTCACAGACGTCCAACGTACAATACGTAGTCTTGTGTTCCCTGCTCCATACCTTTGCATGGGTTGCGCCTCATCTATGGGGAATAACTTTACGCCAAACGTAAAACTTACGCAAACCGCTTAAATCATGCGCCGGGCGCAAGTACGTTCGTGAATCGCCGTATCTCCCTAATGTGCATATTTGAATAGAAAATCAATGGGAGCGCCACATGCGTCCAGCGTAAATATGCGCCCCACTCTACGCCGGCGTAGGCAAGTTATGTCGGTGGGATGAAGTCTGTTTTTAGGCGTGGGGGCAGCACACAGATACGACGGCGCATATTTGCACTTACACGGCGTATCTGGAGCGAGTGCTTTGTGAATCCGGGCCATAGTTTTTTTTTTCCATGACATGAATAACAGTCGTGTGACGTGTGTACGCGCATTACAGTTAAAAACAAGTTTTGCAAATAAGTGGTTTTTCTCCTTCACTGATGGTGACTGATGGGGGGGATTAGTAGGTGGCACTGATTGGCAGCACTGATAGAACTGGTTTAAACAGCATGTTGCTTTTAGTGGGTGGTGCCGTGAAAAAGAATAATGTAGTTCAATATGGCCACCGTATTGCAATTATTGGGTTAAATCAGGTGGCGAGGCGGCAACATATTGCCTCCTCGCCACCTCTGAAAAGCAATCCAAGCATGGATCTTTTCAGAGGAGCAACGGTCCCTTCCACACATGTGAAGGAGCCCTAAGAAGAGCCAAGCAAAAGCATGCAGGGAAGTAAAGTGTTAAATCTCTTCACGTGATAACAGAAGGTCTTTGCTGACAGGTCCTCAGTCCTGCAATTAGAGACACATTCCATAAGCAGTTCACAGATAACGGAAGATAAGCCTGTGACAGTGGGGCATTCTCTTATCATCTTTGACTTTATTTTCCTGCCTAGTGTGTGAACACCTTGCTGATTCAGGGGGGGGGGGGGGGGGCACTTGACCCCCCTTGCCCCCTCCTGTGGACACCCATGCATGCAGCCCATCTTTCTTCAAGTGCCTCCTTATTGTGCATCTTGTACAGCCACGCCACATGTTTTCAGAGAGTCCTGTATTTCCCCTGAAGTTATTTGTGGGGTTTTTCTTTGCACCCCGAACAATTCTCCTGGCAGTTGTGGCTGAGATTTTAGTTGGTCTACCTGACCGTGGTTTGGTTTCACCAGAACCCCTCATTTTCCACTTCTTGATTCGAGGTTTGGACACTGCTGATTGGCATTCTCAATTCATTGGATATCTTTTTAAATCCCTTTCCTGTTGTATACAGTTACATAGTTACATAGTTAGTCAGGTTGAAAAAAGACACAAGTCCATCCAGTTCAACCATAAAAAAAAAAAAACCACAGTACATCCCATATACCCAACTCCATACCCAGGGCCGCCATCAGGGGGGTACAGGCATTACACCTGTAAGGGGCCCGGGGGTCCCCAGGGGCCCTGATGAGAACCCCCTAAAAAAAAAATCCGGAGGTCCCCAGGGGCCCAGATGGCAACCCCCTCTTTTTTTATTTATTTTTCATAAAAATATATTTTTTTCAATATATTTTTATTTTATTTTTTATAAAAAGGGCCAATTTTTTTTCTTTTATTATTTTTTAGGGGTCCGGAGGTCCCCAGGGCCCCAGATGGCAACCCCCTCTCTTTTTTTATTTATTTTTTATAAAAATATGTATTTTTTATAAAAATATATATTTTTTTAATATATTTTTATTTTATTTTTTATTAAAGGGCCAATTTTTTTTCTTTTACTATTTTTTTAGGGGTCCGGAGGTCCCCAGGGCCCCAGATGGCAACCCCCTCTTTTTTTATTTATTTTTTATAAAAATATATATTTTTTAATATATTTTTCTTTTATTTATTATTAAAGGGACCATTTTTTTTTTCTTTGTTTTTGTAGAGGTCCAGAGGTCCCCAAGGGCCCGGAGGCCCTCTGGGCCCCAGATTGCAACCCCCTCTTTTTTAAATTTATTTTTTGATAAAAAAAACATTTAAAAAAATATTTTAATTTTATTTTTTAAAGGGCCAGAGGTCCCAGGGCCCCAGATAGTAACCACCCTTTTAACAACAAAAAAAAAAATATATATATATATATATATATATATATATATATATATATATATATATATATATACACATTTTTTCTCTCTTTTTTCTTTTTATTAAAGGGCCCCTTTTTTTAATATATATTTTTCTTTATTTCTTCTTATTTTTTAAAGGGCCCCCCCGCTTCTTAATTCACGCAACAGCCCCCCCCCCCGCTTCTCAATTTCAGGCGGCAGCACCCCCCCCCCCCCCCCGGTTCTCCAGGGGGCCCATGCCTGAAGCTGTGTAAGGGGCCCCATCATTCCTGAATGGTGGCCCTGTCCATACCCACAGTTGATCCAATGGAAGGCAGTTCGACTACCTTTTCCCGCAGATCCTTTGATAATTCTCTTGCTTTCCCCCATGACTCAGAATCCAGAAACGTCAGTGCAGCACTGGATGAAAGATGCAAGGGTCTGTCAGGAATCCAGAAACTCATTGACCTTTTACACACACACTAATTAGAAGCAAACGGATCACAGGTGAGGATGGTGATCATTAATAGCCATTCCAACCCGTTTGTGTCAACTTGTGTGCATGTTATCAGGCCAAAACACTCTCATGGTGCAGTATTTCAAATCACTTATTTAAAAAGAAGGTTGTATTGCACTTGCATCAAAGAAGACAAGGATCAGCATGTATTGTATAAGAATCGCCGGTTAGCGCTCCACCTGCGTTCAAGCTGGCCAGATATGACGTGTTTGAGATACGCTGTTCCTTTGTTTCTTTTTTAACCACTTAAGGACCGCCTCCTGCACATTTACGTCGGCAGAATGGCACGGCTGGGCACATCAACGTATATATACGTTGGTTCTAGTACCCAGCCGTGGGTCACGGGCGCGCGCCCGGGACCGCGGGACTCGCGGACCCGATCGCCGCTGCTATGCGGCGGTCGGTCCCCGGAGCTGAAGAACGGGGAGAGCCGTGTGTAAACACGGCTTCCCCGTGCTTCACTGTGGCCGCAGCATCGATCACGTCATCCCTGTTATAGGGGGACGTGATCGATGACGTCACACCTACAGCCACACCCCCCTACAGTTGTAAACACACGCAGGGAACACACAAATCCTACAGCGCCCCCTTGTGGTTAACTCCCAAACTGCAACTGTTATTTTCACAGTAAACAATGAAATTTAAATGCATTTTTTGCTGTGAAAATAACAATTGTCCGAAAAATGTGTCAAAATTGTCCGAAGTGTCCGCCATAATGTCGCAGTCACGAAAAATATCACTGATCGCCGCTATTAGTAGTAAAAAAAAAAAAAAAATGCAATAAAACTATCCCTTATTTTGTAAACGCTATACATTTTGCGAAAACCAACCGATAAACGCTTTTTGCGATTTTTTTTTTTTTTACCAAAAATAGGTAGAAGAATACGTATCGGCCTAATTTGAGGAAAAAAAAAAATTATATATATTTTGGGGGGATATTTATTATATCAAAAAGTAAAAAATATTGCATTTTTTTCAAAATTGTCGCTCTATTTTTATATATAGTGCAAAAAATAAAAACCGCGGAGGTGATCAAATACCACCAAAAGAAAGCTCTATTTGTGGGGAAAAAAGGACGCCAATATTGTTTGGGAGCCACGTCGCACGACCGCGCAATTGTCAGTTGAAACGGCGCAGTGCCGAATCGCAAAAAGGGGCAAGGTCCTTTAGCAGCATTTTGGTCCGGGTCTTAAATGGTTAAGTCCCATTGATGTCAATTGGGACACAGTCGCTGCTCCCAATCTCACATACTTGTGGATGCGGGTGCAGAGTCCGAAAGCAGACAGTGTTGCCCGGATTCACAGACATCGGCGCACATTTATGCCGCCGTAACGTATCTCATTTGACACAGCGCAGAGAGGCAACCATGGAATTCACAAAGCAAATGTTCCCAACGTTGCACCAGCGTGGCGTATATTTCGTAGGCGTAAGCCGGCGTAGGTGGAAGTGGGCGTGATCCATGCTAATGAAGCGTGACCCCATGCAAATGATGGGCCAGGCGCCAGACAAGTACTTAAAACGAACTGCGCATGCGCCGAGACGTGGACGTATCCCCGTGCGCATGCGAACAACCACGTCAGAACAACTGCCTAAGATACGCCGGATCACTGTGTACGCCGTTAACGTAACCTACGCCCAGCCAGACCCACGTCGGCCCATATTCACAGAAGTCCAACGTACAATACGTAGGCTTGAGTTCCCTGGTCCGTACCTTTGCATGGGTTGCGCCTCATCTATGGGAAATAACTTTACGCCAGACGTAAAACTTACGCAAACCGCATATATCATGCGCCGGGTGCAAGTACGTTCGTGAATTGCCGTATTTCCCTCATTTGCATATTTGAATAGAAAATCAATGGGAGCGCCACATGCGTCCAGCGTAAATATGCGCCCACTCTACGCCGGCGTAGGCAAGTTACGTCGGTGGGATGAAGTCTGTTTTTAGACGTATCTTAGTTTGTGGGTCCGGCGGACAGATACAACGGCGCATATTTGTACTTACGCGGCGTATCTGGAGATACATCGGCGCAAGTGCTTTGTGAATCCGGACCTGTGAGTTCAGGGACTGGCACCGTCGCCCACACACAGGGCTGTCTTAATGAGAGGGCACACCTGGGCACTTTCCCCAAGCAGCTGGTCCTTGAGCCCACGTTCCCCTGAAATTGGGGGCCCCATGATGTCACTGAGAGTGATAGATACACAGGGGAGGCAGTCTACCTCCTACCTACCCGATGTCTGTTTACCTGCACTGTCATCATTGTAGGGGCCCCAGAGCTTCGCCCAGGGCCAGGGGCCCATAATGCTATTAAGATGGCCCTGCCCACACGGATGTCAAATTGAGAGCAGCGGCAGCTTCTTCCCAATTAACATCAATGGGACTACCTGCAGATGCATGTAAAAACAATACATCCTCATGTGGGTAAACACGGCCTTGCATGGTTGTACACTGTAGTATGCCCTATGTGAACGAGGCCTACTATGTTTTTTGTTTAAATTGTTTTTTCTTTTTTTACAGTGTTAAAAAAGGTGGGGGAAGGGGGCTTTTGTGAAACCTTAGGGCTCTAAACATAGCCCTGATGTCTCTTTTTTGAGAAAGAAAAAAGGGACTAAGGACCTAGAGGGCCAGATTCTCAGAGAAAATCGCCGGCGTAGCGTAAGCCATTTACACTACGCCGCCGCATCGTACTAGAGCAAGTGCCGTATTCTCTAACCATTTGCTCCGTAGTTTGCGTTGGCGTAGCGAAAATGGCCCAGCGTAAGCCCACGTTGAAACCGATGTCAAAACGACGTGATCGTCACTACGCAATGCCCCTATTCGCGAACGAGTTAGTAAAACGACGTAAGCGACGGAAAAAGCCTACGCTGACCCGACCCCATACTTAACATGGCATCCGACGGCACCCGAGGGCATCCGACGGTACTTCGTAAGGTTACTCCTCATAGAAGCTGGGGGTAACCTTACGCGGACGAAAACGACATACGCGACGACGGGGCGGCGTAAAAGCGATCGGGAATCGGCGTACTAGCCTCATTTGCATATGCAAATAA
The DNA here is from genome assembly GCA_029574335.1 of Rana kukunoris. Lineage (NCBI taxonomy): Eukaryota > Metazoa > Chordata > Amphibia > Anura > Ranidae > Rana > Rana kukunoris. The sequence goes on along the minus strand of CM056051.1, from coordinate 540,615,909 downwards.
GAAAACAACGTAAAGGCCACCTAGTGGCCGGAGTTGTCATTACAACTACGATCCGCAAGTGTAATGGTATTACACTTGTCGGATGTTGAAGCGTATCTATGCCAAAGTGATGTTAAGCATCATGCGCATAGATACGAGGCAAAAAAAACAGCGATACGACGGGGTATCTGAGATACTCCGTCGTAGCGCCGCTGAGAATCTGGCCCAGAGTCCTTACTACCTTTTTCTAATTGCCAGACCATTGTTCCTAATTTTTACCGACAGTCTACTGACTGGAATGGTACCAGCTGATTGGAGAAAAGCCAATGTAGCACCAATATTTAAAAAGGACCCCAAATACATCCCTTGGAATTACAGACCAGTTAGCCTAACATCAATAGTATGCAAGCTTTTGGAGGGGATGATAAGGCACTATATACAAGATTCTAGTAATGAAAACGGTATCATTAGCAGTAATCAGTATGGATTCTTGCCAAACCAATCTAGTAACCTTCTATGAGGAAGTGTTGTGACGTTCTGCCTGTCCGCAGATAACTAGCACATAATTCTTATTAGGACTGTATTAACCACTTTAGCCCCGGACCATATTGCTGTCCAAAGACCAGAGCACTTTTTGTGATTCGGCACTGCGTCGCTTTAACTGACAATTGCGCGGTCGTGCGACGTGGCTCCCAAACAAAATTGGCGTCCTTTTTTTCCCACAAATAGAGCTTTCTTTTGGTGGTATTTTATCATCTCTGCGATTTCAATTTTCTGCGCTATAAACAAAAATAGAGCAACTATTTTGAAAAAAAAATCAATATTTTTAACTTTTTGCTATAATAAATATCCCCAAAAAATATATAAAAAATTTTTTTTTTTCTTCAGTTTAGGCGGATACGTATTCTTCTACATATTTTTCATTAAAAAAAAAAATCGCAATTAGCGTTTATTGATTGGTTTGCGCAAAATTTATAGCGTTTACAAAAAAGGGGGTAGTTTTATGGCATTTTTATTAATATATTTTTTTTACTAGTAATGGCGGCGATCAGCGTTTTTTTTCAGTACCGAGACATTATAGTGGACACATCGGACAATTTTGACAAATTTTTGGGACCATTGGCATTTTTTTTAGCGATCAGTGCTATAAAAATGCATTGGATTACTATAAAAATGCCATTGGCAGTGAAGGGGTTAACACTAGGGGGCAGGGAAGGGGTTAAGTGTGTTCCTGGTGTGTTCTAACTGTATGGGGGGGTGGACTCACTAGGGGTAATCACTGATCTCCTGTTCATACGCGCGCGGGACTCGGGGGACGAGCGGGGGCGCGCGCACGGGCCGCCGGCGGCCGCTGAAAGAAGGACGTACAGCTACGTGCTCTCGCCCAGCAGTGCCGACCTGCCGCCGTAGAATGACGGTGGGCTGGTCGGCAACTGGTTAATAGTGCACTATCTTGCATAAGCACTATACAGTGGTATACGTTGGGTATTTATTTGCTTATATATTTATTCACATCGCTATTGCACTTTAAGAGAGAGAAAGTCAAAGTCCATGAATTATAATTGGCGCCAATTCTACACTTTCTATCAATTTACTAATTATGTAGAGGCAGCTCCTTATTTATTCACCTCAGGACGTTTGTTGCACCCTTGTTGTGCGTTTCCACTGGCATTTTAGGTTCATTGTGCGGATTCATACTCATATTCGATAAATAGGGAGTACACTGAATGGTCAGGGGTGGGTAGTGGGGTCCCCCAGGGTTCTATCCTGGGACCAATCCTATTTAATTTATTCATAAACGACCTGGAGGACGGGGTAAACAGCTTAAAGGGGTTGCAAAGGTAAACCATCTGACAGCACCGCCCCCCCCCCCCCCGAGCCCCCGTTTTACTTACCTGACCGTTCGAAATTCCCGGGCCCGTCCACGTCATCCTCTTCGGTTCCCAGCCTGGCTGTTGATTGGCTAGGCTGGGCAGATTGATAGCAGCGCAGCCATTGGCTGGCGCTGCTGTTAACCACAGCGGATGACGCGCCGCGACGGGGGCGGAGCCGAGTGATATGGCCGCCGCTGTATCACGGGAGCGCGCTCGCAAAATCTTTCCACCGTGCAAGCTCCCTCGCATGAAGGTAGAAAGCTTTTGCGAGGAGGAGCCGGGACAGCCGCCGAGGGACCCCAGAAGACAGCTTTCCGGGACACTCTGTGCAAAACGAACTGCACAGTGGAGGTAAGTATAACATGTTTGTTATTTTAAGAAAAAAAACTTCTGACTTTAGCGTTGCTTTAATCTCTGTATTTGCGGACGATACTAAGCTAAGCAGGGCAATAACTTCTCCGCAGGACGTGGAAACCTCGCAAAAAGATCTGAACAAATGAATGGGGTGGGCAACTACATGGCAAATGAGGTTTCATGTAGAACAATGCAAAATAATGCACACAGGCCCTGCCTTTAGGGCCTGTGTGCAAACTTTGCACACATGAGGGTATAGATCAGCCATTCTCAATCAGGGTTCCGTGGAACGCTAGGGTTCCTCCAGAGGTGGCTAGGGGTTCCTTGAGCTGTGGCTGATTTACCTCCTGTTTGATGGTGCCTACTAGTGTTGCTCACGAATATTCGCATTGCGAATATCCGCTACGAATATTGCATATTCGAGTATTCGCGAATAACTCGAATATTGCGGCGAATATTCGCTATGGCGAATATTCATATTTTTTCAAATTTATTTTTAAAACCGATCCTAGTGATCTCCATCGACGTCTAAAAGCATTGCTGGTATGATTAGAGACCCTGGGCCGAGTAGCTGATGCGATTCTTTTATGTTGCCGAAAATTCGCATTGCGATTTTTCGGCAACATAAAAGAATCGCATCAGCTACTCGGCCCTTCTTTTGCATCAGAGCCAATCAGAATAACTCGAATATTCGACAAACGGAATATTGCGCGATTATCTTCTCCGCCCTTTTTTTGCATCAGAGCCAATCAGAATAACTCGAATATTCGGCAAAAGGAATATTGCGCGATTATCTTCTCCGCCCTTCTTTTGCTTTAGAGCCAATCAGAATAACTTGAATATTCGGCAAAAGGAATATTGCGCGATTATCTTCTCCGCCCTTCTTTTGCATCAGAGCCAATCAGAATAACTCGAATATTCGGCAAAAGGAATATTGCGCGATTATCTTCTCCGCCCTTTTTTTGCATCAGAGCCAATCAGAATAACTCGAATATTCGGCAAACGGAATATTGCGCGATTATCTTCTCCGCCCTTCTTTTGCTTTAGAGCCAATCAGAATAACTTGAATATTCGGCAAAAGGAATATTGCGCGATTATCTTCTCCGCCTTTCTTTTGCATCAGAGCCAATCAGAATAACTTGAATATTCGGCAAAAGGAATATTGCGCGATTATCTTCTCCGCCCTTCTTTTGCATCAGAGCCAATCAGAATAACTCGAATATTCGGCAAAAGGAATATTGCGCGATTATCTTCTCCGCCCTTCTTTTGCTTTAGAGCCAATCAGAATAACTTGAATATTCGGCAAAAGGAATATTGCGCGATATTCCTTTTGCCGAATATTCAAGTTATTCTGATTGGCTCTGATGCAAAAGAAGGGCGGAGAAGATAATCCCGCAATAGGAATATTGCGCGATTATCTTCTCTGCCCTTCTTTTGCCCCCTTATTCTCCTTTCTTTTAAGTAGAGTTAGTGTAGAGTTAGTGTTTAGTGCATATTAGTTTAGTAATACAGGAAATGATCTCCGTTTATGAGAATTTCGCAATCATTTTCGCATTAGCGAAATTTCGCAAATTTTTTTTTGGATAAAATATCACGAATATTCGATATTAGCGAATATTCGCGAATATTCTTCTATATATTCGCGCAATATCGCGAAATCGAATATGGCGTATTCCGCTCAACACTAGTGCCTACATAGTTCTGAGCCAATCCCACTTGGAGGAGCCAGTTGTATTACTCCAATGATCTTCATAGTTCTCTGTAAGGGGGGCCATTCTTACCACTACTGTAAAAAAGGGCATTCTTCTCACTGACCACCAAAGTAAGGGGCATTGTTGAATGGGTTTTATCAGGGGTTCCCCGAGACCTAAAAATTATTTTTAGGGTTCCCCAGCGGTAAAAAGGTTGAGAAAGGCTGGTATAGATGTTACTGGGGGGGACAAAAAAGAGCGAGTTTCTCCTTAAAAAAATACATTCCTTCACCTTGATGAGGGCCTGAGTATGGATGCTAAATGCGACCCATTGTGAAATAAAATGGTGTGCGGTCCCCCCTAATTCTTTACCAGATCCTTTGAATCTGGTATAGGTTTTGAGGGGGAACCCCATGCAAAGGAAAAAAAAAAATTGAAAAAAAGCTTTTGGTTGGACTTGGACATAAACTATAATCTCAGCTATATTAACTACGGGCTGTCCAAATGATCTATAACTATCCATGGGCTGTAAAAAAATAAAAATATCCATAACTATGAGCTGTAAAATAAATTACACATAACTATGAGCTGTAAAAGAAAAAATATTTATGACTATGGCCTGTAAAGAGGAAAAAAAATGGTTTCAAACTATGGGTAAAAGACGTAAGCAAGTCAAGGCTTAAATGTAGAATGGAATGTAAATTGTTTTACAACAAAGGAGACTTACAAGAGGTTAGAAAAGGACGATGGAACTTTAGATTAGTAGGGACAAGGGCCGCCATCAGGAGTGATGGGGCCCCTTACATAGCTTCAGGCAGGGCCGGAGTGGGACTCATTTTCAGCCCTGGAGTTTCATGCCTTAGACCAGCCCACTTTTGTTCACGACATTATGTTTAGGAGTGCGTTTTGTACAGAGTGCGTGGTTCAGGAGTGCGTTTTGTACAGAGTGCGTGGTTCAGGAGTGCGTTTTGTACAGAGTGCGTGGTTCAGGAGTGCGTTACGTACAGAGTGCGTGGTTCAGGAGTGTGTTATGTACAGAGTGTGTGGTTCAGGAGTGCGTTTTGTACAGAGTGCGTGGTTCAGGAGTGCGTTTTGTACAGAGTGCGTGGTTCAGGAGTGCGTTTTGTACAGAGTGCGTGGTTCAGGAGTGCGTTACGTACAGAGTGCGTTGTTCAGGAGTGCGTTATGTACAGAGTGCGTGGTTCAGGAGTGCGTGATGTACAGAGTGCATAGTTCAGGATTGCCTTACATGCAGAGTGAAGGGTTCAGGTTTGCTTATGTACAGCGTGGAGGTGTGTTAACTTCCCTGTACCAAGCTCTGTCCCTAAATTTCTGCCCCCCACAGGGCAGAGCGAAACCTCTCTCTCTTCTACATTACACAGCACCCTGCACCTCTGGGCCCATTTACATTACACAGCATCCTGCATCCCTGGACCCCGTATATGAGAGATGAGAGAGAGAGAGGGGTGAGAGAGGGAGAGGGGTGAGAGAGGGAGAGGGGTGAGAGAGGGAGAGAGAGGGGTGAGAGAGGGAGAGAGAGGGGTGAGAGAGGGAGAGAGAGGGGTGAGAGAGAGAGAGAGGAGAGAGAGAGAGGGGTGAGAGAGAGAGAGAGAGAGAGAGAGAGGGGTGAGAGAGAGAGAGAGGGGAGAGAGATGAGAGAGAGAGAGAGAGAGAGAGAGGTGAGAGAGGAGAGAGAGAGAGGGGTGAGAGAGAGAGAGAGAGGGGGTGAGAGAGAGAGAGAGAGAGAGGGGAGAGAGAGAGAGAGAGGAGGGAGAGAGAGAGAGAGAGGGGGAGAGAGAGAGAGAGAGGGGGAGAGAGAGAGAGAGAGAGAGAGGGGGAGAGAGAGAGAGAGAGAGGGGAGGGAGGAGAGAGAGAGAGGAGAGAGAGAGAGAGAGAGAGGGGAGAGAGAGAGAGAGAGAGGGGGAGAGAGAGAGAGAGGAGATCGATGAGATGAGAGAGGGGATGAGAGAGAGAGGGAGGGGTGAGAGAGAGAGGGGATGAGAGAGAGAGGGGATGAGGGAGAGAGGGGATGAGGGAGAGGGAGAGAGGGGATGAGGGAGAGAGGGGATGAGGGAGAGGGAGAGAGGGGATGAGGGAGAGGGAGAGAGGGGATGAGGGAGAGGGAGAGAGGGGATGAGAGAGAGAGAGGGGATGAGAGAGAGAGAGGGGATGAGAGAGAGAGGGGATGAGAGAGAGAGAGGGGATGAGAGAGGGGAGAGAGAAGAGGGGGGTGAGAGAGGGGAGAGAGAGGGGGGTGAGAGAGAAAGAGGGGGGAGGGGGAGAGAGAGAGAAAGAGGGGGGTGAGAGAGAGAGAGAGAGGGGTGTGAGAGAGAGAGAGAGAGAGAGAGGTGAGAGAGAGGTCAAAGAGAGCTCAGGGGGAGAGGGGGAGAGAGAGGGAGAGAGGTCAAGAGAGAGCTCAGGGGGAGAGGGGGGGTCAGAGTGAGAGAGAGGGGGTCAAAGAGGGCTCAGGGGGAGAGGGGGGTGTCAGAGTGAGAGAGAGGGGGGTCAAAGAGAGCTCAGGGGGAGATGGGGGGGTCATAGTGAGAGAGGGGGGGTCAAAAAGCTCAGGGGGAGAGGGGGGGTCAGAGTGAGAGAGGGGGGTCAAAGAGAGCTCAGGGGGAGAGGGAGGGGTCAGAGTGAGAGAGGGGGGGTCAAAGAAAGCTCAGGGGGAGATGGGGGGGTCATAGTAAGAGAGGGGGTCAAAGAGAGTTCAGGGGGTCATAGTGAGAGAGGGGGGTCAAAGAGAGCTCAGGGGGAGAGGGGGGGTCAGAGTGAGAGAGGGGGGGTCAAAGAGAGCTCAGGGGGAGAGGGGGGGTCAAAGAGAGCTCAGGGGGAGAGGGGGGGTCAAAGAGAGCTCAGGGGGGAGAGGGGGATCCAGAGTGAGAGAGAGGGGGGTCAAAGAGAGCTCAGGGGGAGAGGGGGGTCAGAGTGAGAGATGGGGGGTCAAAGAGAGCTCAGGTGGAGAGGGGGGGTCAGAGTGAGAGATGGGGGTCAAAGAGAGCTCAGGTGGAGAGGGGGGGTCAGAGTGATAGAGGGGGGTCAAAGAGAGCTCAGGGGGAGAGGGGGGGTCAGAGTGAGAGGGGGGGGTCAAAGAGAGCTCAGGGGGAGAGGGGGGGTCAGAGTGAGAGGGGGGGTCAAAGAGAGCTCAGGGGAGAGGGGGGGTCAGAGTGAGAGGGGGGGTCAGAGTGAGAGGGGGGGTCAAAGAGAGCTCAGGGGGAGAGGGGGGGTGAGAATGAGAGGGGGGGGGTCAAAGAGAGCTCAGGGGGAGTCAGAGTGAGAGAGGGGGGGTCAAAGAGAGCTCAGGGGGAGAGGGGGGGTCAGAGTGAGAGGGGGGTCAGAGTGAGAGGGGGGGTCAGAGTGAGAGAGGGGGGGTCAAAGAGAGCTCAGGGGGAGAGGGGGGGTCAGAGTGAGAGGGGGGGGTCAGAGTGAGAGGGGGGGTCAGGGGGAGAGTGAGAGAGGGGGGGGTCAAAGAGAGCTCAGGGGGAGAGGGGGGGTCAGAGTGAGAGAGGGGGGAGAGAGAGGGAGCAGGGTCTGGTCTGTGAACATGTTCACTCACTTGGAATGTTTCCCGGGGCTGGCTCACTGGTTCATTCAGCAGCAGACGAGCACACTTGGACAGCCCCCACTCGTGCAGCTCTCTGCTCTTAAGCGGCGGTGATTGGCCAGACAGGGTGCATGTCATACCAGAGGCGGAGCCTCGGCCTCTGGTATGACATGCACCCGGCCTGGCCAATCACTGGCCGTTTAATGCGGACGCTACAGGCCGCCGCGCCGGGGGCTAAATTTTTAAGGGAGCCGGAAGGCGGCCGCGGGACCGGCCCGCAACCGGCCCGAACCGGACCAGCCCACCGGGATTTGTCCCGGTTCTCCCGATTAGCCACTCCGGGCCTGGCTTCAGGCCCCCTGGAGAACCGGGGGGGGGGGGGGGTGCTGCCGCCTGAAATTGAGAAGTGGGGGGGGGGCTGTTGCGAATTGAGAAGCGGGGGGGGGGGGGGCCTTTAAAAAAAAAGAAGAAATAAAGAAAAATATATATAAAAGGGGCCCTTTAATAAAAAGAAAAAATAGAGAAAAAAATGTATATATATATATATATATATATATATATATATGTATATATATATATATATATATACAGTGCCGATCCTGACCTCCTTGGGGCCCTAAGCAAAAAAATAAAAATGAGAAGCGGGGGCGCTGACGACAGTGACATGTCACATTAAAGAAAGTTGAGAAGTGGGGGAGAGGGTGTTCTGCTGTCAGAAATGACATCTCACATCAAATTGAGAAGCGGGGGTGCTGACTTCTTACCTCTTCTCCCATGCAGCCAGCGAGTTGAGAAGCGGGGTGAGGGGGTGAAAATTACTTCTTACCAGGCTGGGCCTCTACTAATTTGGGGGGCCCTTCGTAGCTTTACGGGGCCCTAAGCGGCTTGCATAGTGAGCCTATAGGGTGGATCGGCCCTGTATATATATATATTTTAAAAGAGTGGTTACTATCTGGGGCCCTGGGACCTCTGGCCCTTTAAAAAATAAAATTAAAATATATTAACCACTTGACCACTGGGCACTTAAACCCCCTTAATAACCAGACCAATTTTCAGCTTTCGGTGCTCTCACATTTTTAATGACAATAACTCAGTCATACAACACTGTATCCAAATGAAATTTTTGTCCTTTTTTTCCCACAAATAGAGCTTTCTTTTGGAGGTATTTGATCACCTCTGCGGTTTTTATTTTTTTCGCTATAAATGAAAAAAGAACGAAAATTTTGTAAAAAAATGAATTTTTCTTCATTTCTATTATAACATTTTGCAAAAAAGTAATTTTTCTTCATAAATTTGGCCTAAAATGTATACTGCTACATATCTTTGGTAACAAAACAAAAAAAAATTGGATATTATTTAGTCTGGGTGAAAGTTATGGGGTCTACAAACTATGGTACCAATTACTGAAAATTTATCAATTTGATCACATCTGATGTACTGACAGCCTCTCTCATATCTTGAGACCCTAACATGCCAGAAAAGTACAGATACCCCCCAAATGACCCCTTTTTGGAAAGAAGACATTCCAAGGTATTTAGAAAGAGGCATTGTGAGTTTTTTGAAGTTGTCATTTTTTCCCACAATTCTTTGCAAAATCAAGATTTTTTTTATTTTCATTTTTTGTCCACAACATTTTCATATTAGCAGGTTATTTCTCACACACAGCATATGCATACCACAAATTACACCCCAAAACACATTCTGCTATTCCTCCCGAGTATTGCGATACCCCATGTGTGGGACTTTTACACAGCGTGGCCACATACAGAGGCCCAACATGCAGGGAGCACCATCAGGCGTTCTGGAACATCCAGACCAATTCTGACATTTCTCTCCTACATGGAAAAATCATCATTTATTTGCTAGATAATTACATAGAACCCCAAAACATTATATATGCTTTTTTAGCAAAGACCCTAGAGAATACAATGGTGGCCGTTACAACTTTTTATCTCGCATGGTATTCGCACAGCAATTTTTCGAACGCGTTTTTTTTGGAAACAAAACAGTTTTGTCCTTAAAAAAAAAAAACAGTAAAGCTAGCCCAATGTTTTTGCATAATATGAAAGATGAAGTTACGCCGAGTAAATAGATACCCAACATGTCACCCTTCAATATTGCACACACTTGTGGAATGGCGCCAAACTTCGCTACTTAAAAATCCCCATAGGCAACGCTTTAAATGTTTTTACTGGGTACATCTTTTTAGTTGGAGAAGAGGTCTAGGGCCAAAATGATTGCTCTCGCTCTAACGTTCGCAGCGATACCTCACATGTGTTGTTTGAACACCGTTTTCATATGTGGGCGGGACTTGCATGTGCGGTCGCGTCTGTATACGAGCACACGGGTACAGGGGCGCTGTAATTTTTTTTTTTTTTGTTATTGTTCATTTTACTTTATTTATTTTAGTTTGACATGTTTTTCCCCAAAAATAAATGTTTTGATTACTTTTATTCTTATTACAAGGAATGTAAACATCCCTTGTAATAGGAATATAGCATGACAGGTCCTCTTTACAGTGAGATTGGGGGTCAATAAGACCTCACATCTCACCTCTAGGCTGGGAAGCCTGAAAAAAAAAACGATCGCAGAGTATTGCGCAGGGAGTATTGCGCAGGGAGTATTGCGCAGGGAGTATGGTGCAGTATTGTTCAGAGTACTGTGCGGGGGTATTGCAGAGTACTGTGCGGGGGTATTGCATAGTATTGTGCGGGGGTATTGCAGAGTATTGTGCGGGGGTATTGCAGAGTATTGTGCGGGGGTATTGCAGAGTATTGTGCGGGGGTATTGCAGAGTATTGTGCGGGGGTATTGCAGAGTATTGTGCGGGGGTATTGCAGAGTATTGTGCGGGGGTATTGCAGAGTATTGTGCGGGGGTATTGCAGAGTATTGTGCGGGGGTATTGCAGAGTATTGTGCGGGGGTATGCAGAGTATTGTTCAGAGTATTGCAGAGTATTGTTCAGAGTATTGTGCGGGGGTACTGCAGAGTATTGTGCGGGGGTACTGCAGAGTGTTGTTCAGAGTATTGTGCGGGGGGTATGCAGAGTATTGTGCGGGGGTATTGCAGAGTATTGTGCGGGGGTATGCAGAGTATTGTTCAGAGTATTGCAGAGTATTGTTCAGAGTATTGTGCGGGGGTACTGCAGAGTATTGTGCGGGGGTACTGCAGAGTGTTGTTCAGAGTATTGTGCGGGGGTATGCAGAGTATTGTGCGGGGGTATTGCAGAGTATTGTGCGGGGGTATGCAGAGTATTGTTCAGAGTATTGCAGAGTATTGTTCAGAGTATTGTGCGGGGGTACTGCAGAGTATTGTGCGGGGGTACTGCAGAGTGTTGTTCAGAGTATTGTGCGGGGGTATGCAGAGTATTGTTCAGAGTATTGCAGAGTATTGTTCAGAGTATTGTGCGGGGGTATGCAGAGTATTGTTCAGAGTATTGTGCGGGGGTATTGCAGAGTATTGTGCGGGGGTACTGCAGAGTATTGTTCAGAGTATTGTGCGGGGGTACTGCAGAGTATTGTTCAGAGTATTGCGCATGGGGTATTGCAGAGTATTGCGCATGGGGTATTGCAGAGTATTGCGCATGGGGTATTGCAGACTTTTTCCGTGGGTATGCAGACTTTTTCCGTGGGTATGCAGACTTTTTCCGGGGGTATGCAAAGTTTTGCAGGGGGGTATGCAGAGTTTTGCAGGGGGGTATGCAGAGTTTAGCAGGGGGTATGCAGAGTTTTGCAGGGGGGTATGCAGACTTTTCCCGGGGTATGCAGACTTTTCCCGGGGTATGCAGACTTTTTCCGGGGTATGCAGACTTTTGCAGGGGGGTATGCAGAGTTTTGCAGGGGGGTATGCAGAGTTTTGCAGGGGGGTATGCAGAGTTTTGCAGGGGGGTATGCAGAGTTTTGCGCAGGGAAGGAAGGAGTTAATGCAGGGATGGCTGAGCAGGGATGGATGGATCTGTGACTGCAATAGTCACAGATCCATCCCACACTGCTGCAGCCATCCGCGCTCTCCTCTCACACTGTACCGATCGGTACAGCGAGAGGAGGGAGGAACCGGCGTCAGCACTGACGCCGTTTGTTTACATTTGTGATCGCGCCGTCATTGGACGGCGAGATCACGTGGTAAGGAGCCGCTGCCATTGGCTCCTTACCAAGATCACTGACGCTGCGGGTCCCGTGGACCCGCCAAGCGCCGTGACCGTGTGTGCGCGCCCTCTCGGGCGCGCGGATCCGACGCTGGCCGGGTTTGTTTACATCATGTGATCGCGCGGTCATTGGACGGCGCGATCACGTGGTAAGGAGCCGCCGCCATTGGCTCCCCCCCGCGATCATCGATGCTGCGGGTCCCGTGGACCCGGTGAGCACCGGTGATCGCGTGTGCGCGCCTGGTCGGGCGCGCAAACCTGACTCTAACGGAGGACGTCCATGGACGTCCTGTTAGAGTACAGGAACTGCCCTATAGATGTATTTTGTCTATAGGGCGGTGATTAAGTGGTTAAAAAATATTTTTTTTATCAAAAATAAATTTAAAAAAGAGGGGGTTGCAATCTGGGGCCCTGGGGGCCTCCAGGCCCTTGGGGATCTCTGGACCTCTACAAAAAAAAAAAAAAAAAAAAAATGGCCCTTTAATAATAAATAAAAGAAAAATATATTAAAAAATATATATTTTTATAAAAAATTAATAAAAAAAAGAAGGTGGTTGCCATCTAGGGGCCCTGGGGGCCTCCAGGCCCCTGGGGACCTCCGGACCCCTAAAAAATAATAAAAGAAAAAAAATTGGCCCTTTAATAATAAATAAAAGAAAAATATATTAAAAAATATATATTTTTATAAAAAATAAATAAAAAAAGAGGGGGTTGCCATCTGGGGCCCTGGGGACCTCCGGACCCCTAAAAAATAATAAAAGAAAAAAAATTGGCCCTTTAATAAAAAATAAAAGAAAAACATATTAAAAAATATATATTTTTATAAAAAATATATTAAAAAATATATATTTTTATCAAAAATAAATTTAAAAAAGAGGGGGTTGCAATCTGGGGCCCTTGGGGACCTCTGGACCTCTAAAAAAAAAAAAAAAGAAAAAAAATTGGCCCTTTAATAATAAATAAAATAAAAATATATTAAAAAATATATATTTTTATAAAAAAAAAAAGAGGGGGTTGCCATCTGGGGCCCTGCGGGCCTCCGGGTTCTCATCCAGGGTTTCTCATCCGGGCCCCTCGGGCCCCTTACAGGTGTAATGCCTGTACCCCCTTGATGGCGGCCCTGGTAGGAACACTTGGGGGTCTATTTCCGGAAGATACCACGTTATGGACACTTGATGGGGGTGATAATCCTAGAAAATATTAAAAACATTAGAGGAATTAAAGCAGAGCTCCACCCTAAAGTGGAACTCCCGCTGATCGGAACCCTCCCCCCCTCCGGTGTCACATTTGACACCTTTCGGGGGGGGAGGTGCAGATACCTGTCTAAAGACAGGTATTTGCACCCACTTCCGGCCACACAGTCTGCGGGTAGACTGCGGGCATGACGTCACTTCCCGTCCCCCCCGTTGTGTTCTGGGAAACACTCGGCTCCCAGAACACAGCGGGAGCCAATCAGCAGGCGCAGGGCGACTTGCGCATGCGCCGTAGGGAACCGGGGGCAGTGAAGCCGGAGCGCTTTACTTCCTGGTTCCCTCACCGAGGATGGCGGTGGGGGCAGCAGAGTGATGAGCGATCACTTGTCCTGTGCTGCGGACGGCGCTGGACTCCAGGACAGGTAAGTGTCCTAAAAATTAAAGGTCAGCAGCTGCAGTATTTGTAGCTGCTGGCTTTTAATATTTTTTTTTTCAGCGGACATTCGCTTTAATTGCACAGCTAAATATTTATATACATAAGCATTTTTATTACATTGTCAACATTTTAAATAAATTACTTTATTTGTATTTTTAAATACCGACATCGCGGGCGACTAGGACAGGTAAGTGTCCTTATTAAAAGTCAGCAGCTTCAGTGTTAACAGCTGCTGACTTTAAAAGAAAAAAAAAAAAAAAATTGTGGGTGGAACCCCGCTTTAAACACTTCAGCCCCGGACCATATTGCTTGTTAATGACCGGGCCACTTTTTGCGATTCGACACTGCCTCGCTTAAACTGACAATTGCGGTCGTGCGACGTGACTTCCAAATAAATTTGGCGTCCTTTTTTCCCCACAAATAGAGCTTTCTTTTGGTGGTATTTAATCACCTCTGCGGTTCTTATTTTTTGCGCTATAAACAAAAATAGAGCGACAATTTTGAAAAAAAAAAATGAATATTTTTTACTTATTGCTATAATAAATATCCCCAAAAATATATATATAAAAAACATGTTTTCCCTCAGTTTAGGCCGATACGTATTCTTCGACATATTTTTCGTAAAACGGTATCGCAATAAGCGTATATTGATTGGTTTGTGCAAAAGTTATAGGGCCAGATTCAGGTAGATGGGAGCATCTTTGCTCTGGAGTAACGCTTCTCATTTACGTTACGCTGGCGAAATTTTAGGAGCAAGTGCTGTTATTCATGAAGCACTTGCTCCTAAAGTTGCGGCAGCGTACCGCAAATGAGCCGGCGGAATTCAAATTGGGCGGGTACGGGGCGTGTATTATTTAAACTAAGCGCGATCCCGCGGCGAACGTACTGCACATGCGTCGAGTGTCAATGCATCCCAGTGCGCATGCTCCAAATTCTGTCAGTGAACGTCAATGACGTCAAATCCCCATTCATGGACGTTTTACGCAAGCGACGCGATTTTTTTTTTTTCGACGTGATGACGACGGCTATACCTAACATAGGATACTCCACTAGGGGGCTGCTTTATCTTTACGCCGCGTATCTCTTACGGAAACGTCGGAAAGTCACTGCGTCGCGCCCGAATACGATCGTGAATTGCCGATTCCCGCTGATTAACATATTTTTTCAGCGTAAATCAGCGGGAACGCCCCCGGCTCCATTTTTAAATTAAAGTTGCGATGCGATGGCGAAATTCAATTACGCCGCTCGCATCGGAACTCCAACCCGGCGTTTCTTGTTTTCTGGTTACAGAAAACAGAAACGCCGGCTTAAAGTGAGTTAGGCTGGAGTATCACTGATACTCCAGCCTAACTCTACCTGAATCTGGCCCATAGTATCTACAAAATAGGGGATAGTTTTATGGCATTTTTATTAATATTTTTTTTTTTTTACTAGTAATGGCGGCGATCAGCGATTTTTATCGGTACTGCGACCTTACGGCGGACACTTCGGACACTTTTGACACATTTTTGGGACCATTCACATTTTTATAGCGATCAGTGCTATAAAAATGCATTGATTTCTATAAAAATGCCACTGGTAGGGAAGGGGTTAACACTAGGGGTTAATTATGTTCCCTGGGTGTGTTCTAACTGAAAGGGGGTGGGACTGACATGGGGAAATCACTGATCACTGTTCACACATTGTATGAACAGACGATCAGTCATTTCTCCCCCTGACAGGACCGGGAGCTGTGTGTTTACACACACAGCTCCCGGTTCTCGCTTTGTAACGAGCGGTGGGGATCGCACCCGCTGGGCACGCGCTGTGGAACCAGGGACGAGAGGCGGCGCGCACGCTCCCCTATCGGCCGATTCGCGACATGACGTATATCTACGTGTTCTCGCGCAGCTGGTCGGCAAGTGGTTAAGGTTTGAGCCTCTTTTTTTTAGAAGTGTTATTTACAAGTTTATTTTGCTAGAAAATTACTTAGGACCTCCAAACATTATACATTTTTTTTTCTAACACCCTGGAGAATAAAATGGAGGTCATTGCAATACTTTCTGTCACACCGTATTTGCGCAGCGGTCTTACAAGCGCACTATTTTTGGAAAAAAAATAAAATAAGACAACAGTAAAATTAGGCCATTTTTTTTTTTTAAACTAAAATTGTATTGATTTTCTTAATTTTCAAGCAAAAAAAGGAAAAAGGGACATAAAATATTGTAGAGAGCAAGTACTTGGTACAGTAGAATGTGCAGGACAAATAACCAAAGACAGTTCAAAGCAAGATCCGATCAGTTGAATGTAAGAGTTTCTGTATCATAACCAGGGTCGGACTTACCATTGGGCTTCACTGGGCTCAAGCCCATGGGCCCCGCCCAATAGGGGGCCCCCGGCCCAATCGTGGAAACCCCCCGTTCGCGGCAACCCCCTCCCGCAATTTCACGGCAAACTCTCTCCCACAATTTTGCGGTAAACCCCTCCTGCAATTTCGCGGCAATCACGGGAATTTCGCCACCTTTGGCGGATGGATGTAATCCTTGGCACCAGGGGCCTCTTTACAGCAGCTGTGTAAAGGGCCCCAAAATTACAGAAGGCAGCTCTGGGAAGAGGTAAAAAGTCCGTCCAGTGGCTGCCTGATCAACAAGTATGATCAGTCGGCGCACTGCCCCCCCCCCCCCCAACAACAACTTTGATAGGTCGGTCAGCAGATCCTGCCCCCCCTCAACAACTATGATCGTTTGGCTCCAGGGGGCCCCTTTGATTATTAAGCCCAGGGGCCCACACCACACTAAGTCCTGCCCTGATCATAACAATATCCAGCCTGCCAAAGTGTGCCTTAGCGAACAAAGGAGATATAGGGCTGGATTCAGAAAGACCGGCGTAACTTTGTGCGGGCGTATCGTATCTTGTTTCCGCTATTCCGCCGCAACTTAGAGAGGCAAGTGCTGTAGTCACAAAGCACTTGCGTCCTAAGTTACAGCGGCGTAGCGTAAATGTGCCGGCGTAAGTGCGCGTAAATTAAAATTAGGCAGGTAGGGGGCGTGTTGTATTAGAATTATCCATGACCCCACGTAAATGACGCGCCTAACGAACTGTGCATGTGCCCGCCGTGGACGTATCCCAGTGCACATGCTCAAAATTATGCCGCAAATACTCATTGGTTTAACTGTGAACATAACTTACGTAAAGTCCTATTCGCGAAGGCTTTACGCAAACGATGTAAACTTCCCAACGTCCATACTTAACATTGGCTACGCCTCCTATAGCAGAGGTAATTTTACGCCGGAAAAAGCCTTACGCAAACGACGTAAAAAAATGCGCCGGGCGCACGTACGTTTCTGAATCGGTGTATCTAGCTCATTACCATATTCGACGCGTAAATCGACGGAAGCGCCACCTAGCGGCCAGCGTAAATATGCAACTTAGATACAACGGCGAAAGAGACTTACGCCGCTCGTATCTAAGCAAAATTCTGGCGTATCTTGCTTTCTAAATACAGAAAAAAGATACGCCGGCGCATCCTAGAACTTACGCGGCGTATTAACACATACGCCGACGTAAGTTCTTTCTGAATCCGGCCCATAGTGTAGAGGTTAGGAAAAGAAAATGAAGGAGAGCAGAGAAAGAGAGAGGTAAAAAGTAGGGAGGGAGAAAAGAATGGAGAGGACAACCACCCGCCCCAGAACCTCCCCGTAGCCCGGGGATCCCAAAAACGTGGGTTCATCAGGCAATCGGGGGGCCTCCAGCACATCCAATAGCTCCCATACCCGGTTGTGAGTATCGAGAGTGTTGTTCAGGGAAGCCGTCATATTCTCCATCCTTTTGACGTCCCTGATTCTGGAGTGTAGTTCAAACAGAGAGGGAAGTTCCCTTTTTTTCCCCATTTCCTGGCCCTCAGAACTAGTGTCCCACTCGGAAATTTCGGGGCGGGTCTTAAACAGAAAGGGGTGTGGCCTTGACAGGAAGTGGTGGGTCATATTTAAATCAGGGGGGGGGCACGAGTTTAGTAAGGCCTAGGGCAGCACAGAACTTAAATTCACTACTGTAGCACCCTCTTGCTTTTCGCATGGGCATTTTTCCAAAAGCTAGTTTGACTGAGAGAGTTACATTGCTCCCAGTCGTGATTTGTCAGGGTTAATGACCTGTGTTGTTCTAGAAAGGACCACTGGCTCAGACTATATTCTGAGGATGTGAGTTCATCCTTGGCCGGCAGTGGGAGCCAGAGGGACTTCTGGCAGATGGAATTTTCCCCAGCAGCCAATTAGAGAGGGTTTTCTCTCAATGGGCATGCTGGGGAGGAGGTCAGGTGTTTGGCAGGAGTTTTGTGACGTGGTGTCCCGAAGTCGGGGTGCGGCACCCACCTTCAGGGTGTGCACATTCAGGGACCCTGCCGGCGTGGCCTACCTGGCCGGGCTTCAGGCCTTATCGAGTCTCAAAAGGAGACAAAACTGAGGGGACCCCAGTGGCTCACTGGGTTCCCGTTGCCGTGGAGAAGATCCGGCGTCCAGGCAATGCACAGGTATGCTTTGCTGTCACCCGGAGATCTTTTACAAGGAGAAAGTTACTGGGAGGATTCGATCTGTTCGGATATTCTAAATCTTTTATATTTTATTGGCCCGTGGCAGGGGCTTAGAGTCGAGTCAGCGAAACTTGTTCCTCCCAGCTAGAATTTAAGGTGATGTCCCGGCTGCTGTCTGAGAGAGAGAGACCGGCCCGGGAGACACCTCGCCCACCCCAGGGCGTTGATTGGCGACGTGTGGGCTCTATGTTCTTTTTCAAGAGTGAATCTCTGCTACACTTATATCCAGGCCTGCAGAGTTCTTTCCTTCTCATCAACCTGCTCTTCCTTCATCGAGACGATGTTCAGCAATGTTGGCCTGGAATTTAAGCATTGAGAAAACCTTTATTTACTGTGTGGACACTCAATCATTATCTGGTACTTCTGGTGCATCCCTAGACAAAAAGTGAGAGTGACTAAATTTGCCGATCCCATCATCAAACCAGCGGCTCCTTCGGGGGTGAGTGCTACACTACTGTATAGAGTTCTCACCAGTGTTGCTCATCGTCCTTTAAAAAAGCAGGGCTTTTTTTCAGGGGGAACTTGGGGGAACTCAGTTCCACCACCTTTCGCTCAGACCCTTTGGTGCCTGCTCACCACAATCACTTGTAAACACAGAAGTCTTCTTTCTGTGTTTACAAGTGACAGCTCTGCACTGTGTGTAACTCCCCTGAACCCTGCACTCTGTATGTAATGCAATCCTGGTATTTAATGCCCCTTTAAGACCCTTCTACTGTT
Source organism: Rana kukunoris (assembly GCA_029574335.1). Taxonomy (NCBI): domain Eukaryota; kingdom Metazoa; phylum Chordata; class Amphibia; order Anura; family Ranidae; genus Rana; species Rana kukunoris. The sequence goes on along the minus strand of CM056051.1, from coordinate 540,597,414 downwards.
TGTGAAATCTGAACGGGGTCGTGGTTGAGTTCCTGCACCTATTTTCTGAGAAAAAAAGCTCTGTAAAAAAGTAATTAGTTACAGTTACAAATTACTTCCCAGAAAAAGTAATTGCGTTAGTGACTTGGTTACTACATTGAAAAAGTAATTAGTTACTCAGCAAAGTAACTGATTTTTTTTTAATATTCTACAATGCTTTGTTGAGAAGCAGATGACGGACGCTTGCCAGGGAGCAGTGAGTTAATACTCCAAGACAAAAGAATGCCGGATCCTTGAGAGAAGAAAACCGGAAACAAATGGTGATCTCGTGTATATCCCGGCCTAGGCGCATCCGTCCCACCATGTATATCCCAGCCTAGGTGCATCCGTCCCACCATGTATGTGCAGCTAATAGGACTTAAAACCCTTATCCATCTGCTATATATTACATCCAAATTATAAGCTGGATTAAAATGTATGTTTATAATATACATTCCCTTGATGTTTACAGAGTCTGTAATTTAAAATCTTATATTAGGCTTTATTACAATTTTCTATAGTTTATTGTTTATTATTTTATTTATCTTATATAAGCTTTATTAGATGCAAGGGATCTGGAATGGGGATGTCAGATTTTTCTTTGTTGTCTGATGAAGAGATGAAATCACTGACCAAAAATAACCTGCTGATCATTGGTCTGTATAGGTGTCCTGCACTTACCATGTTGACCACTAGATGTCGCTGTGTACACTGTGTTGTAAAGGGAACGTTTGTTCTGTGGAACATTTTGTTCCGGCCATGTGTTCCCCGGATCATTGATCAGGTTGATCACACAGTGTGTGTGATCGATGTGAGTTGTTCCCCGGTGATAGGTCAGTGTGAGGCGGATGGGGCTCATTGTATCCAGGGCTCCTTGCGATTTGGAGTTTTCAGACCGCTGTGACAGGCCATCACAGCGGTCACATGATTCTAAAGCGGAGTTCCACCCATATTTATGTTCACAGCCCCGGCAGAAGCAATTACTCTGCTGCCATCTAGTGGCGGTAGATGTAATTGCGGTAACGCCGCCCAAGTAATGGGAACTGCGTTACTGTAAGGGGAAGAGTAATCAGGTAGATTACTCGTTACCCTCAAAAGGGGCTGCGTTAGGTAAATGCGTTTATTGTAACTTACAACACTAGGGAATGTTACAGGCACAGTGAGGCATGTTACAGGCACAGTGAGGGGCGTGAGGCATGTTACAGGCACAGTGAGGCATGAGGTATGTATGATGGCACAGTGAGGCATGAGGCATGTATGATGGCACAGTGAGGCATGAGGCATGTTACAGGCACAGTGAGTGAGGCATGTATGATGGCACAGTGAGGCATGTTACAGGCACAGTGAGGGGCATGAGGCATGTATGATGGCACAGTGAGGCATGGAGCATGTATGATGGCACAGTGAGGCATGAGGCATTTATGATGGCACAGTGAGGCATGAGGCATGTATGATGGCACAGTGAGGCATGAGGCATGTATGATGGCACAGTGAGGCATGAGGCATGTTACAGGCACAGTGAGTGAGGCATGTATGATGGCACAGTGAGACACTGTGCCATCATACATGCCTCACTGTGCCTGTAAAATGCCTCAACGACGATCTCCCTACCTTCTCCTGTTCTCCACCATATGTCAGGCATCGGCAGCGAGGATGTCAGACGTCGGCGTCCATTCTCCATTATTCGAAAGCCGCACCTCCTCCTCAGGCTGTTCCGTGATAGGCGGAACAGTAATTTTGCCAGCAGTGCTTCTGTTTAGTGTTCAGCCAATCACGGATGTCCTCTCGTCCGAGGCCGAGGCTGAGGGTCTGTACACCTGCTGTGCCCATTATGAGGGGTTCCCACCATCCCTGTGCTGAGTTCCTGGGTCTGTACACCTGCTGTGCCCATTATGAGGGGTTCCCACCATCCCTGTCCTGAGTTCCCGGGTCTGTACTTATACTGTGTCTTATTACTTTTATTTTATTAATTTTTTTCCTTTTCCAACTTTTATTGAAAGAATATGACAGTACTCTTTTTTTTAATATTAACATACAGGATTTATTTTTTCACATTAAAGTCTATTCAGAAACATTAAATATTACAAAAGGTACATAATATTCAAGCTTGTAAAAGAATACAAAACACATATAAAGGAACCATGAATAGGGAATCCAGTTATCAATAGTTAATATGCAGGATTTACTGAATAATTTTTTTGCTTACAAACTTTTTTTATTGGGTACAAAAAAAAAAAGTTTTACAAAAAGTTGTTAACGAATGCCATGAAAAATTTTCTGTCTTTTTTTTTGTTTATATGGCAAAAAATAAAAACCGCAGAGGTGATCAAATACCACCAAAAGAAATCTCTATTTGTGGGGAAAAAAATTGTAAAAACATGTGGCCAGATTCACGTAGAGCGGCGTAATTTTATGCGGGCGTAACGTATCTCAGATACGCTACGCCACCGTAAATTAGCGAGGCAAGTGCTGTATTCACCAAGCTAAGTTACAAACAGCGTAGCGTAAATGGGCCGGCGTAAGCCCGCCGAATCCAAATGTGTTTGATGTGGGCGTGTTTTATTTAAATTAAGTGTGACCCCACGTAATTGACGTTTTTTTACTAACGGCGCCTGCGCCGTCCGTGGACGTATCCCAGTGCGCATACTTCAAATTACGCTGCTATGACTCATTGGTTTCGACGTGAACGTAATTTACGGGCAGCCCCATTCACGGGCGAGTTACGCAAACGACGTAAAACATGAAAAATTTGACGCGGTCCCGACATCCATACTTAAAGCGGATCTCCACCCTAAAGTGAAGATCCGCTGATCGGAACCCTCCCCCCCTCCGGTGTCACATTTGACACCTTGCAGGGGGGAGGGGGGTGCAGATACCTGTCTAAAGACAGGTATCCGCACCCACTTCCGGCCCGCAGTCTCGGGCAAAAGACGGGCTTTTCCCGTTGCGTGCTGGGAACTCTCAGCTCCCAGCACACAGCGGGAGCCAATCGCGGGCGCAGCGCGACTCGCGCATGCGCCGTAGGGAACCGGGCAGTGAAGCCGGAGCGCTTCACTTCCTGGTTCCCTCGCCGTGGATGGAGGGGGGAGCAGCAGGGTGACGAGCGATCGCTCATCCTCTGCTGCGGACGCCGCTGGACTCCAGGACAGGTAAGTGTCCTAATATTAAAAGTCAGCAGCTGCAGTATTTGTTGCTGCTGGCTTTTAATATTTGCTTTTTGGTGAACCATCCGCTTTAACATTGGCTGCGCCATCTTGTTGCAGCTTTATCTTTATGCCTGAAAACGCCTTTACGTAAACGCCGTATCTTTACTGCGACGGCCGGGCGTACGTTCGTGAATAGGCGTATCTCGCTGATTTACATATTCGAGGCGTAAATCACCGTACACGCCCCTAGCGGCCAGCGTAAATAGGCAGCTAAGACACGACGGCGTAGGAGACTGACGCCGGTCGTATCTCAGCAACATTTAAGCGTATCTCACTTTGAGCATACTCTTAAAGATACGACGGCGCAGATTCTGAGTTACGACGGCGTATCTACTGATACGACGTCGTAACTCTTACTGAATCTGGCCCTTAATTTGGGTACAGTGTTTTATGACCGTGCAATTGTCATTCTAAATGCGACAGCGCTGAAAGCTGAAAATTGGTCTGGGCAGGAAGGGGGTTGAAGTGGCCAGTAAGGAAGTGGTTAAGTAACGACAGGATTTTTGATAAATAAATCGGCTCTTTACCGGAAATGTAAAGTTACATTCCGGCTAAAACTTGTTCTTCTTGTTTTGCGTAAAAAAGGAGAAATGTTGGAACTTCTGTTGGATTTTATTGCTATCGGCGTTGCTCGCTGCCAAGATTTTCCCAATGAAACGACTTCATGGTTATCATTTGATTATTCATCGTTATCCCGTTCTAGGATGATACTCAATTGTTTTCTTCCTTTATTTTTTAGATTTAAAAGGAAAACCTTTTTTGAGGTGGTGAATGCACTTCAGGGGTGTCTATGGAGAGAGGACCCGACAGAACGCAACCTGCTAAAGTGAGTAGAAAAAATTAAAAAGTAAAAAAAAAATTTTTTATTTAACCACTTAAGACCCGGACCAAAATGCAGGTAAAGGACCTTGCCCCTTTTTGCGATTCGGCACTGCGTCGCTTTAACTGACAATTGCGCGGTCGTGCGGCGTGGCTCCCAAACAAAATTGGCGTCCTTTTTTCCCCACAAATAGAGCTTTATTTTGGTGGTATTTGATCACCTCTGCGGTTTTTATTTTTTGCGCTATAAACAAAAATAGAGCGAGAATTTTAAAAAAAATGCAATATTTTTTACTTTTTGCTATAATAAATATCCCCCAAAAATATATAAAAAAACATTTTTTTTCCTCAGTTTAGGCCGATACGTATTCTTCTACCTATTTTTGGTAAAATAAGCGTTTATCGGTTGGTTTTCGCAAAATTTATAGCGTTTACAAAATAAGGGATAGTTTTATTGCATTTTTATAATTTTTTTTTTTTTTTACTACTAATAGCGGCGATCAGCGATTTTTTTCGTGACTGCAACAATATGGCGGACACTTCGGACAATTTTGACACATTTTTGGGACAATTGTCATTTTCACAGCAAAAAATGCATTTAAATTTGCATTGTTTACTGTGGAAATGACAGTTGCAGTTTGGGAGTTAACCACAGGTGGCGCTGTAGGGGATGTGTGCCTATGTGTTGTGTTTACAACTGTAGGGGGGTGTGGCTGTAGGTGTGACGTCATCGATCGCGTCTCCCTATTACAGGGATGACGCGATCGATGATACAGCCACAGAGAAGCACGGGGAAGCCGTGTGTACACACGGCTCTCCCCGTTCTTCCGCTCCAGGGAAAGATCGCCGCACTGCAGCGGCGATCGGGTCCGCGAATCCCGCGGTCCCGGAGCTTCGGACCGGGTCGCGGGCGCGCGCCCGCGACCCACGGCTGGGTACTGAAATCAACGTATATATACGTTGATGTGCCCAGCCGTGCCATTCTGCCGACGTAAATGTGCAGTAGGCGGTCCTTAAGTGGTTAACCACTTCCCGCCCTGGCCAATAGCATATTGACACCCGGGAAGTGGTTCTGTTATCCTGACTGGACGTCAAATGGATAACATTGCCCGCAGTGCTTATACAATAATGTTTTTAACCACTTAAGCCCAGGTTCACACTGGGTACGATTTAGTTCGATTTGAGATGCGATTTCACATGTGAAATCGCATCTCAAATCGGCGGCAATTCCCGACAATGACACAGTCCTAATCGGTGCGACGCCGCATCTGCGGCGCTGCACCGATTTCAAAAAGTAGTTCCTGTACTACTTTTTGCGATTTCAGGACGCGATTTACATTGACATCTGTGCAGAACCCTGCACAGATGTCTCCTAAATCGCGCCGAAATCGGGACTGCCAGAGGGAGTGAAATCGCGCGAGTTCAGCTGAAATCGCGCGATTTCACTCCCGCAGCCCAGTGTGAACCAGGGCTTAGCCCCGGACCAATATGCTGCTAAATGCCCAAAGGCGTTTTTACAATTCGGCACTGCGTCGCTTTAACAGACAATTGCGCGGTCGTGCGACGCGGCTCCCAAACAATATTTGCGTCCTTTTCTTCCCACAAATAGAGCTTTCTTTTGATGGCATTTGCTCGCCTCTGCGGAAAAAGACCGAAAACTTTGACAAAAAATGATATTTTCTAATTTTTGTTACAAGAAAAATCGAATAAACTAAATTTTAGTCAAACATTTAGGCCAAAATGTATTCAGCCACATGTCTTTAGTAAAAAAAAAAAAAAAATCGCAATATAAAAAAGCTACCTAGCGGCAACAGCGACACTAATACAGCAATCAGAAAACCGATCGCTTATTGACACTGACAATAGGGGGTGAAAGGGTTAACTAGGGCGGTGATCAAGGGGTTAAACCTTTATTGGGGGGGGGCACGGGGCTACCCTGGACCTAACACTAACTGCCTGTCACACTGACACTAAATGCAGTGATCAGTAAATATATGATCACTGCATTCAGTGACACTGTGACAGGGGGGTGGGGGGGGTGATCGGGGGGGGGGGTTAAATGTGCCTATGTGTGTGGTGTCAGTGTAGTGTTGGTGCAACTCACTTGTGATGTCTTCTCTCCTCTCGCCGGATTGAAAATACCGCCGAGAGGAGAGGTGACATCACTTCCTCTGCCAGTGTTTACATTACACAGGCAGAGGAAGTGCAGAGCGGAGGCTCTGCGGATTGGCTGGGAGCGATCGCGAGGGGGCGGACAAAAACGAACAGCCGCCCCCTCATCCCGGATCGCTCCCAGAGGTAAGACGCCCGCCGCATGTAGCGGGGGGGGGGGGTCCCGATCGGACCCCCGACCCGCAAGAAGGCAGGGACGTACATGTACGCCCATCTGCCTGTACGTGCCATTCTGTGGACATATACATGCGGCGGGCGTTAAGTGGTTAAAAAACGTTTTGTATTTTTCTATTCTCTTCTTTTCTACTATCCTTTTCTGTTGGTATGCAGATTCAAGTCAGGTATTCAGGATTGAATACCCTCTCTTGGGACACTGAGGACAGTATCTATTCAGATAGGGGGAGTGAGTAGCGCCTATGTACTTTATAGTACCGGTGTTAGTTACATTTAAGGGTAGGTCAGAGTGTAGTTGGACTCTGATCCTGATTGGATCCTGAGAGCAAAACAGGGTCTCTGTCTCAGCTTGGCTGTGCTGTGAGCCCATTCTGCTGTGCTGGGGTGTTATTCCAGCCCCGGTGCTGCAAGTGGCAGCAGTGGAGTCAAGGTTTGGGTACTCTTCCCAGTAGCCAATCACGAGGGTTTGTCCTCGCTGTGCATGCTGGGGAGGGGGACGCCATTGGTTCTGGGACTTCTTCGTCCAGTGTGGCACCCACCTTTAGGATGACCACATCACAGCACCCCGGCGTTATGGCCTAACTGGCCGGGGCGTGCGTGCCACGCGGTGTTCCTGGTTCCGAGACCATGCTGGCCCAGAGCATCTGAACAGCGACGGGGACCCCAGTGAGTGAGTGGGTTCCCTCTTTTGAGGATCCCAAGCTGTACTTCTGTTCGGTGGGTAAACAGTCCGAGGAGCGCAATTAAGAGGCTGGCGGTCCAAAAGGGCCTGGACAAACCACCGGGGATCAAGGTAACCGGACACCGAGGGATTGATCACATGTCAGTCGGTACCTGGGCGACAAGTTGAAGGGGATCCAGACGTAACCCATTTAAGGAGGCATATCTCCAAGAATTCAACCCAGAGGGGACCTGTGGCAGAGGTGTCTTTCTGAGGCTCATTGAGAGGGGTCTGTGGCAGAGACTTTCTCCCAAGTTCACCAAGGAGGGTCTGCGGCAGAGACTTCATCCTATAATTGTCCAAGTGATACTCCGGCCGCTGATCATCTCTTGAACCAGAAAGTGCCGGTAAACGTCATTCCTTGGTTTGTGCTGACAGAGAGAGCCGATCAGTGTCTCTCCCTGTCAGAGGGGTGTGTGGGGGTGGGGGGTGTGGGGGGTTGTGCTGTTAATCGGCACATTATCAGCACAGCAGATGTGCCAAAAACGTACCTAGTCAGTGGCCCCTCAGGATCGCCTGTCCGATAAAATGCCAATTAGTGCGTGCCCACCTCAGTGCCCATCACATTGCTAATCAGTGCCCTACAGTAACACCTGTCAAAACCTCATCAGTACCTCATCATCAGTGCGGTCCATCAGTACCGCCTGTCAGTGCCCATCAGTGCCATCTGTCAGTGCCCATCCGTGCTGCCTGTCAATGCCCATCAGTGACGCCTATCAGTTCCCATCAGTGCTGCATATCAGCATATTGATGCCCGGGAAGTGGTTCTGTTATCCTGACTGGATGTCGTATGACGTCCAGCAGGATAACATGCGGGCACATGCCCGCGAGGGCTCGCAGTGCGGTGATCGCGCATGTGGCGTGTCAGTCTGACACCCCGCATCTCCGATCGTGATAAGAAGCTTCTCACAAGAATAAGAAGGGGGTCTGTGCTGTTATCAGCACAGAAGATGACCCAAAAATGTACACAGTCAGTGCTCCCTCAGGATCGCCTGTCCAATAAAGTGCCAATTGTTACCCAGCACATTGCCAATCAGTGCCCTACAGTAACACCTGTCAGTACCTCATCATCAGTGCTGCCCATCAGTGCCACCTGTCAGTTCCAATCAGTACTGCCTGTCAGTGCCAGTGCCGCCTGTCAGTGCCCAATCCGTGCTGCCTGTCAATGCCCATCAGTGCTTGTCAGTGCTGCATATCAGTGCTGCATATCAGTCCTGCCTATCAGTGCTCATCAGTTCTACATATCAGTGCCTCCCCATCAGTGCTGCCTCATCAGTGCCGCCTATCAGTTCCCATCAGTGCTGCATACCAGTGCCACCTATCAGTGCTCATCAATTCTACATATCAGTGCCTCCTCATCAGTGCCCCCTATCAGTGCCAACTCAGTACCCATCAGTGCCGCCTATCAGTGCCCATCAGTGCTGCATACCAGTGCCGCCTATCAGTGCCCATCAGTGCTGCATATCAGCATATTGACGCCTGGGAACTGGTTCTGTTATCCTGACATATGACGTCCAGCAGAATAACATGCCGGCACACGCCCGCAAGGGCCCGCAGTGCAGTGATCGTGCGTGTGTCGTGTCAGTCTGACACCCCGCATCTCCGATCGTGACAAGAATAAGAAGGGGGTCTGTGCTGTTATCAACACAGCAGATGTGCCAAAAATGTACACAGTCAGTGCCCCCTCAGGATCGCCTGTCCAATAAAGTGCCAATTAGTGCCCACCACATTGCCAATCAGTGCCCTACAGTAACACCTGTCAGTACCTCATCAGTATCAGTGCTGCCCATCAGTGCCACATGTCAGTGCCAATCAGTACTGCCTATCAGTGCCAGTGCGCCCATCAGTGCCATCTGTCAGTGCCCATCCGTGCTGCCTGTCAATGCCCATCAGTGCCACCTATAAGTGCCCATCAGTGCTGCATATCAGTGCTGCCTATCAGTGCTCATCAATTCTACATATCAGTTGCGCCTTATCAGTGCTGCATATCAGTGCCGCCTATCAGTGCTCATCAATTCTACATATCAGTGCTGCCTCATCAGTGCCCATCAGTGCTGCATATCAGTGCCGTCTATCAGTGCTCATCAATTCTACAAATCAGTGCCTCCTCATCAGTGCCACCTTATCAGTGCCAATCAGTGCTGCATATCAGTGCTGCCTATCAGTGCTCATCAATTCTACATATCAGTGCCACCTTATCAGTGCCCACCAGTGCTGCATACCGGTGCTCATCAATTCTACATATCAGTGCCTCCTCATCAGTGCCCATCAGTGCTGCCTCATCAGTGCCCATCAGTGCTGCATATCAGTGCCGCCTATCAGTGCTCATCAATTCTACATATCAGTGCCTCCTCGTCAGTGCCCACCAGTGCTGCATACCGGTGCTCATCAATTCTACATATCAGTGCCTCCTCATCAGTGCCCATCAGTGCTGCCTCATCAGTGCCCATCAGTGCTGCATATCAGTGCCGCCTATCAGTGCTCATCAATTCGACATATCAGTGCCTCCTCGTCAGTGCCCATCAGTGCCAACCAGTGCCGCCTGTCAGTGTCCATCAGTGATGCATACCAGTGCTCAATAATTCTACATATCAGTGCCTCCTCATCAGTGCCCATCAGTGCCACCTTATCAGTCCCCATCGGTGCTGCCTCATCAGTGCCCTTTAGTGAAGGGGAAAACAAAATTTTATGACAGAAACTAAAACAAAAAAAAATTGGGTCTTCTTTAGTTTGTTTAGCAAAAGAAAAAAAACGCAGAGGTGATCAAATACCACCAAAAGAAATCTCTATTTGTGGGAAGAAAAATATAAAAATCTGGTTCGGGTACAGCGTCGGATAACCGCGCAATTGTCATTCAGATTGCGACAGCTGCTGAAAGCTGAAAAATGTCCCGGGCAGGAAAGGGGGAAAAGTGCCCCCCGGTATTGCGGTAAGTGTTTTTTCAAAAGTGTTTTTAACTTAAACGCCTTTTTTTTCTTTTTTTTTTTTTTTTTTTTCTTTATTGTTTTAAGCATACCAAGTGACATACAGATGGAAAACCATTCCTCTAACCGAGGAACAATGGAGAAACATTATATATACATATCGTTTAACAATGAAATAAAGGAAGAACCAAAAAAGAGGGCACCCACACGAGTCCTGATCACATCCTTTAAGAAAAAATAATAAAGAATACAAGGAAAACGGAAATGGAAGAAAGGAGGCGCGTCTCAACACGTCCCCTCCCCCCCTCCCCCCTCGCCGGTCCCCGTCTAGACCTCTGATGTCCCACGCCTCCGTGGGTACCCTACCCTTCGCCTCCGAACGCCGGCTGGTCCCCTCCTCCCCCCGGGGGGTCCCCATTCCCCCCCCAGGGAGGGGGAGGCCAACCGGCCCCTAAAAATGTCCTCTATGTCCTAGCTTACTATACCAGCTCCCTCCCTTCCCCCCTACCGCCCCAACGAAGAAAAAAAAAAAAAAAAAAAAACCCCAACTACAAAAAAAAAAGAAAAGGAGAAAAAAAAAAAAAAAAAAAAAAAAAAAAAAACCCCATCCCGCCTCTCTCACTTCGTCCCATCACTAAACCCGGTCCTTCTTTATTATGCATCCAGCAGAGCCCTCCCTTGTTCTGAGTATCTAAACTCGTTCCACTCAGCCCACGTTTCAAGATATACTTTACGTTTCTGTCTGGAGGTCCATACAAGGTCCTCCATTCTATTCATTTCTTCTACTCTATTGAGCCACATCTTTACCGTTGGCGGTTGTTTATGTTTCCACGTCCCTGGAATACAGGCACGGGCGGCATTTAGAAGGTGATTAACCATAGAACTCCTGTATTTTTTTACCGTCAGCCCCGAGTCCTGTAATAGATAAAAGGGCCATTCATCTGGTAGTTTATCTTTACTAAATTTCTGCGCTATACACTGTACCTCCGTCCAAAAGTTCAGTATTCCAGGGCATAGCCAAAAAATATGTAACAAAGTTCCTTCTTCCTTACCACACCTCCAGCACCTATCCGAGGTGTCTGGGTAGCACCTTTTTAATACTACCGGGGTACGATACCATTGAGATAGAATCTTGTAATTCATCTCTTGTGTTTTCACGCAGACTGACGATTCAAATATATTCCGGAGTATTCTACTCTTTTGTTCTTCTGAAAAGGGTCTTCCCAGTTCCATCTCCCACCTGTTAAAGAAGGGGACCTGAGAGTCCTCCGTCGGTATGTTCAGTAGTTCACTGATTCTTGAAAGGGTGTGCCGAAGCACTCCACTACCAATACAGTACCCCTCAAATCTTGTAAGTTTACGCTCGTAACTTCTGGGGGGTTTTAGATTGTCCAGGAAGTGCCGCAATTGTAGTGCTCTCCAAGTATCCAGTCGGTAAGGGAGCCCACCCTCCACCATTTCCCGCGTACTATGCCATGCGCCTTCCCTCAGGAAATGAGATACTTGTATTAAACCCTGGTCTATTAGTCTATCGAAGGAGCCCTTCTTCAAACCTGGTGTAAATTGTGGATTCCCCAAGACTGGACAGAGTGGAGAGTCCAAAGTGGATAATACCCCTTTCCTAAATAACCCATAGGCCACTTTCAATGTTGGACCTATCAATGGATGTTTCTTAATGAGTATCGGCAGGTCTCTATAACACCATGCAGCCAGGTGGAGTATACTACTACATTGGGCTTGCTCCAAGCCCGGCCATATTTTCTCCCCACCATGTCTCCCCCAGTCCACCAGGCGGATTAGAGTAGCCGCCTGGTAGTATCTGAGGATATCTGGGGCCGATACTCCTCCCTCTCGTTTTGATAAACATAATGTATGGTTCTTAATTCTTGGACTTTTATTGCCCCAGATAAAGTTTTTAAAGAGAGTTTGCGTCTGTCTAAAAAAAGATTTTGGTATAGCAATTGGGAGCGTTTGGAAGAGGTACAAAAATTTCGGTAATATATTCATTTTAATAATGTTAATTCGTCCAAACCACGAGTGGAACCCCTTCCTCCAGCCATCCAGGAGGACCCGCGTTTTCATCATCAGTGGCATAAAATTAAGTCTGAAAACCTGTGTCAGGTCCGCCGGAATAGAGGTACCTAGATATGAAAGTAACTTATCGGACCATTTAAATCTATGCGTTGCTTCCAGGAAGCGCATCTCTCCCCTTGGGATCCCCACCCCCATTGCTTCAGACTTATCGTAGTTTATCTTAAAATTTGATATGTCTCCATATACCTTCAGTTCCTGTACCAAGTTAGGGAGGGATTCTACCGGGTTCACTAAAGAGTACATCATGTCGTCCGCGTAGGCAGAGATCTTATATTCGGAGCCTCCAAAGGACAATCCTTTAATATCTGGATTCAATCGAATCCTGCTTAGTAGTGGTTCCACTGAGAGGGCAAACAAGAGATGAGATAAGGGACATCCCTGCCTTGTCCCATTTGAAAGTTTAAAAGAAGGTGACAAGATTCCGTTCACTCTAACTTGTGCTGTTGGGTGAGTATAGTTACTTCTGATCCATTGTAACATCTTATTGCCGAACCCCATGTGTTTCAGGACCATAAACATGAATTGCCAGTTTATCCGATCAAAAGCTTTCTCGGCATCTGTGCTGAGGAAAACACATGGGGTTCCGCCGGAGCCGGCCAAATGGACCAGATTCAGAATCGTATTGTCCCTGGCTTCGCGCATTTGCACGAATCCCACCTGATCTCTGTGGATAAGCCCGGGTATGTGTTGCTGTATACGTATTGCCAAAATTTTGGCAAAGAGCTTCAGATCCTCATTCAATAATGATATAGGTCTGTAGCTTCCACATTGAGAGGGGTCTTTGCCTTCTTTTGGTATTACCGCTATTACTGCTTTTAGGGTTTCAGAATGAAAAGAGCACGAATCACCTAGTTCATTGAACATTCTAATCATAAAGGGGCCTAGTTCTGGAAGAAAAAGTCTGTAATAAAGTATGGTGAACCCATCTACTCCTGGTGCTTTCCCTCTTTTCCCTTTTTTCACTACCCAATGCAATTCTTCGAGGGTAATGGGTCTTTCCATATCTTGGCTCATCTCTGATGTTAATGTTGAAATACCTGAGGTTTCTATATACTTTCCCAGTGTCTCATGCTGTTGTTGGCTTGTTTGTATATTATATAAAGTGCTATAGTAATCACTAAATGTCCGTGCAATCTCTTTGGGTAGTACATGTTCCTCACCTCTTGACCCCTTAATCATTGGGATATAGGTTTACGCTTGTTGCTCTCTCAGTGAATTTGCCAGATGTTTCCCACATTTATTGCCGAATTCGTAGTTCTGCCTTCTACTATTCTGTATTGCTCTTTTTGCTCTGTGAAAGAGCAATTCAGTAATTTGTCTACGTGACGTCATGAGTTCTCTCCCTACATTAAGATTAGGGTTCTGTTTGTGCCGACTTTCTAAATTCCTAATTTCCGACATGAGAGTTGTTATTCTCCGTTCTCTATTCCTTTTGAGTCTTGCCCCATATTTCATCAAGACCCCCCTAATCACCGCTTTATGAGCCTCCCATATCACCCCAAGGTTACACTCTGGGGTATCATTTATCTGAAAGTACCATTTTATCTCCTTCCGGATCTCTTCCAAAACTTCCTCGTCCTGTAACAGACTCTCGTTCAGTCTCCAGGTACTTGGTCCGGAGGATCTGGGATCTCCTATTTTGTATTCTAAAAGAATTGGGGCGTGGTCGGTCCAAGTTATTTCCCCAATTCCAACCTCTATAACTGCGTGAAGCTGATTGTGGGGTATAAAGTAGTAGTCGATACGTGAGTATATCTTGTGCGGTATTGAGTAGAAGGAGTAGTCTCGCTCTCCTGGATGCATCAACCTCCATGTATCTATTAGGGTCCCTTGTTGTAGCATCTGCCGGATCCGCTTCAGGGCACCCCCCGTAACTGATGAGGTACCGGATGAGGTGTCCAGAGTAGGATCCAGGGGAACATTTAAGTCTCCTCCCATAATCAACTGGCCCTCCTGGAAGTCTGTCAGTCTGTCCAAAAATTCTCTCAGGAACCGGTCTTGATGTACATTAGGGGCATAGAAAGTAGCAAATGTAAATATCACTCCTCCTATCGTCCCTTTTACCACTAAATATTGCCCCTCTGTGTCTACCAGGGAGTCTTTTAGAGACCACGGTGTACTAGCTGATATCAATATTGAGACTCCCCCCTTTTTCGCTACCGGGTTTGTCGCATGATATACGATCGGGAAGAGCTTGTTTTGGAGAAAAGGGAGTCCTCCCTTTCTAAAATGCGTTTCCTGTATCAGAGCTATATTTCTCCCTCTTTTTTTAAGGTCCTCCAATAGGATACGTCTCTTTTCCGGGATGTTTAATCCCTTAACATTAATTGACATCACTGCTAGGCACTCCATTTCCAATTGCCCCCCGGATCTCCAGAGAGGGGGGGGGCAAGAGGGAAGGGGGGAGGCAAAGGAGGGAGAATAGGAGAGACGAAGAGGGGAAGGAGAAAAAAAAAATATATATATAAAAAAAATATAAAAAAAAAAAAAAGTAATTTAGAAACCCTGGCTTAAACCCTCCCACCCACTGGCCCCTAATCTATACCGATACCCTAAAGGAGAGAAGGAAGGAAATCGTTATCCTCCTCCTCTCCTAGGGTGTCGCAAAGCACAAGCTTTGATCACTCACAAACCCACCCCTCTGAGTGAAATCCTAATGGGGGTTAAGGTCCCACGCATCTCCCGGTGAGGGATCCCCCGTCCCCTCCACATGCATCTTTACTCTCCGTATATATGCCATAAGTCCGCCTTGAGGTAAATTTAAGTTAGATACCCCACGGTCCACCTTTTCGTACAAGCCTTTCCCTGACGACTCTTAGTCGGCATAGTATAGTATGGGAAAAAAAAAAAACAACAAAAAGAAGAACAAAAAAAACATTTGGGTTTGAGTATACATCCCCTTTCTCCTAACAAAATATAACATTTCTCCATATCTTTTGTTTCATCCATTTAGGCATATTATGATATTATTATGATTATCATATTCCGTATCATTTGTTCCGTCCATCTAGTCATATTATAGTACCTGGTCACAGTGCCCTCACCTCCCCCCACCCCTCCCCCCCCCCAAAAAAAAAAAAACCAACAAAAGAAACAAAAACCAACAAACCCACCAACTCCCTCCCTCTATCCTCCCTCCCATCCCACCCCCTAGGGAGTAGACTCCCCTCGCTCAACCTGTCTCCACCATCCCTCTTATTACCCTTTCCTTTTGTGTTGCCATGTGCATTTCCTAGGCCCCTAAAAGTAAAAAGTAAAAAGTAAAAATTGTGAAAAGAAACCCAACCCTGGGTTATTGTAAGAAGGAAGATGTGCCCTCCTGTGATCATTCCCTCTCTATGTGACCGTGTGGGCTATACAGCCCTTGAAATAAGTTGAATATAGTGCCCACTTTTTCTAACCCCTCTATCTTGTATGTGTACGTAAGTGCCTGTGGGTAAGAGGGAGTGGACTAAGCCCCCCTACCCGCAGTGGATCAAACCATCAACCCATCCGCCCCGCCTCCCTCCCACCCCTACCCTCCCAGCCCTAATTTCTATGTGGACACAGGCTGATGCCTGGAACCCATGGGTGAACCCCTCACATTCCCTTAGCTACCCCACCACCCTAACCCCCCTCTGACCTCCCCTCTCAATCTCCCCTCCACATACGGCACTGCTCCATGTACTATCTCAGTGTCCTCTTATCACTTAGGATGGAATTGGTGACACGACTTCTGATCTTGAAACTTCGAATGAAGCATAACAAAAAACAAATCCCTCTCCATATCCTCAAGACTGCCCATTGACAGTAACCATTTTCCTCAGGCTGAGGGGAAAAAAATAAAAAAAGTACTGATACCAAAAAAAAAAGAGAAAAGAGATTGATCAGTAAACCATTCAAAACCTTCCTAAGAAAGTCACGTTTTCTTGAATTCCAAAAGTCTAGGGTTTAGCTGGAGCCAATCCTGAACTGGAAACGGCTCTGTTTCCAAAAATAAAAAAAGGTCAGGGAGATCCTTTTTGGAGCGTAGCCAAAATGAGAGTGGGCCTTTCTTTATAAGCACAGATACAGGGAACCTCCAACTATAAGTTCCACCCCAAGCCCTAACTCGCTCCAGTATAGGACGGAGCAATGCTCTGCGATGCAGAGTAGCCCCTGACAAATCTGGCAGAATCTTGAGTTGTGTCCCTTCAAACTCTATCGCACCCATTTGCCATGCTTTCCGTAGGATTGCTTCCCTGTGTGAGTAGTAATGTAGCCGACAGATTACATCTCGGGGGCGGCCGCCGCCTCTTGGTTTTGGGCCCAAGGCCCTATGTATTCTATCCATCTCGTAACTTAGCATACTGGTGTCTTTCATCACCCTTTGGAGGATATTTTTAACCGTAACTTGTAGGTCTTCCTGCCCCTCCGCTTCTGGGAGGCCACGTATGCGTATATTATTGCGGCGTCCCCGGTCTTGAAGGTCTTCAACCTGTAATTGCAGAGAAGTCGCAATATCCAACTGGTTATGGTGGTCTTTCTCAATCCTCCCCACCCGCTGTTCCAATGTCTTTAACCCGGTTTCCCCCTCCCCCATTCGAACTTCGAGGCCCTGTATTTCGGATCTGACCATCTCTAAATCCCTAGAGTGTGCTTCTTCTACTTTTGAAATTAAGTCAGCTATATCCGACCTTGTAGGGAGCGCTTGTATTAAAACTTTCAGGGTCTCCATCTCACTTTTCAAATCTTCCCGTAGGGGTGGGGGGACAGTAGATCCTGCCAAGATATTGGATATACGTGGGCTCTGCGGGGTGGTCTGTAGCACCTCCACGTCCGCTCGGACCGCCATACAGGGTTGAGATAATTTACCCAGACTATGTTCCGTCTCCAGAACCGGTCCCAGCAGCCCGCTTTTACCTTCCGGGCGTCGACCCCCAACCTGCAAAGCCGAAAAGTACTTTGTTATTCCCGTTTGTTCTGTGGGTCTGGTTACAGGTGTCTGAGTTATCTGTACTGCTGCGGCTGCTGCGGCTGCTTTACGTGAGGTGCGGCTCTCTCTTAGTCTCATAGGTTGCATACCTCACATATCTCATATAACCTGTACCTATTTAACCAGAAAAGCCTAAGTTGCTAGGTTGCCAAGACCCACTAAGAGTCCCAGCCAGTTTCAGTCTTTTTAAATCGATCAGTTCATAGGTTTCTAGAGTAAATCAACACATGGCAGTCTCTATTAAATTGCAGATACTATTGCGTTTGCTATATTTGCTGCATTCACCAATCTTTTCACTGACCTCTTGCTTTAAATAGTGCAAAGCAGTATAAAGCGATATGATGGAAAAATAAGAATGCTTACAGCTTTAAGTGACAGCAGAACAGTTCTTACTCTAGGCAACATACGGCGTTCGGCATTCAGGACTAGGCACTAGGCAGTGTAAACAAAAGCAAAAATACTTGCAGCCTTGAACAATAGCGTAATAGTAGGACGGATCTTACGTGGTCCTCCTGGGGTCCTTCAAGGCTTCATTCTGTCATTAAGTGCCGTATGTGCCCGTGTGTTCGCCTGTCGGCGTTCCAGCGTTTTTCCAGATGGAATCAAGTCCCACAAGCGTTACCTGGGAATCCCGGCTTCTGACTTCAGGCTCCCTGCGCTGGTCTCGTACGTCTCACACACAGCTATGCGCTGATAGGTGAGTGCAGCCGCACGTGGGTTCAGCTCGGGTTCAGATCGTTCCCGGCCCCTGGTCCCGGCGCAGCAAGCGCCCTTCCGCTCCGTTGTTCTGCGCTGCTGCCCCCAACGAAACCCACCGGATCCTCCCCGTGAGTACCGCAGCAGGTACAGCTCTCAAGGCGGGCGGCAAGCGCGATCAATCCCGCATATGGAGGTAGGACGGGAGCTCACCAATTCACTCCCTCACACGGCCATGCGTAGCCACGCCCCCCCAGCGCTTTACCCCTTAAACGCCTTTTATCTATAAGATTATATATATATATATATATATCTATAACATCTATATATTTTTTATTATCGAATTTTGAAATATTATTAAATTAGTAACAAAAAATAACAGAGGAAATCATAAAATAATAAAAACAATAAAAATAAAGGCAAAGTCCAGTTGCAGGTTAAGTCGTACAGACATTGGCGCACTAACCTTGTAAATTCTGAATTAGGGCGTCATTCAATGTCGTAAATGGAAGGCAAACAGGATTAGTACAAATACCTCAGCTCCGGAATCTTTTACCCCCTTCATGGCCAGGCCTTTTTTTTTTGCTATTCAACACTTTAACCACTTAAGTCCCGGACCTTTAGGCAGGTAAAGGACCTGGCCAGTTTTTGCGATTCGGCACTGCGTCGCTTTAACCACTTAAGGACCGCCTGCTGCACATATACGTCGGCAGAATGGCACGGGCACATGCATGTACAGGTACGTCCTGTGCTAGTACCCAGCCGTTGGTCGCGGGCGCCGTGTGTGAACACACCTTCTCCGTTCTTCACTGTGGCGCCGCCATCGATCGCGTGATCCCTTTTATAGGGAGACACAATCGATGACGTCACACCTACAGCCACACCCCCCTACAGTTGTAAACACACACAGGGAACACATATCCCCTTCAGCGCCCCCTTGTGGTTAACTCCCAAACTGCAACTGTCATTTTCACAGTAATCAGTGCATTTTAAATGCATTTTTTTGCTGTGAAAATGACACTGGTCCCAAAAAATGTGTCAAAATTGTCCGAAGTGTCCGCCATATTGTCGCAGTCACGAAAAAAATCGCTGATCGCCGGCCATTAGTAGTAAAAAAATAAAAATGCAATAAAACGATCCCGTATTTTGTAAACGCTATAAATTTAGCGCAAACCAACCGATAAACGCTTATTGCGTTTTTTTTTTTTACCAAAAATATATAGAAGAATACGTATCGGCCTAAAGTGAGGGAATTTTTTTTTTTTTATATATATATATATATTTTTGGGGGATGTTTAGTAGGGCTGTGGAAAATAACTATTAATTCATTGATTAATCTTTAATTTTTTTGATCGATCAAATATGTTTTGATCTATTAAAAAATTATTTTGATTGGCTTCCGGACCTTCAGAGAGTTCCGTCGGAGATCCGGTGATGTCACAGACACCGGCGGGACTTGCCGTGTCCATCTGAAGGGCTCCTTTGCTGTACCTTCAAATCTGCATGCCGGCGGGACCTTACTATCTGCCACACGCAAGGGCTGTTACACTTCCCTCTATCACTTCCCTCTATCCCTTCCCTCTATCGCTTCCCTCTATCCCTTCCCTCTATCACTTCCCTCTATCGCTTCCCTCTATCGCTTCCCTCTATCGCTTCCCTCTATCGCTTCCCTCTATCGCTTCCCTCTATCCCTTCCCTCTATCCCTTTCCTCTATCCCCTCCCTCTATCACTTCCCTCTATCACTTCCCTCTATCACTTCCCTCTATCACTTCCCTCTATCACTTCCCTCTATCCCTTCCCTCTATCACTTCCCTCTATCCCTTCCCTCTATCACTTCCCTCTATCCCTTCCCTCTATCACTTCCCTCTATCCCTTCCCTCTATCACTTCCCTCTATCATTTCCCTCTATTACTTCCCTCTATCCTTTCCCTCTATCCCTTTCCTCTATCACTTCCCTCTATCACTTCCCTCTATCACTTCCCTCTATCACTTCCCTCTATCCCTTCCCTCTATCCCTTCCCTCTATCCTTTCCCTCTATCCCTTCCCTCTATCACTTCCCTCTATCCCTTTCCCTCTATCCCTTCCCTCTATCCCTTCCCTCTATCGCTTCCCTCTATCCCTTCCCTCTATCCTTTCCCTCTATCCTTTCCCTCTATCACTTCCCTCTATCCCTTCCCTCTATCCCTTCCCTCTATCACTTCCCTCTATCCCTTCCCTCTATCACTTCCCTCTATCACTTCCCTCTATCACTTCCCTCTATCGCTTCCCTCTATCGCTTCCCTCTATCGCTTCCCTCTATCGCTTCCCTCTATCGCTTCCCTCTATCGCTTCCCTCTATCCCTTCCCTCTAACTCCCTCTATCACTTCCCTCTATCACTTCCCTCTATCACTTCCCTCTATCACTTCCCTCTATCACTTCCCTCTATCCCTTCCCTCTATCACTTCCCTCTATCCCTTCCCTCTATCACTTCCCTCTATCACTTCCCTCTACTTCCCTCTATCCCTTCCCTCTATCCTATTTCCCTCTACTTCCCCTATCCCTTCCTCTATCACTTCCCTCTATCCCTTCCCTCTATCCCTTCCCTCTATCACTTCCCTCTATCACTTCCCTCTATCCCTTCCCTCTATCCCTTCCCTCTATCCCTCTATCACTTCCCTCTATCCCTTCCCTCTATCACTTCCCTCTATCCCTTTCCCTCTATCCCTTCCCTCTATCCCTTCCCTCTATCGCTTCCCTCTATCCCTTCCCTCTATCCTTTCCCTCTATCACTTCCCTCTATCCCTTCCCTCTATCACTTCCCTCTATCCCTTCCCTCTATCCCTTCCCTCTATCCCTTCCCTCTATCACTTCCCTCTATCCCTTCCCTCTATCCCTTCCCTCTATGCTTTCCCTCTATCACTTCCCTCTATCCCTTCCCTCTATCACTTCCCTCTATCCCTTCCCTCTATCACTTCCCTCTATCCCTTCCCTCTATCCTTTCCCTCTATCACTTCCCTCTATCCCTTCCCTCTATCACTTCCCTCTATCCCTTCCCTCTATCCCTTCCCTCTATCACTTCCCTCTATCCCTTCCCTCTATCCTTTCCCTCTATCACTTCCCTCTATCCCTTCCCTCTATCCCTTCCCTCTATCCCTTCCCTCTATCCCTTCCCTCTATCACTTCCCTCTATCCCTTCCCTCTATCCCTTCCCTCTATCACTTCCCTCTATCTCTTCCCTCTATCACTTCCCTCTATCCCTTTCCTCTATCCCTTCCCTCTATCCCTTCCCTCTATCCCTTCCCTCTATCGCTTCCCTCTATCCCTTCCCTCTATCCCTCTATCCCTTCCCTCTATCACTTCCCTCTATCCCTTCCCTCTATCACTTCGCTCTATCCCTTCCCTCTATCCCTTCCCTCTATCCTTTCCCTCTATCCCTTCCCTCTATCCCTTCCCTCTATCCCTTCCCTCTATCCCTTCCCTCTATCCCTTCCCTCTATCCTTTCCCTCTATCACTTCCCTCTATCCCTTCCCTCTATCCCTTCCCTCTATCCCTTCTCTCTATCACTTCCCTCTATCGCTTCCCTCTATCCCTTCCCTCTATCCCTTCCCTCTATCACTTCCCTCTATCCCTTCCCTCTATCCCTTCCCTCTATCACTTCCCTCTATCTCTTCCCTCTATCACTTCCCTCTATCCCTTTCCTCTATCCCTTCCCTCTATCCCTTCCCTCTATCCCTTCCCTCTATCGCTTCCCTCTATCCCTTCCCTCTATCCTTTCCCTCTATCACTTCCCTCTATCCCTTCCCTCTATCCCTTCCCTCTATCCCTTCCCTCTATCCCTTCCCTCTATCCTTCCCTCTATCACTTCCCTCTATCCCTTCCCTCTATCCCTTCCCTCTATCCCTTCCCTCTATCCCTTCCCTCTATCCCTTCCCTCTATCCTTTCCCTCTATCACTTCCCTCTATCCCTTCCCTCTATCCCTTCCCTCTATCCCTTCTCTCTATCACTTCCCTCTATCGCTTCCCTCTATCCCTTCCCTCTATCCCTTCCCTCTATCACTTCCCTCTATCCCTTCCCTCTATCCCTTCCCTCTATCACTTCCCTCTATCTCTTCCCTCTATCACTTCCCTCTATCCTCTATCCCTTCCCTCTATCCCTTCCCTCTATCCCTTCCCTCTATCGCTTCCCTCTATCCCTTCCCTCTATCCTTTCCCTCTATCACTTCCCTCTATCCCTTCCCTCTATCCCTTCCCTCTATCCCTTCCCTCTATCCCTTCCCTCTATCCTTTCCCTCTATCACTTCCCTCTATCCCTTCCCTCTATCCCTTCCCTCTATCCCTTCCCTCTATCCCTTCCCTCTATCCCTTCCCTCTATCCCCTCTCTCTATCACTTCCCTCTATCGCTTCCCTCTATCCCTTCCCTCTATCCCTTCCCTCTATCGCTTCCCTCTATCACTTCGCTCTATCCCTTCCCTCTATCCCTTCCCTCTATCCTTTCCCTCTATCCCTTCCCTCTATCCCTTCCCTCTATCCCTTCCCTCTATCCCTTCCCTCTATCCCTTCCCTCTATCCTTTCCCTCTATCACTTCCCTCTATCCCTTCCCTCTATCCCTTCCCTCTATCCCTTCTCTCTATCACTTCCCTCTATCGCTTCCCTCTATCCCTTCCCTCTATCCCTTCCCTCTATCACTTCCCTCTATCCCTTCCCTCTATCCCTTCCCTCTATCCCTTCCCTCTATCCCTTCCCTCTATCCCTTCCCTCTATCCCTTCCCTCTATCACTTCCCTCTATCCCTTCCCTCTATCCTTTCCCTCTATCCCTTCCCTCTATCCTTTCCCTCTATCACTTCCCTCTATCCCTTCCCTCTATCCCTTCCCTCTATCCCTTCTCTCTATCGCTTCCCTCTATCGCTTCCCTCTATCCCTTCCCTCTATCCCTTCCCTCTATCACTTCCCTCTATCCTTTCCCTCTATCCCTTCCCTCTATCCTTTCCCTCTATCGCTTCCCTCTATCCCTTCCCTCTATCGCTTCCCTCTATCACTTCCCTCTATCCCTTCCCTCTATCCTTTCCCTCTATCCCTTCCCTCTATCCTTTCCCTCTATCCCTTCCCTCTATCCCTTCCCTCTATCACTTCCCTCTATCCCTTTCCTCTATCCCTTTCCTATATCCCTTTCCTCTATCCCTTCCCTCTATCCCTTCCCTCTATCGCTTCCCTCTATCCCTTCCCTCTATCCTTTCCCTCTATCACTTCCCTCTATCCCTTCCCTCTATCGCTTCCCTCTATCCCTTCTCTCTATCCTTTCCCTCTATCACTTCCCTCTATCCCTTCCCTCTATCCCTTCCCTCTATCCCTTCTCTCTATCCCTTCCCTCTATCCTTTCCCTCTATCACTTCCCTCTATCCCTTCCCTCTATCCCTTCCCTCTATCCCTTCCCTCTATCCCTTCCCTCTATCGCTTCCCTCTATCCCTTCCCTCTATCCCTTCTCTCTATCACTTCGCTCTATCACTTCGCTCTATCCTTTCCCTCTATCCCTTCCCTCTATCACTTCCCTCTATCGCTTCCCTCTATCCCTTCCCTCTATCGCTTCCCTCTATCCCTTCCCTCTATCCCTTCCCTCTATCCCTTCTCTCTATCCCTTCCCTCTATCCCTTCCCTCTATCCCTTCTCTCTATCCCTTCCCTCTATCGCTTCCCTCTATCCCTTCCCTCTATCCCTTCCCTCTATCCCTTCTCTCTATCCCTTCCCTCTATCCCTTCCCTCTATCCCTTCTCTCTATCCCTTCCCTCTATCCTTTCCCTCTATCGCTTCCCTCTATCCCTTCCCTCTATCCCTTTCCTCTATCCCTTCTCTCTATCACTTCCCTCTATCCCTTCTCTCTATCCCTTCCCTCTATCCCTTCCCTCTATCCCTTCTCTCTATCCCTTCCCTCTATCCTTTCCCTCTATCGCTTCCCTCTATCCCTTCCCTCTATCACTTCGCTCTATCCCTTCCCTCTATCAACCTGGGATTTTACAACCATCCACTGGGAGTTGTGATAGTTCCCTTCATGGGACATCTACATGCCGACGGACTAATGTTAACCTCTCCTCATCTGGATTCAGCAGTGGTATCGTTGTACACATTTTTATACCAATATCATACTTAGCTACATGTTTTTATGACTGCTTTTGGTACCGTTTGGTATTACTCGCACCATTTTTACAGTTTATGTAGCTACATCAATTTTATCTCCAGTGCAATATTTATTTGGTTACCTACTTGAAAGTTATAGCGCCTACAAAATAGGGGACATAATTATTATTATTTTTTTTTACTAGTAATGGCGGCGATCTGCGATTTTTTCATTGGGACTGCGACATTATGCTGGACACATCGGACACTTTTGACACATTTTTGGGACCGTTCACATTTATACAGTAAACAATGCTATAAATATGCACTGATACTGTATAAATGTGACTGGCAGGGAAGGAGTTAACCACTAGGGGGTGGGGAAGGAGTTAAACGTGTAGCATAGTGATTGATTCTAACTGTAGTGGGGTTACTGGGGGAGGTGACCAATTTGAGTCCCTATGTACAAGTGACACAGCATCGGTCTCCTCTCTCCCTAACAGGACGTGGAGCTCTGTGTTTACACACATGTAAGAGATCCAAGGTCCTGCTCAGTTACTGGGCACGTGCATTGTAGCGTGGGCGCCCCCTAGCGACTTTAAAAGACGAGGACGTCATATGACTGCGACCCATGGGCCAGATGTGGCCCTTTGCTTGCCTTTATCTGGCCCTCGGGGCACTATTTCTTCTACTGACACCAATGATGAGGCAGCATTCATTCCCACTGACAACAATAATGGGACACTATTCCTCCCACTGACAAAAATAATTTGGCACTATTACTCCCACCAATACCAATGATGGGGCGCTATTCCTCCCATTGACACCAACGATGGCGCACTATTCCTTCCACTGACCCCATTGACCAATCACCTCCTGTCGCCCCCCCCCCCCCCCCCCCCCGTTGTGTGCTGGGAACACTCGGCTCCCAGCACACAGCGAGAGCCAATCGGCGGGCGCAGCGCGACTCGCGCATGCGCCGTAGGGAACCGGACAGTGAAGCAGGACTCCTGAAAAAAATACCGTTTTTAAAACTTTTTTTTCCTTTGATACATGTTCCCTCGGGCAAGACCCGGGTTCTCAAAGACGTTTTCACAGGCAAACTATAGACACCCAGCAGGTACAATATTTACAGTAATTTTTCATTTTTTTTTTTTTAAGTTAAGCATCATTAAAATCACTGCTCCAGGAGCACTGATTTTATTGATGCTTAACCACTTAAGCCCCGGACCAATATGCTGCTAAATGCCCAGAGGCGCTTTTACAATTCGGCACTGCGTCGCTTTAACAGATTGCGCGGTCGTGCGGCGTGGCTCCCAAACAAAATTTGCGTCCTTTTCTTCCCACAAATAGAGCTTTCTTTTGGTGGTATTTGATTCCCTCTGCGATTTTTATTTTTTGCGATGTAAACGGAAAAAGACCGAAAATTTAGAAAAAGATGATATTTTCTACTTTTTGTTATAAGAAAAATCGAATAAACTAAATTTTAGTCAAACATTTAGGCCAAAATGTATTCAGCCGAATGTCTTTAGTAAAAAAAAAAAAAATCGCAATAAAAAATAAATAGCTACCTAGCGGCAACAGCGACACTAATACAGCGATCAGAAAAATGATCGCTTAGTGACGCTGGCAATAGGGGGGGTGAAAGGGTTAACTAGGGCGGTGATCGAGGGGTTAAACCTTTATTAGGGGGGGTACGGGGGGTACCCTGGACCTAACACTAACTGCCTGTCACAGTAAGGCCTTGTACACACGAGGTAATATATCCGATGGGAACGGTCCGACGGACCATTCCCATCGGATCTGTCCGCCGGATTGCTTTGATCCGATGGCTGTACACACCATCGGGTCAAATTCCCCGCCGGCGGACAGCGTGGTGACGCGGCGGTGATGTTGACGCCGCCACGTGACCCCCACGTCACCGCACCAGGAAGTAAACACTTCCGCGCGCATGCGTCGGATCCATTCACAGGATACGACACATGTGCGGGCAGATATGTCCGCTGGTTTGCCGTACTAACCAGCGGACATATCTGACGGACAGCTCTCCGGAGGAAAAATTCCAAAGCATGTAGTGTTGGTGCGACTTACTGTGCCTCTTCTCTCATCTCGTACCGGGGGAGGGGGGCTGCACATCCACCCGCCACCCACGCTGCCGTTGCTCCTAACTAGGAGGCCATCCGATCCGCCCAGTGGCCGCGTGCGGGGGGGCGGGGGTTCCGTCCGTCCGTACATTTACCCGTCCTGCCACTGCTGGGGTCCCCCACCCGCCCGTTTCTCCCGGAGCTCAAAGTGGCAGCACGAGTCGGATGCTGGTGATGGTCACCTTTGGTTCCCGGGGTGCTGGCATGGGGGGGAGACGCACCGGATGCTTGCTCGGGGGGGGGGGGTGGCCCTCATTTGTTAGCCTTCTTGGAGTAGGGGAAGGGGACACCCCGGTGGGGGGGGGGAGACTGTTTCTGCCAGTAAGGGGCGCCCTTGTTCCAGGTTCATCCTGTGACCGGGTTCCCAAGGAATTCCAGGCAGCACGTGTTTGACATGCCTGGGGGGGGGGGGGGGATTGGCAGAGTCTTGCAGAACAATCGGGTTCCTTGGTGATCACGGTTAAGGGGAGGGGGTGCAGATGGGCTGGGGGGCGGTTGGGGGGGTGTCATGGCATGGTCTTGCCTTACGTTGTTCATGACAGAGCGGTTCTGTCAGTAGTATGTGTGTGTCATAGCGGTTGTTTTGTCACGGGGTTCTGTCAGTTTGTTTTTGTCTCAGGGGTTCTGTCAGTATGTTTTGTCACAGCGGTTCTGTCAGTATGTTTTGTCTCAGCGGTTCTGTCAGTATGTTTTGTCTCAGCGGTTCTGTCAGAATGTTTTGTCTCAGCGGTTCTGTCAGAATGTTTTGTCTCAGCGATTCTGTCAGAATGTTTTGTCTCAGCAGTTCTGTCAGTATGTTTTGTCTCAGCGGTTCTGTCAGTATGTTTTGTCTCAGCGGTTCTGTCAGTATGTTTTGTCTCAGCAGTTCTGTCAGTATGTTTTGTCTCAGCGGTTCTGTCGGTATGTTCTGTCAGTATGTTTTGTCACAGCACTTCTGTCGGTAGTATGTTTCTGTCGTAGCGTTTCTGTCAAGCAGTATGTTTTTTGTCGTGACAGTCATGCCAGTATCATGTTTTCTGTCTTAGCATGTTCGATCGTAGCGGTTGCAGTCACTGTATGTTTCCTGTCATGTCATAGCGGTGCTGTCAGCATCATGCTTCTGTCGTGGAGCGTTCTCACTGTCACCACTCTGTCGTCAGTATTCGGTCACAGCAGCTCAGTCTTTGGCGTGTTTCTGTCATGGCGTGTTTCTGTCATGGCGTGTTTCTGTCATGGCGTGTTTCTGTCATGGCGTGTTTCTGTCATGGCGTTTTCTGTCAGACTGTGTGCTGTCATAGCGGTTCTGTTAGCATGTTTTTCTGTCCTAGCGGGTGCTGTCATAGCATTTCTGTCAGCAGCATGGTTGCTGTCATGGCGCGTGCCGATATAGCGGGTCGGTCAGCAGCTGGTTCCTGCTGTAGCATGCGCTGTCGTGCCGGTGCTGTCTGTGGCACGTTTCCTGTTGTGGCGTGCGCTGTCGTGGTGGTGCTGTCTGTGGCACGTTTCCTGTTGTGGCGTGCACTGTCGTGGCGGTGCTGTCTGTGGCACGTTTCCTGTTGTGGCGTGCGCTGTCGTGGCGGTGCTGTCTGTGGCACGTTTCCTGTTGTGGCGTGCGCTGTCGTGGCGGTGCTGTCTGTGGCACGTTTCCTGTTGTGGCGTGCGCTGTCGTGGCGGTGCTGTCTGTGGCACGTTTCCTGTTGTGGCGTGCACTGTCGTGGCGGTGCTGTCTGTGGCACGTTTCCTGTTGTGGCGTGCGCTGTCGTGGCGGTGCTGTCTGCGGCACATTTCCTGTTGTAGCGTGCGCTGTCATGGCGGTGCTGTCAGCAGGTTATTTCCCACTGTCTTAGGGTATTTTTTGTTCCTGGTCCAGTTAGCTAGGGCTCGCATATTGGGATCTGTCACGTTTTCGGATCCTTTCAGCCTGGGGTTTCGTTTTCTTATGTTTGTTATCCTCAAACTTCTCGCCTGTCATGTCACGTCATACTATGCTTTTTGTTCACCTGCAGGACTACCCACCACGGTCTGTGGGTACGTGGGTCCTCAGTTTTCTGTTCCAACGGATGGTCGTTATCACAGCAGGCAGGGGCGCTCACTCACGTCTATTAGCGGGGGTGGTCGGGTTCTTCCATGTGGCCCCACCAGCACTGCCATGTCTTCATACTTGGGTAGGCACAGAGGGGGTGGTGTTTTCTGTCATGGTGGATTCCATGCCAGCATGTTTTGGGTCGTAGTTGTTGGGGCGCCGCAGTCAGCGCGCACGAACAGCCTTGTAGTTTCATTTGTTTTCTTTGTCTCGTCATACCTTTCTTCCGGTTATAGTTAGCCAGGGTGCGCATCTCAGGATCTGTCACGTCTACAGATCCATACGGGCTGAGGTTTCGTTTTTAATTGATTGTTGACCGCAATCTTCTCGCCTGTGTATCATACGTCATACGTGCACATTCATTCTTACGCCTATACATCTACCCACCACGGTCTGTGGGTACATCGGCCCTGAGTGTTTCGTTTTTAATCACCTGTCTCTGCGCGGCGGGTTACTCTGGCTCACTTTCATACACTTACTTCATGCAATAGGGTGGGATATGTCGTCAGTTTCATTCACGCGCTGAGGTCTGGTCATTTCTGCTCACGTCTTTGGCCCAGGCAGGTACAGAGGGGGGGGTGTCTCATGTTGGTTGTCTTTTCTTCCTGTTTCCAGGGTTGGGGTGGGCCACATGTTTCGGGGGGCAACACATTCTGGTACATCCCGGCTACTCCACGTGGGGGTTCAGAGCATGGTAGTACTCCGTTGTTCGGGGGTTGGTCCATACTTGACTCAGCAGAGCGGTAAGTTAACTAGGGGTTTATTTTTTCCGGTCACAGCAGGGTAGGGGGTACGTGTTCAGTTGTGTACAATCCCATCCCAGCTGCTTAAAAACCGGCAGGGGGCATGTCCAAGGACATTTTTATTAGGGTTCTTGTTCATGGAGTTGTCGCTTCTTCTCTGTGCATGGTAGGGGTCTGGGGCGATGTTTTTTGGTACTGTTCTCTTGTTCTGAGGTTGCCGGATCGTCGGGGCAGGTGCATCAGTCCAGGTTTTGTCCAATTCCCAGCCTGCTCCGGGGGGGGGGGGGGGGGGGGTCGCAGGCACTCTGGTAGGTGGTTGGTGCATGCTATGTCTGGTTCTGTCTGTGTATCGTTGCATATCGCTACAGCATGGTGGCCTCATCCGTCGGGTATCCGGTTCTCATACCCCTTCCCTCCTATCATTTTGGCCATTCTTGGCATCTCTCCCTCTCACGTCCCCTTACCAGGTATGGACTGTTAGGCCGGAGGTTGTGGGTGTTTGACAGGGCACCGCGTCTTGCGTCCATTGGATGGTGTTCAACCTTTGCATCGCTTCACAGGGCTCCTCAGGTCTGCCCTTGTTCCATTCCCCCAGGTATTCACTCGCCACTAGCAGTTGTTCCCACTTCTGTACCTTCTGGAGGTCACGGGACATTAGTTTGGTGCTGGGCAGTTTCGCAAGTGCTAGGATGGGGTTCCTTCTAATCATCTGTTCCATGGATGCTTGTTCTGCTGTCGTAACGGGTGCTTGTCGGAGCCATTCTTCGAGACCATCCGGGCGTGTGTCACTCTATCAGATGGATGGTGCTGCCTTTCTACTTTCCTATCACACCTACTTCCGGGTCTTTTTGCCCACTTTTAGGCATACTGACCAGCGAGGCCGATGGCACACCTCAGGCCTGGGTAGGTAGGGTGTCGCATTCCTCGGTGAGGACTCTGACTACAAATATATGTACAACTCCTAGGGATGTATATATATCCTCTACACACTGTAAATTAAGCTAAACTGACTAGCCTGCCTGCCTGCTCTATCTAGCTATATAAAAAGACAATCTCTCTGTCTCTCTGACTGCTCTCATTAACAAGCTGGAACACACTACACAAGGCCGCCCAGCAGGCAGCCTTATATAGTGTGGGTCAACAATTAAAGGGCATAGTGGTGACAATTGGCATAGTGGCGAAAATTGAGGGGCACAGTGGCTGCGTTTGATGGCATGGCACAGTGGAGACAATTGATGGCATAGTGGCTGTGTTTGATGGCATGGCACAGTGACTGCGTTTGATGGCATGGCACAGTGATATGAATTGATGGCATAGTGACTGCATTTGATGGCATGGCACAGTGGTGATAATTGATGGTACAGTGGCTGCGTTTGATGGCATGGCACAGTGGTGACAATTGATGGCACAGTGGCTGCGTTTGATGGCATGGCACAGTGGTAACAATTGATGGCACAGTGGCTGAGTTTGATAGCATGGCACAGTGGTGACAATTGATGCCACAGTGGCTGCATTCGATGGCATAGTACAGTGGTGACAATTGATGGCACAGTGGCTGCATTTGATGGGCACAGTGAGGCTGCATTTTTTTTCCGTTTGTGCCCCCAAAAATTTTTGAGCACCAGCCGCCACTGATGGTGGAAAGCCCTTAGAACTAGGGTGCTCGACCTGCGGCCCTCCAGATGTTGCCAAACTACAATTCCCACCATGCCCCAGTCTTTGGAAGTCAAGCTTGTAACTATCAACTTTCCAATGCCTCATAGGACTTCATGGGTAGTTCTGCAGCAGCTGGAGGACCACAGGTTGAGCACCCATGCCTTAGATTGGTTCATAAACATAAAATTGGTTGAACTATTCTAAAGGTAAAAAGTGAATAAAGAAAAGGTAGGTATCGGTAACAAATGGAGGTGATCATTGATGGTTTTTGCAGTTTTATTGGAGGGTTTCTTATCATTGACAAACAAGGTGGGAAAGAAAAAACTCTGATGTAGGTTCAGCCATTACTGGAAGAATACATTTTGGCTTGCAAAGGGAATTTATGCTTGGGGCTAAGCATGCCAATTAGTGCTCTATTTATTTTTTGGGGGAGGGGATTTTTGCTGACACACATTGCTCATACATCTTGGGAGGGGAGGGCAGTTTGGCATCTTTGACGTGGGTGCTAGACAACGTTGTCCTGGCACTGTCCCAAGTCATAAAACCATCGTAAAATGAGCTTTTCTGAAACAGTTGATGACATCTGGAGATTGCCCGCTTACGTACATTCCTCATGGGATGTAAAACAAATCCAGGAATAGCTGAACCTACATCGGAGTTTTTTTTTTCTCCCACCCTGTTTGTCAATGATAAGAAACCCTCATAAAACTCCAACAGCCATCAATGACCATCTCCATGTTTTACCGATGCCCGCCTTTTTCTTTATTCACGTTTTTACCTTTGGAATAGTCCAACCAATTTTATGTTTATGGACCTTCTAAGGGCTTCCCGCCATTATCCTGGGTGAGTGGATGACAATTGTCTACCAAGTCATGCCACCATGAAGTTTTCTGTTGACTAAAATGCTGCCAAAGCCTTTATTTCGCACATGTGTGAACCCCTTGGCGCCGGCAATATGCATTTATGCGGCTCTGTGTTTATAACTAGACATTTGCACTGCCGAAAAATTAGTTTTCTTCTGTTTTTTGTTTTTTTTCGGGTCATTCATTATGATAGCAACTCTTATGCCGCGTACACATGACCGTTTTTTGGGTTGTAAAAAATTACTTTTTCTTTTAATGTCATTAAAAACGATCGCCACCGCGGGCATAGAATTAGGAAAGGCCGCGGCTTCGGCCTAGCTCCGGAGCCGCGGCCATCTTGGTACACCTGGGGGCGGCCCTCCTCTGTTTACACCAACAGAGGAGGAGCCCGCGCTCGAGGCGCACACACACGCCGCTAACGGGGTAACTGCAAGTACTACGGGGGTGACTGTGCTGTACTACGGGGGTGACTGTGCTGAACTACGGGGGTGACTGTGCTGTACTATGGGGCTCACTGTGCTGTACTATGGGGGTCACTGTGCTGTACTATGGGGGTCCCTGTGCTGTACTGGGGGGGTCACTGTGCTGTACTAGGGGGGTGTCACTGTGCTGTACTATGGGGGTCACTGTGCTGTACTATGGGGGTTACTGTGCTGTACTATAGGGGTCACTGTGCTGTACTAGCGGGGGTCACTGTGCTGTACTATGGGGGGTCACTGTGCCTGTACTAGGGGGGGTCACTGTGCCTGTACTACGGGGGGGTCACTGTGCCTGTACTACGGGGGGGTCACTGTCTGCCTGTACTACGGGGGGAGAGAGATGTGGATATTACAGTGGGGGAGATTTTTTTTTTTTTTTTGCTGATCCGAAAATGATCCGATCTGTGACTCCCGATCCGAGGATCGATCCAATCCGTGAGTTTTTTGATCCGTTGCACCCCTACTCATCAGACGTGATGACGACACCGCGTTCTTGCCTTTCAAGAGAACCGCAGTTCTTTTGAAAGGCCAGTGTTTACACTCGGGCGGCAAGAGAATCTTGCCAAGAATCTCGTTTGGAAAAAAAAGATTGTTTTTCCCGACTAGATTCTTGCCCATGTGTACGAGGCCTAAAATTTGTAAAATTTGAAAATTCGTAAAATTTGAAAATTCGTAAAATTTGAAAATTCGTAAATTTGAAAATCTGAAAATAAATAAAGGAAATTCGTAAATTTGAAAGGATAACTAACTGATAAAAACCAATAAATTATATTAAATTATATGAGTTCTAAAAGCAGGGAGGCAGGCATTTGTAAGCGGGCAAGTATGCATCGGGAGCTCACAGATCCCCTCACGGCTACCGTGCTGGGAGCACGGTTAAGTTATAAATAGACTAGTGCAATTTTTGCTTCTTTCCAAATTCGTATTTTCATAAATTCTAAAATCTGAAAACGTGAAATTTCGCAAATCTGAAATAATAACTAACTAATAATAACTTAGCTATTACTAACTTTAACAGAACCCTAAATGGGACAGGGGTTAAAGCCGTTTAGGATATTCCATTCCCGAACACAAGGCAGCTACCGACACTCCACGGTCAGGCAAACAAACTTCAATAACGAGACACACAGAGGTTCCACAGGAATAGACCCTTTATTGAGAAATACAGCTCTTATATACAATTAGGATACTGCAGTAACCAAATGAACAATGACCCAACTCCACCCACAACATCACACAATGGTTCCTAACGAGCCCCAATACACATCCTTTAGTAGACATTCTGACTCTGGCTCCTGACCTAATTTACATGAGCTAATTAACTACAGCTGATGACTCTTAGGCCTTGTACACACGATCAAATTTGTCCGCTGAAAACGGTCCGATGGACCGTTTCAGCAGACAAATCCGATTGTGTGTACGGGCTAGCGGACAGGTTTGTCCATCGGACAAATTTCAAAGCATGCTTTGAAATTTGTCCGCTACAAACCTGTCCGTCGGATATGTCCGCTGGTTAGTACACTAACCAGCGGACATATCTGCCCGCACAAGCGTTGTATGGATGCGACGCATGCGTGGACGTTTTTTACTTCCTGGTGCGCCACGTCACCGCGTTGTCTGCCGGCGGGGATTTTGATCCGATGGTGTGTACACGCCATCGGACCGAAATCCGATGAGACATGTCCGCTCTAAACTGTCCGTCGGACAAGTTTGAGCGGACATATCTCATTGTGTGTACGAGGCCATACACCTGACCTTTAGGCTGTCTGCTAACTTACAATACACATTATCATCAATACGCCTTCACACAATACAGGGTCAATTAGCACAAGCCACAATGAAAGATCCTTAGAAGTTAGTCTGGATTCAATACACATTTATCACAGTAGCAGACTTAATTACCACAGCAAGCTTTATAGTACACAACAGCCAACACACAATATATATATATATATATATATATATATATATATATATATACACACAATATATACCGCATTAAATGTGACTAGCACAGACCATAGTGGGGTTCTCATTCACCCTGTGCCCCTATTAGAGACACAGGGTGATCTATACGAGGCATCAGAGAGCTTCTGGGTCCCACGGGCCCTTCTGTTACACTAACTATAAAATTATAGGTATTGGAATTTTCCTTCAAATTTGGCTGTTCAGGAACGTAACATATATGAATTTATCCGAACGTAACAAATTAATAATACATAATAATACATTTTTTTATTATTATTATTTGTTATTATTTGTTATGTTCCATTCGTTTAATTACGGCATTCATTATTTCAGATAATTCGTAACTTTGGATAAATTCGTATTTGTTGGCTGTTCACGAACAGCCAAATTTGAAAGGAAATTCCAATACCTATAATTTAATAGTTAGTAATGGTTAAGTTATTATTACTTAGTTATTATTTCAGATTTTCGAATTTTCGTGTTTTCAGATTTCCGAATTTACAAATTCGGAAAGAAAAAAATTGCACTTGTCTATTTATAACTTAACTGTGCTCCCAGCGTGGTAGCCGGTGGGGGATCGGTGAGCTCCCGATGCATACTTTCCCGCTTACAAATGCCTGCCTCCCTGCTTTTAGAACTCTTTACCCACTTCAGCCCCGGATGAATTTGTCCCCTTCCTGACCAGAGCACTGTTTGCGATTCGGCACTGCGTCACTTTAACTGAGAATTGCACGGTCGTGAGACGTTGTATCCAAACAAAATTGGCGTCCTTTTCTTCCCACAAATAGAGCTTTCTTTTTATATATATATATATATATGTCTTGGTATGTTGCTGCACTAAGAGTTCCCTTCACTGGAACCAAGGGGTCAAGCCCAACCCCTGAAAAACAACCCCACACCATAATCCCCCCTACACCAAATGATTTGGACCATGGCACAAAGCAAGGTCCATAAAGACATGGATGAGCAAGTTTGGGGTGGAGGAACTTGACTGGCCTGCACAAAGTCCTGACCTCAACCGATCGAACACCTTTTGGATGAATTAGAGTGTCATTTGTTTTGTTTTTAGCGCAAAAAGTAAAAACCGCAGAGGTGATCAAATACCACCAAAAGAAAGCTCTATTTGTGGGAAGAAAAGGATGCCAATTTTGTTCGGATACAACGTCTCACGACCGCGCAATTGTCAGTTAAAGTGACGCAGTGCCAAATCGCAAAAAAAGTGCTCTGGTCAGGAAGGGGGCAAATTCATCCGGGGCTGAAGTGGTTAAAGCGTTCTAAAAGCAGGGAGGCAGGCATTTGTAAGTGGGTAAGTATGCATCGGGAGCTCACCGATCCCCCACCGGCTGCCGCTCTGGGAGCACGGTTAAGTTATAAATAGACAAGTGCAATTTTTTTCTTTCCGAATTCGGAAATCTGAAAACACGAAAATTCGAAAATCTGAAATAATAACTAAGTAATAATAACTTAACCATTACTAACTATTAAATTATAGGTATTGGAATTTCCTTTCAAATTTGGCTGTTCGTGAACAGCCAACAAATACGAATTTATTCGAAGTTACGAATTATCTGAAATAATGAATGCCGTAATTAAATATATATATATATAATTTTTTTAAATGAATGTCATCAATCTAGTGGTTAGATAATGACTTTTATGAATTCTTGTCGATTGCTCAGGGAGAAGCTTCGGAAATGCTGCAATGCCTCCTATTCAATGATCGTGACGCAGGAGAACACTCCGATTGGACATACAATTCAGTATGATGGAGATAAAGGAAGGAAAAATGTCACAGAGAAACTTTACAACTTGTTTCCAGAGGTGAGCGCCAGCCAAGAACCCACATTTTGTGCAGATGGGACACTATTCCTCCAACTGACTCCAACAATGGGACACCATTCCACCCACTGATACCAATGATAGGGCACTATTTCTCCCACTGACACCAACAAAGGGGCACTATCCCTTCCACTAATACTAGTGATGGGGCACAAATCATTCCACTGATACCAACATTGGGATGCTATTCCTCCTACTGACACCATCAGTGGGGTACTATTCCTTCCAATGACATCAATGATGGAGTATTGCTTACTCCTATTGATAGGTGGGCATTTTCTAATCCCACCAGCCACAGCCCCCCCCCCCCCTCCCCCTAAAGTCTGAAGGACAGTAAACTGGCCCTTTGTTTAGAAAGGTTGGAGTCCCCTCTAATAGAGTAATGTAGAATATAGTACTATGTTAGCTATTGGCTGATGCAGAAAGATTGGAGTTTAGGGGTCTATTTATATAGAAAAATAAGCATAGACATTCTCCCAGCGAATCATTACAAACATTCCTTTTGTGGAACTGGAAATTATGCAAAAATAAACACTCTTTGGGCTTTTTTCTTTTCTTTTAAAAATGTTTTATTTATTTATTACAGGCAGTAGGATAATACTCTGTTATGGCCACTAGATGGAGCTGCAAAACATATATATTGTAATATATACATATATATTATATTGTGGGACAGATTCAGAAAGTATTTACGTTGGCGTATCTATAGATAAATACTAAGGGCCAGATTCTCAGCGTCGCTACGATGGAGTATCTCAGATACCCCGTCGTATCGACGTTTTTTTTGCCTCGTATCTATGCGCGTGATGCTTAGCATCACTTTTGCATAGATACGCTTCTACATCCGACAAGTGTAAAACCATTACACTTGCGGATCGTAGGTGTAATGACAACTCCGGCCACTAGGTGGCCTTTACGTTGTTTTCGCATTTGCATATGCAAATGAGGTAGTACGCCGATTCTCGATCGCTTTTACGCCGCCCCGTCGTCGCGTACGTTGTTTTTATTCGCGTAAGGTTACCCCAGCTTCTATGTGGAGTGTAACCTTACGAAGTACCGTCGGATGCCGTCGGGTCCCGTCGGATGCCATGTTAAGTATGGCGTCGGGTCAGCGTCGGCTTTTTCCATCGCTTACGTCGTTTTACTAACTCGTTCGCGAATAGGGAGTTGCGTAAATGTCGCTCACGACGTTTTGACGTCGGTTTCAACGACACTTTCCGACGTGAGCTGGAGCATGCGCACTGGGCTTTTTCCCCCGGCCGGCGCATGCGCAGTTCATTCGACGCGGGGGCGCGCTTAATTTAAATACAAGCCGCCCCATTTGAATTGCGCGGGTTTACGCTGCGCGATTTACGTGACGCAGGCGAAACCTACGGAGCAAGTGCTTAGAGAATAAAGCACTTGCTCTAGTACGATGCGGCGGCGTAGTGTAACTGGCTTACTCTACGCCGCCGGAATTCTTAGAGAATCTGGCCCTAAGAATAGCCAGCGTATCTTTTTTCTGTATTCAGAAAACAAGATACGCTGGCTTTCTCCTAAGATACGTGTGGCGTAAGTCGCTTACACCATGGGTCTTCAAACTACGGCCCTCCAGTTGTTCAGGAACTACAATTCCCATCATGCCTAGTCATGTCTGTGAATGTCAGTGTGTTACAATGCCTCATGGGATGTGTAGTTCTACAACAGCTGGAGGGCCGTAGTTTGAGGATCCCTGGCTTACACTGTCGTATCTTAAGTTGCATATTTACGCTGGCCACTAGGTGGCGCTTCCGTCGTTTTTTGCGTAAATTATGCAAATTAGCTATTTACGCTGAACGTACTTGCGGCGGCGCATTTTACGTTGTTTGCGTAAGCGTTAGACCGGAGTAAATTTACCCCTGCTATAGCAGGCGCAGCCAATGTATCGACGTCGGGACCGCGTCAAATTTTACGTCGTTTGCGTAAATCGTTTGGGAATAGGGCAAGACGTAAGTTACGTTCACGTCGTTTACAAATAGCGACGTGATTTCACGCATGCGCACTGGCGACGTCCACGGACGGCTCATGCGTCGTCCAAAAAAACCCGTAAATGACGTGGGGTCATGATTCATTTACATGAATCACGCCCCCACTTCAGCAATTTGAATTGCGCGGCCTTACGCCGGGCACTTTACGCTACGCCGCCGCATATTATGGAGCAAGTGCTTTCTGAATAAGGCACTTGCCCGTAATATTTGCGGAGGCGTAGCGTAAAGACGCTACGCCGCCAGAAAAGTACGTGAAATCTGAATCTGGCTCTATGTCTTTGTAACAAGAGATGCAGTGTAGCAATTTCTAAAGAATATTAGAGGAAATTAGTACATGTAAAAAAATGTAACCAATAGTTACATTTATTTGCTAATTCCCTCTATAGAACTTAAAGCAAAAAACTTCAGTCATTTTTTCATCTTTCCATCTATTAAATCTGAATATCCCGGACTCAATGTGCCCATGTATATATAGAATTGGTATGTACCCCAAAAAATTCCTACTGGAATAATTAAATAAAGGATTGTGTTTATATTATGTGATCTTAAATAGATTTTTGATGCAATTATTATATGTATATATTCTCTGTCAATAGAAGGCTTGTACATCCATTTGGACAGCATCCCCTGAAAAAAGCCTGATATATGGGCAAACATGTTGGGAACTCCATTCTACAGTGCTGTATCCATAAAACTGTATTGCTATGTACTTGCCAATTGTTACCTTTTAACAAGGAATGTAGTGCTAATGATAAGTTGGTCTGCCCATGGTTATAAAGTCTGTAACGGCACCCCAAGTATGAAAGGGGTTATAGTGGAGTTTCACCCTGAAAAAAAAATTGCAAGAAAATGCTAAAAAAAATTGTAAAAAAAAAAAAAATTATACTCACCCGAAATACCTGTTGCTATGCGGATGTTCCTAATCTGCCTCTTCCTTTTCCGTGGTGGGTCTCCTTCTTGAGATTGGGGCGCGCTGCCTTCTGGGAACTGTGTATATCCCAGAGAGCAGCCGCCCATTCTGAAAGCCCAGTAGGAAGCGGCCCCCATCTATAGCTGGCCATAGCAGTATGTAGCAATGGAAGGCTAAAGCAGATAACAAAAGTGACCTGGGGAAAAACCAAGCCTACTTACCGACCAGCTTGCAAAACAACCAATTAACCTGTCTAATAGTATGCGTTAAAAACAGGGGTTTTGTCCGCACGCATTTGCAAACGCATGCGTGAGCCACAGAGCCGCGCCAAGGCACCCTTCAATCTGTGGTCCTAACACTAAACAATGAGGCACTTTAAAATGCATGTGCCTCCACTGTGGGGACACTCATTATTTAGTGTTAGGACCACAGATTAAGGGGTGCCTTGGCGCGGCTCTGTGGCTCACGCATGCGTTTGCAAATGCGGGCGGACAAAACCCCTGTTTTTAACACATACTGTTAGACAGGTTAATTGGTTGTTTTGCAAGCTGGTCGGTAAGTAGGCTTGGTTTTTCCCTGGGCATTCCCCAGGTCACTGTCAGGGATCTGCCACTGGTCCCCGGCGCGTGCGCATGCGCGTGCGTACCCCAGTGCCAGCCCAGTAACACCAGCTGCCTTTATCTGTGCGCCAGCTCGCCCCTGGTGCGCGCGTGCATGCGCCAATGGTGCGCACGCGTGCACGACGGGGGAGCGCGCGCGTGCACGTTAGCGCTAGTTTGGAGCCAATGTGTGTTTAAAAGCCAGCCAGCTGTAACAGCCTCTTGCTGTCTGATCTGCAGCGTATGTGTGATCTAACCCGTTACTCTGATTGAATCTGTTCCTGTACCGACCCGGCTCCGTCTGACTACCCGAAACTCTCCAGCCCGACCTTGGCCCGCCTTGACCTCGTCTACTGCTGTTTACCTTTGCCAGATCTCCCTGCCTGAAATCCAACTACGCTTTTCCTGCTGAACCCTCTGCCTGCCTACATGTCTGACCCGGCTCGTCTGACCCAGCTTCTGTCTAAACCCACGCTGTCCTAACACGGCTCTCTTCCAGCTCCAGAGTCGCTAGCTCCTGCACCAGCTCCAGAGTCGCAAGCTTCTGCACCAGAGTCGCTGACTCTCTTCCTCTGCTTCAGCTGCCCGGAAGGACCAGCGCCGTGCCTGATTCCTGCCATCATCCAGGCACTCTTACCCCGCTGCGCTCCTGAGCCTGCTGTTCCAAATCCAGCGGCTCCCGAGCCAGAGTTGTACGAGAGGCCCCCTCCTGCGACTAGGTTCTGACGACCAGGTACGGCCTCATACCTAACAGTCACTTTTGTTAACAGTAGGAAACGGGCAGTGAAGTCGTAAGCTTCACTGCCTGCTTCCCTTACTGAGGAAGGCGGATCGGAGGCAATGACCCAGATCGGCATCGGGGGGGGGGGGGCATCATCACGGGCGCCTAGGACAGGTAGGTGTCCTTATTAAAAGTCAGCAACAATCCCGCTTTATGGTCGTTTAGGACATTCCGTTCCCGAACACAAGGCAGCTACCGGGCTCTCCAACCAGCTGAACAAGAAACCCATACAAATGATTCTCCCCCAAATACGAGACAATGCTCTGTGTTAAGGGTCAAGCAGGAAAAAAAAAACATCTTTATTAAAAGGAAAGCAAGTCTTATACACAGTAAAAGGGAAGGTGCATACCTCCTGCTCATATTACTCTGGAAATACACCTGTGACCAGAAACCTATATAACATGAGCTCATTAACTATTCCCTTTAGACAGCCTAAAGGTGAACTTTGAGTTCCTAGCCTGGCTGTCTTCTAAACTACAATACACATTATCATACATATCAACACAGAACCCCTTCATACAATTGCATGGTCAATTATCACAGTATAACAGCATATCAGTCCAAGTTGTAGTAGACATCTGTTGCAATTGATTTTTCCGCCTCTCTTTTATAGACGATGGTTGACCTTATTGATATATTCATTGTTGATGATGAGGGCTGTGACTTCTGAACTATTAGATGTGGGGTCTTTGATTTTTATACTGCTTTGGTTGACATATCAGACCAATGAGGAATAGAGGTCTCTGGGTAACACCTAATCCTGCCATTGATTGCCTTGGTATTCAAGCCATGAATAGAGCTCCAATAAGGTTGGATTATGAACCGATCTCTCTTTTATTCCAGAGGACCCCATT
Organism: Rana kukunoris; assembly: GCA_029574335.1. Classification (NCBI taxonomy): domain Eukaryota; kingdom Metazoa; phylum Chordata; class Amphibia; order Anura; family Ranidae; genus Rana; species Rana kukunoris. The sequence continues at coordinate 540,556,637 of CM056051.1, read as the reverse complement.
CCATAAGCCAATCAAAAGATGCGCAGTGGTGGGCAATGGAGGAATTTTAAACAACAGCTTCTGTGGTGCTGAAATTGACCGGACTGACTTCGTATTTAGGTAAGAGTAAAAAAAGAGAATGCCTAATGAAGCAATTTAAATTGGCTAGGGGCCCCTCCCACCTTTAGCTATACCATTTTCTTTCTTCATTATTTATTATTCATTTGTTATTGTGGATAATTTGTAACTTCAGATGAATGTGTATTCGTTACGTTCACTAACAGCCAAATTAAATTCCAATTTCTATAATTTAATAGTTATTACTAGTTATTATTTCGTATTTTCGTTCTTTCGAATTTATCGGATTCTCTTTTTTATTTTAAGATTTTCAAATTTACGAATTTACAAATTTACAAATTTATGAAAATTACAAATTTTCAAATTGACTAGATTACTATTTTTTGATTTTACAAATTTACGAGGTAAGAGTAAAATAAGCGAATGCCTAATGAAGCAATTTAAATTTACTATGGGCTCCTCCCACCCTTAGCTATACCATTTTCTTTCTTTATTATTTATTACTAATTTGTTACTGTGGATAATTTGTAACTTCAGATACATTTGTATTGGTTACATTCACTAACAGCCACATTTAAAAGGAAATTCCAATACCTATTATTTAATAGTTATTATTAGTTAGTTAGTTACTATTTCAAATTTTTGGATTTTCGTTCTTTCGAATTTATCAGATTCTCTTTCTTATTTTAGGATTTTCACATTTTTAAATTTACGAATTTTCAAATCTATGAAAATTAGGAATTTTCGAATTTACGAAAAAAAAAAAAGAGAACAAAAAGGAAAAAGAAAGTCCTAGGGCTGATGCTGTGCTATATAATGAAAGGTGATAAGTGTAATATTGAATTAATAATACATAAAAACCGCTGCGTCTCCATCTGCTTCCTCTCACTTCCTGTATGTCTGTAATACCGCCGCCTCGATGGACAGAACGCGATGACGTCACCGGCACCCTACGCACGTTTTATCTCCAGAAGACTTCTACGGGGGATTGGCCGAGTACAGGCGTCATTGCGAGTGGTGTTTATAGACGCCCCCTGACTTCATATTAAAACATGGCAGTCTAAGGCCGCGTACACACGAGGGGATATGTCCGCTGAAAACGGTCCGATGGACCGTTTCAGCAGACATCTCCGCTCGTGTGTATGGGCTAGCGGACAGATTTCTCCACCCGACAGATTTCAAAGCAATCTGTCCGCCCGACATGTCTGCTGGTTAGTACACTTATCAGCAGACATGTCGGCTCCCACCACCGCCGCGCCGCTGCCGAATGGATTCGGCGCATGCGCGGAAGTGTTTTACTTCCTGGTGCGGTGACGTGGCGGTGACGCGGCGGCGTCAGCGTCACCGCCGCGTCACCACTACGTCACCGCGCCGTCCGGCGGCGGGGAATTTGATCCGATGGTGTGTACACGCCATCGGATCAAACTCCCGATCGGACATATCCGATGGAAATGGTCCGCGGACCGTTTTCATCGGATATATCCGATCGTGTGTATGGGGCCTTAGGCCACGTACACACGACCAAATAAATCCGATCAAATCGGTCTGATTTGATCGGATTTGTCTGCTGGGAGAAATTGGTTTGATCGTGTACACACGATCAAACCAAAATCCCCGCCAGCAAAATCCCCGCCACATTCGACGCATGTGCGGGCAGATATGTCTTTAAAATCTGCTTTAAAATCTGTCTGCTGGCAAACTCTGTCTGTCCGCCCGTACACACGATTGAATCTGTCTGCTGAAACGGTCCGTCGGACCGTTTCCAGCAGATAAATTTGATCGTGTGTACGCCGCCTAAGAGGTATAATAGACAGAACAAACAGCTCCACCATCTTAAGTGTTGGCTGCTAATGGGAGAGAGGGTGACAATCCCCTGTAGAAGTCCTTTGGGGACAAAATGTGCATAGGGTTCATCGCTTTCCGTCCATCGAGACAGTGGTGTTACAGACATACAGGAAGTGAGAGGAAGCAGATGGACACGCCGCGGTTTTTATGATTTGTTATGCTGGATCACGGTTGTAAGTGCAATACTTTTTAAATTAAATTCATTGTATCCATATATTGCGCCATGGGAGATTCTGTTTTTTATCTTCTGAGTTACCCTTCGATTTACTACCGTGTTTCCCCGAAAATAAGACACTGTCTTATATTTTTTTTCCCTCAAGAAATCACACTATGGCTTATTTTCGGGGGGTGTCTTATTTTTATTACAGAAAATAAAGGTTGCCTACCTGAACCACACTTGCGCTTCTTAGCATTTCCTCTGTCCACCTGTAGACTGAGATTATCGTATTCTGCACGCCATTTTTGGACCATTCGGATATCCAACTTCTTCTCTTTGCAAAAAGCCGTAAGATTCTTGCCTCGGGAGTCCTCCACAATTCCTTTCTTGTACTCAACAGAATAACTCTTTCTTTTTGCACTCATCTTGTCTGGTTGTACAAAAAGATAGGCCAGCAAAGCTGATGTGGAGCACAGTGGAGCTGAGGTGATCTGTTTGTGTGGGGTGAGAGAGGGGTTTGCTGGTCAATGCTGGGAGAATCTTTTTGCTTTACAGAGTCTTCTTCTCCTCACAGCTCCTGAGCACCAGTACAGTAACATACACCTATGACGTGTTGTTTACCGCGCCGCGCCGCATACGACACGCTTATCACTACAAGATTCGACACTACATCTTATTTTCGGAGATTCGACACTACATCTTATTTTCGGAGATTCGACACTACATCTTATTTTCGGAGATTCGACACTACATCTTATTTTCGGAGATTCGACACTACATCGCTACGTCTTATTTTCGGAGGGGTGTCTTATATTTCTATCTTGCGTCGAAATCCCGCTACGGCTTATTTTCGGAGTACGTCTTATTTTCGGGGAAACACGGTAGATGCTGTCCTGATCGGTTCTGGGGAGACCTATATCCCTGAGCTTGGTGAGACTGGTTCAGAACCGTCGACCTTTCCGGTAAGCAGGCACCCACACTTATGGGTGTTTGAAGATGCGTTTTGGTTCTTTTGGGAAGATTGGTGTTCTTCACTATTTTCTTTGGAATCACCTGGATACACTTTGGAAGTTAACCCTTCACATGGACCTTTTCTATAAAATTATGAATGGGACTCTTTTTATTCACAACACTTATTTTTTCTTTTTAGTTCATTTCTTTTTTTGAGTGTTATCACTATCATATTTGTTAATTTGATTCAGGGTTTTATTAGCTATTTGCCTTTTTTGCATCAATTTAATTTTACATTTAGCGCTGCACTCCTTTCAAATGTATCTTTATCCAAGTTTTTTGTACTGAACTTCAGTGTTAGCTGCTTTCTTTATTAATTCAATATTACATTTATCACCTTTCATTATATAGCGCATCTTTAGCCCTAGAGATTTCTTTTTCCTTTTAATTATTTTACTTTTACCTCGTAAATGAGTAAATTAAAAAATTTGTAAATTCGAAAATTAAAAATTTTCATAAATTTGAACATTTGAAAATTCGTAAATTTAAAAATCTGTAAAATCCTAAAATAAGAAAGAAAATCCGATATATTCGAAAGAATGAAAATCCCAAAATTTGAAATAGTAACTAACCAACTAATAAAAACTAACTATTAAATAATAGGTATTGGAATTTCCTTTCAAATTTGGCTGTTAGTGAACGTAACTTTGAAATTTAAAATAAGAGAATGCCCAATGAAGCAATTTAAAATGACTTTAGGCCTCTCCCACCTTTTAGCTATAACATTTTCTAAATTAAATTCATTAAAATGGAAAAACTGTCAATTTTTTTAAGGAATTACAAATTATTACTAGGTCATGTATAGTGTAGCGTTCAGCCTTGAAATGATTATAAACTCTCGTTTTTTTTTTTTTCCTATAAAAATAACAAACATGTTATACTTACCTGCTCTGTGTAATGGTTTTGCACAGAGCAACCCGTATCCTCCTTTTCTCAGGTCCCTCTTCTGTGCTCATGACCCCACCCTCCATTGTTAAGTGCCCCCAAAGCAAGCTATGGGAGCACCAGAGCCGAGTTACAGCTCCCTTTGTTCATTCAGACACAGAGCCCTGACCCTCCCTCCCCTGATTGGCTAGTGTAACGGAATGCACCGTGACAGACTGAGATATTCCTATGTCTAGGGTCACCTTATGTCCACTAGGGCCATAGGGTGACAAAGAATCATAATTCATATGTTACAGAAGACATTAATAAGGGACATTAATAATACTTCATATTTCAGGACTAAGATATCACAAGGAGTCATGATGACATGACCAGGTCAGCCAGTGAGTCATACCTTTGTATAATAGGCTATTGAAATATCTGAAGGTGTGGAATGCACCCACTCTCACAAGTCTCTGCCATTGTGTGATAAAGCTGTATAGATAACTTATTCAACTAGATGTCTGTGTTACTATTCAAGGTTAATTGAACCCTATTGAAGATACGGTGCCGACCGGTCTACATGGTTAGCTTACCTGAATGCCTTTTAAGGTGATTGAAGCCCCCCATGGTGTGAAGGGGGGTGGAGACTACATTGTCCTGTGATTAACTGCATTATGCTTGAAACTGTATAAGAAGCTGAGAAAATACCAATAAATTGTCATATCTTTGGAAGCAAGAACGGAGCTCTGTCTCGTCTTATTCTGGGAAAGGATATGGATCGTGTATGCAATATTGTCGGAGTGTGTCAGATAAGCTTGTCATGGTTGGATGGAAGGTCGTAAGCGGTGGTGACCGTTACATTGGTGGCACAGCAGTGGGATAATTCCATTTTCAGAAGGACGGCTACAAGGACACAGGACAATGGAAGCGCTGTATGAACGGATGAAGCTCTCTTCCCTCATGGACTTACTGGAGAGCCGGGGCAGACCGGCCAGCAACCGTAAGAAAAGGGACATTATCGCAGAACTGGTCGAAATGGATAGAGCTAAAAGGCCCGCCGTAACAGACAGGACACCCGAAGAAGCATGTTTTGATCGGGCGGTTAACATAAGACTGACACATTATGGTCCTAACCCTCCACCGGAGATCAGGGACCAAGTTATAGCGGCTCTGAATGCCACCTTGCTACAGAGAAGAAGTGCTGCAGCAGCTGAAGTCACAGCAGCACCAACTAAAGAGAAAGGAGAGGTGCAGATACCAGTCTCCATGGAAGAGGAATTCCAAAGGAGGTTACAAGAGATGCGGATACAGCATAGAGGACCAGTATCAGAGGAGGTCCTGTTGGGATGGTCGGATGTGATTCGGTGCCACCTCTGGAAGGAAGCGTTAGCTCTGGAGCAGCAACACCAAGGAAAGGTCCTGCCCTCCATCTATGCAAGGTACTGGCCGCAGTATGACGTACGAATGCTGTTGTTGGGGGGAACAACCGAAGCAGGAGTGGATAACAGAGTTAAGCAGTCTGATCCGGACAGAGATGCAGCTGGACGAGAGCTACAGAGCCCTCCGGTGGTATGTAGCCCAAGAGTGCCCTTGGTCAGCGGATGACAGCCCCACAGAAGGCTATGACTATGATGGCCTGGGATTGTTGTATTGGAGGATGTCCAGTGATCCCGACTTCGGGGATGATCGGGAGTGGCGCTTGGAGGACATAATGGAGCACAGAGAGGAAAAATTGAATATCTCGGGAGGCCACTGGTCACAGGAAGATTTAGAATTTCTGGCCATTCGGGAATGGGAGCTGGAGGTCGCCTACAGACAGCTGCTAGACTTGGCTCAGCAGCAGGGTGGGGCTCCCATTGCCTGGGACTATGAGGAAAGTTCAGATGACAACTGTGAACTCCTGGCTGATGAATCGGCAGTGGAAAATATGGAGATTTTCATCCCTAAAGCCGAAGCGGATGGTGTGGAGTTCCAGGGAGCCGGGCCGGTTGGCCCCCCTCTCCAGCAACAAGCTGAGGTGGTAAAGCTTTTACCCCCAGCTGAATCACTGGCAACAGAACAGAGTGTCATAGACCTCTGCTCCCAACTAACAGAAGAGGGGGACCCTGTGGTAGTGGATGGGACTGTGGTCTCCACTCACAGCAACACAGCGGAAGAGCTGGCAACAGAACAGAGGGTCACGGACCTCTGCTCTCCACTACCGGAAGAGGGGGACACTGTGGTAGTGGATGGGACTGTTGTCTCCACTCACAGCAACCCAGCGGAAGAGCTGGCAACAGAGCAGAGTGTCATAGGCCTCTGCTCCTCACTAACAGAAGAGGGGGTTCCTGGGGTAGTGGATGGGACTTCAGTCTCCACTGGCACAACCCCAGAAAATGGTACAGGACTGGGACAGGAGGATGTCTGCTTTGCTTTGCATGCACCGGGGGGTTTTCACCAAGCACCAGTGGATGGGACTTCAGTCTCCACTGGTATACCCCAGGAAGGGGGGGCAGTTGGCCCAGACCCCCAACAGCATGATGGACTGAGCCCAGGTACCCTGCCTTCTCCCCAGCGGCAGGCGTGTTCTCTGAGAGAGGCAGAGGTTGGCAGGGTGAGTAATGCTCAGTTTGGAGCCATTTATTTGGGGTACAGTATGGATACCAGCATTGGAGGACGGGAACTACTGACGGACTTCGGAGTCAACCCGTTTGGGGTTACCACCTGTGTCTGTCTCCCACCGAAAGGGGAGAGATGTAAGGGAATGCACCGTGACAGACTGAGATATTCCTATGTCTAGGGTCACCTTATGTCCACTAGGGCCATAGGGTGACAAAGAATCATAATTCATATGTTACAGAAGACATTAAAAAGGGACATTAATAATACTTCATATTTCAGGACTAAGATATCACAAGGAGTCATGATGACATGACCAGGTCAGCCAGTGAGTCATACCTTTGTATAATAGGCTATTGAAATATCTGAAGGTGTGGATTGCACCCACTCTCACAAGACTCTGCCATTGTGTGATAAAGCTGTATAGATAACTTATTCAACTAGATGTCTGTGTTACTATTCAAGGTTAATTGAACCCTATTGAAGATACGGTGCCGACCGGTCTACATGGTTAGCTTACCTGAATGCCTTTTAAGGTGATTGAAGCCCCCCATGGTGTGAAGGGGGGTGGAGACTACATTGTCCTGTGATTAACTGCATTATGCTTGAAACTGTATAAGAAGCTGGGAAAATACCAATAAATTGTCATATCTTTGGAAGCAAGAACGGAGCTCTGTCTCGTCTTATTCTGGGAAAGGATATGGATCGTGTATGCAATATTGTCGGAGTGTGTCAGATAAGCTTGTCGTGGTTGGATGGAAGGTTGTAAGTGGTGGTGACCGTTACAGCTAGCTGACTTTAAATGACAGCAGTGGCAGCCAATCAGAAGGGAGAATCTCGGACAGAAAGGGACCTCAGGTAAGTGTTAGGGGCGCTGCTGCACACAGAAGGCGTTTTTATCTTAAAGCAGAAAAATGCATCAAAATAAAAAAAATTGTTACCTTTACAACCACTTTAAGACTTTGGCATCTTCTGGTCATAACTCAACATTGCAGCTCAAGTCTCTGCAGTGCACACCTGACCTAATCAAAAGTGCTTAAGTTGACTGCTGGACATTTAGCCTGAGCCTGACTGACGGGTTAATCTGTCTGCTCATGCATGTAAATGTATTGCAAAAGAACCCCTGTTTTCAACCTCACATTACATAACCAGGTAGTGCCACACAATGGATCTTTGCTTCTGCTATAAGGCTAGGAGCCTACTGGCCAGTGGTGGCAGGTGGTTCCCACCCCCCTCACTGTCTGCAGGCCAACCAGCACTTACCCCATCTAGGTGGTGGGTAGCGGCGGGGTTCAAGGCATCAACGGACATTGGGCTACGGCGGGCATCAGGCAGCGGCTCCTGTGTCTTCTCCTCCCCTCCCCCTAGGCGTCCAATAGAATCGCTTGTCCTTTTAGCTAATCGGGTGACGGGTATCAGATCCGCTTCCCGATTAGCTGGGAGGAAGATCAGTGGTGCAACCTCGAATATTCATTCGCAGTTGCAACACACCTGGGTGGGCTCCAGACACAATGCTCTGCGCCGCAAGCCCACCCACCCTATTTTGAAGCCCCCCAAATGGGGGTGACCCAACCTCTCTCTGCTGCAATTAAAGTGACACTAAACACACACACTGTTTAATTTACCGCACATCGTCCCTTCTATTTCTGTACATGGATGATGGCACTGTAATTATTATAATTAAAAAAATAAAATAATGTAAGTACCTTTTTTTTTACCGAGTTGATATCCAGCTACCACATGACCCGGCTCTCTCCCAGCCTGTTCTACAGAGAAACATCAGCAGGAGGAGCTTCTAGTCCTTGTCGCATGTTAAAAAAAAAAAAAGGCTTTGGCATACAGAGTAAAAATAAATAATACCACTAAACTGTTTTAAATAGCCATACAAATATTAAGGCCCAGATTCACAAAGCACTTCTCGAGATACGCCACGTAAGTACAAATGTGCGCCGCCGTATCTGTGCGCCGTGCCCATAGAACTGAGATACGCCAAAAAACGGACTTCATCTGACCGACGTAACTTGCCTACGCCGGCGTATAGTGGGCGCATAGTTAAGATGGACGCATTTGGAACTCCCATTGATTTTCCAAAAATGTATTTATTTAAACATAGTTTTCAAACTTTACAAACATATATACATATAAATAACATTCAACAGACATATATACATACAAAGGGCCAGATTCTCAAAGGAGATACGATGGTGTATCGCAGGAAACACCGTCGTATCTCTGTTTTTTTACCTGGGTATCTATGCGTGTGATTCCTAGAATCACTTACGCATAGATACAGTGAAGATCCGACAGGTGCAAAACACTTACACCGTCGGATCGTAGATGTAATTACTTTCCTGGCCGTTAGGTGGCCTTTTTGTTGATTTCTCATTTGCCTATGCAAATGAGCCTAATACGCCGATTCCCGGAAGTTTTTACGCCGCCCCGTCGTCGTTTCCGTAGTTTCAGTAAGCGTAAACCTGCCCCTGCTGTATGAAGGGTAGGTTTACGAAGTTCCGTCGTTGCCATGTTAAGTATGGCGCCGGGTCAGCGTCGTCTTTTTCCGTCGGTTACGTCGTTTTACCAAGTCGTTCGCGAATAGGGATTTACGTAAACGACGCTCACGCCGGTTTCATTCACGTTTTCCGACGTGAGCTGGAGCATGCCCCCCGGAGAAAATTTTTCGGCCGGCGCATGCGCAGTTCGATCGAGGCGGGGGCGCGCTTAATTTAAATACAAGCCGCCCCCTTTGAATTACGCGGCCTTACGCCGGGCAATTTACACTACGCAGCCGCGACTTACGGAGCAAGTGCTTTGTGAATACGGCACTTGGTCTGTTAAGTTGCGGTGGCGTAGTGTAAATGGCTTACGCTACGCCAGCACGCAATATACAAGAATCTGGCCCATAGTCTCAATATATATTCTTATTTACCCCAACATACTTTCATACTACTGCTATCTATACTGCCAATAGGTTGTGTTCCGTTTTCTCTATCCCAGATATTTCTTTTTATGTCTTCCTACCTCGGTCCCTCTAACCTAGTGAGGTACATCTGGGTAAACAGCATTCTCTAGAGAGGTAGCATGGTTTTATACGGAGAGTCCCCTAGGATAGAAGGGAGAGAGTATGGGACAGGGGGAAGAAAGAGACATGGGGAAGAGAAAAAATATTTATATATAAATATATATAAATAAATTAGGGGATTAACCACTTGCTTACTGGGCACTTATACCCCCCTCCTGCCCAGGTGATATTTCAGCTTCCGGCACTGCGTCGCTTTAACTGACAATTGCGCGGTCATGCGACGTGGCTCCCAAACAAAATTGACGTCCTTTTTTCCCCACGAGTAGAGCTTTCTTTTGGTGGTATTTGATCACCTCTGCGGTTTTTATTTTTTGCGCTATAAACAAAAAAGAGCGACAATTTTGAAAAAAATACAATATTTTTTACTTGTTGCTATAATAAATATCCCAATTAAAAAAAAAAAACTTTTTTTTTCTCAGTTTAGGGCGATGCATATTCTTCTTCATATTTTTGGTAAAAAAAAAAAAAAAAAAATCGCAATAAGCGTCTGGTTTGCGCAAAATTTATAGGCCCAGATTCAGATAGAATTAGACTATCGTAGAGTATCAGAAATACACTACGCTGCTGTTTTTTACCTGTCTCTACGTGGAATCCAGGTAGATTTTGTCCAGTAAACGACGGCAGCGTAGTGTATTTCTCCCGTCGCAATCCATCTACGCGAGTAGGGGGCGTGAAGCATTTAAAATAGGCGCGTTCCCGCGGCGATCGAACTGCGCATGCTCCGTTCGCAAATTTCCCGCCGTGCATTGCGCGAAAACACGTCGTTACGTCATTCGTTGTTTGAGTAGCGTCGTTTACGGACAATCCTAGTCCCGAACGAGTTACGTAAAAAAATAAAATAAAAAATAAAATTCGACGCGTGAACGACGGCCATACTTAACATGGGCTACGTACTCTTAGACCAGCAAAAAGCTGGTCTAACAGTACGTAAAAAAAAAATAGACAAAAGCGATTGCGAAGACCACTCGTATCTTCGTTGATCGCCGTAAAAACACATTTGCATATCCCGACGCATCAAAACGACGCGAACTCCTCCCAGCGGCCGCAAAAATATCGCAGCGTAGATCCGAAGGCTTACGAAGACGTAAGCCTCTCGGATCGAAGCCCGAAGCCGCCGTATCATGGTTTGAGGATTCAAACTAGTGATACGGCGCGCAAAATTTGAAATTACTCCTGTCTAACACCAGTTAGACAGGCGTAATTGCTTTCTGAATCTGGGCCATAGTGCCTACAAAATAGGGGACAGAATTATTATTTTTTATTATTTATTTTTTACTAGAAATGGCGGCGATCTGCGATTTTTATTGGGACTGCGACGTTATGGCGGACACATCGGACACTTTTGACACATTTTTGGCGCCATTCACATTTATACTGCGATCGGTGCTATAAAAATGCACTAATTACTGTATAAATGTGACTGGCATTGAAGGGGTTAACACTAGGGGGTGAGGAAGGGGTTAAATGTATTCCCTGCATAGTGTTCTAACTGTGGGGGGAGGGGGGGTGACTGGGGGGGTGACCGATCTGTGTCTCTATGTACAAGAGACACAGATCGGGCTCCTCCTCTCCAGAGACAGGACGCTGTCTCTATGTAAAACGGCAATGAGAGATGATCTATGAGATCATCTCTCATTGGCCGCACAGATCGCATCGCAAACGGCCACTCTGATTGGCCGTTCGCGGCGATCTGTGATTGGCTGTGTCCAAGGGACACGGGCAACACAGTGTTTCCCCGCAGCGCGCTCTGGAGCACGCGCCGGGAAGCAGCTAGTGACAAGCCGTCAATTGACGGCTTGTTGACAATTTAGATCTGCGCTAGAGCCGTCATTCGGCTGTAGCGCGGATCTCATTTAGTTAATAAGTGTATATACTGAGGGGACTATCCTATATGTCCCATGACAAATCTATATAGGTGTTCGTAATTAAAAGGAGGTCATAATGACTCCTATATTCTAGGTCAGTGATGGCGAACCTTGGCACCCCAGATGTTTTGGAACTACATTTCCCATGATGCTCAGCTACACTGCAGCGAGTGCAAGAGCATTATGGGAAATGTAGTTCCAAAACATCTGGGGTGCCAAGGTTTGCCATCACTGTTCTAGGTGAAGGGAAAACACACAGAAAGGAGAAAAAAACAAAACTTTGTGTATGTATACTAAGGGACCTGTCCTCCGTATCCAAGGGCAGATCTATATAGGTGTTTTGTGACAAAAGGGGGAGTCGGATTTTTCGATGCAAATATGCAAATGAGGGAGATAAGGCGATTCACGAACGTACTTGCGCCCGGCGCATGTTTTAATCGATTTGCGTAAGGGTTACGTCCGGCGTAAAGTTATTCCTCATATAGGAGGCGCAGCCCATGCAAGGGTATGGACCAGGGAACGGACCCCGTCGAATTTAACGTTGTGTATAGTTACGTGAATAGGGCTGGGCGTAGGTTACGTTCACGTCGTAGGCAGTGTTTCGACGTATCTTAGGCAGTTATTTCGAAGTAACTGTGAGAATGCGCACTGGGATGCGTCCAAGATACGACGCATGCGCCGTTCATTTTTAGTACTTGTTTGAAGCTCAGGCCATCATTTGCATGGGGTCACGCTTCATTTAAATGTAACACGCCCACTTCCACCTACTTTGACTTACGTCGGCTTACACAGATGAATATACGCTACGCCGGCGCAGCGTTGGGAGCATTTGCTTTGTTGTCAAAATCATGGATACTTGCATCTCGGGACCTCTGTGGCCTTACCCAGCCCACAGTGCCACTGGTTGGCTTCACTACCTTGATGCCCTTCTGGGATCCTTTGTTTTCCCCCTCCCTCTATGGTCCATTACCAGGGACCTACCTGTGGAGGCTTAATGTGGCTGTACACCGATATTTCAATCTGGGTTCCCACTTCCGGGGGCCCACTACACACCACAGAATTGTATTGCAGCAGTAGGTCCATCCTCACACGCACCCCCGAATACCTCGCGGGATGCCATGTGGTATTGCCCACCCCACCGACCTGTTAGGCAATGTAGACATGCTTCTGATGAAGCGGCCATAGCCGCGAAACCGGTCAAGTCGATTGTCTTTTAACCAGGGTCGGACTGACAACTCATGGGGCCCCCGGGCAATAGAAGATCATGGGGCCCCCAGGCTTACAGATGGCCATCAAGCCAGGTGGCAGTACAGAGGCGGGGGAGCTAAAATCTCAGGATTTTCGCATCAAAAGCATGTCGGTTTTGGACATATCAGGGACAGATGTAAAAAAAACACAGAGTTTTACATACTGTCCCTGGTTTTAATGAGCCTGGCAACCCTAAAGGGGCCCCCTAGTGGCATGGGGCCCTCGGGCAGTGCCCTAGTGACTCAATGGTCAGTCTGCCCCTGCTTTTAACTCTACTTGTGTTTTATTTTATTTTGTATTTAATAAAATGTTCTTTATCAATTGTATTTATTTGTTTATATATGTTGTATCTTGATTATCAGTACCGGAATAGTCCAACCCTGGCCCCACCCCCATTCTTTGGTTCTTTTGGTTGGGGACCTTAGAATCATGGCCCAGATTCAGAGAGCCATTACGCCTGTCTAACTAGTGTTAGACTGGAGTAATTTCCAATTACGCGCGTTTTCTAGCTAGTTGAAAACCTCAAACCATGAATAGACGGCTGCGGGCTTCAATTCGACTGGATTACGTGTTCATACGCCTTCGGATCTACGCTGCAATAAAATTGCGGCCACTGGGTGGACTTCCCGTCGTTTTCCGCGTCGGGGTATGCTAATGAGCTTTTGCCGGCGATCCCAGAAGTTACGATCTTCATTCGCAATCTCTTACGGCACCTTTAGTCATCTTTTATTTGCGTAACACTATACCAGCTTTTTGCTGCTCTAATATTAGACAGCCCATGTTAAGTATGGCCGTCGTTCCCGCGTCAAATTTCTACGTTTTCCGACGTCTTTTATTTTTTTTGACGTAAGTCGTCCGGGAATAGGAATGTTCGTAAACGACACTACTCAAACAACGAATGACGTAACGACGTGATTTCGCGCAATGCACGGCGGGAAATTTCTGAACGGAGCATGCGCAGTTCGATCGCCGCGGGGACGCGCTTAATTTAAATGCTTCACGCCCCCTAATCTCGTATTTTGAGTACGCGGCGAGAAATAGACTACGCCGCCATAGCGTACGGGCAAAAATCTACCAGAATTCGGTGTAGAGCCTGGTAAAATACGGCAGCGTAGAGTATTTCGATTACGCAGCGCAATATTAAGTGTATGTGAATCTGGGCCAATTTTTTTTTTTTTTTCCAAATGTTTTTATTGAAAGTTTTAAACAAACATAAGACACGTACAACAAAAAAGTAAAACCAAACACACATAGCTCACATAGCTCAACATCTTACAGTGTTCAAGGTAGAATTGCTCATGTAACACAATAGTAACTGCAGTGCATACAACTAAGTAGTTTGACATATGATATAAATAATTAATATTTCAAGGGGAATTAGGGGGGAGAGTCGAGGTGCCTGCTCGACAGCCGTGGCTTAACCAGCAGTTTTTGCCTCCTCCAGCCAAACCCGCCAGACCTTCTCATACTTTCGCGGGCACCCTCTGTTAGTATAAGTGTCTCTATACAGCGGAAGGCTGGTGTTCACCAGTCGCCTCCACTGCATCAGAGAGGGGGGTGTAGATTTTTTCCAGTGCATTGCAATGTTTTTGCGAGCGTAGAACAGCAATAAGCTAACTAAAGTGCGTTTCGCTGAAGTGGGGACAACATTCTCTATTATCCCTAAAAGGCAAATCTCCATGCTCAAAGGCAATTGCGTCTCCGCAATTTTGTTAGTCGTTTCCATCACTGCCTCCCAGTAGTGCACCACCTCCGGGCACCGCCAAAAAATGTGGGCGAAATCTCCGGGGGAGGTGCCGCACCTCCAAAACTCCTGGGAGTGCGAGGGGTTCATCTTGTGTAGCCTGTACGGGGTGAAATATGCCCTGTGTACAATTTTAAATTGAACCAGTCTGTCTCGGATTGATACCAGAGTAGTGAAGGGGAGGTCCCATATCTCGTCCCAATCGTCCGTGTCTAGGGTAGGAATGTCACTTTGCCACCTGGAGCGTAACTCGGCAAGGGGAGGAAGAGACACCAGGAGTAGATAGGAGTAAAGACGCGAGGTGGGTTTAACGTCACAGTCAAATCTAAGCGTCCTCTCTAGCTCGGATTGAGCCACGACGCAAGATGAGAGCGGGAACTGGGCTGAAAAAGCATGTGACAGCTGAAGATATCTGAAAAGGTAGTAGGAGGGTACATTAAACTCAGACGAGAGCTCAGCGAAGGGCTTCAGCATATTCTGTGAGGTGATATGGGAGATTAATTTAATGCCACGTCTCGACCATGCAGAAGGGTCCAATAACCGATAGAAGTGAGCTAGGCTTGGGTTTATCCAGATCGGGGCGTTGGGTGAGATTTCAGTGGGCTTGCATTTTTCAATGGCGAGGCCGGTTCGCCACGCCCGCAGGGTGGTAAGCATGGAGGGGGTCAGAGGGTAAGGCACACGGGGACCCCGAAACAGTAAAAGCTGGAGGGCCTCCAGCGAGCCAACCACCGAGGCCTCAAGGGCGGTGGAGGCATTCGTACCATCTGGCCTCAACCACCAAGCCGCCGTCACCAATTGGGTGGCGAGGTAATATTTGTGACAGTCCGGGAACGCCATCCCACCCTGCGTCCGCGGCCTCATTAGCGTAGTGAGTTTATATCTAGGCGGGGAGGGGCCCCAAATAAAGGAGGAAAGAATTTGGTTTAATTTATTGAAAAAGGACTTGGGCACCCACTGCGGGGAGTGGCGAAAGAGATATGTAAGCTTGGGGATGATTTTCATTTTGAGAAGGTTCACCCTTCCCCAGACCGACAGAGGGAGGTTACTCCATGCCTTCAACTTAGATTGAGCCTCCATCAGGACCGGAGAGAGGTTAAGTGGGATAAAGTCGGAAGCCAAAGGCGATATGTGCACGCCCAGGTATTTAAAATTGTCAACCCAGCATAGGGGGGTATCGGGGGGGGAGGTGGACCCGGCCGCCTGGTCTATCGGGAACAAGAGGGATTTGGACCAGTTCACCCTGAGTCCGGTTACCAGGGCGAACGTGTTCAAAACGGTCAGGGCGCCCCGCAGCGAGGGACCCGCATCGTTCAGGAAAAGCAACATGTCGTCCGCATAGAGGGCCACCCTCTCCTCCAGCAGGCCCACCCGGAGACCCTTGATATGTGGCGATGTGCGGAGAGCCTCCGCCACCGGTTCGATGGCAAGAGCGAATAGGGCCGGAGAGAGAGGGCAACCCTGTCTAGTGCCCCGATAGAGCCGAAAGGGGATGGATAAGCCACCCCCCAAACGCACCGACGAAGTAGGGGCCTTGTAAATCACCTGGAGCCACCCTATGAAGAGTGAGGGGAAACCCATCCTGCGCAAAGTTTCCCACAGAAAGGGCCACTCGACCGTGTCAAAAGCCTTTTCAACGTCTAACGAGGCCACTGTCCTCGTTCCGGTATTAATGTGTTGGGCATGGATGTTAGTAAAGAGCCTCCTAAGGTTAACGTCTGTTGACCTCCCAGGCATGAAACCGGTCTGGTCGGAGTCTATCACCGTGGGCAGCATGGGATATAATCTGAGGGCCAGTAGTTTGGTAAGGATTTTGAATCTGGGCCAATTTAGCTATACAGCATTTGCTTTGTGAATTCCATGCTTGCCTCTCAACGTTTGCGCTGGAGTAGCGTGAAGATAAAGATGCGCCCAGGTATGTGAACCTGGGCCATATTGTCCAATCACAGCGGGAGCTGCTCTCTGGCGCACCACAAACCCAGAAGTAAAAAATATACATATAAAATATACATGAAAATATGCACTTAATGATATCGCACCGCACATTCTCTTTTAATTTTTTTGCAGGTTGAATTTACCTCCGCTGAACTGGACCAATGACGTGGGGACGAAAACCGATGTTGTCACTGCAAACCCGAGCATCCTAATAGATAAGTGAGTGCGGTGTATTCCTAACCACTTCAGCCCCCCCCCCATGACCAGGCCATTGTTTTGCTATTCGGCACTGCGCTACTTTAACTGACAATTGTGCGGTCATGCAACTCTATACACACATTAAAATTAATATATTTTTTTTCACACAAATATTACTTTTTTTTTGTGGTATTCGATCACCTCTGGGTTTTAATTTTGTTATATATATAAATGAATTTATTTTTATATTTTTTTACTTTCTATAAAACATATCCCGTAATAAAAAAAATTAAAAAATCAGGAAATACACTACGCCGCCGTATCTTACGAGCCGAAATCTTCCTGGATTCGACTTAGAGCCAGGTAAAATACGGTGGCGTAGTGTATCTCTGATACTCTGCGCCGGGGCAATTGTATGTGGATCTGGCCCTATGTGTGTACTGGGTGTCCCTTTTACTGGGGATCTAGTTGTTTTAATTTCTTTTTATATATATATATATATATATATATATAAACAAAAATGTCTGGTGTCATAACTGATCATATGTGCAGCACACATGGCAGTTTAAGATTAACCCCTTTATGTCTACGCTATAGCCGAAATGACAGGTACAGTGCGAGCTTACATTGCTGGGAGGCGGTCTTATGATGTCCTATTGATTGAGCTGCCTTTGGACTCAGCTGATCACAGATCGGGGTAAAGGGCCAATTACAGCAGCCCTTTACCATGTGATCAGTAGTGTTGAGCGGAATACGCCATATTCGATTTCGCGATATTGCGCGAATATATAGAAGAATATTCGCGAATATTCGCTAATATCGAATATTTGTGATATTTTATCCCAAAAAAATTTGAGAAATTTCGCTAATGCGAAAATGATTGCGAAATTCTCATAAACGGAGATCATTTCCTGTATTACTAAACTAATATGCACTAAACACTAAGGCCGCGTACACACGAGGGGATATGTCCGCCGAAAACGGTCTGATGGACCGTTTCAACAGACATATCCGCTCGTGTGTATGGGCTAGCGGACAGATTTGTCCACCCGACAGATTTCAAAGCAAGCTTTGAAATCTATCCGGTGGGAATCTGTCCGCCCGACATGTCTGCTGGTTAGTACACCGCCGCCGCGCCGCTGCCGAATGGATTCGGCGCATGCGCGGAAGTGTTTTACTTCCTGGTGCGGTGACGTAGCGGTGACGCGGCGGCGTCAACGTCACCGCCGCGTCATCGCCACGTCACCGCTCCGTCCGGCGGCGGGGAATTTGATCCGATGGTGTGTACACGCCATCGGATCAAACTCCCGATCGGACATATCCGATGGAAATGGTCCGCGGACCGTTTTCATCGGATATATCCGATCGTGTGTATGGGGCCTAACTCTACACTAACTCTACTTAAAAGAAAGGAGAATAAGGGGGCAAAAGAAGGGCGGAGAAGATAATCGCGCAATATTCCGTTTGCCGAATATTCGAGTTATTCTGATTGGCTCTGATGCAAAAGAAGGGCCGAGTAGCTGATGCGATTCTTTTATGTTGCCGAAAATTCGCAATGCGAATTTTCGGCAACATAAAAGAATCGCATCAGCTACTCGGCCCAGGGTCTCTCTCTAATCATACCAGCAATGCTTTTAGACGTCGATGGAGATCACTAGGATGTGATCTGTTTTAAAAATAAATTTGAAAAAATACGAATATTCGCCATAGCGAATATTCGCCGCAATATTCGAGTTATTCGCGAATACTCGAATATGCAATATTCGTAGCGAATATTCGCAATGCGAATATTCGTGAGCAACACTAGTGATCAGCTGTCTCCAATGGCAGTTGATTAGAAAGTAAACTGAAGCCGGTAATCAGTTTTGCTCTTCTCATGCTGATTTTGTTTGGAGAGATGAAGAGAGACGATAATCAGCTTGAGTTAAAGGGACATCGGTACGGATAATCAGGGCCATGATTTTCAGTAAAATTCCAACAGTGCCCACCAGAGCTACAAATCTGTGCCCACCAGTGCTGCCAATCAATGACCACCAGTGCTGCCAATTAGTGCCCATCAGTGCCTCCTCATCAGTGTCACCTATCAGTTCTCATCAGTGCCACCTATCAGTGCCCATTGTTGCTGCCTGTCAGTGCCCATCAGTGCAACCTCATTAGTGCCAATCATTGCCGCCTCATCAGTGCCCACCAGTGAATGAGACAAATTTGCTGTTTGCAACATTTTATAACAAACTGAAATTTTTCAGTGCCCACCAGTGCCACTTTATCAGTGCCCACCAGTGCCGCCTCATCATTGCCCACCAGTGCCGCCTCATCAGTGCCCATCAGTGCTGCCAATTAGTGCCCATCAGTGCCTCCTTATCAGTGTCACCTATCAGTGCTCATCAGCGCCATCTATCGGTGTCCATTGTTACTGCCTGTCAATGCCCATTAGTGCCACCTGTCAGTGCAACCTCATCAGTGGCCACCAGTGAAAGAGACAAATTTGCAGTTTGCATTATTTTATAACAAACTGTGAAGCTATTATTTTTTTCAAAATGTTGGATATTTTTTCGTTTGTTTAGCAAAAAACTCAAAACCCAATGTGTGAAAAAAATAATAAAAATGTAGTTTTGGTACAGTGTTGCATGACCGTGCAATTGTCATTCTTAACCACTTCAGCCCTGGAAGATTTGGCTGCCCAATGACCGGGCCATTTTTTGCGATTCGTCACTGCGTCTCTTTAACTGACAATAGCGCGGTCGTGCGACGTGGCTCCCAAACAAAACTGACGTCCTTTTTTTCCCCACAAATAGAGCTTTCTTTTGGTGGTATTTGATCACCTCTGCATTTTTTATTTTTTGCGCTATAAACAAAAGAAGAGCGACAATTTTGAGAAAAAAAAAACAATATTTTGTACTTTTTGCTATAATAAATATCCCCAATCTTTATTAAAAAAAAAAAAAAAAATGGCCTCAGTTGAGGCCGATACGTATTCTTCTACATATTTTTGGTAATAAAAATTGCAATAAGCGTTTGTTAATTGGTTTGCGCAAAAGTTATAACGTGTACAAAATAGGAGATAGATTCATGGCATTTTTATTATAATTTTTTCGATTTTTATCGGGACTGCGACATTATATGGCGGACACATCGGACACTTTTGACACATTTTTGGGACCATTAGCATTTATACAGCGATCAGTGCTATAAAAATGCACTGGGTACTGTAAAAATGTCACTGGAATGGCAAGGGTTACATTAGGGGGTGATCAAGTGGTTAATTGTGTTCCCTAGGTGTGTGTTCTAACTGAAGGGGGGAAAGGACTCACTAGAGGAGATGACAGATCGTGGTTCTTAGCTATTAGGAACTCACAATCTGCATTTCCTCAGCTCACAGAACAGGGACGTGTGTGTTTACACACACACACGTCCCTGTTCTGCCTCTCGTAACTGGAGATCACTCGCGGGCGGCGGTCATCGCCAGTCATGAGCATTGGAACTCCCGCGATGCAGCGGGCGTGGTCGTGCGCCCTCAGTGGTGCGTGCACATGCTAGCCCGCTTAAAGCGCACCCGACGTACAGCTACGACGGTTCGCCCAGCTGAGCCAACCTGCCACAGTATTACTGCAGCGGCTGGTTTGCAAGCTGATAGCGTGACAGTGCTAAAAGCTGAAAATTGGTCTGGGAAGGAAGGGGGTTAAAGTGGCCGGTAAGCAAGTGGTTAAACAGAGGCCAAGGGCTAGATTCAGAAAGGTTTACGCCGACGTAAGTACAAATGTGCGCCGTCGCATCTTTATGCCGATTCAGGAAGCAAGATATGCCGAAAAACGTGGCTTCAGCCGTCCGACGTAACTTGCCTACGCCGGCGTATCGTGGGCGCATAGATACGCTGCACGCATTCAGCATTCCCATGTTAAATATGCAAATGAGCAAGATACGCCGATTCACGAACGTACGTACTCCTGTCCGTCCGTCGCAGTAAGCTACGCCGTTTACGTAAGGCGTTTTTTCAGGCGTAAAGATAAACCACCAAAAAGATGGCGCAGCCAATGTTAAGTATGGACGTCGGAAGAGCCATCGAATTTCACGTCGTTGGCGTAAGCTGATTCAGAATAGGGCTGGGCGTAGGTTACGTTCACGTCGAAAGCATTGAGTATTTGCGACGTGATTTTGGAGCGCGCGCACCGGGATACGTCCACGGCTGGCGCATGTGCCGTTCGTTCGGCGATTCATTAACATACAACACGCCCACTACCAGCCTACTTTGAATTACGCGCGGTTACACCGGCGGCGTAGTGTAAATGAGATACGTTACGCCGCCGTAAAGATACGAAAATTTATCTGAATCTGGCCCCAAGATGACAGCTTCCTTGGCTGATAACTAGTGTTGCTCACGAATATTCGCATTGCGAATATTCGCTACGAATATTGCATATTTGAGTATTCACGAATAACTCGAATATTGCGGCGAATATTCGCTATGGCGAATATTCGTATTTTTTCAAATTTATTTTTAAAACAGATCACATCCTAGTGATCTCCATCGACGTCTAAAAGCATTGCTGGTATGATTAGAGAGAGACCCTGGTCCGAGTAGCTGATGCCATTCTTTTATGTTGCCGAAAATTCGCATTGCGAATTTTCGGCAACATAAAAGAATCGCATCAGCTACTCGGCCCTTCTTTTGCATCAGAGCCAATCAGAATAACTCGAATATTCGGCAAACGGATAATTGCGCGATTATCTTCTCCGCCCTTCTTTTGCATCAGAGCCAATCAGAATAACTCGAATATTCGGCAAAAGGAATATCGCGCAATATTCCTTTTGCCGAATATTCAAATTATTCTGATTGGCTCTGATGCAAAAGAAGGGCGGAGAAGATAATCGCGCAATAGGAATATTGCGCGATTATCTTCTCCGCCCTTCTTTTGCCCCCTTATTCTCCTTTTTTTTTAAGTAGAGTTAGTGTAGAGATAGGGCCAGATTCATGAAGAGTTAGGCTGGCGGATCCAGTGATCCGCCAGCCTAACTGTCACTTTAAGCCGGCGTTTTTGTTTTCTATAACCAGAAAACAAGAAACGCCGGGTTGGAGTTCCGATGCGATCGGCGTAATTGAATTTCGCCATCGCATCGTTACTTCAACTTAAAAATGGCGCCGGGGGCGTTCCCTCTGATTAACGCTGAAAAAATATGTTAATCAGCGGGAGTCGGAAATTCACGATCGTTTTCGGGCGCGACGCAGTGACTTTACGACATTTCCGGAAGCGATACGCGACGTAAAGATAAAGCAGCCCCCTAGTGGAGTATCCTATGTTAAGTATAGCCGTCGTCATCGCGTCGGAAAAAAAAAAAATCGCGTCGTTTGCGTAAAACATTCATGAATGGGGACGTGACGTCATTGACGTTCACTGACAGAATTTGGAGCATGCGCACTGGGATGCATTGACACTCGACGCATGCGCAGTACGTTCGCCGCGGGATCGCGCATAGTTTGAATAATACACGCCCCGTACCCGCCCAATTTGAATTCCGCTGGCTCATTTGCGATGCGCTGCCGCAACTTTAGGAGCAAGTGCTTCATGAATAACAGCACTTGCTCCTAAAATTTCGGCAGAGTAACGTAAATGAGAAGCGTTACTCCAGAGCAAAGATGCTCCTATCTACCTGAATCTGGCCCTTAGTGTTTAGTGCATATTAGTTTAGTAATACAGGAAATGATCTCCGTTTATGAGAATTTCGCAATCATTTTCGCATTAGCGTAAAAAAAAATTTGGATAAAATATCACGAATATTCGATATTAGCGAATATTCGCGAATATTCTTCTATATAATCGCGCAATATCGCGAAATCGAATATGGCGTATTCCGCTCAACACTACTGATAACGATAGGAGGGTTTACTTCCACTTTAAGTGGCCAAGTATTTGTATGATCATGTATTATTCGGCTATGGGGATGTAAACACACTTTAACCACTTAAGGACCCGCTCACGTACACATACATCATTATTTTAAAGATGGTATCTCGGTAACGGCAGCAGCTGCTGCCACAACCGAGATATCCATCATTTCCTGTGAGCGGTCCTGTAAACGATAACGGTGGTCTCCGTGGCGGATTATCGCCGCAAGATCACAGTAAACGGCGGCGGGAGAGGGCCACCCTCCTCCCGTGCCATCCACCGCTTACCGGCGATCGGGTCCTCTCTCCTCTCTCCTGCTCGGCTGGGATATGAGTGAGAGCAAGATGGCCCCCACCCGTCTCCATAGCATAGCAGGGCGGAAGCAACGTCAAAACGTCACTCACGCACATGCTTCTTAAAGGCACATTTTCTTGTCATTTTTTTCAAATGACAATTTTTTTTTTTTTTTTTGCATTGTAGTCTAAATCTGATGTCTTTTTGACCACAGATCTCATATTTAAGAGGACCTGTCATGCTTTTTTCTATAACAAGGGATGTTTACATTATTTGTAATAGGAATAAAAGTGACCCATTTTTTTTTTTTTTGTAAAAATTAATCAAATAAATAAAAATAAATAAGAAAACCATCAAAAAATGTTTTTAAAGCGCCCCGTCCCGACGAGCTCGCACGCAGAAGCGAACGCATACGTGAGTAGCGCCCGCATATGAAAATGGTGTTCAAACCACACAAGTGAGGTATCGCCGCGATCGTTAGAGCGAGAGCAATAATTCTAGCCCTAGACCTCCTCTGTACCTCAAAAGATGCAACCTATAGATTTTTTTTAAACGTTGCCTATGGAGATTTTTAAGGGTAAAAGTTTGATGCCAACCCACGAGCGGGGACAATTTTCAAGCGTGACATGTTGGGTTTCATTTTACTTGGCGTAACACTATCTTTCACAATATAAAACAAAAATTGGGCTAACTTTACTGTTTTTTTTTTTATCCCAAAAAGTTAATTTTTAAAAAAAAAAGTGCACTTGTAAGACCGTTGCGCAAAAACGGTGTGACAAAACGTATTGCAATGACCGCCATTTTATTCTCTAGGGTGTTAGAAAGAAATTGTAAATTGTAAAAATTCATCAAATAAATATAAATAAATAAGAAAACCATCAAAAAATGTTTTTAAAGCGCCCCGTCCGACGAGCTTGCATGCAGAAGCGAACGCATATGTGAGTAGCGCCTGCATATGAAAATGGTGTTCAAACCACACACGTGAGGTATCGCCACGATCGTTAGAGCGAGAGCAATAATTCTAGCCCTAGCACTCCTCTGTACCTCAAAAGATGAAACCTATAGGTATCATTTTACTTGGCGTAACATTATCTTTCACAATATAAAAAAAATTGGGCTAACTTTACTGTTGTGTTATTTTTTAATCCAAAAAAGTAAATAAAAAAAATAAAAAAAGTGTTGCGCAAATACAGTGTGACAAAAAGTACTGCAATGACCGCTATTTTATTCTCTAGGGTGTTATAAAAAAATATATATAATGTTTGGGGGTTCAAGGTAATTTTCTAGCAAAAAAAAAAAAAAAACGGTTTTAATCTTGTAAACACCAAATCTGAAAAACAGGCAAGGTTCTTAAGTGGTTCTTAAGTAATTGTATGATCATGCATTATTGGGCTATAGGGATGTAAACACTAGTGTTGCTCACGAATATTCGTATTGCGAATATTCGGCTTGAATATGGCATATTCGAGTATTCGCGATATATTCCGAATTTCGCGGTGAATATTCGCTATTTCAACAAAGAAAATATGTAGCGCTTAACACATATATAAACCAAAAGGAAACAAAAACAAAAACAAAAACAATAGTGTAGGTTAAAACACCATAGGTGCACTTGAAGTGTCCTTTGAAATAATATAAAGTCCACAGGGGTCAATACAGTGACTTGAGTGAGAATGATCCACCACCATAGGATAAGTTGGAGAGGCTTACCAGATAAATAGTGACCACATTAGGTGTACACCTATTGGTCAACTATAGCTTAAGGTTAGACGCTGTTCTCATAAGGACTCAGAAAAGGTGAATATCAAAGGTGACCGATCGTTTTAAAGAATCAGACTTAAGGTTTTTCCTCTTCATCACAATGCATTCAGCCAGAGACATGACTCGGAAAGTCCAATGGCAAAGAAAAAAAGAGCAGACATAGTATAACTCTGATAAAAAAGTTTTACTTGAATAAACAAAAAATAGTACACTCACATTTGATATGAACAATCATGGGCGAAAAACAATTCATATAGGCAGTAGGGTCAATCACTTCCCGACGCGTTTCGTCTCTTAGACATCATCATGGGGATTGTCCTACTGCATAGAGAGACCCCTTAATATATACTAAACCCCCCCAGATAATTGGCAATGAAGTAAATTGTACAGAGTGATTACTACTCTGTACTTCCGGGTGGGGGAAAGATGGCCGCCACGGCGTGCGTTCCAAGCCTCGCTTTGGCATAATGATAGCAAAAAACAGGGCATATAAAACAAACCATCACTACTAAATATTCCGGAATAAGACACATAAAAATGAAGCTCACAATGATGTGAGTCGATATAAGGCCCATTCATGTAACAGTTTGTACCGCTATGCGCTCCAAGCCTCGCCTCACACACAGCAGCACGGCAGAGGGGCGTATAGAGCGCAGGCGCGAACCAACCACCCAATCACGCGGTGCGCCGGACGCCATCCAATCACACGGCACGTCGCGCATCACTGGTCCGTAGGACCGCGATGCGCTCCACTCCTCGTTAGCAAACGAGGAAACGGAACGTGCCGCGCGATGACGTCACGCGTCACTGGTTAGAGGACCACGATGCGTTCCACGTCTCGTAACCAAACGAGGAAATGGAACATACTGTCGGGTCGCACGATGACGCTGCACCAACGAGAGGGAGGGAGGGTACAAAAAATCATAACATTAGCCCATAGTTTCAAGGAGATAGAGGTGACAGATCTAGGAAAGGCACCACAACTCTCAGATAGATATAAATCATATAATACACCAAGAAACTAACTGCACAAGGGCATATTACGATATGAAGTTCATGACATAAATCACATGTTATAATACAATTAAATGTACAAACATATTAAAAAATATTAAAATATTAAAAAAAGAGAAGAACGTCTGGTTAGGTGATAAAAACTGAACCAAAAGTCTTAACATATATTAAATAGTTAGACTCATATACAGGATAAAACAACATTGGTATAGAACCAATGTATTACAAATCAATATATGGCTTTCACATCAAACATAAAAAGGACTATATCAATGAAGAACAGTCCAGTCTATATGTTTGTGGAATACCGAGCCATGCTAGGCCCTAAAGTCTAAGTCAAAATATTGAAATATTGAAACTAATCCCAGAAAGATGTGAGAATTATAATATGAAAAAAACATATAATGGCTGGAACCCTAATAGGAAAAAATGATCTTAAGACTGATTAATGAATGCATTTACGTCCCACTCGACATTCAAGCCATGTGGGACATAAGTGCGTAAAGTGTAGATCCAATAGGTTTCCAACCTAGAGACACCCCTAGTCTTGGCTCCGCCTCTCCAAGGTGCTACATATTTGTCTATGATAAGGAACTGGGTACCCTTAGGGTTGCGTGCATGACACTCCCGATAGTGACGGGGTACCGTATGTTTAGTACACCCACCTATGATTTTGGCCACATGTTCACCTACCCGTACGGAAAATGCACGTATAGTACGTCCCACATATTGTTTCCCGCACGGGCAGGTGATAAGATACACTATGTGAGTCGATGCACATGTGCAAAAGCGTTTTATAGGGTAAGTTTGTCCTGTTATGGTCGATCTAAATTCCAAGGATTTGGTTCTACCACTGGTGTTCCAGTGGCATACATTGCATTTTTTGCATGGAAAATATCCTTTCATTTCCTGAAAGAAAACAGGGCGGACAGGTGGATCGACAACATTTGGAGCAATACTATTTCTCAATGATGGAGCTCCTTTAAAGATAATTTGGGCCTTATCAGGTAGGTTAGGACCAAGAACTTTGTCAGTCTTGAGTACATCCCAGTGTTTATTAATAAGAGATTTGACATCTCTATGTTGTGTAGAGTAAGAGGTCAGAAAGGAGAACTTGAAAATCCCATTAGGTTCACGTGGGGGCTTATGGGATAACAGGGACACCCTGTCTATAGTTCCCACCTGTTGTAATTCTAGATCTATAACTGAATTATCATATCCCTTTTCATTGAAAAGGGATATGATAATTCAGTTATAGATCTAGAATTACAACAGGTGGGAACTATAGACAGGGTGTCCCTGTTATCCCATAAGCCCCCACGTGAACCTAATGGGATTTTCAAGTTCTCCTTTCTGACCTCTTACTCTACACAACATAGAGATGTCAAATCTCTTATTAATAAACACTGGGATGTACTCAAGACTGACAAAGTTCTTGGTCCTAACCTACCTGATAAGGCCCAAATTATCTTTAAAGGAGCTCCATCATTGAGAAATAGTATTGCTCCAAATGTTGTCGATCCACCTGTCCGCCCTGTTTTCTTTCAGGAAATGAAAGGATATTTTCCATGCAAAAAATGCAATGTATGCCACTGGAACACCAGTGGTAGAACCAAATCCTTGGAATTTAGATCGACCATAACAGGACAAACTTACCCTATAAAACGCTTTTGCACATGTGCATCGACTCACATAGTGTATCTTATCACCTGCCCGTGCGGGAAACAATATGTGGGACGTACTATACGTGCATTTTCCGTACGGGTAGGTGAACATGTGGCCAAAATCATAGGTGGGTGTACTAAACATACGGTACCCCGTCACTATCGGGAGTGTCATGCACGCAACCCTAAGGGTACCCAGTTCCTTATCATAGACAAATATGTAGCACCTTGGAGAGGCGGAGCCAAGACTAGGGGTGTCTCTAGGTTGGAAACCTATTGGATCTACACTTTACGCACTTATGTCCCACATGGCTTGAATGTCGAGTGGGACGTAAATGCATTCATTAATCAGTCTTAAGATCATTTTTTCCTATTAGGGTTCCAGCCATTATATGTTTTTTTCATATTATAATTCTCACATCTTTCTGGGATTAGTTTCAATATTTCAATATTTTGACTTAGACTTTAGGGCCTAGCATGGCTCGGTATTCCACAAACATATAGACTGGACTGTTCTTCATTGATATAGTCCTTTTTATGTTTGATGTGAAAGCCATATATTGATTTGTAATACATTGGTTCTATACCAATGTTGTTTTATCCTGTATATGAGTCTAACTATTTAATATATGTTAAGACTTTTGGTTCAGTTTTTATCACCTAACCAGACGTTCTTCTCTTTTTTTAATATTTTAATATTTTTTAATATGTTTGTACATTTAATTGTATTATAACATGTGATTTATGTCATGAACTTCATATCGTAATATGCCCTTGTGCAGTTAGTTTCTTGGTGTATTATATGATTTATATCTATCTGAGAGTTGTGGTGCCTTTCCTAGATCTGTCACCTCTATCTCCTTGAAACTATGGGCTAATGTTATGATTTTTTGTACCCTCCCTCCCTCTCGTTGGTGCAGCGTCATCGTGCGACCCGACAGTATGTTCCATTTCCTCGTTTGGTTACGAGACGTGGAACGCATCGTGGTCCTCTAACCAGTGACGCGTGACGTCATCGCGCGGCACGTTCCGTTTCCTCGTTTGCTAACGAGGAGTGGAGCGCATCGCGGTCCTACGGACCAGTGATGCGCGACGTGCCGTGTGATTGGATGGCGTCCGGCGCACCGCGTGATTGGGTGGTTGGTTCGCGCCTGCGCTCTATACGCCCCTCTGCCGTGCTGCTGTGTGTGAGGCGAGGCTTGGAGCGCATAGCGGTACAAACTGTTACATGAATGGGCCTTATATCGACTCACATCATTGTGAGCTTCATTTTTATGTGTCTTATTCCGGAATATTTAGTAGTGATGGTTTGTTTTATATGCCCTGTTTTTTGCTATCATTATGCCAAAGCGAGGCTTGGAACGCACGCCGTGGCGGCCATCTTTCCCCCACCCGGAAGTACAGAGTAGTAATCACTCTGTACAATTTACTTCATTGCCAATTATCTGGGGGGGTTTAGTATATATTAAGGGGTCTCTCTATGCAGTAGGACAATCCCCATGATGATGTCTAAGAGACGAAACGCGTCGGGAAGTGATTGACCCTACTGCCTATATGAATTGTTTTTCGCCCATGATTGTTCATATCAAATGTGAGTGTACTATTTTTTGTTTATTCAAGTAAAACTTTTTTATCAGAGTTATACTATGTCTGCTCTTTTTTTCTTTGCCATTGGACTTTCCGAGTCATGTCTCTGGCTGAATGCATTGTGATGAAGAGGAAAAACCTTAAGTCTGATTCTTTAAAACGATCGGTCACCTTTGATATTCACCTTTTCTGAGTCCTTATGAGAACAGCGTCTAACCTTAAGCTATAGTTGACCAATAGGTGTACACCTAATGTGGTCACTATTTATCTGGTAAGCCTCTCCAACTTATCCTATGGTGGTGGATCATTCTCACTCAAGTCACTGTATTGACCCCTGTGGACTTTATATTATTTCAAAGGACACTTCAAGTGCACCTATGGTGTTTTAACCTACACTATTGTTTTTGTTTTTGTTTTTGTTTCCTTTTGGTTTATATATGTGTTAAGCGCTACATATTTTCTTTGTTTATATTGTGTTTTGCTAAATTGATCATTTAGTTATGTTGGCTGCTTTAGTGTTTTAGTAGCGCGGTGAGTGTACATACTTAGGTATTTACTAATTTTTTCAATATTCGCTATTTCGAATATTCGTATTTTTTCAATTTTTTTTTAGAACAGATCACATCCTAGAGATCCCCATCGACGTCTAAAAGCATTTCTGGTATGATTAGAGACCTTGGGCCGAGTAGCTAAAGCGATCATTTTATATTGCCGAAAAATCGCAATGCGATTATTCGGCAATAGCGATATCGCGCGATTATTTTCGAGAAATTCGCAATATTGTTTTTAGCTAAAATAACACATATATTCGATTTCAGAGTGTTACTGTCGAAATTCCGCAATCAATTTCTCATTCGCATTTTTGCGAAATTACGATAAAATATCAAGAATATTCTGAGCCAATCAGAGTGCTCCTTCCGCATTTGCCGAATATTCGCAATTATTTTGTATTGTAATATATCATGAATATTCTGAGCCAATCAGAGTGCTCCATTCCGCATTTCTCGAAATTTCGCAATTATTTTGCATTATAAAATATCACGAATATTCTGAGCCAATCAGAGTGCTTCATTCCGCATTTCTTGAAATTTCGCAATTATTTTGCATTATAAAATATCACGAATATTCTGAGCCAATCAGAGTGCTCCTTCCGCATTTGCCGAATATTCGCAATTATTTTGTATTGTAATATATCACGAATATTCTGAGCCAATCAGAGTGCTCCTTCCGCATTTGCCGAATATTCGCAATTATTTTGTATTGTAATATATCACGAATATTCTGAGCCAATCAGAGTGCTCCTTCCGCATTTGCCGAATATTCGCAATTATTTTGTATTGTAATATATCACGAATATTCTGAGCCAATCAGAGTGCTCCTTCCGCATTTGCCGAATATTCGCAATTATTTTGTATTGTAATATATCACGAATATTCTGAGCCAATCAGAGTGCTCCTTCCACATTTGCCGAATATTCGCAATTATTTTGTATTGTAATATATCACGAATATTCTGAGCCAATCAGAGTGCTCCATTCCGCATTTCTCGAAATGTAATTCGCATTCGCAATTCGCATTCGCAATTTGCATTCGCGATAGCGAAATTTCGCAATCATTTCATTTCCAAAAAATATCGCGAATATTCGCATTTAACGAATATATCTCGAATATTCGACTATATATTCGAGATATATCGCGAAATCGAATATGGCATATTCTGCTCAACACTAGTAAACACACTTTAAATACACATAATTATACTGTATCTCCTGCATTAGGTTCAGCAGTCTGAAGGAAAGGAGGAAACCATTCAGCACTAGGATGAAGGAATACGGCCCTACGTTAATCATCCTACCAGCATTCTCTTACTTGCAGAACACAGAGGTCTCCCTCCGGACACTGTACACCATCAATGACTTTGACTTGAACAGCAGAGCTGTCTTCTTCAACCCAGACTACCTCAAGAACTTGGCGGTCTACTGGAAACGTATCGGTATCAGGGCTCCTCGGCTGTCTTCTGGGCTTATGTTGGCGAGTGCGGCCATTGAAATTTGCGACGAGGTGACGGCCTATGGCTTCTGGCCCTTCCCCCAAGACTTGGACGGAGTTCCAATTCCTCACCACTATTATGACAACGCTCTACCAACTCCTAAATTTCACGCCATGCCCGAGGAATTTTATCAATACCTACAAATGCACGTTCGAGGGTCTCTACGCCTGAACCTGGGACAATGTTAAATGTTCTGTGCAGCACACAAAAACTACCTTATATACTCGAGTATGAGCCAAGTTTTTTTAGCCCTTTTTTTTCCCCCATCATTTTTTTTTACTCAGTATAAAACAGAAACACATACGTGTCAAAGATATCGACACAAGAACATGTACAAACAGGCAAACATGACAGGTACCAAAAATAGGATACGACATAAGATTTTAAACATACAATAAAAGACCACAACCGAATTGTATGGTATAACAGAAGCATAAAGGGGCGGAGGATCACACTTTCTATTCTGCCCTCCTCCCCGAAAGGCGTATTAGAACGATCGCGGTCAGGATCTAAGATGCAACGTATCACAACATAGCATGAAACTTGAAACTGAAGAAAGGCACCCTCAGAGAGAGAGAGAAGGACAGAAAGAAAGAGATAACGAGAGAAAAAGAAAGGAATGAGAGAGAGGGGAAGAGAAGAAAGAGAAAAAAGAAAGAGAGAGAAAAAAAAGGGGGGAGGAGAAACAAAGAAATTCCTAGGGAAGGGGGTAGAGGCAGGGGAAGGGCCGAATAAGAGGGGGACATGAGTGGATTTGCACCCGCCCCCCCTCCCACACAAACTCAAGCACAACGGCAAACGCAATGCCGCGGTCAAACAGCAACCCTACAAGACAAGCTGAAGGTATCTAGCAGTGGTTAAAAAATAGGTCCAACAGGCCCACGTTGTTGAAAATTTATGAATCATGTCCTGTGAAATGTATATCAGTTCCTCCATTTCTTTAATAGTAGAAATCTTTGCAAACCATTCCCTTACCGTCGGGGCGTGGGTAGGACGCCAATGTCTGGGGATACACAATCTGGCAGTGTTTACCATATGCATGGCCAAGGACTTATAGTAATCTTTTTTGGGCAGCGAGGTGTGGTGCAACAAGAATTGGGTCGGGGGAAAAGTCAAGGGTATAGGTGGTGATGTGAGAAATTAGACTGTGGACCTCCATCCAAAAGGACTGGAGGATCTCACAGTCCCACCACACGTGGAGCATAGTGCCAACACCCGACCCACATCTCCATCATGTATCCGGAATACTAGGAGAAAATTTGTGTAAGCCCTTTTTTTTAAGGCTGAAAATACCCCCCTCGGCTTATACTCGAGTCTGTGTACCTGAAATTATTGAGAGGCTTCGGGGGTCCATTGTTTAAAAGTTGCCGTCTCCTCCTGGTCCTTTCCATGATAGGTGTTTCTCAGCGGACACAGTTCCACCTATCATGGACACTCTCTCATCCTAGCACTCAGTTTCCCAGCAGACACCGTGTTCAGTGTTCCACCTATGACGGACGTCTTTTCATCCTCGGACAAGAGAATGTCCGTGATTGGCGGAACACTGAACACAGTGTCTGCTGGGAAACTGAGTCTGAGGATGAGAGAACGTCTGTGATAGGCGGAACACTGAACACAGTGTCTGCTGGGATACTGAGTCCGAGGATGAGAGAACGTCCGTGATAGGCGGAACTGTGTCTGCTGAGAAACGCCCATCACGGAAGGGACCTGGAGGAGACTGCGACTTTTAAACAATGAATGGACGCTCGCAGCCTGTCAATTTCAGGTACACTGACTCTGGCACAGTGAGGCTGCAATGAGCACAGTGAGTATGGGCACAGTGAGGTTGCAATGGGCACAGTGAGGTTGGCACAGTGTGGTTGCAATGTGCACAGTGAGGTTGGCACAGTGAGGTTGCAATTGGCACAGTGTGGTTGCAATGGGCACAGTGAGGTTGGCACAGTGTGGCTGCAATGGGCACAGTAAGGTTGACACAGTGAGGTTGTAATGGGCACAGTGAGGTTGGGCACAGTGAGGTTGGCACAGTGTGGTTGCAATGGGCACAGTGAGGTTGGCACAGTGAGGTTGCAATGGGCACAGTGAGGTAGGGCACAGTGAGGTTGCAATGGGCACAGTAAGGCGTGCAAATGGGCACTGTTGACCCTCTTTTCCGCTTACAGTAGCTGCTGCATTCTCACCCTAGGCTTATACTCGAGTCAATAAGTTTTCCCATTTTTTTGTGGTAAAATTAAGTACCTTGGCTTATATTCGGGTCGGTATTTACTCTAGCATATACGTAATAAAGGCAGCCCATTTATTGAATAATATAAATACAGGAAGCTTATAGCACTGGACTGTTGATTTCAGATGATTAAAGCGGATGGTTCACCAGAAAAAAATATTAAAAGCCAGCAGCAACAAATACTGCAGCTGCTGACTTTTAATATTAGGACACTTACCTGTCCTGGAGTCCAGCGGGGTCCGCAGCAGAGGACGAGCGATTGCTCGTCACCCTGCTGCTCCCCTCTCCATCCACGGTGAGGGAACCAGGAAGTGAAGCGCTGTGGCTTCACTGCCCGGTTCCCTACGGCGCATGCGCGAGTCGCGCTGCGCCCGCCGATTGGCTCCCGCTGTGTGCTGGGAGCCGAGAGTTCCCAGCACACAATGGGGGGGCGACGGGATGTCGCCAAAAAACCCGACTTTTGCCCGAGACTGCGGGCCGGAAGTGGTTGCAGATACCTGTCTTTCGACAGGTATCTGCACCCCCCTCCTCCCTGAAAGGTGTCAATTGTGACACCGGAGGGGGGGAGGGTTCCGATCAGCGGATATTCACTTTAGGGTGGAGATCCGCTTTAAGATTTCTATACATGTTAAAGTGTTACTAAACCCAGTAATATGAATAGTTCCTCTGCCCCCCCCCCCCCCCCCTCACAGTGCCCACAGCTTATAAATCTTCTTTTTACATTAAAATATTGCCACTATATACCTTTTCTGCTGATCTGTACACCACAGTCACATGATAAACTGCACAGTTTGTCCAGTGCTGAGTTTTTTTAGGTAGGAGGAGATTTCCACTACAGCCTGTATACATGCCCACATCTGTGATGTCAATATCATGGGACCTGAATAGTTCAACTTCAACAGGAAATGTTCTCTCTCCAGCAATGGAGACTAAACTGAGCATGTGCAGGATGACTACCCTCACTGTTTTTTTATGGCCTTGCCATGAGAGGGAAGGCTCCGTCTATATAGGATCAAAGAGCCTTTTTACACAATGCCGAGGATTAACAGTGAGTATAACAAGCATGTTATGCTGCATATACAGACAGATTTTACAGTTGGAAGGTTTAGTAACACTTTAAGCTATAGACTTTGGCTGTAAGTTGAGCTGAAGAAAAAAACTTGAATGATGTTTTATTTGGACCCAGTTTCATGGATTCTGAGGTCTTGAGCCATATTATTTATGGTGGATTGGTTTTCCGAAAGGTTTATGGGAGCCATGTGACCAATGAAAGACAACTAGAAACGTTCTCTGGTACAAAAAGTGTTAATTCTCTTGACAACGTCTGTTCAGACGAAACGTACGTTGGGGTAAGGTGGAGCATGTGCCGACGTTATCCTCTCCTAGCTGGAGCTGGCTCTAGCAGCGTATGAGTTTGGATTTTTTTGCATGTTAACAAGAGATTCAATCTGTAAGTAGCTTTTCGTGTTTTAATCAATAAATGTTAAGCAACGTCACACTATCGGAGGTCTCTCTCTCCTTTATTGAGCCTTATAGACTTACAGGATGAGGATTCCATAGTTCCAGTTTGGTGTGGAGTACCGCTGACACCCTCCGATCGGATGATCCATTGTTATACTACTGTGCCTTGCCAGACCTCCTATAATTTGGGGTCGGCAGCTTGATTTACCTAGGTGGTGGGTTCACTGATCATATTTAGTTACAGAAGCTTGTGTGGACATCATTGGTTGAGCACACTGGACTGGATACATTCTGAATACATCTATGAATTGATACGGTGTTTCATTTTGTATTTATTTATTGTTCCTGAAATCCTTCACACACATCCTGCTCATCTCTAGCTCCCTTGTTACTCTCTCCCATCCTCTGGAACTCCCTGCCCCAGTATGTCCAATCTGCCCCTAACCTCTCCACCTTTAGGAGATCTCTGAAAAAGCATTTATTCAGGGAAGCCCATCCCACACCCACCTAACAACTGTCCCCGAGCCACCCCCAACAAATCATTCCCCGCAGCTAATAAAATGGTGGCCATTGCAATATTTTATGTCACTCTGTATTTGCACAGAGGTGTTTCAAACGCAATTTAAAAAATAAAAATAAATAAAAACTTTCACGATTAAAAAAAAAAAAACAGTAAAATTAGCCCAATTTTTTGTATAATGTGAAAGATGATTTTACGCAGAGTAAATACCGTATTTATCGGGGTATAGCGCGCTCCCGTGTATAGCGCGCACCCCTAAAGTGGCCCCCATTCCTGTGAAAAAAAAACGTTTTTTGTTAGTTTTGTAGTTTTTTTGTACTTACAGTTTTGGTGTCTTGCGCGACGTTCATCGGCGGTCTCGTCGGGTCCGGCTGCGGCTTCGGGTGTCCTCTTCGTCGGGTCCGGCGTGGGTCTGCGGCTTCGGGTGTCCTCCTCGACGGGTCCGGTGTGCGTCTGCGGCTTCGGGTGTCCTCCTCGACGGGTCCGGTGTGCGTCTGCGGCTTCGGGTGTCCTCCTCGACGGGTCCGGTGTGCGTCTGCGGCTTCGGGTGTCCTCCTCGACGGGTCCGGCGTCCTTCTGCGGCGTCCTCCACGCTCGATCTCCGCTTTCCCGCGCCGAATTTTGAATACTCCGCCTGCATATACCGAGCGCAGTACACTCGTGTATAGTCGGGCAGGCTCGGCTACTCTCGCGCTCACGTCCTGTACGTCCAGGACGTGAGCGCGAGAGTAGCCGAGCCTGCCCGACTATACACGAGTGTACTGCGCTCGGTATATGCAGGCGGAGTATTCAAAATTCGGCGCGGGAAAGCGGGTATCGGCGTATATCGCGCACCCAGGGCAAAAAAGTGCGCGGTATACGCCGATAAATATGGTAGATACCCAACATGTCATGCTTCAAAATTGCTCACACTCGTGGAATATCGACAAACGACGGTATGTAAAAATCTCCATTTTTTTACAGGTTACTAGTTTAGAGTTACAGAGAAGGTCTAGTGCTAGAATTATTGCTTTCACTATAATAGTTATGGCGATACCTCACATGTGTGGATTGAACACCGTTTATATATGTGGGTGGGACTAATGTATGCGCTCGCTTCTGAGCGTAAGCTCGAAAGGGACAGGGCACTTTTTTATTTATCGCTCTACCTTTATTTTTTTAAACTGTCCCCTTCAAAAAATATATATATCACTTTTATTCCTATTACAAGGAATGTAAACATCCCTTGTAATAGAAATAAGCATGACAGGTCCTCTTCATTGAGAGATCTGGAGTCAAAAAGACCTCAGATCTCATATTTACAATTAAAAGCAAAAAAAAAAAAAAACATTTAACTTTACATTTACTAATAAAATGTTATTATTATTATTATTATTATTATTAATATTATTATTAGTATACAGGATTTATATAGCATCAACAGTTTGCGCAGCCCTTTACAACATCAGGGAGGACAGTAGAGTTACAGTACAATTCAATACAGGAAGGAACAGAGGGCCCCCTGCTCGTTAGAGCTTACAATCTAAAAATAAAATCTCCTTTTAAATAGGGTGACCAGACATCCCCAGTTTCAGGGGACAGTCCCCTGATTGAGGACACTGTCCCAGGACCAAGTCTGTCCCTGGTTTTGTCCCCAGATTGGATTTATTAAGGGGGCAGGGGCAATTTCAAAGACAGTCAGTGCAGAATTAACCACTTAAGACCCGGACCAAAATGCAGGTAAAGGACCTTGCCCCTTTTTGCGATCCGGCACTGCGTCGTTTTAACTGACAATTGCGCGGTCGTGCGACGTGGCTCCCAAACAAAATTGGCGTCCTTTTTTCCCCACAAATAGAGATTTCTTTTGGTGGTATTTGATCACCTCTGCGGTTTTTATTTTTTGCGCTATAAACAAAAATAGAGCGACAAATTTTAAAAAAAATGCAATATTTTTTACTTTTTGCTATAATAAATATCCCCCAAAAATATATAAAAAAAACATTTTTCCTCAGTTTAGGCCGATACGGATTCTTCTACGTATTTTTGGTAAAAAAAAAAAATCGCAATAAGCGTTTATCGGTTGGTTTTCGCAAAATGTATAGCGTTTACAAAATAAGGGATAGTTTTATTGCATTTTTATAAAAAAAAATTTTTTTACTACTAATAGCGGCGATCAGCGATTTTTTTCGTGACTGCGACAATATGGCGGACACTTCGGACAATTTTGACACATTTTTGGGACAATTGTCATTTTCACAGCAAAAAATGCATTTAAATTGCATTGTTTACTGTGGAAATGACAGTTGCAGTTTGGGAGTTAACCACAAGGGGGCGCTGTAACTTTCGCTGTGACTGTGTGTGTGTGTGTTTACAACTGTAGGGGGGTGTGGCTGTAGGTGTGACGTCATCGATCGCGTCC
The DNA here is from genome assembly GCA_029574335.1 of Rana kukunoris. Taxonomy (NCBI): domain Eukaryota; kingdom Metazoa; phylum Chordata; class Amphibia; order Anura; family Ranidae; genus Rana; species Rana kukunoris. The sequence continues at coordinate 540,519,182 of CM056051.1, read as the reverse complement.
CCCTATTACAGGGATGACGCGATCGATGCTGCGGCCACAGAGAAGCACTGGGAAGCCGTGTGTACACAGGGCTCTCCCCGTTCTTCCGCTCCGGGGACGGATCGCCGCACTGCAGCGGCGATCGGGTCCGCGAAACCCGCGGTCCCGGTCCTGGAGCTTCGGACCGGGTCACGGGAGCGCACCGCGGGCGCGCGCCTGTGACCCACGGCTGGGTACTAAAATCAACGTATATATACGTTGATGTGCCCAGCCGTGCCATTCTGCCGACGTAAATGTGCAGTAGGCGGTCCTTAAGTGGTTAAAATAGAAAAAAATAGAATTACACCCCCCCCCCCCCCCCGCTCCGCCGTGCCTACTAGCATAGGGGTTTTTTTTTTTTCCATTTTCTGTGCCCCTTTCGGATGATCATGTGCTGGTCGGAGCGGAGGGAATATTTCTTCAGCTTCGCTCGCATGTTCTTCTGCCTTAGCTCAAATCCTGGCCAGCCGCCTGCCTATCTCCCTGCCTTCCCTGGCAGAGTGATTCTCCTCCGCTCCCCCTTCAGTAGTACCCGGGGGCCGAAGAGTAAGACTTGAGAGGCTGTGAGGTGGGCGGCGATTGTTGCCAAAGAAGAAATATGTCCCCGGATTTCGTTTTAAAAATCTGGTCACCTTACTTTTAAAGCCACCAGACTTCGCTCCGGTCCTCCAAGGGAATAGAGTTGAGTAGGGGCTATGTTACCCTCTCTCGACTTCCTGCCCATCACGCCACTGGATTGGATCATTTCCGCCGATACCGATGTCTCCGGTAAGCTGGGAAAATGACTAGGAAGCAAAAGGAGGGGGCACCTCTCCGGCTGCCCATAAATCCTGTGGCTAATCCTCTGCCAGGACCAACTTTATGTTAAAGAGGATCGCCCACTTTTAAAAAAAAAATACCGGGGTTATGGCAGCGAGCTGCTGCCATAACCATGGTTTATAATGTCAAAGTAATGATATATATATACACACAGGGATGGACTGGCCATAGGGACTACAGGGAGTTTCCCGGTGGGCCGATGGCTCAGTGGGCCGTTTAAAAAAAAAACAGACTCTCTCAGCCCCCTCCTCTGTCTCTCTGAGCCCCCTCTGTCTCTGTGACCCCCCTCTGTCTCTGTGACCCCCCTCTGTCTCTGTGACCCCCCTCTGTCTCTCAGACCCCCCTCTGTCTCTCAGCTCCCTCCCTCTGTCTCTCAGCTCCCTCCCTCTGTCTCTCAGCTCCCTCCCTCTGTCTCTCAGCTCCCTCCCTCTGTCTCTCAGCTCCCCCCTCTGTCTCTCAGCTCCCTCCCTCTATCTCTCAGCTCCCCCTGTCTCTCAGCTCCCCCCCCCCCCCTCTGTCTCTCAGCTCCCTCTTCTGTCTCATTCACTCCCTAACTCTTAGGCTGCTTTCACACGGGGGCGGGCATTGACGGTAAAACACTGCTGTCATTTTAGCTGCACTATTAGGCGTCTAGCAGTCTCTTTTAACCCCCCCTCCCCTAGCAGCCGAAATCATTTCAATGGGGTGGGGGGGGGGGGCAGCATTTAATTGAATTAAAGTGGGCCGGTCTGGATGAAGTCCAGGGCCAAATTTTTGTCCCAGTCCAGCCCTGTATACACGCACAGTAGGTGGTCCGGAAGTTCCAGAATGGCCTGATCTTACTCTGTATTAGATACAGATGTTCTGATGTATCATTCATATTTACAATTCCATTATATAAATATGATGATCACTCACGTAACGCTATGATGGTATACCCTCAAGCATGCCAAGCTTTCTGAGGAGACTGCAAAGGGTTAAAAACTGTTGTATGTGATCAGGTCAGCCGCCCCACCCTCCGACACAGACATGTCTGCGAGATAACAGCCTCAAATATATTTCATATATCCTGGTGTTACCTTATCTTCATACGCCAGAGAGATCACTATGAGTTTTCCATCTACGTTTACTCAAATAGTCCACACTGGCTGAAGGGAAAGAAAAGGAAGGACATTCACATGCTCAATTGTATATATTTTATATATATATTAGGGCTGTTACTGATTAACATTTTTGTGTTCGATTAATCGTTTTTTTTTTTTAATCGATCAATCGACTAATTTCGATTAATTATAACACACATACAGATCCAACTACTTTTTGCTGATCTCCTTGCAGGCTGATTCCCAGTGCAGCTCCAACCACTGGAAAAATGGACAGCAGGATACAAAAACACACACAAAGGCAGCGCTCGATGGGAATAGCATTAAAAATGTTATAATCTTCAAGTAGGTAACAAATTAAATATTGCACTGGAGATAAAATCGATGTAGCTACATAAACTGTAAAAATGTAATAATACCAAACGGTACCAAAAGCAGTCATAAAAACATGTAACTAAGTATGCTAATGGTATAAAAATGTGTACAACGATGCCACTGCTGAATCCAGATGAGGAGAGGTTGACATTAGTCCGTCGGCATGTAGATGTCCCATGAAGGGAACTATCACAACTCCCAGTGGATGGTTGTAGAATCCCAGGTCGATAGAGGGAAGTGATGGAGGGAAGGGATAGAGGGAAGTGTAACAGCCCTTGCGTGTGGCAGATAGTAAGGTCCCGCCGGCATGCAGATATGAAGGCACAGCAAAGGAGCCCTTCAGATGGACACGGCAAGCCCCGCCGGTGTCTGTGACGTTACCGGATCTCCGACGGAACTCTCTGAAGGCCCAGAAGTTGGCGGAGAGGTGAGTACCAATCAAAAGAATTTTGATCGATCAAAAAAATGTGAGATTAATCGATGAATTAAAAGTTAATTTTATATATATATATATATATATATATATATATACACACACACACACACACACACACACACACACACACATACATACATACACACAGTATCTCACAAAAGTTAGTACACCCTCACAATTTTGTAAATCTTTTCTTCTATCTTTTCATGTGACAACACTGAAGAAATTACACTTTGCTACAATGTTGTGTAGTGAGTGTACAGCTTGTATAACAAGTGAAAATTTCCAAATTGGGCCCAATTATGCATTTCCCCTCCCCGGTGTCATGTGACTAGTTAGTGTTAGTGTTACAAGGTCTCAGGTGTGAATTGGGAGCAGGTGTGTTAAATTTGGTGTTATCGCTCTCACTCTCTAATACTGGTCAATGGAAGTTCAACATGGCACCTCATGGCAAAGAACTCTCTGAGGATCTGAAAAAAAAGAATTGTTGCTCTACATAAAGATGGCCTAGGCTATAAGAAGATTGCCAAGGCCCTGAAACTGAGGTACAGCACAGTGGCCAAGACCATACAGCGGTTTAACAGGACGGGTTCCACTCAGAACAGGCCTCGCAATGGTCAACCAAAGGAGTTGAGTGCACGTGCTCAGCGTCATATCCAGGGGGTTGTCTTTGGGAAGTAGACGTATGAGTGTTGCCAGCATTGGGGGCAAGGGCCTTATCCCCACAACCCTTGCCCGGTGGTTGTGGGGGTCTGTGGGAGGGGGCATATCGAAATCTGGAAGCCCCAGTTCCTGGCCCCCCCAATGTGAATTGGTAACGGGATACATTGTATCCCCACCATTTCACCCCATTTTCTGAACAAAAAAGGTAAAAAAACACACACACACACACACACAGCTTGAGACAAGTCCTTTAATAATAATAAAAAAAAATTCCAGCGCTATAAATCCTTCTACGATCCAGACGAACGAACGATACAGTCTCCTCCGAGGCTCCCAGCCGAATGACACACTACCCGTCTGACAGTTCTTATATAACAGAGGGCTGGGCCACCTGTGACTTGGACAGGTGATCCCGCCCCCCCCTGTGATGCAACTGGGGTTTATGGTGGTTTTTCTGTGGCGTCACGGGAATCCTGGTTCGTTACGGGGGGCGGGGACACCCGTCTACGTCATAGTGGCCCCGCCCTCGGTTATATAATAACTGTTCAGCCAGGAGCCTCGGAGGAGGCTGTATCGTTCATAGCGGCGGGTCCGGGTCATAGAAATATTTACAGTCCTGGATTTTTTTTATTTTTTATCAAAGGACTTGTCACAAGCTATGTGTGTGGTTTTTTTTACCTTTTTTTTTACTTTTGTGTGTGAAATGGTAGGGGTACTCGTTACGAATTCACATAGGGGGCAGCATCTGGGGGTCCCCTTTGTTTAAGGGGCTTCTGGATTCCGATAAGCCCCCACCCGCAGACCCCCACAACCACAGGGAAAGGGTTGTGGGGATGAGGCCCTTGTCCCCATGTTGAGGTCATGTGGCCTGGTACGGTGCAGGAGGGGGGGATTTTTAATCCCCCCTCTTTTCCTGCGGCCTGCCAGGTTGCAGGCTTGGATAAGGGTCTGGTATAGTTTTTGGGGGGGAACACCATGCCATTTTTTTTCAATTTGGTGCAGAGTTCCCCTTAAAATTCATACTAGACCGGAAGGGTCTGGTACGGATTTTTGGGGGGAACACCACGCCATATTTTTTAATTTCGGTCCAGGGTTCCCCTTAATATCGATACAAGACCTGAAGGGCCTGATATGGAATGTTTTTTATTTTGGTTTGGGGTTTTGCTGTCCTTTTTAATGACTTTTATCTGTATTGCCGGGACCCGACAATTCATTACAGTGGCGATCAGTTTTAAAGGACTTGTTTTCCTTTAGAAATTTCATTCTGTGCAGGGACTATTCTAAGCACGAGAAACATGCACTACTTTACAGGCATACTACAGACACCCCCCCGTCACTTTTATTGTTTCACTTTAAGCATTAATAAAATCACTGCTTCCGAAAAAACTGCCATTTTTAAAACACTTTTTAGGACAATAACTTGCATATTAACCTTTGAAATTAGCACTTTTGTTTTTTTATGTTCGTGTCCCATAGACTTTAAGGCTCCATTCACATCTGAGCAACAAATCGCCTGTCGCCCGACGCTCATGCCGCTGGAGGGGCGAATCCCCATTCATGTCTATAGAGATGGTTCACATCTCTGAAACGCCGAACGCCTGTCGCCTGAAAAAAAGTCCCGGACCCTTTTTTTCAGGCGACATTGGCGTTCGGCCATAGACATCAATGGGGATGATTTGAAAAAAAAAAATGAATGTAATCGCGGCAAGTAAAGCAGCGTACGCTGCTTTACTTGTCGCTCAGATGTGAATGCAGCCTAACGGTGTTTGCGTGTTCGAACAAATTTTTTGCCTGTTCTGGTGCGAACCGAACCGGGGGTGTTCGGCTCATCCCTACTCACTACTGTGTTCATTCAGGGTGGTGTGTTCATTCAACATGGTGATCCCCTCACTCACCATCCCGAAATAACCTACCTGTGTGCCCTCAGTTGCTGGTGGGAGTGCAGAGGAGGGAAAATGGCAGCGCTGTGGGGGAAAAGGGGCACACAGGTGTCCCAGACAGCAGGGGGAATTTGGAGCAGATACTAGAACCAATCCTTCCTGCAGTGCAGCCAGAGGAAGAAAAGAAAAGTAGAAACCGGCAGCACTACACAAGAGTCACAAGTGTCAGCAATAATGTAGTACTGCTGCCCCTCCTGCTCGGCAGGTGCCCACACCCCCCCTTTAAACTGATGAGGCCTTGGCCCAGTACAGGAGGGCGGGCTGGACTGCCTCATCAGCGACCCTGGTGCCAGGATTTGAAGTGGTTAAAACTTAAGACACCTTTCACACTGGGTCCTGCTAGCCGCACCTTTGGAGCGGTGTGTATACCGCTCCTCCACCACTCCTGCCCATTGAAATCAATGGGGCACCGCGGCTATACCACCGGCAAAGCGTCTCTGCAGTAAAACCGCCCCGCTAGTGACAGAATAGAGCTTATAAGGTGAAATACAGTATTTAGAAAGCCGACAGGCTGTTTAGATGTTGAATTTTAAAAATAGAGGCAAACCTGCTGATCTCACAGGTTTACTTATCTGGCAGAACACCGCTGCTGTTGTAATTCAACATGTCAGAGGGATTTCTAAATACTGTATTTTACCATATATGCTCTTTGTCCTGTTAAAAATAACTGTGAAATGCAAAACTCCAGCGGGTGTAACAAGATGTCCGCTTGCCCCTCTTCTCCGTGTATTATATATTGTGGAGGAGTGCAGGGCGTAGCAAGATATTAGCGATAAAACATCACTTCTGTTTCCAATTCTGACGGGTCAACATATCTGACAGAACACTGGAACAAAATAAAATTGGACCAAGTGCAGTTCAGCTCTTGTATTTTATAGACATGTGCACACTGAAATTGTTTCGTAATTTTGTTTTCGTTCGAAAAATAAATTTATTTAGTTACTCCCGAAATTCGTTTTTATTTATTTTGTTTTTCGTTAAAAAAAAAAATGTGTCCGAAAATCCAAATTAAGGTCGAATCTGTCATTGAAGGCTGATGGTGTCTGTCGAATGTTCTAAAAAAAAAAAAGAAGAATCGACAGAACCTTTAAAAAAAAAAAAAATTGACTCTTCATGTCTCTCTATGTCGAATCTTCATGTATGTCTATGTCGAATCTTCATGTCTCTCTATATCGAATCTTCAGGTCTCTCTATGTCGAATCTTCATGTCTCTCTATGTCGAATCTTCAGGTCTCTCTATGTCGAATCTTCAGGTCTCTCTATGTTGAATCTTCAGGTCTCTCTATGTCGAATCTTCAGGTCTCTCTATGTCGAATCTTCATGTCTCTCTATGTCGAATCTTCATGTATGAATGAATGAATGAATGAATGAAAACTTGTATAGCGCGGCACATGCGAACTGAATCGCCTCTGGGCGCTTGTTGTTCCTGTCTCCTTTGATATCAAAAGAGAAAAGTCTTGACCTTTTTCCTAAATGCTAGGTGGTTCTCCTCCACCTTGGTTGGTTGGTAAAGCGTTCCATAGTCTGGGACCTTGGATCGCGAATCTTCTTTCTCCTTTGGACTTGAAGTTGGCTTTCGGAACCTGGAGCAGGTTCTGACTCGTGGATCGCAAAACGCGATTGGGATTATGCGCTTTTATTATTTCGCATAAATAAAGCGGGGCATTCTCATGGACACATCTATGCGTAAGACAGAGAGCTTTAAAAGCAATTCTGTCTTCAACTGGCAGCCAATGAAGGGCTCTCAGTGAAGGTGAGATGGATTCCCAGGGTTTTTTCCCAGTCACAAGTCTGGCGGCCGTATTCTGAACGACTTGCAGACGAGCGATTTGGTACTTGGGGAGGCCGAGGTAAAGGGCATTTGCATAATCCAGCCTGGAGTTTACAATAGCTCCCACCACGACCGCTAAATCTTCTTTGGGGATGAACGGAGTGAGTCTGCGTAGTAGGCGCAGTAGATGGTGAGATCCGCTGACTACTGACCCTATTTGAGCGTCCATTGTCATAAAGGAGTCAAAAATGACCCCTAGGCTTTTGACTTTGGCGCTAGGGGTGATGATTTTGCCCAAAATAGGCGGGGGGGTCCACGCTGTTGAAAGTTGATTCCTGCGCTTGGCGTGAAACAGAAGAAGTTCTGTTTTTGCTCCATTGAGTTTAAGATAACTCTTTGTCATCCAGTCCTCTATCAAAGAGAGACATGTCTCTAGATTGAGGTGGTGATCCTGTCTGTTGCAGATACGGAAATACAGTTGCGTATCATCTGCATATGAGTGGTAGAGCAGTTTTTGGCTGCTGATAATCTCAAAAAGAGGACGAAGATAAATGTTAAACAGCACTGGTGACAGAGGCGATCCTTGAGGGACTCCGCATGTTACTGTGCGTTTTTCAGACGTAAAAGGTCCTAACTTCACTGTTTGTGATCGGTTTTCCAAAAAAGAGGAGAACCAAGATAAATCGCTTTCTGCGACTCTGGCTACTTCAGCAAGCCGAGTCAGTAACAGATTGTGGTCTACAGTGTCGAAAGCTGCACTTAGGTCCAACAGAACCAGGAGACAAGATTCTCCTTTGTCTGCGGCCTTGAGAACATCGTCCCATACTTTCAGCAATGCTGTTTCCGTCCCATGTCCGGGACGGAAGCCTGATTGCAATGGGTCAAGTAGCTTGTAGGTATCTAGATGCTGTTGCAGCTGTTGTACCACTACTTTTTCCATTATCTTAGAGAGTACGTTGAGGCTTGTTATGGGACGGCGGTGGAGTGGGTCCTTGGGGTCCAGGGAGGGTTTCTTCAGGATGGGTTGGATTATACCTTCTTTCAACTGTGAGGGCACTATGCCCTCCAAGAAAGACTGGTTGATAAGCTGCGTGATGGGAGGAGCCAGGATGTAGGCGCATTCCTTCAGCAGTTTTGTGGGGATAATGTCATTTGGCGCTGTGCCATTGCGCAGAGTACAAATGACATTCTTAGTGGTCTCGATGGAGATGGGTTCCAGGGTGAACTTACCTGATATAGGAGAATTACTATGGGTGCTGTGTGAGAGGCTGCGGGGGGGGCTGGGGGGAGAATTGTTTTGCTGAATGCTTTCGCGGATTGCCTTGATGCTTTCGCGGATTTTGATTTTATTAATGAAGCAATCCGATAGTTCATTGCAAAATTCTTGTGTGTCCGAACTGGGGGCTTCAATGCATCCTGGCTTCATGGTCTGGGTGACCATCTTGAAGAGTTCGCGGGGGCGGTTTAGGGCACCGTTGATAGCCTCCGAAAAATAATTTTTCTTGGCTTGGAAAATTCCTTTGTGGTATTTTCTTGTAGTCGCCTTGTAGATGGATAGGTTTAGCTCTGAAGAACATCTTTTCCAGGCAGATTCTGCCCTTCTGCGTTCTTGCTTCAGTAACGACAGCTGGTTATTAAACCAGCTGCGGTTGTTTTTCCGAATGAGGGTTCTTCGTTTTGGCGCTACCAAGTCGGCTGACTGTAGCATGGCCGAGTGTATGGCTTCCAATGTTTCAACGGCCGTTTGATGCGGCTGAGTTGTTTCTATTTTTTCCCTTAAAGTCGTTTTGAGGAGTTCCGAGTGGAGCTTCTTCTGACATCTAGTCCAGTGTATTGTCACTGGATTTGATGTTTTTGTTGCGGGGGGGATGGTGGAAATACTGAATATAATTGCATGGTGGTCTGTCCATGGCAATTTTTCATTTTCCCAAATTTTTATTTCCAGAGCTTGTCTGAAAATAAGATCAAGTGTGTGACCTGAAGCATGTGTGGGCCCACATACTAGTTGCTGCAATCCTAATCCTTCCAGGTGGTCAATACAGGCGTCTGCAATGGGGTCTTGTGAGGAGTTGGCCCAGAGATTGAAATCCCCGAGCAGCAAAAGATGTTTGCTGATGAGGGTATAAGTGGAGAAGAAATCCGTCCAAGATGATAGCAGCTGCGATTTTGGGCCGGGCGGCCTATAGCAGAGCAGAATGTGGACGGTCTCCTTTGAATTTGCTTGAAGTTGCAGAGTAAGGGTTTCCATGAATGGAAGAGGGTTTTGGCGGACTGGTTTGGTGATCGTGAGATGAGTCTTATAGATCACCGCCAGGCCGCCTCCTCTTTGCCCTATTCTGTTTTCTGTAATAATACTGTGAGCCAGCTCTCTGTAATAAAAAGACAATCTAGATCCTTTTGTTGAATGAAGTCGCGGATTTCTAGTCGGTGTTTTACTGCCGATCTTGTATTGATCAGAGCACATGATATGTGCTTGAGCTGGGGTAAATGACTGAAATGTCTGACCGTCGATCTATGATCGATTCTCAATAGTCGCTCAGTTCTTAGGGCTTTTTTGGTGATGGCTGGCAGTATTGCGGCGCATTGCCTCAAACTCCAAATGGTTTCGGCAGAATATTGCCTACATGCCATGATCGCCAATACACCGGGGGGGCGGGAGGGGGAGATTTTGGGGCAGTGGGGAGAGGAATTGGCTAAACTCCTCTCTCCCGGCTTGGTCCAGAGGAAGGCAAAAAACCCTGGCGGCGCTGTATGTCTATGTCGAATCTTCATGTCTCTCTATATCGAATCTTCAGGTCTCTCTATGTCGAATCTTCAGGTCTCTCTATGTCGAATCTTCAGGTCTCTCTATGTCGAATCTTCAGGTCTCTCTATGTCGAATCTTCAGGTCTCTCTATGTCGAATCTTCATGTCTCTCTATGTCGAATCTTCATGTATGTCTATGTCGAATCTTCATGTCTCTCTATGTCGAATCTTCAGGTCTCTCTATGTCGAATCTTCAGGTCTCTCTATGTCGAATCTTCAGGTCTCTCTATGTCGAATCTTCAGGTCTCTCTATGTCGAATCTTCAGGTCTCTCTATATCGAATCTTCAGGTCTCTCTATGTCGAATCTTCAGGTCTCTCTATGTCGAATCTTCAGGTCTCTCTATGTCGAATCTTCAGGTCTCTCTATGTCGAATCTTCAGGTCTCTCTATGTCGAATCTTCAGGTCTCTCTATGTCGAATCTTCAGGTCTCTCTATGTCGAATCTTCATGTCTCTCTATGTCGAATCTTCATGTATGTCTATGTCGAATCTTCATGTCTCTCTATGTCGAATCTTCAGGTCTCTCTATGTCGAATCTTCAGGTCTCTCTATGTCGAATCTTCAGGTCTCTCTATGTCGAATCTTCAGGTCTCTCTATGTCGAATCTTCAGGTCTCTCTATATCGAATCTTCAGGTCTCTCTATGTCGAATCTTCAGGTCTCTCTATGTCGAATCTTCAGGTCTCTCTATGTCGAATCTTCAGGTCTCTCTATGTCGAATCTTCAGGTCTCTCTATGTCGAATCTTCAGGTCTCTCTATGTCGAATATTCAGGTCTCTCTATGTCGAATTTTCAGGTCTCTCTATGTCGAATCTTCAGGTCTCTCTATGTCGAATCTTCATATCTCTCTATATCGAATCTTCAGGTCTCTCTATGTCGAATCTTCATATCTCTCTATATCGAATCTTCAGGTCTCTCTATGTCGAATCTTCATGTCTATGTCAAATCTTTTCTCTCTATGTCAAATCTTTTCTCTTTATGTAGAATACTATTGGACTAATAGAGTTAAGGTTAGGCACATTCGACCGCAACGAAAACGAAAATAAAGCATTTGTTTATGTCTGATCGTTCGGTTTTCGTTTCTTGTGCTTTCGTTATCGTTTTTTAAGACAATAACGAAAATACCTGAAATTCGGACGAAAATGCATTCGGACGAAAACAAATGCACATGTCTAGTATTTTATAAGTAAAAGGCTTCCTGCTTGAAGTAGAGAGATGGGAAGATGACATCATGGTCCCTATCTCAGCCAATCAGAGCAAGCCTTGTACTTATTCATAAAATACAATGACTGGGAATGACTGAGAGGTTTAGTTTTGGCATTTTGTGTTTTGGGGTGACAATGTTTTTCCCCTGGTCTCTCAGAGTGTCACATCTTTCCATTTTTCCACATATTTGGGGGCCCCCAGACATGACACAGTGGGATACAGGGCTGGCCTAGGACAATAATTTGGCCCTGGACTTCATCCAGACCGTCACATTTTAACTTCTTGAGGCCCGCGCTATAGCCGAATGACGGCTACAGCGCGGACCTGAATTTCCAACAGGACGTCAAAAGACGTCCGCCCCTTTGGGCGAACCCCGCGCGTGCTCCAGAGCGCGCAGCGGGGAAATTCTAATCTGGCCGTGTCCCTTGGACACAGCCAATCACAGATCGCTGCAAACGGCCAATCAGAGTGGCCGTTTGCTTTGCAATCTGTGTGGCCAATGGGAGATGATCTCAAATGTAAACATATGAGATCATCTCTCATTGCCGGCTCCTGTCACTAAGGGAAAGAGGAGACCGATCTGTGTCCCTTGTACATAGGGACATAGATCGGTCACCTCCCCCAGTCACCCCCCTCCACCTACAGTTAGAACACTATTGTAGGGTACACATTTAACCCCTTCCTCACCCCCTAGTGTTAACCCCTTCAATGCCAGTCACATTTATACAGTAATTAGTGCATATTTATAGCACTGATCGCAGTATAAATGTGAATGGTGCCAAAAATGTGTCAAAAGTGTCCGAAGTGTCCGCCACAGTCCCAATAAAAATCGCAGATCGCCGCCATTACTAGTAAAAAAATAAATAATAAAAAAATAATAATTCTGTCCCCTATTTTGTAGGCGCTATAACTTTTGCGCAAACCAGTCGCTTATTGCGATTTTTTTTTTGATTTTTTTTTACCAAAAATATGTAGAATACATATCGGCCTAGACTGAGAGAAAAAAAATGTTTTTTTTTTTTTTTAATTGGGCTATTTATTATAGCAACAAGTAAAAAATATTGTATTTTTTTCAAAATTGTCGCACTTTTTTGTTTATAGCGTAAAAAATAAAAACCGCAGAGGTGATCAAATAACACCAAAAGAAAGCTCTACTTGTGGGGAAAAAAGGACGTCAATTTTTTTTGGGAGCCACGTCGCACGACCGCGCAATTGTCAGTTAAAGCGACGCAGTGCCGGAAGCTGAAATTTCACCTGGGCAGGAGGGGGGTATATGTGCCCAGTAAGCAAGTGGTTAATTTGCCACCATTACTTTGACAGGCTGTCACTGAAACCGGCCCACTGAGCCATCGGCCCAAGAGGAAACTCCCAGTAATCCGATGGTCAGTACATCCCTGATGGGAGACCAGGGGAAGAGCGTTGTCACCCCATAACACAAAGTGCCAAATCAGCAGACCTCTATATTAGTATCAACAGCGCTACTCTGCCATTCACAAGGCAATGTTACATGCAATTTGTATTTGGGTTCCCAACTTCCCTCGAAGGGTTTCACAAAAGAGGTAGGTTACCCTGTGTCCTCCTAATACATCTCCTTGTGTTCAGCACATTAGTGCAGAGTTTGTGACTTAAAGCAACCATTTAGATGGTGTTGATGACTGTTGGCAGCACTGTGATGAATGTTGCCATTCATCATGTTCCCCGCCCTCTCCATCTTTGTTTTCCTATGTGCCCTACATATTACCAGCTTAATGTATGAAGGGTCTCTGTAGATACCATCATCTCTGGTGGAGAAGCTGAGAAGGTTGAGATTGGAGAACATGATGTACAGTTATGTAAAAAGTGACCCTAAAGCCCCATACACACTATCAGTTTTCCTGACGGTTTTCTCATCAGGTTTACCAAAACCATGTAGTACAAGGGCCTGCCTGATAGCATACAAATTGAAACTCTAAGGCCCCGTACACACGATCGGATATATCCGATGAAAACGGTCCGCGGACCATTTCCATCGGATATGTCCGATCGGGAGTTTGATCCGATGGCGTGTACACACCATCGGATCAAATTCCCCGCCGCCGGACGGCGCGGTGACGTAGTGGTGACGCGGCGGTGACGTTGACGCGGCCGCGTCACCGCACCAGGAAGTAAAACACTTCCGCGCATGCGCCGAATCCATTCGGCAGCGGCGCGGCGGCGGTGGGGGCCGACATGTCTGCTGGTAAGTGTACTAACCAGCAGACATGTCGGGCGGACAGATTCCCACCGGATAGATTTCAAAGCTTGCTTTGAAATCTGTCGGGTGGACAAATCTGTCCGCTAGCCCATACACACGAGCGGAGATGTCTGCTGAAACGGTCCATCGGACCGTTTTCAGCGGACATATCCCCTCGTGTGTACGCGGCCTAAGGCCTCGTACACACGAGGCAATAGATTTGTTCAAAACGGTCTGTCTGACCGATTTGAACAAATCTGTCTCTTTAGATTTTGGTTTGCTCGCGTGTACACACGAGCAAACCAAAATCCCCACCAGCAGACGGCGCGCTGACGTGTCGGTGACGTGGCGGTGACGTTGACGCCGCCACGTCACCGCACCAGGAAGTAAAACACTTCCGCGCATGCGCCGATATTGTGTCAATCTCGCTCCCTTTCTCGGCGAGATTGAGCACTTGCGAGCCCCATCGCGGGAGCCAGCGCCGAGCTGGCTTGCCGCGATGGAGACAAAGCCGTCATAGAAGCGACGGGGATCCGACGCGGATTCCCGCCAATTCTACACGTGGGCGGAGTTTGTTATGAATCCTGAGAAGGAAGTCCCCGCCGGATTTTAAATAAAAATCCGGCATGGGTTCCCCCCTCAGGAGCATAACGGGCCCTTAGGTCTGGTATGGGTTGTAAGGAGACCCCCCTACGCCGAAAAAACGACGTGGGGGTCCCCCCACAATCCATACCAGACCCGTATCCAAAGCACGCCGGCCGGCCGGTCAGGAGGGAGTGGGGGGCGAGCGAGCGCCCCCCCCTCCTGAGCCGTACCGGGCAGCATGCCCTCAACATTGGGGGGTCAGGTGCTCTGGGGCAGGGGGCGCACTGCGGCCCCCCACCCCAGAGCACCCTGTCCCCATGTTGATGAGGACAGGGCCCCTTCCCGACAACCCTGGCCGTTGGTTGTCGGGGTATGCGGGCGGGAGGCTTATCGGAATCTGGAAGCCCCCTTTAAAAAGGGGGCCCCCAGATACCGGCCCCCCACCCTAAGTGAATGAGTATGGGGTACATTGTACCCCTACCCATTCACCTGCAAGAAAAGTGTAAACACAAATAAACCACACAGTGTATTGAAATATTTTATTAGTTGGCCGCCGGGGGGGGGGTGTGTATGATCGCTTTTATAAAAGCGCCCCCCTCCGGGGGGCTTCTGCGGGGGGGGGGTGGGTGCCGCTGTTCTTCACCGCCGTCTGGTTCTCTTCCGCCGCCGGGGGGGCGCTTTGATAAAAGCGCCCACCACCCGGCGGGCTTCCTTCGACATCTTCGGCGGCGGGGGGGGTCTTCTCCCACTCTCCAGGGTCTTCTCCCACTCTCCGGGGTCTTCTCCGGCTCTCCGGGGGTCTTCTCCGCTCTCCGGGGGTCTTCTTCTTCTTCAGGACTCGCCGCCGCTATCTTCGTGTGTTAGCTCAATTACTGGCGGCGGCGAGTCCCCTCTTCTGTGACGTCGTCTTCTTCTTCTTCTTCTCTTCTCCAGATGTTGACGCGACGCTTCCTTCCGCTGTTATGGCTGGCGCGCGGCTCGCAGCGAGCTATATAGGCCTGTCTTGTGACTTTGCAGTTCCATCATGCTCCGGTAGGTAGCACGTGGTACCTACCAGAGCATGATGGGACTGCGACGTCACAAGACAGACCTATATAACTCGCTGCGAGCCGCACGCCAGCCATAACAGCGGAAGGAAGCGTCGCGTCAACATCTGGAGAAGAGAAGAAGAAGAAGAAGACGACGTCACAGAAGAGGGGACTCGCCGCCGCCAGTAATTGAGCTAACACACAAAGATAGCGGCGGCGAGTCCTGAAGAAGAAGAAGACCCCCGGAGAGCGGAGAAGACCCCCGGAGAGCCGGAGAAGACCCCGGAGAGTGGGAGAAGACCCCCCCGCCGCCGAAGATGTCGAAGGAAGCCCGCCGGGTGGTGGGCGCTTTTATCAAAGCGCTCCCCCGGCGGCGGAAGAGAACCAGACGGCGGTGAAGAACAGCGGCACCCACCCCCCCGCAGAAGCCCGCCGGAGGGGGGCGCTTTTATAAAAGCGATCATACACCCCCCCCCCGGCGGCCAACTAATAAAATATTTCAATACACTGTGTGGTTTATTTGTGTTTACACTTTTCTTGCAGGTGAATGGGTAGGGGTACAATGTACCCCATACTCATTCACTTAGGGTGGGGGGCCGGTATCTGGGGGCCCCCTTATTAAAGGGGGCTTCCAGATTCCGATAAGCCTCCCGCCCGCATACCCCGACAACCAACGGCCAGGGTTGTCGGGAAGGGGCCCTGTCCTCATCAACATGGGGACAGGGTGCTCTGGGGTGGGGGGCCGCAGTGCGCCCCCTGCCCCAGAGCACCTGACCCCCCAATGTTGAGGGCATGCTGCCCGGTACGGCTCAGGAGGGGGGGGGGCGCTTGCTCGCCCCCCACTCCCTCCTGACCGGCCGGCCGGCGTGCTTTGGATACGGGTCTGGTTTGGATTGTGGGGGGACCCCCACGCCGTTTTTTCGGCGTAGGGGGGGTCTCCTTACAACCCATACCAGACCTAAGGGCCCGTTATGCTCCTGAGGGGGGAACCCATGCCGGATTTTTATTTAAAATCCGGCGGGGACTTCCTTCTCAGGATTCATAACAAACTCCGCCCACGTGTAGAATTGGCGGGGATCCGCGTCGGATCCCCGTCGCTTCTATGACGCACTTGCTGGAATGTGCTTTTACTATTCCAGCGAGTGCGAGATGTCGGCAGCCTGTCGCCGAGAATCAGCGCGATGCTGTCGTGCTATAAACACATTCTCGGCGGCAGGCACTGTAAGTGTACTAACCAGCAGACATGTCGGGCGGACGGGTTCCCACCCGATAGATTTCAAAGCATGCTTTGAAATCTGTCGGGTGGCCAAATCCGTCGGCTCGCCCGTACACACGATCGAATCTGTCTGCTGGGACGGTCTAGCAGACCGTTTCCAGCAGACAGATTTGATCGTGTGTACGCGGCCTTAAGGTTTGACCTCATATTAGATGGTTTTGGTAAACCTGAAGAGAAAACCGTCAGGAAAACTGATAGTGTGTATGGGGCTTAATACTGCTAGTATTTGATAGACTGAGGAAGGATTAGAACCACTGTTGGGTTTTTGCTTATATCTAAGGCTCCATTAGAAAGTTTTCCCTTCAATTCCTGTTCTGCTGACAATGTTTTACCAGACAGAGAGAAAGAGGAAGTCTCCAATGGGGACACATATAGTAATACACATTCTAAAGGGGTCCTAGCCTTCCCCTATTCCACAAAAGAAAATTGTTTTTTTATTTCTGTCTGTGTATCTATTGGGAAGTTCCTCTTACTGCCTTTTTTGGTTAAACATTGCTAGCAGGACAGAAAGTGAGAGTACATTTATCTAAATGAGTCCCAGATAGTTGTAAAAACCTGACCAGGGTTTCAACCCCTCCCAACTATGTGTAATACTAAGAAAAAAAAAAGTATTGGGTAGAAATACACTTTATTAAAGCATCACATTATGTACATTTCATAGATAGATAGATAGATAGATAGACCACACCAACGTTCACTGACCAATAGGAACATGTTACTCACTGATACTGCAATAATTGGACAGATATTCTACCCAATCATAGTGATCAATGAGTGACAGAGTGAGAAGTCTCACTTAAGCGGCGTACACACGACCGAGAAACTCGTCGGGCGAAACTCATCGTTCCGCCCGTCGAGTTTCCCGTTCAGCTGTCGAAAAGCTCGTCGAGCCAAATTTCCCCATAGAACAACGAGGAAATAGAGAACATGCTCTCTTTTTGGCTCGACGAGCTTCCCGACGGGTTGTTCGGCGAAAAGTGTACACACGACCGGTTTTCTCGGCAGAATACGTCTCCCATCGAGGTTCTTGCTGGATTCTGCCGAGAAACTCGGTCGTGTGTACATTTATTTATAGTAAAATAAACTACAAGACACTGACTTAAGCCCCACCCACTTCCTTATACTATTGGCTGAATATTTCACCAACCCCATCCCTCCTCCTTGTGATGTCACCAGTTTTATATCTTCTGATTCCCCCCACAGATGTTTATACAACCTCTCCCTACCAGTAAGCCAGCATGGAGGGGCTCAGTGAAGGTGGTGGTGAAGGTGCGGAGGTGTCGGATCGGGTCACGCAGATCATAAAAGGAGATCCGCCCGGCCTCATAATCCAGATATATCCCAACTCTGTTACTGGAGATATTGCAGAGTAAGGAGATCAGTTTACAGTCATGTATCACCCCATACAGATCACCATTCCTATACAAACACCAGGACTTGTTATTATTTCCAATCCATGACTGCACTCTTTGTGTCTTGTCTATACTGGGGTAACACATCCCCACTCTCCATCCATCTGATCCCCTGACATCCACTTCCCAGTAATGTCTCCCTGAGGAGAAACTCTGACTGCTCAACACCTGAGACCAATATTGGAATCTCTCTGGTGTTTCTGGACGATTCTGGTCAATATGTGACCTGGAAGCAGTTTTCCTGTCATCTGATATATTTAGAGAATTGTGAGCTGTATTTACATCCAGTAATATGTCTGCAGCTTTCTTTATATAGAAGTATACATGTACCTCTGTTATAATATCAGATAAACCTGCATGTAATGTGTGTGATATCCCAGCCACATCCAGACCCCCTCCATCATGGAGGAGCTTCTCACGTCTCTCTCTGTCCTCATTATCTCCATCCTCAGTATCACACAAGTCACCTGTGTCTGATTCCTGTAAGACAGTCAGTGGATCCGTCATGTTACACAGCTCCTCAATGTGACGCATTTTCCTGGACAGCTCCTCCTTCTTTATTTCCAGATCCCGGATGGAGATGGAGATCCGCTCTGCCTTCCCAGAGATTTCCCTCAGGACTCTCTTCTCCAGATCTTCCAGACGTCTCCTGAGATCTCTAAACAGGACAGTGACTCTCTCGGTGTCACCAGCTGCTTTTTCTTCTACTTTCCTCCTGTGTTCCTGCAGACTCTGGACTCTTTCCTCCGTCTCCTCTCTCTTTGTCAAAAGTTTCTGCAGAACATTCCTCAGTGTCTCCTTCTTCTTCCCAGAAGCCTCATCCAGTGACTCCATCTCATGTCCCTTATGTCCTCCAATCATACAACAAGACATACAGATACAGATATTATCCTCAGTGCAATAAAACTCCAGGATCTTCTTATGGACGGAGCATTTCCTGCTCTCCATGGACAAGGTGGGGTCAGTTAAGATGTGTTCTGGGGACTTTTTGTGGACTCTCAGGTGTTTATCACACAGAGAAACCTCACAGAGCAGACAGCATCTAACAGCAGGTACAGGAGAGTCCACACAGTGAGTACACAAGACCCCAGACTCCTCCTTATCTGGCTGAGCAGACAGGAAATTCTCCACTATGTTACGTAGTGTTATGTTCCTCTGCAGTGCAGGACGATCCTGAAACTTCCCTCTGCATTCAGGACAGGAATATCCTCCAGACCCCTCCTGTGTATCCAGCACACGATCAATACAGAGCCGACAGAAGATGTGTCCACACTTCAGAATTACAGGATCGGTATAAATGTCCAAACAAAGGGAACACTCCAGCTTAGCTTTCAGATCAGCAGATGCCATTGCGGGCAGCATGAGAGAGAAGTAAAATTAAAGTTCCTGCCAATAAGGATGATTACAGTTGTGTTTGAATACAATCTCCGACACAACACAGGGTGGGGCTGGGTTGAGTTGGTAATATCAGACATGAACATCAGTGTACAGAAGAGGGAGGTTTTTCGTAGAGGTGAAGATTATCATACTTCCCAGCTGTCGACAGAAAGAAGCTCAGAAACTCAGCGCCCTAAGATGAAAGGTGAATGTGGTTGCATCACGCTAAAAAATGGAGTCTGAGACTATTCACACTGTACAATGCATACATGGGCCACAGCCCTTGTACCCTCAAAATGCACCCTTTATTTGTTGTGCCAACACCCTCACATGCCAAAATGATGATGATATTCTTAAGATACAATTTAATTGGTAGTTGAAATATATATGATGTGGGGCTATTTTTTCAAATTTGCCTTCGGGCTCTGCCCACAAGAACATATGGATTAGCTTTTTTTGTAGCTAGTTAAGGAAGATCTTTGGTGGACAGACTGGACCACCTGTGGTACTAATAATCTTACTGTGACAGGAGTCACTTTGGGTGGGGGGCCCGTGGAACCTAACTTACCTTAAAGAAGTTGGGAAACTCAGCTCCTCATGCTTCTCTTTATGCAAGTTCTTCTGTGTCTATTAGGAGCACAGGGTGACCGAGAAAAAATGGGCAACTACATAATGGATGCCAAGAATGTGGTTTGGATTACTACAAAGGGAACAGTAATATTTATCAACAATATCTCACAAGAAATATAAGAAGACTATTCCAGGTTTGTTTGATTCAGAACTATACATGTTAATTGAAAGAGCTGGTCACATTGGCCTCTGTTCCATGTACCTTAAATGTAGGAGCCGGACAGTCTGCTACTGGAGTTTCCTGTGAAGATTCAAAAGGGATGGACAGCCGCACTCCAAAAATACTTCTAAAGTTGTCTTTATTGGTAAAATCAATAGAAATGCATCACAAAATATAGCCAAAAAAATTGACTAAGCACTGATTAGTGTGAAATGCGTCGGCTGCTCTTTTTCCCGATTTTTTGGCTGTATTTTGTGATGCATTTCTATTGATTTTACCAATAAAGACAACTTTGGAAGTTTTTTTGGAGTGCGGCTGCCCATCCCTTTTGAATCTTCACATTTGCCTAGTGCATTGCCAGCACCCTTGATTTCCTGAGAAGTTCCCAATTGCTCATCAGACCCACCTGGAGCGGTGACTATCTTCCCTTACTGGGGTTTCCTGCTATTGTCTGAAGGTGTTCTGTGTTTATACTTATAATAATGTGTAGTGTACTTTGTGAGCTCGGTGAAGGCAAATCTGACCTGAAGTTGGGATATCCGATTAATCAAATCTGTGATGTCAGGCGAAGCACCGTGCGTATAGATCCACGGTAAATGAGCTGGTGATTTGATACATGCTGTTTTTATTGTTATTTCTTGTAAGTGTAACTTTTTAGGGAGGCTTTTTTAATAAATTTAAAGGCAGAAAACACTATGGTACTTGTGTTTTTTGTTTCATGTCCTTACCCCCTAGAAATATAATTGGAATTGATTATTAAAAAGCAAATAGAGGAAGGTGGTGTTTGGAGACAATTCTAAAGTTGATTACCCACACAGAGGTGCAGTCTCGGGACTGTAGAAATTACTACCATTGGTGAAGTGGATTGATCGTGGTGGACACATGGAGTGATCTGTCTATGAGTTTTATACTCATCCTTGAGGCGAGCAGGCATTTTAGCAGGTGGTGATCAAGGATGAGCTCTGGCGTGTTCGCATGGTACACGTGCAGAGCCCGCCAGGAAGTGTGCATGGCGCTGCGCTAATCACAGCCAGGGAGACATTTCCCGATGCTCGGCTGCAGAGATCGGGACAATGTCTCCCTGCCTGTGATTAGCGCAGCGCCATGCACAATTCCTGGCGGGCTCTGCACGTGTACCATGCGAACACGCCAGAGCTCATCCTTAGGCCTCGTACACACGAGGGGATATGTCCGCTGAAAACGGTCCGATGGACCGTTTCAGCAGACATCTCCGCTCGTGTGTATGGGCTAGCGGACAGATTTCTCCACCCGACAGATTTCAAAGATTTCAAATGTTAGTACACTTACCAGCAGACATGTCGTCCCCCACCGCCGCCGCGCCGCCGCCGAATGGATTCGGCGCATGCGCGGAAGTGTTTTACTTCCTGGTGCGGTGACGTGGCGGTGACGCGGCGGCGTCAACGTCACCGCCGCGTCACTGCGCCGTCCGGCGGCGGGGAATTTGATCCGATGGTGTGTACACGCCATCGGATCAAACTCCCGATCGGACATATCCGATGGAAATGGTCCGCGGACCGTTTTCATCGGATATGTCCGATCGTGTGTATGGGGCCTTAGTGGTGATGTGCACTGAATATTGGATCTATTTAAATAGGATTTTACACAGCGGTGACAGCTTTGGAAACCTATATACAAACAGTTTTTTTATAACTTACATTTTTTTTCATAAATTGTTTTATGGAATGTATAATTATTTGTTTATTTAAGACTTATAGATAGGCAGCGCTGCACTATTTTCACAAAGTTAATATATGTATAGCCTGTTGTCCTGTCACAGAGCTCTTACATCTAGACCCCATATCTGGCGCGCTTGCTGGGAAGATAAGATTTGAATGACAAGCGGCCAGAAAAGTCGGGGACTCTTTAACAACTTGCTTACTGGGCACATATACCCCCTCTCTGCCCAGGCGAAATTTCAGCTTTCAGCACTGCGTCGCTTTAAATTAAAATTGCGCGGTCGTGCGACGTGCCTTACAAACAAAATTGACGTCATTTTTTTCCCCACAAATAGAGCTTTCTTTTGGTGGTATTTGATCGTCTCTGCGTTTTTTTTTTTTTTTTTTTTGCGCGATAAACAAAAAAGAGCGACAATTTTGAAAAAAAACACAGAATATTTTTTACTTTGCTATAATAAAAATCCAATTTTTTTAAAAAAATATATATTTTTTTCTCAGTTTAGGCCGATATGTATTCTACATATTTTTGGTAAAAAAAACAATCGCAATAGGCGTATAGTAATTGGCTTGTGCAAAGGTTATAGTGGCTAGGAAATAAGGGATAGAATTCTGAAATTTTTTTTTTGCTGAAATGTTTAAAAAAATATGATATGTTCATGGTAAAATAGGCGGTAATAGCAAATATAACCTTAAATTTAAATAAAAGAATTGACAGCAGACAACCATTGGATATTAAAGGCCACGGATGTTTATTATTGGTTTCAAATTATAAATAATTTATTTAAAAGAATAAATACATAAATAACTATTGGGTAAACGATAAATAAGATAGCAGTAAAAATATAAACTTTAGCAAGCCTAACCGCCACGGCTCAGGCTGCAAAAAATTACCCAACCAACTTACAGCATTTTATTCTTTAAACTTAACTCTTAAAGCTTGTCCCCCTTCACAAGACGCAAAGGTGACCCAACCACATAACAACATCCTGCGACATAGTATAAGAAAATTAAGGGGAGGGGGGAACACCACAGTTCTTCTGTCCTCTGAAGCGGCTGAGCTCTGCCTGACGGAACCTGCTTTATATAACCCTAAAATTCCGCCTAAAATAACTAGTTTAAACCTGTTTTGCGCGGGCTCTCACCTGGGCTAGCAGCTGACCTGAACTTGACCTACTTTTGGGCGGGCTTTATGGGTCACAGAGAGGTCACCTAACCCCTCAGACCTATGAGCCCGCCAAAAATACCTGCACAGCAGTTTACAATTACAGGAATTGTAAGAACCCCTCTACCGCCATTTTCCCATGAGGAAAAGGGGGGCAAGGGGGCTGCCAATCCCCTATTCCTTTCATGGTAAAATAGGCGGTAATAGCAAATATAACCTTAAATTTAAATAAAAGAATTGAGAGGGGGCGGAGCCGGCAGCCAGAGCTGATGGACGTGTGTTAGGTGAGCTCTGACACACCGGGTGATACAACGCGGCTCACAGCACACAAAGACACCCCAAAAACACCTGCAAGATACAGGGGAAGCCGGGGAACAAACTGGCCACCATGTTCAAACGGAAGGAGAGAGAGGGACCCCGAAAATTGACCGATTTCTTTCCCCCAGCCGGGGGCCGAGGCTTCCAAGATGGCGCCGGCGCCGGGAGCCGCGCTCCGGATCCCACACATGCAGCTGCTGCTAATCCACTGCCATCCTCGGGTGAGTCGAATCCTAATGGATATCCCCCACCAGCATCCCCCTTTAGCAGCCCTGCCAAGCAAAAATGGAGGGTTGGGGAGGCCCCGGGAACCCAAGATGGCGCTGTCCATGAGGGAGAGGAGATGGAGGAAGCCTCTGCTTATGCCCAGCAACTGGATGCGTTCCCCACATCAGGACAGCCTATTATTGATACCACCATGAAAGAGATGCTGCAAACCCTGAGGGGAGCCCTGCAATGTGATATGGCAGCGTTCATGCAGTCTACTAAGCAGGAAATTTCTGCAGTTAACAACAGAGTGGGGTATGTGGAGCAGAAGATGGAGGAGTTCACCTTAGCACACAATGACCTTGTGGATGCTCACTTTGAATTGGTAGAAGATATTACAGCTATGCGCCTCAAAATGGCAGATTTAGAGGACAGGGCAAGAAGGAACAACGTTAAGTTTAGGGGGGTCCCTGAGACTGTCAAACCCGCAGAACTTACACCTTTTCTGCAAAAATTGATGATGACAGCCATTCCTACTTTGAGCCCAGCCGACATCATTATAGACAGGGCTCACAGGTTGCCCAAACCTTCCTTCCTGCCTGAGCAAGTCCCTAGAGATGTGATAGCAAGAATCCACTTTTACCACATCAAGGACCAACTTATGCGCTACTCCAGACAACACCCTGCTTTACCTGATCCCTTTGCTGGAATCGCACTATATGCTGACCTGTCACAAGCCACGCTGGCAGCAAGGCACAAGCTAGTACCTATCACTAAAGTATTGAGAAATCACAAAATCCTCTACAAATGGGGCTTCCCAGCCAAATTGCTGGTGGAAGTGAACAATGAATCGCATTCAATCACATCACTGGATAAAGGTCTCAATCTCCTCAAGAAATGGCGTCTGATTCCTGCTGAAGGACTCCCGGTGGAACCCGAACCCTCACTCCAACACCGCAACTCCCAGCGGCAGAACAGAAAGAGTAAGTGACTTTTGTATGCAGATTTGATGCGACTCCTGCTGTTTTTCGTTGAGGACTGCCTCCTTTGCTTCTCATCAACTACTGCACTCTTCCCTTTCTACTTGTCAACCTGGCCCACTTTTGATGTCTTTGATGACTATCCATTTGTCCTGAATGGCACCCGGTGTTCGGCTGTTACTATTTTTCTTTTTTCCCCATGTTTGGTTACGGGATGCTTGCCGTAACTTACTTGCCGCATGCCAAGCGGCCTGATCAACATGAATCGGTTTTTAGTTCAGAGGTTACAAGGACTCTCGATCCTTGTCTTTTTGTGTTTTTACGTTTATTTTTTTTTCTTCATCTCTACAATCTTTACATACCTGAATTGATCCTGTCAATGCTAAAAATTACCACTAGATGACACTGCTGCCCAACTTACCAGAAGAATGACACTTAAAATATGGTCTAATAATGTGAGGGGGCTAAACAGCCCTTACAAGCACAGGACCATGTGGAAATCAGCCATAGAAGCCAAATGTGATATTCTGTGCGTACAAGAAACTCATTTCTCTAACGTAAACCCACCAAAGTGTACGCATGTCAGATTTCCACATGTCTTCACCGCTATGAACTGCTCCAAGAAAAATGGGGTCTTGATTGCTTGTAAGGACACAATAACATTTTCTCTTTTACAGGTCCATGCTGATCCTTGCGGCCGTTACCTCATACTAGTAGCGGACATTGACCATGTCACCTACACGCTGGTAAATGTGTATGCACCTAATGTTAGGCCCTTAAGGTTTATCAGGAAAGTTATCAAAAAGGCAAAGCAATTGCAAAAAGGTGGTTTAATAATATGTGGTGA
The DNA here is from genome assembly GCA_029574335.1 of Rana kukunoris. Lineage (NCBI taxonomy): Eukaryota > Metazoa > Chordata > Amphibia > Anura > Ranidae > Rana > Rana kukunoris. The sequence continues at coordinate 540,494,177 of CM056051.1, read as the reverse complement.
CTTTAACACGGTGCTGAACGAGGAGCTGGATGTCTCTTCGGTGGCCCTCAGGCGGAGACCCTCTTTAGGGGCACTGTGTCACGAGGAAAGGCTATTTGACCCCTGGCGGTGCCTGAGGACCACCGAGAGGGACTACACCTTCTATTCTAATGTCCATGATAGCTACTCGAGATTGGATTTCTTCCTGACTGACATGTACACACTACAAAAAATCCGAGCTGCCGACATCCACAACATCACATGGTCGGACCACGCACCTGTGACTATTGAGGTGGTGGATTCCGGCAAAATATCTCACAGACCACTGTGGCGGAACAACACATTTCTCCTGTCACGCCCCGAAATTAGGGACGAGATAGGCGAAAAAATAAAAGAATTCTTTCTCATCAATGACAACGGTGAATGCTCACCTATGACAACTTGGTGCACGCACAAAGCTTTCACTAGGGGCGCCCTCATACAGGTTGCCTCTAGGTAAAAGAAAAAGAAGCAACAACGAATGGCACAACTGCAGGAGTCCATAGCTGACCTAGAATCGCAACATAAAAATCCGCAAACCAGGTCCAATGACGTTCTTCAACGCCTAAATGCCTGCCGTGAGGAATTGCGGCAGGCACTTAGGGCAGAATATGACACCTTCTTTAAGAGACTCAAAGTCTCTTACTACTCCCAGAACAACAAGGCGGGGAAGCTGCTAGCTTCCCAGCTTAAAAAGAGACAGGCCCGCTCCAACCTTACTCACATTAAACACCACAATCGTGACGTGACATACCATAACCCCAAAGATATCGCCAATGCCTTCAAAAATTATTATGAGGAACTATATAACCTGAACAAAGACCAAACTACACACCAACCGACGGATAAAGAAATTGAAGACTTTCTACAGGGGGTGCACTTACCCTCTGTGGAGGGCCCTTCTCTGCACAAGCTCAACTCGCCCATAACACTGCAGGAAGTAGTGGATGTGATACACTCCCTACCCATGCACAAATCCCCAGGAGCGGACGGATTTTCTGCAGAGTACTACAAGGCATTCTCTGCTATACTCGCCCCTCGATTAGTAGAAATTTACAATATCGCGGCCTCATCAGGAACCTTCCCCACGGAAATGCTCCAAGCTGTTATTGTCACCCTGCCCAAACCTGGCAAAGACCCGTCGACCCCCCAAAATTTCAGACCAATATCCCTCCTGAACTCCGACTTAAAAATATATGCTAAGGTCCTAGCCAATAGACTAATGAACGTTACTCCCTCCCTTATTGATCTTGACCAAGTTGGATTTGTGAAAGGCAGACAAGCACCGGATGGGACCAGACGGATGCTTGATCTCCTACGCCTAGCAGAGGCCACACAAACCCCCAGCGCCTTCATAGCCCTTGATGCAGAAAAGGCCTTTGACAGGGTCCATTGGGGATACCTGTCAAGGACTTTACATAAGTTTGGAATCTCGGGTTTAATACACTCGGCAATCATGTCGCTGTACTCCACTTCCACAGCCAGGGTTTACTCATCTAGCCTACTGTCTGACTCCTTCACTCTCTCCAATGGCACCCGTCAAGGCTGCCCACTATCCCCAATCATCTTCTCGTTAGTGATAGAACCATTGGCAGAATACATTAGATCTAACAATAAGATAATGGGTATAGGAATTAACTCTGATATTCATAAAATCGGGCTCTTTGCGGATGACATAATTTTAACTGTCTCCAAACCGGTAGAATCCCTGCCAGCGATACAATCGATATTACATAAATTTGGGCAAGTATCCTTTTACAAAGTTAACGCGGTTAAATGTCACGCCTTGACACTAAATTTATCTGACAAAGAAAAGAATATTTTAAAAACTAGCTTCCCCTGCAACTGGGACCCTCCCTCAATTACTTACTTGGGTGTCCAATTAACGGCCTCCTCAAGCAAAATCTATGCAAGCAATTTTCCCCCCCTCCTAAACAAAGTGGAGGCGGAACTCACTCAGATTGGTGCCCTACACCTCTCCTGGCTAGGAAGGATAGCGGCGTTTCAAATGCAAGTACTCCCCAAACTACTGTACCACTTCAGAACGTTGCCCATCCCGATTCCTCAAAAATTCTTTACACAATTAGAAAAATCACTTAGGAAATACATTTGGGGACATAAAAAGCCCAGGGTGGCATTAGCGCAACTTTACAAGCCCAAACACCTGGGGGGAGTTGGATTACCCAACGCCCAACTGTATTACAGAGCGGCAGTACTGGACCAAATGCGCTACTGGTTCTCTTGCCAATCTGACAATAGGTGGTCAGCAATAGAACATGCGGTCACTCCTGGTCATGATCTCCCTGCACTGGTGATAGCTGCCAGTCTGCATCACAGCCCAATTACTCCGCCTTATCCAACTATACAAGCTGCTTTGAAGGCATGGTCGGCCCTTACTAATGTTCACTTCACTGACGTTCCCACCCAAACCTTGCAAATACCGCTAGCAACATATGAGTACCTCATTCCTGACTTCACGGTTACGGCATGGAAAAAGATGGGGGCACACTACTCTACGCCCCCACTGACTGAACAGAATACTGTAGACAGATATAGGACGTTCCAAATACAGCACTTTACCAAAATCAATGGGAGGAGACCTATAGAAATTCCGCAGATCCTCTGGGATTTTCTGAGGAGCAAAACCCTAAACATGCGCAAGGGGATATCCATCTTTTATAAATATGCCTCTCCCCTATACGTTCAAAGTAAAAGCCCAAACATGTTAAAATGGGAAAGGGAACTGCAGCTAGAATTTCCACTGCATCAGTGGCATGCAGCAATCAAATATAATGGGAAATCATCAGCATGTGTGGAGCATTGGGATAATGCACAGAAATTACTACATAGGTGGTACCTAACCCCTGTCAGGTTAAATAAAATGGACAATTCTATAACACCACTTTGCTGGAGAAACTGTCAGTTAGTGGGGAGCCTACTCCATATCTTTTGGAGCTGTAGGATCATTCAAAAGTTCTGGAAGAGGGTACAATCGATTATCTTTCATGTCACATCAATAAAATACGCACTTAACCCTGCATTTACTTTGCTGAGTCTGGGAATAGAAAACTATCCACCACTAATGAGAAAGGTGGTTGTACACATATTGTTTGCGGCCCGTATTTCCATAGCTAAAGAATGGCGCACCCAACAAGCTCCAAGCATTACAGAAGTGATCTCTAGGGTGAACTCACAGTACACTATGGAAAAAATGTTAGCTTACACAGAAAGAAGATCCCACACCTTCTATAAACACTGGGACATATGGAAGTCATCTAAATATGCCCCCTCACACCTGTAACTCTGTGATCTACATGATATATGTAAAATGTAGCTATTATGCCATCTAGTGGTAAAACTCGGTATCTAGGTATGTTTTTATACATTCGATTCAGATCTTTGATGATCATTGTTGAAATGTTTCTTTTTTTTTTTTTTTCTTTCTTACTTAGTTCTTGTTTGAGTTTAAATGCGTCTAGGTACACTTATAGGTTTGTTGCGCACCATGAACCCTCGTTAAGGTCCTGGATAGGATACATATTGTTGAAACTGCATCTAGCCTGCTCACAGTAGTACCCGAAGGGGTGACAGGCCTAACCTCCTCAGGAGGTCAACCTTTAGAGAATATATGTAACCCACGTTGTGCAATGTCTATATATCCCTGTAAGCTGTACTCTTTTATAATGCTTTATACAACTTGAACTAATCCTATTGTACCAGCTCTGTATAATATGTTGATAATTTAATAAAAAATCTATGGTTAAAAAAAAAAAAAAAAAAAAAAAAGAATTGACAGCAGACAACCATTGGATATTAAAAGCCGCCGATGTTTATTATTGGTTTCAAATTATAAATAAATAATTTAATTAAAAGAATAAATACATAAATAACTATTGGGTAAACGATAAATAAGATAGCAGTAAAAATATAAACTTTAGCAAGCCTAACCACCACGGCTCAGGCTGCAAAAAATTACCCACAAGGCAGGTGGTTGAAGACCACCTGGCACACCCCACTACGCAGCCAAATCCACACATGAGCCTAAGTCTGCATTAAATATGTCAAGACCGATGTCGGACAAATGAACGCCGTCCGATCTAAACAGTCCAACGTGACCCCCTTCTAATTCAGTGTGTCTAAATGACAACATACCTAAACCAGAAATCAATTTGGACACTGACTTATTTATTCTTTTTCTAATCTTCTCTAATGGATGCCTAGGAAAGGGGGGAAGCCAAACTAACCTCTGGACAATCTCTGAAAATACTATCCTAGTTTTAGGAAAAAGAAGCTGAAACCTAAGAAGATCGTCCCTAATGCAGAAAATGATGTCTAATGTTTTGCGTTGCCCAACGTCATTCCCCCCGAGATGGATGATTAATACATCCGGAGGAGGGAAATGACGCATGAGCATGGATAATTCGGAATTAAGATTAGCCCATAACATACCGCGTTTACCACCCCAATACACCTTAAACTTATCGGCCTCTAAACCTAAATTAGCCGAGTAACTTCTTTTCTGCGCTCTCAGATGGGCCCAGTAAACGAATGAATGGCCGATGATCCAGACAATTCGTAAGTGCCCTAAAAGGATCAAAAAGAAATGTTAGGACGAACATAAAGTAAATAGCTGTCCGATTTCCACCTGCCAATTTTCTTAATCCTGTCAATATCCAACCCTAACCTTGAGGCCTCAGTGGCCGCACCTATCCGGAATGAATGGGAAGTAAGCCGTGCCTTATCCAAGTCCAAAAATGTTAAGCATTTTTTTAAAACACTAGAAATTTTAAATTTTGTCAAAGGCCGACCTGATTCATGGACAAAAAAATTTGAAAACCCCATGGGCCTGATTGCAAAGAAATTGCTCACTAAACGAACGGGGCAAGTAAAGGAACAGTCCCATGCATTTAGCTGTATCCAGGATCCCTTACCTAGCTGGTCTGTCTTTGACTTACCTATCCAAATCCTAACAGCCCTATCAGTGAAAACAACATCCGTTGTAGTGATAGCGACCAGTTCAGACACTCTTAACGCTGCAAAAAACATTAGCGAAAAAACTGCTTGAAAAAGCACCGACTCAAAATGAGAAAAACAAACTTTACTCGTAGATAGGCATATGTCACGTAAAAGCTTTGGCGTGTTAGGTTTCCGAGTATCCGACAGAAAATTTTATTTTTTGTAACCTTTTAACGCTTGTCTAACTGAAAAATAATGCAAAAAGGAAGGAAGACCATTCATCTTAAGAAAAAACGAAATGCCAGATAACGTTTTCTGCACGTAGGACCAAGAGTATTGCTTGGTAAAAAGAAAATGTAAAAAACGCAAAGCCCTGTCTTCTGAAAATGAATGAACTGGTTCATTGGACATACTTAAAAAACCTAAGTATAGAAGCCAGGCGGATTGATATCCCACCCAGGTAGAAGGAGCCACTGAATTAATGATATATTGGGAAATCGGCTTTAGACCAGATCCCATAGAAAAGGTGGACATAACGTCCCCACCTTGTCCGCTTCTGGGAGCAACCGGAAAAAACGTTCCATCTGCGAACGAGATAGAGCATCCGCCAAGTCATTGTCCTTACCTATAACATGCACTGCTTTCACCCAAATATTCAAGCTTAGACATTTGAATACCATATATCTCAAAAGAACAATGACTGGCGGAGACTTGGACGATAAACAATTTATGGCGTACATCACACCCTTGTTGTCCGTACGAACTAAAATCCTTCTGTTTTGAAAGAAAAGTCCCCAAATTTCGATAGCAACTAAGATTGGGAATAATTCCAGCAAAACAATATTTTTTAGATGACCTTTAGCCTGCCAAGAGGAACACCAACGTCCTGCACACCAGTGGGACCGCCAAACCGCGGCAAAACCCACTGAGCCTGCAGCGTCAGTGCAAAGACAAAAGTCTTTGTCTAAAACAAAATCCTCCTGCCATACTGCTCTACCATTGAAATGGGATAAAAACTGCATCCATACCAAAAGGTCTTCTTTTATGTCATGCGATATACGGACATGGGAAAAGGGGGATTTTAAACCTGAGATGGATAGGTGAAGTCTTCTTGAAAAGACTCTACCTACAGGTAAAATCCTTGTTGCAAATGCTAGTAAACCTAATAGGGACTGTACTTCTTTCAGAAGAGCCTTCTTTTTACGAATTAAGGATAAAATCAAGCATTTTGTTTTTTCTATTTTCAGATCAGGAAGCCTGAATTCCATTAACCACTTAAGGACCCCCGCACGCACATATACAGCCACAGAATGGCTCGTACAGGCACAAGGGCGTAAATTTACGTCCCCGCCTTCGTGCGGTTCGGGGGTCCCATCGGGACCCCCTCCGCGGTGTGCAATCCGGGACGAGCGGGCGGATGTCGGTGTTTACCCACCCCCCGCGATCGCTCCCAGCCAATGCGCGCGCTCCCCCTTCTGTCACTTCCTCCTCCTGTGTAAACACAGGAAGGGGGAAGTGATGTAATCTCCCATCGCAGTGGTTGGAAACACCTCACAGTAAGTCCTGCACCAACACTACACTAACATACACTCACATAGGCATACTTAACCCCTTGCGATCTGCCCCCCCACCCCCCCTGTCACAGTGTCACTGAATGCAGTGATCTAATCACGGCATTTAGTGTCAGTGTGACAGGCAGTGTAAAATCAGTTAGTGTTAGGTTCAGGATAGCCCCCCCACCCCCCCTAATAAAGTTTTAACCCCCTGATCACCGCCCTAGTTAACCCTTTCACTCCCTATTGCCAGCGTCACTAAGCGATCATTTTTCTGATCGCTGTATTAGTGTCGCTGTTCCCGCTAGGTAGCTATTTTTTTTTTTATTGCGATTTTTTTTTTTTTTACTAAAGACATGTGGCTAAATAAATTTTGGCCTAAATGTTTGACTAAAATTTAGTTTATTTGATTTTTTTTTAACAAAAAGTAAAAAATAGTGTTTTTTTTTCAAAAAAGTCGCTCTATTTTTGTATATAGCGCAAAAAATAAAAATCGCAGAGGTGATCAAATACCACCAAAAGAAAGCTCTATTTGTGGGAAGAACGTAAATTTTGTTTGGGAGCCACGTCGCACGACCGCGCAATTGTCTGTTAAAGCGACGCAGTGCCGAATCGCAAAAACACCTTGGGTCATTTACCAGCGTATTGGTCCGGGTCTTAAGTGGTTAAATCAGTATCAATTATGATGCCTAAGAATTCAAGGCATGTGGATGGCAAAACTGTCTTATCAAAAGCCAAAGGGACACCAAAATGTTGACGGATCCTAAAAAATGTATCTAGCAGATGGGCACAATCAGCAGTGTTAGGAGGGCCTAAAAACAGGAAGTCATCTAAATAATGAATAAGGGTGTCAGAACCAGCTTCAGCCCTGACCACCCACTCTAAAAAAGATGAAAATGTCTCAAAATAAAAGCATGATAGGGAGCAACCCATCGGAAGGCATTTATCAAAGTAAAAACAATTGTTGAATAAAAACCCCAAGGAATTAAAACATAAAGGGTTAATAGGCAGTAGGCGAAAAGCGGACTTAATATCAGCTTTAGCCAAAAGAGAACCCCTACCAAGGAGTCTCAACTTGACCAGAGCGTCCTCAAATGAAGCGTATGACACAGAAGACATACTATCCTCTAGTTCATCATTGAGGGATTCGCCCTTGGGGAAAGATAAATGGTGGATAAGTCTAAATGAATTTGCCTCTTTTTTCGGGACGATACCTAAGGGTGAAATCCTAAAGTTCACGAAAGGCGGGGAGGAAAATGGACCTGCTACCCGACCTTCACAAACTTCCAAATTAATTTTTTCAAGGACCACATTGGGAAATTCATTAACTGATTTGAGATTGTTGACAACTTCACCGGCCTGACCGTAAAAAATTGGCAACAAAAACCCATCACTGAAACCGTCAATGAGAAGCTGCGCCCTCAGCCGGTTTGGGTATAACTGGAGCCATGGCAGCATATTTTTGAGCATCACCGGCGTGACTGCCCTTTGAAAAGGCCCCTGACTGGTTTGTCGCTGACATTCTTTTGAAACACTTAGAGACTGAGTGAGAGCCAGCGCAGAATGCACATTCATGCCTATATTTGCATGAATTAGGCCATCGACACTGGCTATCGTTAAAATTGAAGCACAATCCTTTCTTGTAGCCAGAGGTGCTGGTAACTTGTGGACTAATGGTGGGTCTAGGAAATGTCGGCCTTTGTGGCAGAAAGAGATTCAGCCAAAGGCCCACATCCTTCACCCCTCATTTTAAAGAGGGGTGCACGGATAATTTTTGACGGAAAGCCTCGTCATAACTAAACCATGCAACACCCCCGAAATTCCTATAGGCTTCTAAGATAATGTCCAAATGCTGGAACAAACCAGGACTTTTTTCAGGGAATTTCTCACAGATTATCCCTGCAAAAATACAAAATGACTGTAACCAATTGTTAAATGATTTTTGTATTGGCCTACGCCTGTCTTCCTCATCTTTTTTCTCCGTCCTGTTAACAAAATCTCTAGCAGAAGGGAGCAACGATAGTATATCAATAAACTCTCCTCGCCAGATCTTTTCCCTAACCGTAACAGACAAATGGAAACCCAAAGGGTTAATGTCACAAGGCATCGGAGCTCTCAGAGAAGTTTCAGGTAAATTCTGAGAGCGCACAGCAGAATAGCCTGAACTTTCGACACTTTGTGAATTAACAACATTCAAAGAGCTGCAATTATCTAAAGCACCACTAGGTGGCGACCACTCATTAACAGCAGAATTGTCAACCTGAACACTAGACTGCGGCTGAGAATGTAAATCCTTAGCTAATTGTTACTATAGCTCAACAATATTAGAAAGTAAAGGAACAGCAGATGAATCACTCATATCCTGCTGGAAAGATGTATTATTAACATTTTGGCCATCTGTATTACCTGGCAAAGGCACAGAAGATGACCCGGTACTGGTCCTGGCTGTATTGTCTGACCCGGCAGATGATGCACCTTGTTGCTGAGAAGGCTGCTGTGACTGTTGCTGTGGCGCTCTGTACGCCGCACCGCCTCTCCGGTTTTCGGCTCTGGGTGAAACACCTCCAGCCGCCCCTGCATTGCTGCTCCCGGGGACTCCACGGCACCTGTTAGGAGAAAGAACAACCCTACCGACAGCCGCGCCTCTGGCGCCGCCTCTTTTCCCGCCTCGCGCCCCGCCTCTAGGTTTGCCCCCGGAACGTGTAATCTGGTCCTGAGAAGGACCTGCTCTGTATGAACGCTGAGCGCGGGGCGGGAAGGGGGAGTACTCACGGCGTGGAGTGCGCCTCCTCTTTGATGTCTCCATGACATGGACGGGGGTGGGACTCTTCCTGCGCCGACGGCCCAGACATCCTGCAGACCCTCCTGCAACGACTTCCTCTTCCTCCGGTTCGGACTCCCGGATGCTGGCCGAATGATGCTCCTCCACCGCAGGGGACAACGCTGGAGGGGTGCCGACCGTTGCGGCTCCCACCGGAGCCTCTTGATCCGACGGACGAGGTAGGCTAAGGCAATGCCGAATCCAGGCGTCCCCGCCGTCTTCTCCTGCCCGCTCCAACAGCTGCCGGACCAGACTCATCTTCTGGCTTAGAGGGACACTGCTTGCTCAGCGAGAAGACTCGGGGAACACCACAGTTCTTCTGTCCTCTGAAGCGGCTGAGCTCTGCCTGACGGAACCTGCTTTATATAACCCTAAAATCCCGCCTAAAATAACTAGTTTAAACCTGTTTTGCGCGGGCTCTCACCTGGGCTAGCAGCTGACCTGAACTTGACCTACTTTTGGGCGGGCTTTATGGGTCACAGAGGTCACCTAACCCCTCAGACCTATGAGCCCGCCAAAAATACCTGCACAGCAGTTTACAATTACAGGAATTGTAAGAACCCCTCTACCGCCATTTTCCCATGAGGAAAAGGGGGGCAAGGGGGCTGCCAATCCCCTATTCCTTTCATTCCTTTGATAAGTGCTTAACTATTAATAAAAAAAAGTTTTGAGCTACCTTTGCTTTGCTTCAAAGTTCTTTATTTAAAATTTAGTTTTTTTTCCTGAAACTTCCCTCTTAAAATTAGGTGCGCGTTATACGCCGGTGCACGTTATACGCCGATAAATACGGTACATTCCTATGATAGAATTCATGGGCCAGATTCTCAGCGGCGATACGACGGAGTATCTCAGATACCCCGTCGTATCGTCGTTTTTTTTGCCTCGTATCTATGCGCGTGATGCTTAGCATCACTTTGGCATAGATACGCTTCAACATCCGACAAGTGTAAAACCATTACACTTGCGGATCGTAGTTGTAATGACAACTCCGGCCACTAGGTGGCCTTTACGTTGTTTTCTCATTTGCATATGCAAATGAGGCTAGTACGCCGATTCCCGATCGCTTTTACGCCGCCCCGTCGTCGCGTACGTCGTTTATGTCCGCGTAAGGTTACCCCAGCTTCTATGTGGAGCAACCTTGCAAAGTACCGTCGGATGCCGTCGGGTGCCGTCGGATGCCATGTTAAGTATGGCGTCGGGTCAGCATCGGCTTTTTCCGTCGCTTACGTCGTTTTACTAACTCGTTGGCGAATAGGGGCATTGCGTAGTGACGATCACGTCGTTTTGCCGTCGGTTTCAACGTCGCTTTCCGACGTGAGCTGGAGCATGCGCACTGGGCTTTTTCCCCGGCCAGCGCATGCGCAGTTCGTTCGACGCGGGGGCGCGCTTAATTTAAATACAAGCCGCCCCATTTGAATTACGCAGGCTTACGCTGGGCCATTTTCGCTACGCCAACGCAAACGACGGAGCAAATGGTTAGAGAATACGGCACCTGTTCTAGTACGATGCGTAGTGCAAATGGCTTACGATACGCAAGCGAAATTCTATGAGAATCTGGCCCCATGTATTTAATGCATACATGCTTGTCATAAGATTTATGATTTACTCTATTAACCTTACACTTATACAATATATTCTTTTAGAAATAACTATCCCCCTGAAGAGACCCCTATTGATCGAAACGCATCGGGGATCAACACTGTAAACCTTCAACCACATGCAATATAGCAACATGTGTAAAGTCTATATTCATGTAACCATGGAATGTGATTTTGTACCTCTGTACTTGTTTTTATACATGTTAATTTATTTATTCATTGTGATATTACAGCTCTTTATTATTAAATAATTTTCTATATAGTAACCACCATCCTACATAGATTTTTTGACATTGCTGCCTAAAAGCCCCACCGGGGAACCTTTCCATTTTCCTTTCTTAATTTCCGGGACGAGCATCTCCTTCATCTCAGCCACATGTGTCTTTTTCCCTTCCGTGACATATTGACGTTGCTTCCACCCTGCTATGGTATGAAGATGGGTGGGGGCCATCTTGCCCTCACTCGTATACATACAAAGCAGGAGAGAGTACCCGATCACCTCCGCCGCTACCGATGGCTCTGGTAAGTGGCGGAGGGCACAGAAGAGCGGCGGGAGGGGGGTTCCCTTTCTCACCGCCAATAACGGTGATCTTTCAGCGAATCCGCCACAGAGACTACCATTATCGGAAACTGAACCGCCGGATGAAGACGGGGATATCTAGGTTATAACAACTAGTATATACAGTAGTCATGCGGTGGTCCGAAAGTGGTTTTAAAGTACAATATTATATATATATATATATATATATATATTTACTGTTTGTTTGCCTTAATGCATGTCCCCCAGGGCAGTACCCAGACCCCCATACCTCTTTTATGGTCAATAACTTGCATATAAGCCTTCAAAATGGGCACTTTCGATTTTTCTTGTTCGGGTCCCATAGACTTCATTAATGAGTTCATGGCTCGGGTCTGAACTTTTGCCATGTTTGAGAGTTCTTGTGTGAACCAAACTAAGGGGTGTTCGGCCCATCACTACATACATAAATATTATAGTGCAAAAGCTGAAATCACCAGTGAAAAAAGGTGCGGAGGGCTCTCCGTCACTCCAATTCACCACCATGCAGGAATCAATATACAAAATGGAGTCTCACCCAAATAGATGCAATCCTTGACTCTCATTGGTTCATACAAGGCAAATGCAGCCTATCAAGGCCACACGACCCCCCTCTCTGTTATCCACCTTCACTGATCCAATCACTATCACTCCAACACGTAGAATAGAGAAGACAAAACTCATAGTGGGGTAAAATCATAAAAACACTTTATTCCCATAAAAATCTGCCAGGAGAGCATAAAATATAGAAGACTTAACAGCACATGTGATTTGTTTTCAATTTATTTTTATTGGTTCTTCTCTTAAATACAAAAAATGTACAATAAAATAAGATTATATCCTAGCACATATATATATATATATATTATATATATATATACATATATATATATATAATATTCCTTTTAGTTCTTCCTGATTTTTTCAATTATAAATATTCTTTTATTCTATTTGAGAGCCGCAATTCATCCCATTTTTGCCATAATTCTGGCATTTGACTATTTATATATCCTTCTTCTCTTATCTGTCTTTCGATATATTCAGTCTGCTATGTTTGGGCTTTTATTTTTTCTCCAATTGCGAGTTATTATTGTTCTAGCTGCTGATGAAAAATATCTTTCTTAATACTGTTTTTTTTTTTTTAAAGTGTATTTTGTGCGTGTACTCGAGAGAGGAGCCAGACTGCAAGAGTTTTTGGGAGTAGGCAGACCTCCCCCAGAGGCAATCTGACATCTTTCTCCATGCCCGGGTGGCAATGGCTGGTGTGAGGGGGTCCTCCCACACAGCCCGTCCTACCTGCTCCGCTTTGAAGCCCAACGGGGCAGAGGGACTCCCCTATGAGGGAGTGAGAGGATCTAACCCGCTCAGCCAGCCCTGTTAGTCCTGTGCCTCTCTTTTTTAGAGACCACGTGGCCAAAGTGCGTGCATGTTAACCCAATTTCGAGTGCATGTAAGTGTGGTGGTTTTGTGGGAGGGGGGTGGGCGTACTAAGCGCAGGCTTACCTCGCTTAGCACACCGGGAGCCGGGCTGAGACCACCAAACTCAATTCACATGCAGCCGAGACTGGGATCCGAACCCTTGGCTGCAGAGGTGAACGGCTTGTCAGCGCAGTGCCAATCGCGTTGAGCCACCGCAGCTCCTGCTTCTTAATACTGTTTATTGATTCTGGCATTAGAGATAACAATGAGATATCTATATTTAGATTCCTCTCTATAACCGACACTTTTTTATATATCTCATATTTTTTCCAGAATTTTCTCACCATATGACAATCATACCAAATATTGTCCATACTCCCCCTTTTCGCCTTACATCTCCAACAAATATCTGTTTGTCCACTATTTGTCTTATTTAATGCTACAGGGCTCCAATACCATCTCATTGCTATTTTGTAGTTTCTTTCTTGATATTTGTTTGCTGTAGATATTTTGTGAATTATTTCAAATACTTTCTTCCAGTCTATCTCCGATATTGATCTTAATATTTCCTTTTCCCATCTTTTCATTCCTGTTAACTCTCTAAGGGATCCTGAAGGGAGTAATAGGCCATATATATTAGATAACTTTTTAGTTGGCTTTTGTTCATCTGTTAATATTTCTTCAAATTTAGTTTCTGGTCTATTTATTTATTTCCCCTCACTTCCTGTCTGATAAAACGTTGTCAGCAAGACAGGAAGTGAGAGCAAATCTATCAAATGGAGCCCCAGAGAGCTGGAAAATACCTGACCGGGGTTCTAACCCTTCCCAGCCACATTCATCACTAATGCCGCGTACACACAATCGTAAATTCTGACAATTTTTTTCTGACGGAATGGTGGGTCAAACTTGTGTTTCATACACAAGGTAACACAAATCTTGTTGGAAATTCCGAACGTCAAGAACGCGGTGACGTACAAGACGTATGATGAGCCGAGATCAATGAAGATGGAATTTCCGATTGTGTGTACACGGCATTCGAGAAAAGTTCTGTCTTGACATACACTTTACTAATACATCACATTTTATTAAAGTGGTTTTAAAGACATTTTCTGCATTAAGGTAAGAGATGTCCCAGTGTTTCTGTGTGTGTGTCAATAGATGCACACAGCCTGACTTGAGAGCGATCACGCAGGTGTGACCCCCATAGGTAGCGGCTTGTTATCGTGACACACAAAGACCAGGAGAACACCAGAGGAGGACCCCAGAAGAGGAGGATTGTGTGCTCTGTGCAATACCATTACACAGAGCAGGTGAGTATAATATGTTTAATATTAAAGAAATGTAGACTTTACAACCACTTTGATTAGAGAAGTAGAAAGCTAGATAGATAGACAGACAGACAGACAGACAGACAGACAGACAGACAGACAGACAGACAGATAGACAGACAGACAGACAGACAGACAGACAGACAGATATGTGCATTCCCGTTCGTACGAATGTTATTTTCGTACGAAAATGTTCATTTTCGTACCCGCGGGATAATGTGTACATACGAAAACGGTAAAGCACCAAAATACGAAAACGACGGGATAACGGATGAGCCGCATAACGAACAACCGCAAATACGAACGAACGATCCGACGGGAAAAAATGACAAAACGAAAATGGCAAAATAACGAAAATGAAATCTGTATCAAGAGGTTTGCATTGTGTATTTTGTTTGAATCCGTTTTGTGTTCGTTTTCAGTTGTATGTTCATTGTTCAATGACATCTATAACAAAAGAATTTCATTATGTATATTGAATGAATTCCTTTTTCTTTTTTCTGTGTATTCAAAATACTGAAGGCAAATTTTTTGTTATAAAATCAAAAAATATGCTGCGCTGCACTAACAGGTGAAACATAAATTGAAAATGTGACCATTCTTCTTATTGTGAACAAAGGTGAAACGTGAATGACATGACAAATTCAAAAAATATCACATTTGAATACAACTAATAAATAATAAAGTCCATGTGTGACAAACTTGCACCCGAAGTGTGTTTGAAAAAAGTTCTTAGAGTAAGATCAGACAAAGGGCACCTCCACCTCTAGTAAAATTGCCTGCTTACCGACTCCCAATGATCTTATTGCTAAGATCACAATCGCATGTAGCTCTATACTTCTATGGTCTGCTTGCTTCTACTTTTCATCTACTTCAACTCCATATGTAGGTGACCATACATCGGTGCATGCCAGATCCCGGAGTGTAGATAAAAATAAAGAGAAGGCCAAAATAGAGTAGTACCGTAGATAAATTTGAAGTTTAATAATAAAAGTTACACTCACATGGTAGGTGTACAAAATTAGCGTCTAAAATGTATAGCCGGCCGGCTTCAACATTCGCTCGTCCTTCCGGATAGTCGATAGCGGTGACGTCAGCACGCCGCTTTCCCTACGCCGTTTCGTCACAGATGACGTCTTCCAAGGGCACGAGCGGCGCGCTGACTCGCCGCTAATTGTACATTTGCTTGGCCAATCAGACCGCCCAGTTCTGACATCCGGGAATCCACGATCCTCATCCGCCATATTGGAGATGGGACATTTGCCCTTACTAGTTGTAACTCGATGGCGAAATAGTCATATTGGCATTAAATATGACCGGATCGCAAGAGATTATATATACAAACCTTTTAATAGGGCTTTTTACTTGGCCTAAATTAAGAGTGAGGATGGCACAGTGAACTGTTGATCTGTGAACACTGAATCATCATCATTAAGGAAGATGAGACACGCACAAGGTTAAAAATTAACCCCATATTACATGGATAGGATCTGACATCCTCATCATTAGGGGCACAGTTTGCAACACATGCACATAAGTTCTCAACTGAAAAAAATGCATGTTATTTTAAAACATGATTGCAACAATTTAATAAAAAGATGAAAATTGATATAAAGAATTAATATAAAATTAATATAAAAGATTAATATAAAAATTTAATATAAAAATTAAATATAAAAATTAAGGAATTAATGCAAGAAAATTGTGAACTATTGACAGTCACATTCAACTCGCCTTATAAGGGAGGAACCTCTACTCACTGATGGCAGCCAGCGAGACAGGAAAGGAACCCCTTAAATAAAAAACCATATTATGGTCATTATGATCACCCAAATCCCTAGATATGAGGATCCTTACAGGCCTATTTGGCTCCCAGAAATGGATGTCATATCCTGCATGGATGACCCTCCATGTCTGAGCTAGCCACAAATATGGTGGGCGAATCTAGGAAAATTAACTAGAATAAACAGTTAGCATAAAAATGAAACATCATAAGATGGGGGATTTAATGTGGAATATGGGTCCCGGATCTCAGAACTAGTTCACATTAACAAATAGCCCCATATATATGGAAATCCATGATCTATAAGAATGTGATAGATGATAGGACTCTCTAACTATTGTCTATGAATGCGTTCACATCTACATCCACATTCAGTCCGTAAGGGGTATAAGTTCGAACTCTATGTATCCAGGCCATTTCTAGCCTGGATAGTTCCCTAACTAGCGACCCCCCTCTCCAGTGGGCATCAAATTTATCGATGCCCAAAAAGAGAGTCCCCTCTGGGTTACGATTATGATGTATATCGTAATGATGAGACACAGAATGTTGAGAAAAACCTGACCGGATGTTGGTGACATGTTCTCCCAATCGGACCTGCATCTGTCTTTTAGTACGGCCTATGTATTGAAGCCCACATGGGCACTGTAACATATACACCACGCCTGTAGAACTACAAGTGATAAATGGTTCTATCAGATGTTCCTTAGAGGTACTGTTTGAAAAGAAATTCAAAGTTTTTTTTGAAGTTATTTTGTTTAGCGTACATATTTGGCACCTACGGCACTGGTGGTATCCCACCAATCCCCTCTGAAAAAACGAGACTTTTTTGCTGGGAGGATCAACCACATTTGGTGCGATTTTATCCCGCAAAGATGGCACACCTCTAAATATAACTTGAGGATTCAAAGGGAGAACCGTTTTAAGAATCCTATCGTTCTCTAATAGGTGCCAGTGCTTTTTAATTATTCTCTTGATGAGGAAATGTTGGGTGGAATATGACGTGACAAATGGTACCACTGGACCAGCTTTGCCACCTTTGGGGGTGGGATCCAAAAGTGATTTGCGTTCAATGCCCGCCACTTCTTCAATGGTTCTCTCCAGCTGACCAGGGTTATAACCCTTCTCAGCCAGTCTATCTTTAAGAATTTTCGACTGTGAATGAAAGTCGTCTAGAGTGGTACAGTTTCGCCTCATTCTAATGAATTGGCTCTTAGGCACTGAATTGAGCCAATTCTGATGATGACAACTACCAACTGGGATGAATGAATTCCTGTCAGTCTTCTTAAAGTATGTTCTGGTTTTAAAACCAGTCTCATCCTTTGTGATGGTAAGGTCCAGGAAATTAATCCTTTCTAGGTCGGCTTCGTGTATGAGGCGAATCCCCCTATCATTATCGTTCAGATGGGAGATAAATTCTTCCAATTGGGGTTTGGAGCCTTTCCATAGGAGGAGGATGTCGTCGATATACCTGGCCCAAAGGATGATATGTGGGCTAAGGTCCTTATAGACGACATCCTCCTCCCACTTGGCCATAAATAAATTGGCCAAGCTGGGCGTATATTTGGCGCCCATTGCGACCCCCCTAATCTGCCGGTAAAAACCATGATCGAACCAGAAATAATTATGCCCTGCGGCGTATTCTAATAACTCAATAATGAATTCCCTTTGGGCTTGGGGTACGTCAGAAAGGGTCTCTAGGTAGTATTGGACTGCTGATATGCCCAAATGATGAGGGATGATTGTATACAGTGAACTGACATCCGCTGTTACTAACCAAGTGTCACCATTGGGTTTTATCTGTGACAGTAAATTGATAATCTGCCTAGTGTCCTTTACATATGATGGCATTTTCTGGACTAAAGGCTGCAAAAAATGATCAATATACTTGCCCACCCTGGACGTAACGGAATCTATACCGCTCACTAATGTGATATTTTTTGAATTTGTCATGTCATTCACGTTTCACCTTTGTTCACAATAAGAAGAATGGTCACATTTTCAATTTATGTTTCACCTGTTAGTGCAGCGCAGCATATTTTTTGATTTTATAGGTAATTTTTGTGTATCGCACATTGTTTATGCAGCAGCAGCAACCAATCACTTTATTGTTTTGTTTATTATTATTATTTTTCATAGACCTGCGCAGTAATTTTTTCCACAAATTTTTTGTTATAGGTGTCATAACAAAAGAAACAAAAGAAACGTGTTCAAATGCTAATCTTTTGTTTATGTTTTTTTTAATGGCCAGAGAGTTAGGCTGGCCATACATGATACCCTTTTCTGTGCAATTTTCTTTAGATTTACCTTCAACTATGTAGTGCAAGGGCCTGCCTGATTGCATACAATTGAAAGTGTTGTTTAGTTTGACCTCATATATGGTTTTTGGTAAATCTAAAAGAAAATTGTACAAGAAAATGGAACATGTATGGCCAGCCTCAGTGACTGAAAGCAGCTTCTCTTTTGTGCAGAATAGTGAGTACACTTGTACAGTAAAGCCTAATAAACTTTTCTGTGGATTTTCATCTGAAGGGAGTTCAGTTGGCCAGACTTCTGAATCCAAAAATGGTTTTCTGATGCAGTTTAAAAACGAACAAATTTTCTGAGAACGATCGGAAAACGATCGTTTTTATGTTTGTTGTTAAAATAGTCTGACCAAGTGTATGGGGCTTAACAATAGTATTGTTTCTTTTGTTATTTTTGTATGTTGATATGACACCTATAACAGAAAAAGGAATTCATTCAATATACATAATGAAATTCTTTTGTTATAGATGTCATTGAACAATGAACATACAACTGACACTAACAAAAGAAAAGCATTCAAGATACACAGAATGCAAATTGACGAAAATTCACGATAATTATTGTCTAACAAGAAACGAACATGAATTAAACAGAATAACGAATCATCCCGCATGTACGAAAATAAAACGGTAACGGAAATACGACACGATCGGAATACGAAAAAATCACGTCGTACGACAAACGAACGGAAAAAACGGGCGTCTTACGAAAAACGAACGGAAACGAACAGACGGGACCATACGAAACGGAACAAAAAAAACGAAAAAAATTTCTGTGCACTTTTCTGTGCACATGTCTAATAGATAGAACAGATCAATGAGTGACAGATGGAGCAATCTCACTTACATTTATTTTTAGTAGAAAAACCTACATGACACTGACTTAAAGTGGAGGTCCACCCAAATTTTTATTTTAAAAAGCCACCAGCTACAAATACTGCAGCTGTTGACTTTTAAAAAATGGACACTTACCTGTTCAGCGCGCCCGCGATGTCGGCTGACAAGGTCGAGCAATCGCTCAGTCCTCGGATGCTGCCGCTGCCATTCTCGCTGAGGGAATCAGAAAGTGAAGTCATGCAGCTTCACTGCCCTGGTCCCTACTGCGCATGCGTGAGTAGTGCAGCACACCATCACTGGTCCCCTCTCTCTCCTAGGACCAGTGTGTTTCCTGGGAGACAGCGGGGGGGGGGTCAAAAAGTGGCGTGACTCCCATGGGAGTCTATGCCCGGAAATGGTATCTGCATCCCCCCCCCTGAAAGGTGCCAAATGTGAAACCGGAGGGGGGGAGGGTTCCAAAAAGTGGAAGTTCCATTTTTGGGTGGAACTCTGCTTTAAGCTCCACCTATAGCAATATCCTATTGGCTGAATATTGCACCAATCCCATCCCTCCTCCCTGTGATGTCACCAGCTTTATATCTCCCGATTCCCCCCAGACATCTTTATACATCCTTCCAATAAACGTATCACAGCATGGAGGGGCTCAGTGAAGGTGGTGTTGAAGGTGTGGAGGTGTCGGATCGGGTCACACAGATCATAAAAGGAGATCCGCCCGGCCTCATAATCCAGATATATCCTGACTCTGTTACTGGAGATATTGGTGGGCAAGGATATATTATTACTGTCATGTCTCACCACATACTGATTATCTTTCCTGTACAAACCCCAGGACTTGTTATTATATCCAATCAGTGACTGCCCTCCTCTCCTCTCTATACTGGGGTAACACATTCCGACTCTCCATCCATCTGTTTCCCCGACATCTACTTCCCAGTAATGTCTCCCTGAGGAGAAACTCTGACTGCTCATCACCTGAGAACAATCCTGAAATCTCTCTGGTGTTCCTGAACGATTCTGGTTTCTATCTGACACAGATACAGTTTTCCTGTCATCTGATATATGGAGATAATTATGAGCTGTGTTTACATCCAGTAATATTTCTGCAGCTCCCTGTATATAGAATTCTAAATTTGCCTCTGTTATATCAGATAATGTGTGTAATGTGTGTGATATCCCAGCCACATCCAGATCCCCTCCATCATGGAGGAGCTTCTCACGTCTCTCTCTGTCCTCATTATCTCCATCCTCAGTATCACACAAGTCACCTGTGTCTGATTCCTGTAAGACAGTCAGTGGATCCGTCATGTTACACAGCTCCTCAATGTGACGCAACTTCCTGGACAGCTCCTCCTTCTTTATTTCCAGATCCCGGATGGAGATGGAGATCCGATCTGCCCTCCCGGAGATTTCCCTCAGGACTCTCTTCTCCAGGTCTTCCAGACGTCTCCTGAGATCTCTAAACAGGACAGTGACTCTCTTGGTGTCACCAGCTGCTTCTTCTTCTACTTTCCTCCTGTATTCCTGCAAACTCTGGACTCTTTCCTCTGTCTCCTCTCTCTTTGTCAGAAGTTTCTGCAGAACATTCCTCAGTGTCTCCTTCTTCTTCTCAGAAGCCTCATTCAGTGACTCCATCGCATGTCCCTTATGTCCTCCAATCACACAACAAGACACACAGATACAGATATTATCCTCAGTGCAGTAATACTCCAGGATCTTCTTATGGGTGGAGCATTTTCTGATCTCCATAGACAAGGAGGGGTCAGTTAAGATGTGTTCTGGGGACTTTTTGTGGGCTCTCAGGTGTTTATCACACAGAGAAACCTCACAATGTAGACAAGATCTAACAGCAGGCACAGGAAAGTCCACACAGTGAGTACAGAAGCCCCAGGATGACTCCTGATCTGGCTGAGCAGACAGGAAATTCTCCACTATGTTACGTAGTGTTATGTTCCTGTGCAGTGCAGGCCGCTTTTGAAACTTCTCTCTGCATTCAGGACAGGAATATCCTCCAGACCCCCCCTGTGTATCCAGTACACGATCAATACAGACCCGGCAGAAGTTGTGTCCACATCTCAGCATTACAGGATCTGTATAAATGTTCAAACAGATGGAACATTCCAGCTCGGCTCTCAGATTTGCCGCCTCCATCGCTGACAGCAGAAGAGAAAAGTGAAAGTGAAACTCTCTGACACTGGGCAAGAATGTAGTTGGGAGGGGTCACTTTCTCCTACACAGGGTGAGACTGATCCAGATCAGTATTATTAGACACAGAGATCAGATTCCAGAAGAAGGAGGAAGTAAAGATAACCACACCTCTCAGCTTTAGAAGAAAGAGAAAGAGAGAAAGATAAGTGTGAGGAGAAATATGGCTGGTTAGGTGTGCTAAGGTGAAAGGCGGACGTGGGTGCATCATGCTGATTACTGCACACATACAGTATGCTGCAGTCTTTGTACCCCCAAAATATATTATTATTATTGTTATTATTATTATTATATCAATACCTGGCTATGCAGAGAATCATGATGGTATGCTTTATATGCAATTTAAATGGCTTCATTCAAACATTTCTAAAAACATTTGTCGATGTAGTACCCTGATGTTTGGGCAGGGTTGCTAGTAAATTTACTTGCCAGGTATAGTTGCCTTGGCCAATTGATAGGAGATCAATTGACTCCACAATTAATCTGAAATTGCTGCACTTCTCTCTTCTGTCGCTAGATAGCCGGGTATCTGGTGGGATTAGATAAGACAAGGGCATTGCAAGGACAGATTAGGAATAGATGGAGTATCTAATGGCCAGGTATCTTCTTGGGTCGCTTGGTCTGCTGGGAGAGCCTATTTATTTGGGTGACGTCAGGTGATCTAGGTTCTGTGCCACCATGTATGGCTGTCTGGGTGGACATGTGTTTTGCCCCAGGCTGCGAGTCCAGACTCTGAGGCCTATCCTGGGGACATCTGTGACACAAGAGTCAGTGATCGGCTTTTTTTCCTCCTCATGCTGTCAGCATGAGGAGAGAAAAAAACAATTACCAAGCTTTTGTTTACATCACTGTGATCACCCGAGTCTCAGTAAATCGCTGATCACACCGTGCGCCGTGCGTGCCCTTCAGGGGGCGAACGGGGAGCGTGCGAAGGGGAGGTTGTCCATTGATGGCCTCCCGATAAAGCAGGTTTGCACTGTAGCCGCTATTCAGCTATATCGCACAGACGCAATGTGGTTAATTAGCGTGAATTAAGATAAATCTTGAAAAAATTATATTTGTATCCTTGACAAATCAGGGATTCTTTATTTCTTAAAGGTATTGTGTGGAGAATCTCGCGCCAAAGAGGGGGAGGGGTGAGAAAATATAATAAAAAAGCTGCTCCCTAGATAAATCAATGGGTTGAATTATAACAATTGTATACGTGGGATAGGGGCGCTAAAAGAATAAAATAGGTGAATGGATACAACCTATCCCAATATAGACATAAATCCTAATACAAACTACTTAAAAAGTGTACAATTACATATAAAATCAATAGTAATAAACTAATAATTAAAACATGAGGCGGTACCTCGAGGCGGTACCTGGGCACGCATTGATTATCCACATCCGGTTATCTGGTTTCCTCGCGAACAGCAGTGGAACGCACGCCGGTTTTCGCTTCTCTCTCCATACCATACAAGCTCACAGCCTCAGTGCCGGGATACGGGCACTTATTCAAGTAAGAGGCCACTTGGCACTGTGTATTTGCAATTGTTCATCTTAATAAATAGTTTTACACTATGGGAGCTGTTTTTCCTTTTTATTTATGACATCCGCAAGTACCTGTCAACTGCATTGGAATCCCCATGGGAAAGGTGTTGTTACCCAAGCTCTATTGACCTTAATTTAGGTCAACATCATCTGGTAAGGGACCATCCATCCCCACTTGAGGTGTCCCATTGGTGAAGGTGGAACCTATCACAAGGATATTCGAGCACGGAGCACTCTAATATTATTTATGGTCACTATACGGTTCCCTGTATATTGTTTATCATCATCTTATTTATATGTAATTGCACATTATTTCACTGCAGGTGTTTTAATTATTAGTTTATTACTATTGATTTTATATGTAATTGTACACTTTTTAAGTAGTTTGTATTAGGATTTATGTCTATATTGGGATAGGTTGTATCCATTCACCTATTTTATTCTTTTAGCGCCCCTATCCCACGTATACAATTCTTTATTTCTTGCTGCTTCCATTAAATGTTCTTTAGTGCGAAAATAGTGCATCTTCAGTATAATATATCTAGGCAGGCCCTTTTCTTTACGTGAGGTTAGGGCCCTGTGGATTCTGTCCATAGATGGGGCTAGTTCTTGGAAAGTGCTGTTATGGTTGACTGTAAGGACGTGTACACACGATCGAACATATCTGCTGAAACTGGTCCACAGACCAGTTTCAGCGGACATATCTGATCATGTGTACAGCCTAACAGACAGGTTTCCAGCAGACAAAAGTTTTAAAGCATGCTTTAAAACTTGTCTGCTGGAAAGCTGTCTGTCAGACATGTCCGCTGGTTAGTACGCCGCAGCGGACCGAAATCTCCCGCATGCATCTTCTTGGAGATGGTCGGTCACAACTGTCCCTTCCAGTCATTCTCCAATTTAACGGAAAGGTGCTTTCCGTGGCAGCAATCATAGACTCCGGGGCTTGCAGCTGTTTTGTGGACTCCACATTTGTCTCTCTGCATCAGCTTCCCGTGTGTACTAAGAAACAAGAATTCCTTGTCCACTTGGCTGATGGCTCGGGCATCAAATCTGGCCCGGTTACTCAAGAGACTGCACCTATTTTTTGTCAAACCCCTTCAGGTCACCACAAATTTTTCCGTTTGGATGTTAAAGCCTCACCCATGTTTCCCATAATCCTTGGTGTTCCATGGTTAAGAGCCCATAACCCGCATATTGACTGGCCTACCGGGGTTCTCACCTTCTCTTCCAACTACTACTATTTCCGGAAAAGCCTGTTGTTATTACTCCCCTTCTGAGCCTTCAACCTGACCCTGAAACCATTAAACTAATATCTCCGGCCTACCAGGAATACCTGGACATGTTTAACAAGAAGGGTGCAGACACTCTTCCGCCCCACAGGACATATGATTGCCCTATTGAACTATTGCCTGCGGCCGAGATCCCTTTTGGCCGAATTTACCCCTTCTCTGAACCTGAACTGGAAGCTCTACGTGCCTACATCGATATAAGTTTGAAAAAAAAGTTAATCCGACCCTCCACGTCGCCTGAAGGTGCCGGTATCTTCTTTGTGGAGAAGAAAGATCACTCCCTAAGACCCTGCATTGATTACCGGGACCTTAACAAGATTACTATTAACAACAGGTACCCTCTTCCCCTGATTCCTGAACTGTTCCAGAGACTGCGGGGGGCACGGATATTCTCAAAACTAGACTTGAGAGGGGCATACAACCTGGTTAGAATCAGGGAAGGGGATGAATGGAAGATGGCCTTTCGAACACGCTTTGGTCACTTTGAGTACCTAGTCATGCCATTTGGGCTCTACAATGCCCCAGCCACGTTCCAACATCTTGTGAACAATGTTTTTCAGGACTATCTTGACCTATTTGTCATAGTCTACTTAGATGACATTTTGGTCTTCTCTGAATCCCTCGAATCTCATCAGATCCATGTGAAGAAAGTCTTGGACCGACTCAGAAAACACTGTCTTTACGCAAAAGCTGAAAAATATGATTTTGAAAAACAAAGATACATTTCCTTGGACTTGTTATCTCCGCGGATGGGATCTCAATGGATCCTCAGAAAGTTGCATCTGTTCTGGAATGGCCTGCCCCTACTGACAGAAAAGTCGTTCAACGGTTCGTGGCATTCGCCAATTTCTACAGGAAATTCATTAAGAACTTTTCTGGCATTATTTCCCCCATCACGCAGTTAACCAGGCAGCATATACCTTTCCAGTGGACACCCGAAGCGCAAGGGGCCTTTGAACAATTAAAAATATTGTTTACCTCAGCACCCATCCTGAAGCACCCCGATCCTGCCTTGGCCTTTGTGTTGGAGATAGATGTTTCCGAAAATGCAGTCGGGGCTATATTATCTCAACGTCAGGGTCCTAAGTCCCTGCTTCACCCGGTAGCCTTCTTCTCCAAGAAACTAAACCCGTCTGAGAGGAACTATGACGTTGGGGATCGAGAGTTGCTTGCTATTAAAACTGCGCTTGAAGAATGGCGCTATCTTCTGGAAGGAGCCTCTCATCCAATTCTCATCCTCGCGGATCACAAGAATTTAGAATATCTAAGGACGGCCAAACGATTAAGACCTCGACAAGCAAGATGGGCATTGTTTTTCTCTTGTTTTGTGTTTCACATCACATTTCGCCCCGGTTCTAAGAATGGTAAGCCAGATGCCTTATCTCGAATATTTAAAGATCCTGTGAGTCCCGCAGAGCCTGATACTATCCTCCCGGCCAAAAATGTTTTGATTCTTCAAGCAGATCTGATGTCTCAGATAAAAGCAAGCGTGGTCAACCAACCACCTCCACAGGACTTAGCGCTTCAACTAAAGGATGGCCTTTACCTCCATGGGAACAAGTTTTTATCCCTGAACAATTCAGAGTTTCCATCCTGGGCTGTTGCCATGACCACCCTCTAGCCGGCCACTATGGTATCCGTAAGACTGCCGATTTGGTCGCCAGCTCTTTCTGGTGGCCAGAGTTACTGCAGGACTGCAGGAAATATGTCAAATCCTGTACTACATGCCTCCGAAACAAAACAGACAGAGCCAAGACTTGGGGTCTTCTGGAGCCCCTTCCTGTGCCTAAGAAACCATGGAGTATGATCTCCATGGATTTTATTGTAGAACTTCCCCAATCTGAGGACTTCAATACCATTTTTGTTGTGGTGGATCGCCTCACTAAGATGGCTCACTTTGTACCCCTGCAAGGTACTCCTTCGGTTACAGAAACGGCCACGGCCTTCATCAAGGAGATCGTCAGATTGCATGGTATTCCCGACAGCATCATTTCCGACCGAGGGGTACAATTCACCTCCAGATTTTGGAGGGCTTTATGTGAAGCTCTAAATATTAAACTTCGTCTCTCTTCTGCATACCACCTAAAAAACCAATGGTCAGACTGAGAGGATGAATCAAACCCTCGAACAGTACCTACAGTGTTTCTCTTCTTTTGCACAAGACGATTGGCTTTCTCTCATTCCGTTGGCAGAGTTCTCGTATAACACCACAATACACTCAGCAACCAATCAATCAGTCTCCGTTCTTCGCTAATCTTGGCTATCATCCGTCCTTTTTACCAGAACTACCTGTTGAGAGTCCTGTACCTGCTGTTCAAGACCGACTAAACTTCTTTTCCACCAACAATCAGGTGCTACAGGATGCAATTTCCAAAGCCCAGGCAAGCAATAAAAAGTTCTTCGACAAATAGAGACGAGGCAACCTGAACCTGGAGCCTGGGGATAAAGTCTGGCTGTCTACGACCAATCTAAAATTGAGTTGTCCCTCAAAGAAACTTGGTCCCAAATTTTTGGGCCCTTTCCCTGTGAAACCGAAGATTAATACAGTGGCATTCGAATTGGCGTTACCCAAGAACCTAAAGATGCACCCGGTATTTCACTCCTCCTTATTGAAACCAACCATGCCAAACCCCTTTCCCAACCTGGTCTCTGAAGTCCCCCCTTCCGTTCTAATCTAAGGGAATGAGGAATTTGAAGTTGAATCTGTATTGGACTGTAGACGCAGGAATAACCTTACTCAGTTCCTTGTCAAATGGAAGGGTTACGGCCCGAAAGAAAATTCTTGGGAATCGGCTTCTAACATACATGCCCCGAGATTGGTACAAGCCTTTTTTCAACACCACACGGAAAAGAAAGCCCTGAGGGGCATCCAGAGGCTGCCCGTAGGAGGGGCAATGTAAGGAAAGGACAGAGACGCCGTTGGCACGCATGCGCGCATACCTGGAACGCAGAATACGTTTTTGACCAATGGCGCGCATTTGCGCGCACATGCACGCATCCACCAGCCACAACGGCGTGCTCCCGCGCATGTGCGGGTGCAGTGGACGGCGCGCACACGCAGGGGGCATTCCTGACCCTTCCTAACCCTTCCTAACCTATTTAAAGGGCGCTCTGATGACCGGGCGGTGCTGACCGATCTTCAGCGGTTCCTGAATTCCTGATGCCCGTATCCATCACCAAGATTCCTGTTAAACCACCCGGCTTGTGACCTTGACCTTGATTCTGCCAAACCCTTGTGTACTCTGCTGCCTGCCTGCTAACGACCCGGCCTGTGACCTTGCGTCTGCTAAACCCTTCTGTACTCCGCTGCCTTCCTGCTGCCGACCCGGCCATCCTTGACCTCTGCATCCAAAGGCTCCTGCTACAGGTCACCCTGACTTGCTAGGGGTTGGAGTTCCCCTTTATCCGGGCTCTTCGCTCTACACCACCTGGCCCTGTGCCTGCTGCTCTACTAGGGTCTTCTGCCCTTCCTGCATCCAACGGCACTTCAAGCAAATATCCTCAGGCACTCGTGTTCCTCCTACCTAACGCACTGAACTATACTGCATTAAACAGAAAGTAACGTACTGAAATATATGCCGTGAAACTTGCAGTAACGCACAGAAGTATACTGCGTTAAACGGCATGTAATTGCACTGAAATATACAGTGTTAAACTTGCAGTAACACACAGAAATATACTGTGTTAAACATGCACTAACGCACAGAACTATACTGCAGTAAACCTGCCCTGACAAAATAAACTGACACTAATGTAAAAATGAATGGTCACTACACTCACACTGTCTGAACTATCACTAGATTCACACTAAACTGATACTCTGTACTGAATAGAATCAAAATAGCACACTAACTTTCTAGTAGCAATGAACAGAGCCCTGTTCTATCTCTCTCTATGCCGATATCACACTACAAATGACCGATTTTGAAAGAATACTTTTATAGTGTGGGGCGGGACCAAGAGCAATGAGCCATGATTGGATAGAGTTATTATGACTACGTCCAATCATGGCTCTGACAGTGCTATATGCCCTGATTGGACAAAGCTTGTATTGCTTAAGGCCAATCAGGGATTCCAATGCACTGTGCAGCGGCGCAGTGCATTGTGGTCATGCGGTGGGCCGAAAAAACGGTTGCATGCCCTGATAATTCGGGTGTTTGTCGAATAGGCAAACAGCCAATGTTCAGCCAATGTTCAGCCTGAACTTATGCTCGGGCCGAACTGTTCGCTTATCCCTATCCTCTAGTAAAACAGCACATCATAAACTACAAAAACACGCCCTAGGCACACAGTTAACCTTTTGATCCCCCTTAGTACATTGAGGCCACATACACACGACCAAATAAATCCGATCAAATCGGTCTGACAGACCGTTTTGATCGGATTTGTCTGCTGGGATATATTGTGTACACACGATCAAACCAAAATCCCCGCCGGCAGACATCGCGGTGACATGGCGGTGACGTTGATGCCGCCACGTCACCGTCACCAGGAAGTAAAGCACTTCCGCGCATGCGTCGAATCCATTCGACGCATGCGCGGGCAGATATGTCTAGCTGTTAGAATACTAACCAGCAGACATGTCGGACGGACGGGTTCCCAGCAGACAGATTTTAAAGCATGCTTTAAAATCTGTCTGCTGGAAAAACCTGTCTGTCCGCCCGTACACACGATCAAATTTGTCTGCTGAAGCGGTCCATCGGACCGTTTTCAGCAGATAGATTCGATCGTGTGTACGCGGCCTGACAGTGCATTTTATTGGTGTCACTGGAAATGTCAGTGGCAGTTAGTCAGTTCCCACCCAGTGTCAGTAAATGTCAGATTGTCCGCCACACTATCACTGTATAAGTCACTGATCATCGGCATTACTAGTATATAAAAATGATTTCCAGTATACAGTATATACCGTCATTTGTAGATGCTTACATTTTCATGAAAACCAATTAATATACACTTATTGGGATTTTTTTTAACCAAAAACATGTAGTAGAATACATTTTGGCCTCAATTTAATGAAGAAGTACATTTTTCAATTGTTATGGGATATGTTTTATAGCAAAAAGTAAAAAATATTATGATTTTTTTCCCCACAATTTTTTGTTATAGCGCAACAAATAAAAGGCCAGCAGTGGTGATCAAATACCACCAAAATATATCTCTATTTATGTGAACAAATTATATAAATGTAATTTGTGTACAGTGTTGCATGACTGCAATTGTCAGTTTGCAAACAATGGTTGGGTTCATGAAGGGGGGTAAATCTTGGGCAAGTGGTTAATTTATCAAACACCGGGAAAAGATGCTCAACGAATTTCTTTGTTCCCATCTTATTTTTTTAGTTTTTTTGAGATGTTACAACTGTCACTACTGTTATGCCTTGTACACAAGACCGGTTTTAAAAAAACTGTCATTTTTTATATTGGTCGTGAAAACCGGTCATGTGTATGCTCCCTAGCAGTTTTCTCAAGTTTCTCGTGTTTCTCGGTCGTATGCATGCTTTTCCGAGGGGAAAAAACGTGCATGCTCAGAATCAAGTATGCAGCCCAAAGGGTGGTGCCATTTGAAAGGAACTTCCCCTTTATAATCCCGTCGTAGGTGTTGTACGTCACCGCGCTTTGGGCGGACGTTTTTTTGCATGAACGTGTATATGCAAGTCAGGCTGGAGAGGAATCACGTCAGGAAAAATTGTGTTTTTTTTCCTGCCGAGAAAAATGGTCGTGTGTACGAGGCATTATTCTCTCGTCTCCTTTTCTTTAACTTTTTGGATGACATTACTTTGACTTTGTCTTCAGTACTGTCACTGCAGTCTTCCTCATATGGTTTGTATGTCTTATCTACTTATCTTCTTCAATAATTTCAATGCTGCTGTTAAGTTCTTGTAGTGCAAAAATGAATGCAGACCTCCCTTTGCATTGAGGTTTTGTTATTTCCTGTTCTATTTCCTCTTCACTACTGCTGTTTATAGTATTTAAATGAAAAAAAAAAAAGTTCTTCCGCGCTCAATGCGATACCCAGAGCTGCACCAATTATACATCTGAATAAAAAGACATTCTAAACATATGCCAGATAAAAAAAAAAATATATATATACATAAATGTATTATATAAAGAATAATCAAAAAGTGCACTATCAACTAAATCAATCAGTAATACAGGATTAATCAATTTTTTTTTTTTTTTTAAATGCAAAAAACTTCAAAAGTCCATCCACCAAACACAATCATTGTGCAGATTCCTGAACTCACCCTCACCAGTAAGATGATGCAAGGAACATTACAAATGATCTTGAGAGTCTCCACCACAAATGTGCCTCTCACCAAATGCTATGGAGCTCAGATGATGGAGATCAATACAGCTTGTAACCAGGCCAGTGGCTCCAAAAGTCCTGTAGGGGGTCCTCGTCCAATGGTCAGGCAAACAGAATGCCAGATGGCAAAACCAGGCGGGCCGTATACATCAATAAGTGCATTATAAGAACTTGACAGCAGCATTGAAATTATGGATGACCCCGCCCCCCGGGTGACGCCGCGTCCTCAGTGATAAAAGAACTGTCAGAAGAACAGAAGCGTCACACAGCGGGAACTTCAATTGGAAGCGGGTCGTCCGGAGAACCAAGCGGGGAAGAAGAAGCCGGTGCAAGATGCGTACGAGAAGACCGAAGGAAGAAGCAGAGGAAGAACAAGATGGAGGAAGAAACCCGAATGCAGAAAAAAAGAAGAAGATGGGAGAAGAAGAAGAAGCGTGGAAAAAATACATTAATAAAGGAATTGTCTTTTTTTACACTTGTTTTTGGTGAAATAGTAGAGGTACAATGTACAACATTACCAATTCACATAGGGGGGGGTGGGATCTGGGGGTCCACTTTTTTTAAAGGGGTCTTCCAGATTCCAATAAGCCCCCCGCCCGCAGACCTCCACAACCACCGGCAAGGGTTGTGGGGATGAGGCCCTTGTCCCCATCAACATGGGGACAAGGTGCTTTGGGGGTGACCCCAAAGCACCCTCCCCATGTTGAGGGCATGTGGCCTGGTACGGTTCAGGAGGGGGGGGTGCTCTCTCATCCCTCCTCTTTTCCTGCGGCCTGGCCAGGTTGCATGCTCAGATAAGGGGTCTGGTGTTGATTGTTGGGGGAACTCCACATAATTTTTTTTTTATTTGGGGTGGAGTTCCTCTTATAATCCATACCAGACCTGAAGGGTCTGGAATGAATATTTGGGGGGAACCCCACGTAATTTTTTTTTATTTGACGACGGGGTTCCCCTTAATATCCATATCAGACCTGAAGGGCCTGGTAATTGAATTTGGGGGGACCCCCACCTTTTTTTTATGAAAACATGTGCTAATTTACATGCATACTATATTCCCCCCCAGGTACGAAATTATAAAAGGAATATTTCACTTTTGTTGTTTCACTTTAAGCATTATTAAATTCACTGCTCCCCGGAAAAAACGGCTGTTTAAAAAAAATAAAAAATTGGCATTGGCATTGACAAAAACCTGCATTTTAACCTTTAACCCCCCTGGCGGTATTTCCGAGTCTGACTCGGGGTTTAATTTTGTGCTGCGATCGGTAACCCCCGAGTCAGACTCGGGCTCGCCTTGCAGAATCCACAGGCAATGTTTTCTTACCTTGTTCCTGGATCCAGCGATGCCACCACGCTGTGTGAGCGAGCGGGTGCTCGCTCGATTCACACAGTGCCTCTGTGTACTGCCGATCTCCGTTTCCTGCGACGTTACGATGCACGGGGGCGGAGAAACCGCGCCAAATTCAAAAAGGTAAACAAACACATTACATACAGTATACTGTAATCTTATAGATTACAGTACTGTATGTAAAAAATACACCCCCCCCCCCCTTGTCCCTAGTGGTCTGCCCAGTGCCCTGCATGTTCTTTTATATAATAAAAACTGTTCTTTCTGCCTGCAAACTGTAGATTGTCCATAGCAACCAAAAGTGTCCCTTTATGTCAAAAATGGTTTTAAAGCAGCTAGAAAAAAGTGATAATACATTATAATCACTTGCAGAATTGAGCGATAGAGATTTGTGGGGAAATCTGTCATAAAAAAATAAAAGTAATGACAGCGACAATTCTGTAACTGATTACATTTCAGTGATTTTAACCACTTGTCATCTGCCCACCGTCAAATGACGGCGGGCAGACGACTCCATTGTTCTGACATCACGTCATATGACGTGATGTCCCTTTAAAGCCGCGGGCGGGTGCACGCGATTGCTCAGTAACTGAGCTGGGACGTGCAGCTCTGTATGTAAACACAGAGCTGCACGTCCCTGTCAGGGAGAGAGGAGATCGATTGTGTCCCTTGTACATAGGGACACAATCGGTCACCTCCCCCAGTCACCCCCCCCTCCCCCTACAGTTAGAACACTCATAGGACACACATTTAACCCCTTCCCCGCCCCCTAGTGGTTAACCCCTTCACTGCCAGTCACATTTATACAGTAATCAATGCATATTTATAGCATTTTTCACTGTATAAATGTAAATGGTCCCAAAAATGTCAGAAAAGTGTCCGAAATGTCCGCCATAACGTCGCAGTCCCAATAAAAAAATCGCAGATCGCCGCCATTAATAGTAAAAAAAAAAAATGCCATAAACTATCCCCTATTTTGTAAACGCTATAAATTTTGCGCAAACCAATCGATAAACGCTTATTGCATTTTTTTTTTACCAAAAATATGTAGAAGAATACGTATCGGCCTAAAGTGAGGGAAAAAATATTTTTTTTATATATTTTTTGGGGTTATTTATTATAGCAAAAAGGAAAAAATATTGCATTTTTTTAAAAATTGACGCTCTATTTTTGTTTATAGCGCAAAAAATAAAAACCGCAGAGGTGATCAAATACCACCAAAAGAAAGCTCTATTTGTGGGAAAAAAAGGACGCCAATTTTGTTTGGGAGCCACGTCGCACGACCGCGCAATTGTCAGTTAAATTGACGCAGTGCCGGAAGCTTATATTTTGTCTGGGCAGGAAGGGGGTGTAGGTGCACAGTAGGCAAGTGGTTAAGTTGATTACATTATTGAATAATTTTTATTATAATTATATTATTAATTGTTATAATTATTTATAATTATTTATTATATTATGATTTATAATTTTGTTTTAAAAAAAATGTCATACCCGGGATTCCTATTAGACTCTTCTTTGGACAGATTTAAGTGAGTTATTCCTAAGAATTACAGGCCTACAGTATAAAATGCCCAATTTCCTTGCAAATAATGAAGACAAAGAAAAATGGATAGCCGCACTCCAAAACCTGATGGGTGGTCTTTTATTCAATAGACAGCATGTACAAAAATAGGGTCACAGCAGTGGAAACAAGGAACAGCCGATGCGTTTCGCACTGGATCAGTGCTTATTCATGGCTGATCCTTGCAAATAATGGTACCGCTTTCAGCACCTAAAATCTGAAATAATCATACCGCCAGGGAGGTTAAAATTAACGCTTTTAATTCCTGCCATATACTTCTAAAGGGAGTTTGGCGTCTTTACATATTTAATATTGCATTGCGCCCGCTGATGCACCGATTCATATGCTCAAATAATGATTTATCAGGTGCACCAATTAAGCCATGAACCGGCGCAGCTCATTGTTTATAGTATATCAGCCCCGCAGTGTGGTACAGGTGGTCTCAATTCTGACCAGTTTCCCAGTGCCGACTGCTGAAAAACATCCCCAAAGCATGATGCTGCCACCACCATGTTTCACTATGAGGGATGGTGTTCTTTGGGTGATGTGACGTGTTGGGTATGCGCCAGACAATAGTGTTTTCAATTTTAGTCTCATTAACCACATCCTTCCTTCATACATTTTGGGATTCTCCAACATTCCTTTTCGCAAACTCAAAATGTGCCATTTTGTTTTTTGCTGAAAGTAATGGCTTTCTTCTGGCCACTCTGCCATAAAGCCTAACTCTTTGGAGCATACGACTTATTGTTGTCCTATGTACCCCCTGCTGGCCTATAAAACACTGCCACTGTCTGACCCAAATTGCTGGATTCGTTTTCAGCTTCCTGAACTCCTGAACCTCTGTGTTACTTCTTGGATCTCCTGTTCTTGACCCGGCTCATTCCAGACCTGTTGACCTCTTCTCCTGGCTCATCCCCTGGCTTGTTCCTTGACCTTCCTTCTACTGATTGTCCCTGCATGACCCCGGCTTGCTATATGGACTTTGCCTCTGCCTGATTAACTGTGCATGACCCTGGCTTGCTATATGGACTTTGCTCCTGCCTGATTACTAGTTTATGATCTCAGCTTACTTAACAGACTTGTCCTTGCTTCTTGCCATCCTGTGTTTGACCCTCAGCTGTGTGTCCTCTGGCCATCCTGTGTATGACCCTCAACCGGGTGTCCACTGCTGTCCTCTGAAGCATGGTCTATTCCAAGCACAGCATGAAGTTACTGACCGTCTGTGCACAACCACGCCCTGGCAGTCCTCACAAGGTGATGCTCTTCTGGACCCATCCAGATCCTGCCAGCAACCTGTGCTTCTTTAGGCTGTATACCTTCTGTGGCATCACAATAGTAAGCAAAACAGTCATGAATAGAAGCGATTATTATTGTTTTGTTGACATTCTAATCATGTGATCGCTATCATAATAATCACATGATACCCTGACCATCCACAGTAAATTTATTATGTTTGGGGCATAAAATGGTTAAACTCTCACCATATAATTAGGCTGTTATACTGTAATTTAATGGGTCATAGCAAGCATGCTGTAAGAAGAGCAATGGCCATCAGATGTCGCTTTCCTACCGTGTTTCCCCGAAAATAAGACGTACTTCGAAAATAAGCCGTAGCGGGATTTCGACACAAGATCGAAATATAAGACACCCCTCCGAAAATAAGACGTAGCGATGTAGTGTTGAATCTCCGAAAATAAGACGTGGCGAATCTCCGATAATAAGACGTAGTGTCGTATGCGTAACGGCGCGGCGCGGAGCGGGAAACAACACGTGATAGGCGTACAGTACTGTACTGGAACTGAAGTGAGGAGAAGAACGCTGTGTAAAGCTGTAAAGCTTCTCCCAGCACTGACCAGCAAACCCCTCTCTCACCCCACACAAACACCAGGGGATAGGGGGAAAAGCTGCTACTGAGCCCAAAGAGATCACCCCAGCTCCACTTTGCTCCACATCAGCTTTGCTGGCCTATCTTTCGGTACAGCCAGACAAGATGAGTGCAAAGAGAAGAAGTTGGATATCCGAATGGTCCAAAAATGGCGTGCAGAATACAATAATCTCAGTCTACAGGTGGACAGAGGAAATGCTAAGAAGCGCAAGTGTGGTTCAGGTAGGCAACCTTTATTTTCTGTAATAAAAATAAGACACCCCCCGAAAATAAGCCATAGTGTGATTTCTTGAGGGAAAAAAAATATAAGACGGTGTCTTATTTTCGGGGAAACACGGTAGTTCCAAATTTCCTTTCGTAGATGTCCGTCCATGTCATAAATATCTCCAAAGAATATAATAAGAAAACAAAAAATAAAACCCAAATCATAGTGTAGTACAATTCACTTTATGAAATCAAAGAGTTAATGGGGTGGATTTACTGAAGGCAAAAAGACTGAGTACTCTGGAAGGGCAGATGCTCCAGAGCTAAATAAATTAGGGACTTTCAAAAAATGCTGTTTTTTTTTAAACAAACAAAATAAAATATAGAAGACTTAACAGCACATGTGATTTGTATACACAAATATGGCGGATACCAGACTTCCAGTTCTGGTGGCGGAGTCTGACCTCACTCCCATCCCCAGCTGACAGCAGGGAGGAGTCACTGGGTTGTTATGATGGCGGCGGGTAAACCTGACCGCTATATATATGTAGACCTTAATTTATTCTCTGCTATATATACTCCTTCATTTTTCCCTCACTATATATACTTCTCAACCACTTGCCGACCAGCCGCCCGTCATTATATGGCGGCAGGTCGAAACGATCCTGCGAACCATCATACCTGTACGTCGGATTCTTTAAATGGCATAGTAGGCATGCCCGCTGCACTATGGGGTTGCCGATGCTCGTGACTAGTGGTCGCAATGAGCGTGATCACAGGCACAAGAGGCAGAACAGCGACGTGTGTGTGTAAACACACACACCCCTGTTCTGTGAGCTGAGGAGAGACAGATTGTGAGTTCCTAATAGCTATAGTCATCTCCTATAGTGAGTCCCCTCCCCCCACAGGGAACAGGGTTAACCCCTTTATCGCCCCTAGTGTTAACCCCTTCCCTGCAAGTGACATTTACACAGTAATCAGTGCATTTTTATAGCACTGATCACTCTATAATTGTCAATTGTTCCAAAAATGTGTCAAAAGTGTCCGATCTGTCCGCCATAATGTTGCAATACAGATAAAAAACGCAGCTCGCCTCCATTACTAGCAAAAAAAGTTATAATAAAAATATGCCATAAATCTATCCCCTATTTTGTAGACACTTTAACTTTTGCTCAAACCAATCAATATACACTGTAACGGTTTGACCCGTGACGCCCAGAGACTTTTGAGGGATGGGGGATACTCCTGTGCCAGCGGCCCTACGGACTCTTGGGTCTAAGTTCACCCTGTGCCCCTTTTGGGCATAGGGTGGCTAATAAATCATAATTCATGTTTGCAGGATATACTGGAATATTACAAGTGGTTTATGTTGACCTAACCAGGTCAACAAGACAGTGACTCATTCCTCTGTGTAACAGGCTGTTGAAATGCTAAGTGAGGCTGGCTCCTGAAAGACATTTCATTGTGTGATAACACTATTTTAAAGCCTATTGATGCCCAGGTGTCGGAGACAGACATCTGTCTAAAGATGTGGATTTAGGGGAAATCATTGTGTGATGGTATTTTGTTTGAATTCTATTGATAAAGGAATGTGGCTGCTCAGGTGTAGTAATTAGTTCATATTAATTATAGCCCGATGCCGAAATGTCTGGATACTAATTAGTAATTAGCCCCAGTGTGTGATTAGGGGGGTGGAGACTTCATTGTCCCATTGATTATTGTCATATGCTTGTAACTGCATAAAAAGCTGAGAAGAGACCATTAAAGCCTTCATACATTTTGAAACCAGAAGATAGAGCTGTCAGTCTCATTTTCTGGGGAATTGATATGGATCGTGTCTGCTGGGCTGTCGGTGTGTCGGATAAGCTGTCGTGGGTTGATGGAAGGTCTTAAAAGGTGGTCTTAAACGGTAGATTTTATATCATTTTTTTCACACAAATAGAGCTTTCATTTGGCGTTTGATCGACACTTTTTTTTTTTTTTTCAACTATATAAATAAAAAAATATCTAAAAATGCTGAAAAAAACAACAACATTTTGTACTTTCTGTTATAAAACATATCCAATAAAACCAAATGTCATCATAAGTTTAGGCCAAAGTGTATTCTGCGATCCTTCTGTGTAAAAAAAAAATTGCAGTAATTGGTTTGTGTAAAATTAGAGTCTACAAAATATGTGATATATATTTCAAAATTGATCAATGCTGATGTACTGATCTCATTTCTTGAGGCCGTAAAATGGAATTGTTTTTAAATACTAATATTGCTTATAACAGTGATGATCACTGTCATACGCAATTGTTTGAGTTGTCATAGATGGCTTTCATTCAGGACAGCTTGTGATCTGTGATTGGCTACTTCTAATCACATGGTACAGGGTGCTCTGATTGGCCCAGGTACCATGTGATAGCTGGGGGGGGCAATCACATTAGTAAGCAAAACAGTCATTATTGAATGTTTTGTTGATATTCTGATCACGTGATTGCTATGACCAATCACAGCAATCACATGATACCCTGACCACTCACAGCAGCTGGGTACCGAGTGCCGTGATCTTCTGTGTCCACCAGTGTGTTTCTTCTCGATGTCGTACCAGTACTTCGCTGAGCCTGCAGGTGCCACTTTTCTGCAGTGAATGTACTGTGTGTGCACAAGTGGTTAAACTCTTATCAGATAATAAGGCCATTATAATCAATGGGTCATGGCTTCCCATTACTCCAATTCACCACCGTGCAGGAATCAATATACAAAATGGAGTCTCACCCAAATAGCTGCAATCCTTGACTCTCATAAGTTCATACAAGGCAAATGCAGCCTATCATGGCCACAAGATATCCCTCTCTGTTCTCCACCTTCACTGATCCAATCACCATCCACACCTTCAATCACTCCGAAACGTAGTATAGAGAAGACAAAGCTCATAGTGGAGTAAAATCATAAAAACACTTTATTCCTATAAAAATCTGCTTACAGAGCATAAAATATAGAAGCCTTAACAGTACATGTGATTTGTATACACAAATATGGCAGATACCAGACTTTTGGTTCTGGGGGCGGAGTCTGATATTACTTCCATCCCCAGCTGACAGCAGGGAGGAGTCACTGGTTGTTATGATGGCGGCGGGTGCCGGATCCCTAAAATTTAACTAAAAGCAAAACTTTTTTAGTTTTGTTTTGGACGGAGTGGGGAGGGATTAGAACCCCTGTCATGTTTTGTATTGCTGTCTGTGTGCCCGTTAGGGATATTTACCCTCTTTATTTGTCCTGTATACCATTATCATTGAAAGTGAAACTAATTCCCAAATTTTGGGTTGTCCCCAGAAAAGTAATAGAGGGGAAATCTTCCTATGGAGACACTAGTTCTGGTGACTTGGGGGGTCCCAAGGGATTCCCTAATTTGCAGGGATTTACTATCCCTTCCTGTTTTGGCTATGGGACAGTCATTCTCCTGTCAGTTGGGAAGCTTCACCTCGATGGGAGGCGTCCCACCGACTGCTGTCTCTTGGCTGTGACAGCTGTTATATAGGCAAGTCACATGATGTCATAAGGGGCGGGGTCATCTGGTTATGTCATCTGGTGGCCCTGCCCTTACCTATATAACAGCTACCACAGCCAAGAGACAGCATTTGGTGGGACACCTCCCATCGAGGCAGGGATTTTTTTATTTTTTTTGGGTTCCGTCTGTGTCGTGATTGAAGATGGATGGACATTGCGGGACACTTTTTTTTAATAATGGAATTGTCTTTTTCCACTTTTTTGATAAATTGGTAGGGTTACAATGTACCCCATTAACATAGGGGGGGGTGGGATCTGGGGCCTCCTTGTTAAAAGGGGCTTTCCAGATTCTGATAAGCTCTTCGCCTACAGACTCCCACAATCACTGATCAAGGATTGTGGGAATGAGGCGCTTGTCAAAGCACCCCAAAGCACCCTCCCCATGTTGAGGGCAAGTGGCCTGGTATTGTTCAATGGCGGGGGGGTGCTCACTCGTCCCCACCCAATCCTGACCTGCCAGGCTGCATGCTCGGATAAGAGTCTGGTATGGATTTTGGGGGGACCCCCACGTCATTTATTTTTTTTACTTTTGGTGTGGAGTTCCCCTTAATATGTATACCAGACTCAAAGGTATAGACTGGGGGGACCACACACCTTTTTTTCAATGTTTTTTTAATCTGTATTGCCGGGAATCGGCAATACAATAAAGCCACCAGCAATTTTAAATGCCATTTTTTCCTAGAAAGGGGACCCCCAGGCACAATATTTAAAGGAATATTTTATTGTTATTGTTACACTTTACTCATTATTGAAATCACTGCTCCCGAAAAAAAAAATTGTTATTTTTTTTTGCATTGATACATGTCCCATGGGGCAGGACCCGGGTCCCCAAACACTTTTTTATGGCAATAACTTGCTTATTAACCTATAAAACTATACATTTTGATTTCTCCCATAGATTTTTAAAGGGTCTTCCGCGGCTTTTCGAATTTGCCGCAAACACCCCAAGTTGTTTGCTGTTCGGTGAACAGGCAATGTTCATCCCTACTTGCTAGTAGCAAACATATTAACCTTTAAAATGAGCACTTCTGATTTTTCATGTGCGTGTCCCATAGACTTTAAAGGTTTTTGCACAAATTTTTGGCCTGATGGCAGGGTGTTCAGCTCATCCCTACACTTCATCCAATCTAACAGAGCTTAAGATATTTTGCAAAGAAGAATGGCCAGAAATGTCCCTCTCTAGATGTGCAAAGCTGGTAGAGACACCCCCAAAAAGACTTGCAGCAGTAATTACAGTGAAAGGAGGTTCTACAAAGTATTGACTCAGGGGGGCGCCATACAAATGCCCCCCCCCCCCCCACACTTTTCACATATTTAGTAGTAAAAAATGTTGAAAACCATTTATCATTTTTCATTCCACTTCACAATTATGTGCCACTTTGTGTTGTTCTATCACATACAATCCCAATAAAATACATTTACGTTTTTAGTTGTAACATGACATGTGGAAAATTTCAAAGGGTATGAATAGTTTTTCAAGGCACTGTACCCCACTTAAAATGTTGGTAGATGTATCTGATGCTGGTATTACATTTCGAATATATTCACCCAACTTGTATTATCATTACTATGGCTGAAGTATGGTTACTGATTCACATTCTTATATTGGATAAATCACCACTTAAATGTTCTTATATTTGTGATTATTGTTCATGTATTTTCTTTTGAAATTTCAATATAAATTTAAAAAAATAAATAAAGAAAACCAGATATATAGGCCACACCCATCTTTACTGACCAATAGAACCATGTTATTCACTGTTCTGCCAGAACTTCTACCCAGAGCTTTTTTTCTCAGAAAATAGGTGCAGGAACTCAACCACGACCCGTTCAGATTTCACAAACATTAGAAGGGTCTTAAAGGGGCATTAAATACCAGAATTGCATTACATACAGTGTGCAGAGCTCAGGGGGTTACAAAGCAGTCACTTGTAAACACAGAAACCAGACTTCTGTGTTCACAAGTGATTGTGGTGAGCGGACACCAAAGGGTCTGAGCCAAAGGTGGTGGAACTGAGTTCCACCAAGTTCCCCCAGAAAAAAAGCCCTGCTTCTACCCAATCACAGTGATCAATGAGTGACAGAGGGAGAATTTTCACTTACAATTATTTATATTAGAAACACATGCAGAAGTAGTGACTTTAGCCCCACCCACTTAATTTTCCTATTGGCTGAATAGTCCACCAATCCCATCCCTATGATGTCACCAGTTTATATATCCCGATTCCCCCCACATATCTTTATACAACCTCTCACTACCCATATCCCAGTATGGAGGGGCTCAGTGAAGGTGGTGGTGAAGGTGTGGAGGTGTCGGATCGGGTCACACAGATCATAAAAGGAGATCCGCCCAGCCTCATAATCCAGATATATCCTGACTCTGTTACTGGAGAGATTGGTGGGTAAGGGGATCTGTTTATTGTCATGTCTCACCTCATACTGATTAATATACCTGTACAAACCCCAGGATTTGTTATTCCATCCAATCCCTGACTGCCATCCTCTTCTATCTATACTGGGGTAACACATTCCTACTACCCATACATCTGATCCCCCAACATCCACTTCCCAGTAATGTCTCCCTGAGGAGAAACTCCGACTGCTCAACACCTGAGGACAAAACTGAAATCTCTCTGGTGTTTCTGGACAATTCTGGTCTACATCTGACCAGGATACAGTTTTCCTGTCATCTGATATATAGAGATTATTATGGGCTGTGTTTACATCCAGTAATATGTCTGCAGCTTCCTGTATACAGAAGTCTACATTTCCCTCTGTTATTATATAAGATAAACCTGCATGTAATGTGTGTGATATCCCAACCAAATCAAGACCCCCTCCATCATGGAGGAGCTTCTCATGTCTCTCGATGTCCTCATCTCCATCCTCAGTATCACACAAGTCACCTGTGTCTGATTCCTGTAAGACAGTCAGTGGATCCGTCATGTTACACAG
Organism: Rana kukunoris; assembly: GCA_029574335.1. Classification (NCBI taxonomy): domain Eukaryota; kingdom Metazoa; phylum Chordata; class Amphibia; order Anura; family Ranidae; genus Rana; species Rana kukunoris. Next base: position 540,452,169 of record CM056051.1, on the reverse strand, counting down.
CTCCTCAATGTGACGCATCTTCCTGGACAGCTCCTCCTTCTTTATTTCCAGATCCCGTATGGAGATAGAGACCTGCTCTGCCCACTCGGAGGTCTCCCTTAGGATTCTCTTCTCCAGGTCTTCCAGACGTCTCCTAAGATCTTTAAACAAGGCAGTGTCACCAGCCGCTTTTTGTTCTACTTTCCTCTTGTTTTCCTGCAGACTCTGGACTCTTTCCTCCGTCTCCTCTCTCTTTGTCAGAAGTTTCTGCAGAACATTCATCAGTGTCTCCTTCTTCTTCTCAGAAGCCTCATCCAGTGACTCCATCTCATTTCCTTTATGTCCTTCAATCATGCAAGACACACAGATACAGGTATTATCTTCAGTGCAGTAATACTCCAGGATCTTCTTATGGACGGAGCATTTCCGGCTCTCCATGGACAAGGTGGGATCAGTTAAGATGTGTTCTGGGGACTTTCTGTGGTCTCTCTTTTTGTGGATCCAACAGCAGATACAGGAGAGTCCACACAATGAGTACAGAAGCCCCCGGACTCCTCCTGATCTGGCTGAGCAGATAGGAAATTCTCCACTATGTTACGTAGTGTTATGTTCCTCTGCAGTACAAGCCGATCCCGAAACTTCTCTCTGCATTCAGGACAGGAATATCCTCCAGACCCCTCCTGTGTATCCAACACACGATCAATACAGACCCTGCAAAAGTTGTGTCCACATCTCAGCATTACAGGATCTGTATAAATGTTCAGACAGACGGAACTTTCCAGCTCAGCTCTCAGATCAGTAGACGCCTTCGCTGACAGCAGAAGAGAGAAATGACATTTACATTTTCTGACACCGGGGAAGAATGCAGTTGGGTGGGTCACACATTTTCTTACACAGGGTGAGGCTGGGCTGGGTCAGAGAAAAAAGATACAGAAATCAATATTCCAAAATAATTAGTTTTTGTCTTGCAGTATTAAAGGTAAATCATAGCTCCCAACTTCAAAAGAATGAGTGAAAGACAACTGTAGAGGAGAAATGTGGAGCAATAAGTGCTCTGAGAGTGCAAATAACAGCGCTAGCTTCAATTATCACCTGTGAACAAAACTATATATGTGCAAACACAATATAGAAAAAAATACATTATCTCTTCACATCGCTGTATTTACTGTAATATATATATATATATATATATATGGGGGTCTGTGACCCCTCAAAGCACCATGTCCCCATGTTGATGGGGACAAGGGCCTTATCCCCACAACCCTTGCCGGTGGTTGTGGGGTCTGGGACGGGGGGCTTATCAGAATCTGGAAGACTCCTTTTACAGAGGGGACCCCCAGATCCCGGCCCCCACTATCTGAATTGGTAAGGGGTACATTGTACCTCTACCATTTCACAAAGAAATTGTAAAAAAAAAAACACACAGACACCGTTGGGATAAGCTCCAATGCTGTCGGTATCCTGCGATGGATCTAGCTATTACTAAGCACTGACACCCCAGTGCGAAACGCGTCAGCTATATACCCCACTGCTTGCTGTGCTTTGTAGTGCTTTGTTCCTTCTTTTACCATTAAAAGCCACCGTTTTAAGGTTTTTGTGGTGTGCGGCTGTCTATATCTTCTCGTTTTGCTTTGTGCATTTCCGGCACCCACGTCTCTGAGAGGACATTGATTGCACAGTGCACTCACCTGGAGCGGTAGTTTTTCCCTTCCCATCCTGCGATGGATGCTCTCCTATCCGGGGTCCAGCGATGAGGTACAATGTACCCCTTACCAATTCACATAGGGGGGAGGCCGGGATCTGGGGGTCCCCTTTGTTAAAGGGGTCTTTCAGATTCCGATAAGCCCCCTGCCCACAGACCCCCACAACCACCTGGCAAGGGTTGTGGGGATGAGGCCCTTGTCCCCATCAACATGGGGACATGGTGCTTTGAGGGGTCACAGACCCCCAAAGCATCCTCCCCATGATGAGGGCATGTGGCCTGGTATGGTTCAGGAGGGGGGGGGGCTCTCTCTAGGGTCTGGTATGGATTTTTGGGGGGGAACTCCATGCCATTTTTTTATTTGGGGTGGAGTTCCCCTTAAAATCCATACCAGACCTGAAGGGCCTGGTAATTGAATTTGGGGGGACCCCCAAGCATTTTTTTTTTATCAATGACTTTCAATGCCTTTTCTCTGTATTGCTGGGAGCCGACAATTCATTATAGTGGTTTTATATGACTTTAGTGGAGTGGTTTTAAATGACTTTTTTTCCTTCAGAAATAACGCTTTGTGCAGGGACAGTTCTAAGTATGGGAAACAAGTGCTACTTTAAAGGCATATTATACACACCCCCCAGGTACGAAATTTAGAGGAATATTTCACTTTTATTGTTTCACTTAAAATCACTTAAAATCACTGCTCCTAAAAAACAGCCGTTTTAAAACTTTTTTTTGCATTGATACATGTCCCCTGGGGCAGGACCCAGGTCCCCAAAAACTCCCCTGGGGCAGGACCCGGGTACCCAAACACTTTTTATGACAATAACTTGCATATAAGCCTTTAAAATGAGCACTTTCGATTTTTCATGTTCGAGTCCCATAGACTTTAACGGTGTTCGGATGTTCGAACAAATTTATTGCCTGTTCGCATGTTCTAATGCGAACCGAACTGGGGGGTGTTCGGCTCATCCCTACTAGCAAGTTAGTATGTTATTGTGATTCTGAGTGTAGAGTGTCAGTGCAGTGTGAGTATAGTGTAGTGTCAGAATAATGTGAGTATAGTGTGAGTATAGTGTAGTGTGCGTCTAGTGTGAGTATAGTGTTAGTATAATGTGAGTATAGTGTAACTATAGTGTGAGTATAGTATAGTGTAGTGTGAGTATAGTGTTAGTATAATGTGAGTATAGTGTAACTATAGTGTGAGTATAGTATAGTGTAGTGTGAGTATAGTGTAGTATGTCAGTATAGTGTCAGTGTAGTACAGTGTTTAGCACAGCATTACATAACATTTGGGCTCTGTTTCCACTAGTGTGACTTGTCATGCGACTTTTAACACATAAAGTCGCGTGACAAGTCACAGCCCATCGATTAATGGCCCCCGTTTCAATCTATGCGACTTAAAGTTGCAGCAACTTTGAAAAGGTTCCAGCACTACTTTGATGCAACTTTGATCCAGAGAGTGTAAAGTCAGATCAAGGTTGTACTCAAAGTTTCATCAAAGTCCCACTCTAAATCACGCAACTTTGGAGTTGATCTAGTGGAAACGTAGCCATAGTGCTGTATACCCTTTTTTTTTTTGGTTGTTGCGTTTTTTTGTCCCGTACCTGCCCCCCTTTTTTTAAATTGTCAGCCTCCATTTTTCTGACTGCGATGCTGTTGTTTACTTTTTTATTTCTATCATTTTTATAAATTTTGTCAGTGGCAGTCCTCAATTTAAAGTGCACCAAACAACAATTTTCATTGAATAAATTTCATCCAATTACACATTTTCCTGTTTCTATTACATTTGGGTAATAACCCCCCACAAACACACACACACACCATGTTTGGGAGGCCAAACTAAGGGAACCCCCCACCAGGCACTATATTTAAAAGAATATTTCATTTTTATTGTTTCACTTTAAGTATCATAAAAATTACTGCTCTTTTAAAAATGATCTTTTAACAAAAATGTTTTGCATTGATACATGTCCCCCAGGGTAGTTCCCAGACCCATTCACACTAGAAACTGCGCATCTACAGCACGGAATGCAGCTCGGAATGTGACTAAAATGCAGATTATTGCCTAGTCTAGCGAAAACTGTATATATAAATCACACTCAATGTCAACTTCAATTTCACATGTATGGCTGTTAATTATAATGTTTGCAGTAGTTTATATGTGCTCATGCTCAGAATACTTTGAGTGTGATTATGTTTTTCTTTTTGCAAATTTGTTATTTAACAATTTTCAGCATTACTCAATATATCCTTCTGTGCTATGAACAAATTGTTGTAATAAATACTATGATCAATTAACCACTTGAGGCCCACGCTATAGCCGAATGACAGCTAAAGCGCAGGTCTGAATATCCAAGCCGCCGTCTCTAGACGGCCGGCCCTTAAGGCATTCCCCGCGCGCGCTCCAGAGCGCGCAGCGGGGAAGCTCTGTGTTGGCCGTGTCCCTTGGACACAGCCAATCACAGATCGCGGCGAACGGCCAATCAGAGTGGCCGTTTGCTATGCGATCTGCGTGGCCAATGAGAGATGATCTAATACGTAAACATATGAGATCCTCTCTCATTGCCGTTTTACACAGAGACAGCGTCCTGTCTCTGGAGAGGAGGAGACCGATCTGTGTCCCTTGTACATAGGGACACAGATCGGTCACCTCCCCCAGTCAGTCCCCTCCCCCTACAGTTAGAACACTATACAGGGAACATATTTAACCCGTTCCTCACCCCCTAGTGTTAACCCCTTCAATGCCAGTCACATTTATACAGTAATCAGTGCATATTTATAGCACTGATCGCAGTATAAATGTGAATGGCGCCAAAAATGTGTCAAATGTGTCCGATGTGTCCGCCATAACGTCGCAGTCCCAATAAAAATCACAGATTGCCGCCATTTCTAGTAAAAAAAATTTTTATAAAAATTTATAATTCTGTCCCCTATTTTATAGGCGCTATAACTTTTGCGCAAACTAGTCGCTTATTGCGTTTTTTTTTTTTTTTTACCAAAAATATGTAGAAGAATACTTATCGGCTTAAACTGAGAAGAAAAATGTGTTTTGTTTTTTTAAATTTGGGATATTTATTATAGCAACAAGTAAAAAATATTGTATTTTTTTTTCAAAATTGGCGCTCTTTTTTGTTTATAGCACAAAAAATAAAAACCGCACAGGCAATGAAATACCACCAAAAGAAAGCTCTACTTGTGTGGGAAAAAGGACGTCGATTTTGTTTGGGAGCCACGTCGCACGACCGCGCAATTGTCAGTTAAAGCGACGCAGTGCCGGAAGCTGAAATTTCACCTGGGCAGGAGGGGGGTGTATGTGCCCAGTAAGCAAGTGGTTAAACCTTCCGCAAAATGTGGAAGTGACACAGCTGCTCTATGTATATAAACAGCCGTGAAAGTGAATAGCAAATACACAAAATACAACGCCGAAAACAAAAAATGAATAAACAAATTAGTGCTAACATAATCCACTCTTTAACCACTTAAGACCCGGACCAAAATGCAGGTAAAGGACCTTGCCCCTTTTTGCGATTCGGCACTGCGTCGCTTTAACTGACAATTGCGCGGTCGTGCGACGTGGCTCCCAAACAAAATTGCCATCCTTTTTTCCCCACAAATAGAGCTTTCTTTTGGTGGTATTTGATCACCTCTGCGGTTTTTATTTTTTGCGCTATAAACAAAAATAGAGCGACAATTTAAAAAAAATGCAATATTTTTAACTTTTTGCTATAATAAATATCCCCCAAAAATATATAAAAAAACTTTTTTTTTTCTCAGTTTAGGCCGATAAGTATTCTTCTACCTATTTTTGGTAAAAAAAATCGCAATAAGCGTTTATCGGTTGGTTTTCGCAAAATTTATAGCGTTTACAAAATAAGGGATAGTTTGAATGCATTTTTATTAATTTTTTTTTTTTTTACTACTAATAGCGGCGATCAGCGATTTTTTTCGTGACTGCGGCAATATGGCGGACACTTCGAACAATTTTGACACATTTTTGGGACAATTGTCATTTTCACAGCACAAAATGCATTTAAAGCGGAGCTCCACCCAGGATAACAACATTTTACAATGTTGTTTGAAAAAAAAAAAAAACCTGAAAAAAAAAAAAAAAAAAATGCTCACCCGAAATAGCTGTTGCTATGCGGAAGTCCGTAATCTGCCTCTTCCTAATCCGCGGTGTGTTTTCTTCTTCTCCTTCTCCTTGTGAATGGGCGCGCTGCTTCCTGGGAACTGTGTGTGTTCTCAGAGAGCAGCGCGCCCATTCACAAGCCAGCGTGAGACTCGCGCAGGCGCAGTAGGAAACGGGCAGTGAAGCCGTACGGCTTCACTGCCTGTTTCCCATATTGTGAATGGCGGCGCGGGACCCGGAGCGATCGTGGGACCGGCATCGGGGGGGCCCATCAGCGCGGGCGCCTAGGACAGGTAAGTGTCTTTATTTAAAGTCAGCAGCTACGCTGTTAGTAGCTGCTGACTTTAAAAAAAATTTTTTACCGTGGCTGGAGCTCCGCTTTAAATTTGCATTGTTTACTGTGGAAATGACAGTTGCAGTTTGGGAGTTAACCACAGGTGGCGCTGTTGGGGATGTGTGACTATGTGTTGTGTTTACAACTGTAGGGGGGAGTGGCTGTAGGTGTGACGTCATCGATCGCGTCCCCCTATTACAGGGATGACGCGATCGATGCTACGGCCACAGAGAAGCACGGGGAAGCCGTGTGTACACACGGCTCTCCCCGTTCTTCCGCTCCAGGGACGGATCGCCGCACTGCAGCGGCGATCGGGTCCGCAAAACCCGCGGTCCCGGTCCTGGCTGGGTACTAAAATCAACGTATATATACGTTGATGTGCCCAGCCGTGCCATTCTGCCGACGTAAATGTGCAGTAGGCGGTCCTTAAGTGGTTAAATAATTCTTTAAATAACTGCTCTGGAGTCACAGCATGCAGAAGAGGTGGTGGACTGGCTTACTAAACCTTCCTCATCCTCCTCATCTTCTATCACCCAAGCAAAAAATAGAGTGCAGTCCACTTCAGATGCCATAGCAGATTATTCTGCCTCCTTGCCCACAGCCATAGCTCCAGCATCAGGCACGGAGGAGTCAGCTGAATTATTTTAACACGGTGTCAGCCACTTATTTGATTTGTGCACATCAAATAATAATTATTAAAAAAAAAATTGAAAAAAAATGAATAAACAAATTCATCAAATGTACAAAGCAAAATATTCAAAAGCATTAAGAGCTTTAAGAACTTTTAGTCTATTGGAAGACTAATGCCCTGTACACACGATCGGTTTGTCTGATGAAAACGGACCGATGGACCGTTTTCATCGGACGGACCGATCGTGTGTGGGCCCCATCAGTTTTTTCCCATGGGTGAAAAAACAAAAGACCCTGTTTTAAAATTTTCTTATGGTTAAAAAACCAATCATCTGTGGGGAAATCCATCGGTCAAAAATCCACGCATGCTCAGAATCAAGTCCACGCATGCTCGAAAAGCATTGAACTTTTTTCTCAGCACGTCGTAGTGTTTTACATCACCGCGTTGGACACGATCGGATTTTTAACCGATGATGTGTAGGCAAGGCTGATGAAATCCAGCTTCCTCTGATATCTGATAATAAAAATACATCGGTCCGTTTTCATCGGATGAACCAATCGTGTGTACAGGGCATAAAAGTTCTTAAAGCGGAGGTCAGGCGGTACAAAAAAATAAATAAAATAAAAGTCAGCAGCTACAAACACTGTAGGTTCTGACTTTTGATAAGCACACTTACCTGTCCAGGTTGCACGCGATGTCGGCCGCCCGAGGCAGATCCCTCCCTCAGATTGGGTCGCGGCACCGCCATCCTCACTAAGGGAAACCAAAGCAGTGAAGCATGCATGAGTTGCGCAGCTATTTGTGAATGGGAACACCGTCCTGTGTGTCCCAGAAGGCAGCACACCTCCATTTCCCAGGAGGCAACGACAATGAGGAGAACACAACCTAACCACGGAAGAGGCAGAGTAGGACGATCTGCCTAGTAACAACAATTTCTGGTAAGTATAATTTTTTTTTTTTTTAGCTATTTTTTTTATTTTTTAGGGTGGACCTCCACTTTAAATAGCAAATGTAAACGGCATTAAACAATGGCTACTGATATCTTATATTACATTATGTCATCACATTATTGACGTATACATTTTTTTCTTTTAGCTCTATTACAAAAAGTTATTAAAAACAACACAACAACAGGGCCACATAATACCCTTCTTAGATAGAAACCAGATAAAAATGTGAAGACAAAACTCGTAGTGGAGTAAAATCATAAACACACTTTATTCTCATAAAATCTGCTACAGAGCATAAAATATAGAAGACTTAACAGCACATGTGATTTGTATACACAAATATGGTGGATACCAGACTTCCGGTTCTGGGGGCGGAGTCTGACCTCACTTCCATCCCCGGCTGACAGCAGGGAGGAGTCACTGGTTGTTATGATGGCTGCGAGTTCCGGATCCCTAAAGTGTAACTAAAGGAAAACTTTTTTACCTCCAGGTAAACCCCCACTATATATATACTCCTTATTTATCCCTCCACTATATATACTCTTTATTTATCCCCCACTATATATACTCCTTATTTATCCCCAACTATATATACTCTTTATTTATCCCCCACTATATATACTCCTTATTTATCCTCTGCTATATATACTCCTTATTTATCCCCCACTATATATACTCCTTATTTATCCCCCCACTATATATACTCTTTATTTATCCCCCCACTATATATACTCCTTATTTATCCTTATTTATTCCCCGCTATATATACTCTTTATTTATCCTTATTTATCCCCCGCTGTATATACTCCTTATTTATCCCCCGTTATATATACTCCTTATTTATCCCCCGCTTAAGATACTCCTTATTTATCCCCCGCTATATATATACTCCTTATTTATCCCCCGCTATATAAATACTCCTTATTTATCCCCCGCTATATATACTCCTTATTTATCCTCTGCTATATATACTCCTTATTTATCCTTATTTATTCCCCGCTATATACTCCTTATTTATCCCCCGCTTAAGATACTCCTAATTTATCCCCCACTATATATACTCCTTATTTATCCCCCCACTATATATACTCTTTATTTATCCCCCACTATATATACTCCTTATTTATCCCCCACTATATATACTCCTTATTTATCCCCCCACTATATATACTCTTTATTTATCCCCCCACTATATATACTCCTTATTTATCCTTATTTATTCCCCGCTATATATACTCTTTATTTATCCTTATTTATCCCCCGCTGTATATACTCCTTATTTATCCCCTGCTATATAAATACTCCTTATTTATCCCCCGCTATATATACTCCTTATTTATCCTCTGCTATATATACTCCTTATTTATCCTTATTTATTCCCCGCTATATACTCCTTATTTATCCCCCGCTTAAGATACTCCTAATTTATCCCCCACTATATATACTCCTTATTTATCCCCCCACTATATATACTCTTTATTTATCCCCCGCTATATATACTCCTTATTTATCCCCCACTATATATACTCCTTATTTATCCCCCACTATATATACTCCTTTTTTATTCAGGAAGTAAAGGGGAATGCCCCCGACCCTTTAAAAAAAAAAAACTGATAGGGGTCGCAATCCTCCTTTTCTCCATGCAAAATGATTAAAAAAAAAAAAAAACAACATTGACTATAAAGCTACTTCAATGACAAACTTTTTTTTCCATCTGCCATTCTTCTGTCGGTTGGGAATCCCCGGGTGACAGATACAAAGAATATCAGATTCTTTCAGAGTAAAATATTTCCCCATTTATAGATATAACACATGCAGGATTTTAGTAAATCTATCAAATGGAGCACAGAGAGCTGGAAAATACCTAACTGGGGTTTCCCAGCCATTTATCACTAAGAGAAAAGTTCTGGCTGGACATACACTTTACTAATACATCACATTTTATTAAAGTGGTTGTAAAGACATTCCCTGCATTAGGGGAAGAAATGTCCCAGTGTTGTTGTGTGTGTCAATAGATGTCAATAGCCTGACTTGGGAGTGACCTGCAGGTGTGACCCCCTTGGTTAGTGGCTTGTTATGGTGACACACAAAGACCAGGAGAACACCAGAGGGGGACCCCAGAAGAGGAGGATTGGGGGGATCTGTGCAATACTATTACACAGAACAGGTGAGTATAATGGGCCAGATTCACAGAGCCCTTACTCCTTACTTCAAATTATGCGCGTCGTTTCACTAGTCAGGAAAGCCCGGAGTGACATGACAAAAAAGACAAATAACGGAGGGCTGGGCATGACTGTGTGAGGAGTAGTGCAACAAAGGGTTAAGGAAGGAAGGAGTGGCTGTAGGAGCTTTGGTGACTGGGTAGGAGGAACCCCCTTTATAAAGGGGGGTGGGGGCACACGTGGGACATTCAAGGAAGTGTAGCACGCTGGGAGGCAGGTTTTTCCCTGCTCCCAGCTTTTCATTGAGAAGACAGATTGGGGACTTTAAGGCTGGGTTCACACTTGTGCAGTGTGTATTTCAGCTTTTTATCTCTGCAGATAGATAAGAGAAGTGTTCAGCAGATTAGCTCCGTTTGCTGAGAATTTGGAGACCTGGGGGAAGTTCTGAGTGAGAGGAGAGTGGGGGAGAAGTGTATTGAGCTGAATGAGAGAAATTCCTGTAGAGAACTGAACACATCTGAAAATCAGCTGTGTACCCATAGAAGATAATGGGACTGAATTCGCACCTGAGCCGCACCGCAAGGCCTCCACAACGCAGAACAACCACGTTGGGGTCCCCACGCGCTCGGCGGCCGCGGGTTTTTTTATTGTTGCTTCCCAAGGCCCAGGCCACAAACACGGCGGATGTACAGGGGCCCCCAGGTGGATCCTCTGTCCCCGCCGGCCTAGCGTCTGGGTGCAGTGGGCGGGGCGTTGGGCAGTAATGGCGCCCGATCCTCATCCACATGGTTACAGCCTGTTGCAAACCCACCCCCCCCCCCCCCACGGGCAGAGGAACGCATTTTTCGGCCGGGGAGTATGGCGGACGCAATCCGCCGCTTAGTCTGAGCCCGGTAGGCGGGGCTTCGGGCCGGAATGGCGCCCGATCCTCGCCACGCGGAGGAACAGCCGGGGGGTCGTTCAGGATCGCGACCACCGGTTCCAGGGCAGTGGGGAGGCCGGAGTCCCCGGATCGGAGAAGGGAGGTCGAGCGGAGGTCCGTCGGTGGGAGCAGCGGAACGGAGACGTCCACGGCCGGGTCGAGTGGTAGAGGACGATCCGCCGGGAGGCTGGGATCTTCGGCCTCCAGGCCTTCCGTGCCTGGGAGGCAGATGTCAGCGAGGACGCCGGCCTCGGAAGATCGTTTGGAGGGGGAGGCATCAGGATCGTAGGAAGAGGGTCGCATGGATGAATCGCCTGCGGTGGAGTTGCCGGTGACGGCTGTGGGGGACTTTCCCGGCCAGCCTGGTGAGTCCACTAACAATACTTTTGGGGAATTTTTGTTACTGCAGGGTGTTCGCTGGTGGGGGGTGGGGGCCCCCCTGTAATTGGGGTAATGTGGGGGGGGGTAATGTTTGCCGACAACCAGGGGCCCCGGGGGGTGGGAGTGTTGCCTGCTGCCCAGGGTTCCCCTGGGGGGGGGCTTACAGGATTTGTTGTGTGTTAATTTTTGGGACCTGGTACAGCGTTGCCAGGGGGGGGGGGGACACCATCTCAGGCGGCACCCTGGGTTAGGGGATCGGCTTGGGGGGGTTCCTGTGGCTGTTGGGGTACCTCCCCCGGTGGGGGGGAGGTACGTGGGTGGTGCAGGACAGTAGTTCCTGACGTGACACGGGGCGTGAGAAGACGGGGGGGGTCAGGACAGACGTGGTACAGATGGCTGATGCGGCCGAAGGTGAGTTTTATATATGTATGCTTGGGGGGGCCGCTGGGGGGTTCATCTGAAGCAGGAGGTCAGGGGAAAAATTGAAAAAGGTGAGTATGCGGAGATTCTTTCCCTGTTGCTTTTGGAGAAGTTTAATTTGGATAGGGTGAAGCCAGACAGTTTTTGGAAAAGGATGACGAGGTGAAGAGAAGGTAGGGGTGATTCCTAGTACGTTCGGCGATTGGTTGCAGCGCCTTGGGGAGAAGAGCCCGGAGCACTGTTCTGCGTTTTTCTGCTATATGGACGCTATGTGGGAAGCTTATCGGGTATATGGGGGGTTAAAGTATGACGAGCAGTTTCATCAGCGGCGGGCTGGGCGCCCTACGCTGCGATGGGACCACAAAGATATCAGTTTGTGGATACGGATGATTTCCGCGCCCCAGTCTAATCCTCAGTTTTTCAGGGCGGGGCCAAGGGTACGCCCACTTCTGGATCGCCGGCCGGGAAAAAAATGGGGGGGTGTGTTGGGGGAACAACGCCAGTGAGGGGGGAAAGGAGGGGACCTTTTTCGCGTAGATACCCAGACAGGGCGGCGGCGCCGCTGCTCGTGGAGGAGTTTATCCGAGGGATTTGTCATTCCCTGTTCTTTGTCGAAGGTGCAGGGGGATCGTGATTCACTCGGGGGCAATGGAGGGTATGCTGCTGGGGGACAAGGTGGAGGACCTCCGGCTGGTGTTCCGGGGGGATGTTGGGGTGGAATGAGGTTCAGCTAAGGGAGTTGCAGTCACTGCTAGGTAAGTTGACCTTCGCCTGCCGTATCATTCCCATGGGCAGGGTGTTCTGCGGACGGCTGTCGGCAGCTACAGTGGGGACAGGGCCCCCGACGCCTTCCATTCGCTGGTCAGGGGAATGTAAGGTGGATCTGCAGGTGTGGCACACCTTCTGGGAAGAGTACAATGGGCGGGCGTTTTGTATGTCGGGGCCGGTGAGGAACTTTGATTGGTAGATCGTCAGGGACGTGGCGGGCTCCATGGGTTACGGGGGCTTTCTTCAGGGGACAATGGAGCGGGGAGGCGTGACCGGAGTCCTGGGTGGCGGCAGGTTTTTAAAAGGAACCTGGTGCTGCTGGAGCTCTGTCATGTGGTGGTAGTGATCGAGCTGTGACAATATGGGGTTGGTGGAAGTTATCAACCGAGTTTCCGGATCCTCGTTGCCGGTGGTTCGGTTGCTGCGCCACCTCGTGTTGCGCTGTTTACACTGGAACATCTTTCTGTACGCTGTGCACATTCCGGGGTGTAGACAACAGACTCGCTAAAGCTCGGTTTTTCAGTGGGACAAGTCAGAGAGCTGGCTATGCAGGAAGACAGAGGAGGGGCCCCAGGCCCGGGGGGGATGTGGGGCATTGCGTTGGGGTCGCCACAAGCTGGCTTAGGAGGTCGGTGAGTGGGCCGATATGGGCGGCGTACGCGAAGGTAAGGGACGAATGGTCTGTGTTAAAACGGCGGATGGATGCCGAGCTGGGGGAGGTGGAGCTGGGTTGGTTGGTGGTGTATTTTGCGGCTGGACAGATGGAACAAAAGGGGGGGTAAAACAGGCGTGTAAGGATTACAGAAAAGTCACGTTCTTAGGGAACGGCGGGGACCGGTGAATTTTCGATTTTGCGGAAGATTTGTGGCGTTTTGGGGGACATCCAGTTATTTTTACTCCATACGGTTTTGTGGTGGCGTTTTTTCAAATTTTTAGGGTGGGTGAGTTGGTTAGCCCTTCCAGATAGGTGGCGGGAGGTCTAATGGTAGAGGATGTGGAGTTGGTGGAGGACAGCGTGGTTTTCGTTTTTGTGGGTCCAAAACGGATCAGAGGGAAAAAGGGGGTGGATGCGTTTGTATCCTTTGCTGGGTTCGGGGGGTCTGCCCTCTGCGGACGGTGCAGGAGTTTTTTAACGATACGCCCTGGGTTGGAGGGGCCCTTCTTTATGCATGGGGATGGTTCGTTTGTGTCACGGTTTCAGTTGGGACAGGTGTGTAAGAAATGTCTGACAACGGCTGGGTTTGCTGAGTTACAATTTACCTCACACGCCTTCCGCATCGGGGCGGCCAGGTGCGGGTTGGATGAGGTGGCGGTCAAAAAGGATCGGGTGGTGGGGAATCTAGAAGATTGCGTTCTTGTGTGTGACAAAACATGGCGCTGGATTGAGGTGTGGTGGTGAGGTATGGACTGGAGGAGGTGGGTTCATGATATTCCGGAGGGTCGTGGCATGATTATCACTGTTGTTATTTGTTTTCAGAGGGAGGTCACTCACACCGCGTGTGGATCATGGGGCATTATTCTGTTTGCAAGGGGGGGCAAGGAGAGTGGATGCTAGGCCCGGATGTAGACAGTTGAGGATTTCCAGGCGGGAGGTGAGAATTCGTTGGCTGGCGGTTTCCTGGGATGAGGTAGGGCAGGGTGCTGCCGGAGGTGCAGCGCTATGCCCGGCTCGACCGGCTGCCCGACGTGTCAGATTTACACGTGTGGGGCAATGACCTTGGGGGTTCGGTCGATGGGGGATTTTATCTCCGCTGTTAAGGCGGACATACTCATGTTCAGGGCAGCTTTTCCAGGGATGTTGCGGGTGTGGCCTGACATAGTAGCTCGGACCACATGGTGCATGGCAAGGTCAGTGGCTAGCAAGAGGAACAAGGTGGTGGGGAGGTTTGTGGCTAAGCACGGGGGGTTGGTTGTTCGTTACACGGAGTTGGAGGTTAATGTGGGTCTGTACCTGCTTGTAGATGGTGTTCACCTAACCGTTGTGGGTATGGATTTGTGGGTACTAGGTTACAGGAGGGGATCTAGAGGGCCCTGCGGGTGTGGAGGGGTCCGTAAGGGAAAGGGGGTTCCCCTTCCGGCCTGTGGCGGTGTCCTTTGGTCTTTGATGGTGACAGTTAACATATGGAATGGAAATGGTGGGGGGGCTCATCGGTGGGATGGCCCCCGTATGGTGTTATTCCAGTGGAACGGTGTCCGCTGGAATACGGTTATGGTACACTGCGGTGTAAAAAGGGGGTGTCTCCGAGCTGGAGTCGGCTGGGGGCCGGATATGGTAATGGTAACGCAGTGTAATGGAAAATAAAAAGGTTTAAGTGGGGTTGCTGTCAAAGACCAAATTGGACGGGTGTTAATAAAGTTATTTGGGTTAAATGTTAATGAATAAAGTTTTGTTTACTTGGAATTAGTTAATTGGATTTAAATATTTAATTTGGTTTGAAAAAATAAATAGGCTGTCGTGGCCGAGTTTACTCCAACTCCTGTGTCTATCTCGTTAATGGGTAAATGGAAAAATGTTTAAAGAATTTGGATATGGTAATGGTAACGCAGTGTAATGGAAAATAAAAAGGTTTAAGTGGGGTTGCTGTCAAAGACCAAATTGGACGGGTGTTAATAAAGTTATTTGGGTTAAATGTTAATGAATAAAGTTTTGTTTACTTGGAATTAGTTAATTGGATTTAAATATTTAATTTGGTTTGAAAAAATAAATAGGCTGTCGTGGCCGAGTTTACTCCAACTCCTGTGTCTATCTCGTTAATGGGTAAATGGAAAAATGTTTAAAGAATTTGGGGGGTTCTAAAGGTGGGGAGAAAAAGGTTGGACTATCTAATCTACACTAGTCATGAATCCTCAAACCATGAAACGACGGCTGCGGGCTTCAATCCGACTGGCTAACGTGTTAGTACGCCTTCGGATCTACGCTGCAATAAAATTGCGGCCACTGGGTGGACTTCCTGTCGTTTTCCGCGTCGGGGTATGCAAATGAGCTTTTGCCGACGATCCACAAAGTTACGATCGTCAATCGCAATCTCTTACGGCATTTTTAGTCATCTTTTTGCCGCGTAAAGTTATACCAGCTTTTTTTCTGGTCTAATATTAGACAGCCCATGTTAAGTATGGCCGTCGTTCCCGCGTCGAATTTCAACGTTTTCCGACGTCTTTTTTTATTTTTTACGTAAGTCGTCCGGGAATAGGAATGTCCGTAAACGACGCTACTCAAACAAAAAATGACGTAACGACGTTATTTCGCGCAATGCACGGCGGGAAATTTCTAAATGGAGCATGCGCAGTTCGATCGCCGTGGGGACGCGCCTAATTTAAATGCTTCACGCCCCCTAATCGCGTATTTCCGCGGCGAGAAATACAATACGCCGCCGTACAGTACGGGCAATAATCTACCTGAATTCGTCTTATAGCCAGGTAAAATACGGCGGCGTAGTGTATCTCTAGTGTATCTCTGATACTCTGCGCCAATGTAATTGTACCTGAATCTGGCCCAATATGTTTACTATTAAATAAAAATTGTTAAAACTTTATGAAACAAAAAAAAAAATTTACTTTACAACCACCTTAGATAGACAGACAGACAGACAGACAGACAGACAGACAGACAGACAGACAGACAGACAGACAGACAGACAGATAGATAGATAGATAGATAGATAGATAGATAGATAGATAGATAGATAGATAGATAGAACAGATCAATGAGTGACAGAGGGAGACATGACACTTACATTTATAGAAGAAAAACCTGCAGGACACTGACTTAAGCCCCACCCACTGCATTATCCTATTGGCTGAATATTGCGCCAGTCACATCCCTCCTCCCTGTATGTCACCAGTTTTATATCTCCCGTTTCCCCCCACAGATCTTTATACATCCTTCTTTAAATACATATATCCCAGCATGGAGGGGCTCAGTGAAGGTGGTGTTGAAGGTGTGGAGGTGTCGGATCGGGTCACACAGATCATAAAAGGAGATCCGCCCGGCTTCATAATCCAGATGTATCCTGACATTACTGGAGATATTGGTGGGTAAGAGGATCGCTTTATTGTCATGTTTCAACAAATACTGATCACCATCCCTGCACATACCCCAAGACTTGTAATTACTTCCAATCGCCTTATCCAATCCTCCTCTCCTGTCTATACTGGGGTAACACATCCCGACTCCCCATAAATCTGATCCCCCGACATCCACATCCCAGTAATGTCTCCCTGAGGAGAAACTCTGACTGCTCATCACCTGAGGATAATACAGAAATCTCTCTGGGGTTTTAGGAAGATTCAATTTTCTATTTAACTTGGATACAGTTTTCCTGTCACCTGATATATGGAGCTCGTTATTAGCTGTGTTTACATCCAGTAATATGTCTGCAGCTCCCTGTATATAGAAGTCTACATTTACCCCTGTTATTGTACGAGATAATGTGTGTAATGTGTGTGATATCCCAGCCACATCCAGACCCCCTCCATCATGGAGGAGCTTCTCACGTCTCTCTCTGTCCTCATTATCTCCATCCTCAGTATCACACAAGTCACCTGTGTCTGATTCCTGTAAGACAGTCAGTGGATCCGTCATGTTACACAGCTCCTCAATGTGACGCAACTTCCTGGACAGCTCCTCCTTCTTTATTTCCAGATCCCGGATGGAGATGGAAAGCCGCTCTGCCCTCCCAGAGATTTCCCTCAGGATTCTTTTTTCCAGGTCTTCCAGACGTCTCCTGAAATGTTTAAACAGGGCAGTGACTCTCTCGGTGACACCAGCTGCTTCTTCTTCTACTTTCCTCCTGTGTTCCTGCAGATTCTGGACTCTTTCCTCCGTCTCCTCTCTCTTTGTCAGAAGTTTCTGCAGAACATTCCTCAGAGTCTCCTTCTTCTTCTCAGAAGCCTCATCCAGCATCTTCACCTGGTGTCCTCGATGTTCTCCAGCCAGGGTGCAGGACACACAGATACAGGTATCATCCTCAGTGCAGTAATACTCCAGGATCTTCTTATGGACGGAGCATTTCCTGCTCTCCATGGACAAGGTGGGGTCACATAAGATGTGTTCTGGGGACTTTTTGTGGACTCTCAGGTGTTTATCACAAAGAGAAACCTCACAGAGCAGACAGGATCTAACAGCAGGTACAGGAGAGTCCACACAGTGAGTACACAAGACCCCAGACTCCTTCTGATCTGGCTGAGCAGACAGGAAATTCTCCACCATGTTAAGTAGTTTCATGTTCCTCTGCAGTGCAGACCGATCCAGAAACGTCTCTCTGCATTCAGGACAGGAATAACTTCCAGACCCCCCCTGTGTTTTCAGCACACGATCAATACAGACCCGGCAGAAGTTGTGTCCACATCTCAGCATTACAGGATCTGTATACATTTTCAGACAGATGTTACATTTCAGATCAGCAGACGCCATCGCTGACAGTAGAGGAGAGATGTGACAGTGAAAGTCTCCGGGGAGGAATGAAGTTGGGTGGGTCACATTCTTTCACACAGGGTGAGGCTGGGCTTGGTCAATAATATCAAATACGGAGATCAGATTCCAGAAGAGTAGGGATGAATCGAACATCCCCCGGTTCGGATCGCACCAGAACATGCGAACAGGCCAAAAAAATTTGGTCGAAAACGTGAACACAGTTAAAGAATGTGAGACACAAACATGAAAAAACAAAAGTGCAAATTTTAAAGGTTAATATGCAAGTTATTGTCATAAAAAGTGTTTGGGGACCCGGGTCCTGCCTAGGGAACATGCATCAATACAGTTTTTTGGGAGCAGTGATTTTAATAATGCTTAAAGTGAAACAATAAAAGTGAAATATTCCTTTAAATTTTGCACCTGGGGGGTGTCTATTGTATGCCTGTAAAGTAGCGCATGTTTCCCATGTTTAGAACTGTCCCTGCACAAAGTGTAATTTCTGAAGGAAAAAGGTCATTTAAAACTACTTGCGGGCCACGGCTATAATGAATTGTCGGGTCCTGGCAATACAGATCAAAGTCATAGAAAAAAAACGTCCTACCCGAACCAAAAAAAAGCGTGGGTGTCCCCCTCAAATTCTATATTAGGCCCTTCAGGTCTGGTATGGATTTTAAGGGGAACCCCACACCAAAATAAAAAAATTGTGTGGGGTTCCCCCAAAAATCCATTCCAGACCCATATCCGAGCATGCAACCTGGCAGGCCGCAGAAAAACAGGGGGGACAAGAGAGCACCCCCCCCCCCTCCTGAACTGTACCAGGCCATATGCCCTCAACATGGGGAGGATGTCCCAGGGGAAAATAATATTATTATTATTATTTTCTGTTCCTTTATTCTAATCACTTTCTGCCACAAGTGATTATTTTTAGGCCAAAGTATGTATAGGTGAGGGCGATTATCATCACACTCTCAATCCCATATCCCAAATTTAACCACTTGCTTACTGGGCACATAAACCCCCTTCGTGCCCAGGCGAAATTTCAGCTTCCGGCACTGCGTCGCTTTAACTGACAATTGCGCGGTCGTGCGACGTGGCACCCAAACAAAATTGGCGTCCTTTTTTTCCCCACAAATAGAGCTTTCTTTTGGTGGTATTTGATCGCCCGTGCGGTTTTTATTTTTTGCGTTATAATGAAAAAAAGAGCGACAATTTAAAAATATATATATATTTTTTACTTGTTGCTATAATAAATATCCCATTTTTTTTTTTTTTTATATTTTTCTTTTCTCAGTTAAGGTCGATACGTATTCTTCTACGTATTTTTGTAAAAAAAAAAAAAATCACAATAAGTGACTGCTTCGCGCAAAAGTTATAGCACCTACAAAATAGGGGACATAATTATGATTTTTTTTTTTATATTTTTTTTTTACTAGTAATGGCGGCGATCTGCGATTTTTATTGGGACTGCGATATTGCGACGGACACATCGGACACTTTTGACACATTTTTGGCGCCATTCACATTTATACAGCGACCAGTGCTATAAAAATGCACTAATTACTGTATAAATGTGACTGGCATTGAAGGGGTTAACACTAGGGGGTGAGGAAGGGGTTAAATGTATTGCCTTGGTGTGTTCTAACTGTGTGGGGGGAGGGGGGTGACTGGGGGAGGTGACCGATGCTGTGTCCCTATGTACTAGAGAAACAGCATCTGTCACCTCACTGACAGGACGTGAAGCTCTGTGTTTACACTCAGAGCTCCACGTCCCTGCTCTCTCACCGACGATCGCGTGTACCCGACGGACATCGCGGCCGCCGGGTACACGCATCGGATCCTCGGTGATGCGTCGGGACTGTTTTTCCCCGCCGCGCGCCACCCTCTGACGCGCGCGGGGAATTACAAGCAAATCACGTCCAAAGACGTGACCCCAGCGCCTCAGGTCCGCGCTGTTCACGTATTTTGTTAATAGCGCGGACCTGAAGAGGTTAATCAATATATGAATTTATTTTGGCCTATTGATACATTATTAATCTCACAAGTTTAAAAGAAAACCTTTTTCAATACCGCACACACCATCACGTTCACTTATGTGAGTGAATGTGAGTTACTTTCTACTCATGAGGAATATACTATTTTATCTAATGAACGTGTTCACCTTTAACAGTGTTACCAGGATGTGTGCTCCATTCATCATTACCATGGAGATGGTGTGAGACCGACGGTGTGTTGATATCATTTTAATACACCTGGCGGTTGCATACCTTTAAATATTTTTTTTTTAATTGTCTGCCCCCTTTTTAGTTTTTACTGCTGTATGTTTGATATTTGCTATACTCATTGATAGCTTAAACCAGGGCTCAAAATTTCAAGTCCTGAGCTACTAGCCAGGCCTCAAGAGTTACTCGCCACCAGTTGCCCCACCTAATTCATACACTGCCCTGCGCCTAATTGCACCTGTAAACACGCCCTCGTAGATTATCTCATGGAATGACACTGTTAAATGTTTTATGCAGAATCAAGTTACAAAATTAAATATTACCAACAACAACTTTAACAAAATAGGACAGGGCACTGGGGGCAGACCAGAGGGACAGGGCACTGGGGGCAGACCAGAGGGACAGGGCACTGGGGGCAGACCAGAGGGACAGGGCACTAGAACTGGGTCTCTTCCCCATTCTCTTGCTGTCTCCTCTGCAAATCTCTTTCTCTCTCTCTCTCTCTCTCTCTCTCTCCCTCTCCCTCTCCTATTCATCTCATCATCAGGAGCCTGTGTGTGTGGCTCCACGCTTGCATGTCCCCACTTCCCCCTTCAGGCTGGCAGTGAGGAGAGGAGGTCCCATGGCTTAATGATAATTGTAAGGAGAGTACCTGTGTATTGCTCTGCCTGTGCGCAGCTCACCAGACTACTTTTCCCGAGCAGGCACCTTTCCTCTTCGGCCGCCAATCTCATCGGGACTCTAAGTGTAGGCACAGATTGGAGAGAGATTGGTCATGCAGCCCTGGCATCACTCGCCCCCAGCTTAAATCCACTCGCCAAATGCTAGTAGGCGAGTGGAGATTTTGAGGGCTGGCTTAAACCGCACTAAACATTCAGTTAGACTTAGTAAGGGCAAGGATCCTACATCAAAGATGGCGGATCCGTGTCAATGATTCCCGGATGTCAGGACTGGGCGGTTCGTCTGACGCTGATAATGTATATTTAACGGTGAGTCAGCACGCCGCTCGTGCCCCTGGAAGAAGTCAATTTGTGACGAAACGGCGTAGGGAGGAGCGACGTGCTGACGTCACCATTATCCACCACGACCACCCGGAAGGACGGGCGATATGGGAGCCGGCCGGCTTAACTTTTAAAACGCTACTTTACATATTTGTCATGTGAGTGCAACTTTTTTATTACAACTTTTACATACCTTGCAATACTGCTCTATGTCAGTCCTTTTTCCCTTTACACCCCCGGATCTGGCTTCCTGTGGGGAGATCTGACAAGGCGCTGTGCGTTCCACTTGTTGCGGAGGAGTGCAGCAGAGGACCAATCGACATCAGCCTGGCATAGAGCCGCACGCGATATTGATCTTTTGTTTAAAAGATCAACTGGAGTCGGTAAGCAGACATTGTGATTGAGGTGGAGGTGATCTCTGTCTGACTCTGTCTCCTGAACTTTTTCAACCTTTTGGTGAAGTCGCCGAATCGCATGGGATTTTCACATTTGTCGTTGATGTGATTGTCACCTCACATTTTGTTTTGGACTTATTTCACGTTATGCTCTGTCAAACATATTTAATGTGATATTATATTAGCAGGACAGACCACAATGTTCTCTAATCACTAGCAGTGCAGCATACCTTGTTACAACTACTGATGGGGACAATGGCCTCATCCCCACAACCCTTGCCCGGTGGTTGTGGGGGTCTGCAGGTGGGGGGGGATTATCAGAATCTGGAAGCCCCCTTTAACAAAGGGGAACACCAGATCCCGACCCCCCCTTTTGTGAATTGGTAACGGGGTACACTATACCCCTACCATTTCACAAAAAAAGTGTAAAAAATAAATAAAAAAACACACTGACACAGCTGGACAAGTCCTTTATTAAAAAAAAAATATATATATATTCCAGCGATGTAATCCCGTCTCTCGATGTCCAACGATGGTCCATTCTCCAGCGACGCTGCAGTCTCCACTCATTCTCCAGCGAGGAACGCAACCCCATGACGCATAAGAGGGGGCGGGGGTCACCAGTCCACGTCATTGTGGACTGGTTACGCAAGGAGAAAGCTGGGGCTTACACAATGATGTGGACGGGTGACCCCGGCGCCTCTTACACGCCATGGGGGTTTCGTGTGGAGTGGGGACTGGAGCATCACTGGACATCGGATCACCATGAGACATCGAGAACAACGCTGGACAGACTGGATTACATCGCTGGATTGTGTGTTTTTTTAACCACTTAAGACCCGGACCATTATCCAGGTAAAGGACCTGGCCAGTTTTTGCGATTCGGCACTGCGTCGCTTTAACTGACAACTGCGGGGTCGTGCGACGGGGCTCCCAAACAAAATTGGCGTCCTTTTTTCCCCACAAATAGAGCTTTCTTTTGGTGGTATTTGATCTCCTCAAAAATAGAGCAACACATTTGAAAAACAATTCAATATCTTTTACTTTTTTTGCTATAATAAATATCCCCAAAAAAGATATAAATTTTTCCCTCAGTTTAGGCCGATACATATTCTTCTACATATTTTTGGTAAAAAAAAAAAAAAAATCGCAATATGCATTTATCGATTGGTTTGCGCAAAAGTTATACAAAAGTGTTTACAAAATAGGGGATAGTTTTATGGCATTCTTCTTAATATTTTTTTTTTTACTAGTAATGGCGGCGATCAGCAATTTTTTTCGTGACTGCGACATTATGGCGGACACATCGGACACTTTTGACACATTTTTGGGACCATTGTCATTTTCACAGCGAAAAGTGCTATAAAAATGCACTGATTACTGTGAAAATGACAATGGCAGTGAAGGAGTTAAACACTAGGGGGCACTGTAGGGGTTAAGTGTGCCCTAAGGGAGTGATTCTTACTGTAGGGGGCATGGCTGTAGGCGTGTAATCACTGATCGTCGTTCCCTATATCAGGGAACAGACGATCACTGACATTACCACAGTGAAGAATGGGGAAGCTGTGTTTACACTCACCTCTGCCCGTTCTTCAGCTCCTGTGACCGATCGCGAGACGCCGGCGGCGATCGGGTCCCGTGGTCACGGAGCTTTGGACCGGGTCGCGTGCATGCGTGCGTGACCCGCGGCTGGAGCTCTTAAAGGCGGCGTGTTTTTGCCTAGCCGTGCCATTCTGCCAACGTATATCATCGGTAGGCGGTCTTTAAGTGGTTAAAGGTTTTATCCCAACTGTGTCTGTGTGGTTTTTAAAAAATGTTGTGAAATGGTAGGGGTACATTCTTTTGTGAAATGGTAGGGGTACATTCTTTTGTGAAATGGTAGGGGTACATTCTTTTGTGAAATGGTAGGGGTACATTCTTTTGTGAAATAGTAGGGGTACAATGTACTCCGTTACTAATTCACATAGGTGGGGCGGAATCTGGGAGTCCTCTTTGTTAAAGGGTTCTTCCAGATTCCGATAAGCCCCTCGCCCGCAGACCCCCACAACCACCGGGCAAGGGTTGTGGGGATCAGGCCCTTGTCTCCATCAACATGGGGACATCCTTAAACTGTAAGGTGACCAGATTTATTAAATTAAATCAGGGGACATATTTTTTTTTACTAGTGTAGCGCTACCCCAGCAGGAGCCGCTGGTTTGTTTTGGGATTGGCGTAATTAAGTTACCATGTGAGGTGTCTAGGGGTGATAGTAGTGATGAGAGCAGTGACGAAATGTCCAGGCAGTTAGTTGACGTTTTCAATGCTTTATTTCCTGGTCCAACACGACCAACAGACAACTCAAAGTAGACAGAATAGGTTTGGTGAAGAAGAGAAACTCTGCAAATTCAGGCTATGAATAGAAGAAGAGAAGCAGTCCTGCTTCTCAAAGATTAATCTCGCTTCGTCGCCACTCCAACCGGAGTGGGTGCAGTGCCCCTGGACCGGTCCCTCTCACAGGCCTGGCAGCCAGAGCGTCACTCGGAATCACTGAGAAGAAAACAAGTCTCTGCCACCGACTTGGCTCTATTAACCCCTCTGGCGGTATTCCCGAGTCTGACTCTGGGTTACATTTTTGTGCTGCGATCGGTAACCCCGAGTCAGACTCGGGCTCGCCTCGCAGAGTGCACAGACAGGGTTTACTTACCTTGTTCCTGGATCCAGCGATGCATCCGCGCTGTGTGAGCGAGAGCGGGAACTCGCTCGATTCACACAGTGCCTCTGTGTGCCGTCGATCTCCGTTCCCTGCGACGTTACGACGCACGGGACCGGAGAATGGCGCCAAAGTCAAAAACGTAAACAAACACATTACATACAGTATACTGTAATCTTATAGATTACAGTACTGTATGTAAAAAATACACACACCCCCCCTTGTCCCTAGTGGTCTGTCCTGTGCCCTGCATGTTCTTTTATATAATAAAAACTGTTCTTTCTGCCTGCAAACGGTAGATTGTCCATAGCAACTAAAAGTGTCCCTTTATGTAAAAAAAACAGCGATAATAAATTATAATCACTTGCAGAATTGAGAGATAGCGATTTGTGGGGGAATTTGTCATAAAAAAATAAAAGTAATGACAGCGACAATTCTGCAACTGAGCAAATTTCAGTGATTTTGAGTTGATTACATTATTGAATTTTTTTTATTATAATTATATTATTATTTGTTATAATTATTTATAATTATTTTTTATATAATAATTTATAATTTTGTTTTTAAAAAAAAATCATACCCGGGATGCCTATTAGACTCTTGTTTGGTCAGATTTAAGTAAGTTATTCCTAAGAATTACAGGCCTACAGTATAAAATGCCAAATTTCATTGCAAATAATGGTACCGCTTTCAGCATCTAAAATCAGAAAGAATCATACCGCCAGGGAGTTTAAGGTTTAGATCAGTAGAAGGCCTCTGCCAGATTCTCATACAAATTCGCCAGCGTAGCGTAAGCTATTTACACTACGCCGCCGCAACGTAACAGAGCAAGTGAAATAATAAATAGGAAACTGGTGCGCTACTGTGAGTAAACGAGTGTAAGCTAGAGTCACATAAATTGGTAAAGAGCGGCTCAATCTAAGGTGCCCACAAAACACTAGTGAATAAAATGAAGAATAAAATAAGTGATAAGCGCTACAGAATCAAAATAGTGCAGGACACCAAATATTATAAACAGACTGATAATGAACCAAAAAAGTCCCAGGATGGTGAAATAAATGTAACCAGTAACTATATAAAGCGTACTGGGAACTGTTGTAGCGAGTCCCGTACGTAGATATTTCTAAGTGCCAATGGTGAATGCCTCATCAAACCAAAGGAGGCGGCACTATATATTAAATGGGGTAAATAACAAACAGTCTCTATACAATGGTGGGATGAGTAGCTGGATGAGATGTGATGGAAGTCTTCATTTAAAATTGCTGTACCGGGTTAACAAATCCAAAGGAGTGTTGTAGTTCCCTTACCTTAGGGTTGCTATATATGAGCATATATAGATATGTCCTGCTGTATTAGCGACCTCAGTTTCTCTCTGGAATTCCTCTTCCTTATCCTTATGTTGATCAGGGCTCAAGGCTCCATCGATGGATCAGAGGGGATGTGGAATCAGAAAAACGAGGAAAAAAACACAGCTTGCAACTCTTTAATGATCCTTTGCTGAGCATCTGACAGTTTTCTTTTTTCCTGTAGTTTTGATTCCTTTTCCTTCATTTCAAGTTCAGTAACAGATTTCCATTTCTTTATTTTCTCAGCTCACCAGTGGTGTCGGGCGCAGAGTGTGACGCAGTTCTTGTGCAATGCTGGTTTTGTTCTCTGACAGGTCACCGGCTTTAGAGTTGTCTTCCATTATAAACCAGAACGAGACATTTTAGAGCAAGAACTTTAAACCTCTGCAAGAAAAGACACAAGACGTTAGCCATAGCACCCAAGATTCCTTTTTGCGTAAGAATTTACCTTTTATTGAGGAAGAGAATACAGAATCTCTTAATCAGCTATATTCCAAGCTGCATAGAGAAGCTGAGAAAATAAAGAAATGGAAATCTGTTACTGAACTTGAAATGAAGGAAAAGGAATCAAAACTACAGGAAAAAAGAAAACTGTCAGATGCTCAGCAAAGTCTGTTTATAATATTTGGTGTCCTGCACTATTTTGATTCTGTAGCGATTATCACTTATTTTATTCTTCATCGTAACAGAGCAAGTGCCGTATTCTCCAAGCACTTGCTCCGTAGTTTGCGGAGGCGTAGAGTAAATCGCCCAGCGTAAGCCCGCGTAACTCAAAGGGGGCGGCTTGTATTTAAATTAAGCGCGCCCCCGAAAAAGGCCAGTGCGCATGCTCCAGCTCACGTCGGAAAGCGCCGTGGAAACCGACGTGAAAACGACGTGATCGACACTACGCAATGCCCTATTCGCGAACGAGTTAGTAAAACGACGTAACCGACGGAAAAAGCCGATGCTGACCCGACGCCATACTTAACATGGCATCTGACGGCACCCGACGGTACTGCGACGGCACTTGTCGGATCTTCAGCCGTATCTATGCCAAAGTGATTCTAGGAATCACTCGCATAGATACGAGGCAAAAAAAAACGGCGATACGACGGGGTATCTGAGATACTCCGTCGTAGCGCCGCTGAGAATCTGGCCCAGGAACTTTAAATGTAGAGCAGATCCTCTCAGTCAATAACTTAGGGCCACCAACAAACAGTTTGCAGCATACAACCTGTCAGTATTCGATCACCGAGATCCCCAATGGTTTGTCCGAGCCCCGTAGGATCACCTGCCTCCGGGCTCACCTGAGACCGACTCCCCACCGAACAGCACATCCAGCTTGGGATCTATCGTTCTAGGTGTGGGGACCCAGTAAGTCACTGGGGCCCCCCTGCGACTTTAGTTGCTCTGAGCTATGAGGGCCCAGAATCTGAAGCTCCGCGTAAAAGCACGTGCGCCCCGGCCAGGCAGGCCATAGTAGCAGGGCCTGTGATGTGCGCGCACCCTAAAGGTGGGTGCCGCACCTGCGACCCGTTGTGGGTAGAGGACCCGGGTAGAAGACCCGGACAAAATGGCATCAACGCCAGAAATACCCCTCCCCAGCATGCCGCACGAGGGCCAATTAGATAACCTCCTCTAATTGGCTGCTGGGGAAAGGTGTTTTCTGCCTGGGCCCTCTGGCGCCACCTGTCGATCCAAGAATGAAAATATACCTGGAACGCAAAATGAAACCACAGTAAGCCCAACCCGAACAATTTGTAACACAACATGGATAAGAGCAAAGTAACTCTCTCATCCCCCCTTCTAAATTTAGATAGCGTCCTTACTGAAAGTATAGGGGCACTACACTAGTAATGGCAACAATCAGCAACTCTCTGCCCGTCGCCGCCCACCTCACAGCCTCTCAAGTCTTACTCTTCGGGCCCCCGGCTACTACTGGATGGGGAGCGGATGAAGATCACTTTGCCAGGGAAGGCAAGGAGATAGGCAGGTGGCTGGCCAGGATTTGAGCCAAGGCAGAAGAACATGCGAGCGGAGCTGAATGGGCATGCGCCCGAAACTTATGACATATTCCCTCCTCTCCGACCAGCACATGATCATCAGAAAGGAGCGGGGGAAGGAGTAGGAGGGGGGGTGTTTAATTCTAATTTTTTTATTTTAATTCTGCACTGACTTACTTTGAAATCGCCCCTGCCCCCTATTAAATCCAATCTGGGGACAAAACCAGGGAAAAAACTTGGTCTGGGGACAGTGTCCTCAATCAGGGGACTGTCCCCTGAAACTGGGGATGTCTGGTCACCCTACCTTAAAGTGGTCTCATACTTGCAAAAGAGGCCCAATTATTCTGGGACATCTGCACTGATAATCACGGCACGGATCATCAGTACCCTGCTTATCAGTGCAGCCCCTTCAGTGCCCATCAGAGATGCCTATCAGTGTCCATTAGTGATGCCTATTAGTGCCCATCAGTGATGCCTGACTGTGCCCATCAGTGCCATCTATCAATGCCCTATAACATGTATGACTGAGGAAGTTTAAATATCAGTGTGAAATACTTAAGAAAAGTTTTAGAGGAAGAGGTCAAATAAGAAGAACCAAGATGTGTGCAAAATCTTCTAGCCCCTAGTTATATAATACCAACAAGCAAGACACTAAGCTTGTAAACAGGATATTAAAACATTCATTGCATGCAAAGAGGCTTGAAGTATGAAAAGAGGAAACTTTACTCTCCATCTAAAATTAAATTTTGATCCTCTTTCTTTGAAAGCTAAATTACCATAAAAAAACATACTTAACTATATAACCCAGCATGGTCTGGTGTAAGCTGCCACTCCATCTCAGCACTGTTGCCACCAGTGGCGGCTGGTGCTCCAAATTATTGGCGGGCGCAAACAAACTGAAAAAAAAACCCCCATCAATTGCTACCAGTGTGCCCATCAATTGCTGCTACTGTGCCCCATCAAATGCTGCCAGTGTGCCCATCAATTGATGCTACTGTGCCCCATCAAATGGGGCACAGCGGGTCACAGCGGCGGTGTCCTCCACGCTCC
The DNA here is from genome assembly GCA_029574335.1 of Rana kukunoris. Taxonomy (NCBI): domain Eukaryota; kingdom Metazoa; phylum Chordata; class Amphibia; order Anura; family Ranidae; genus Rana; species Rana kukunoris. Next base: position 540,423,696 of record CM056051.1, on the reverse strand, counting down.
TCGATATCTTCTCCCGTCCTCTCTTCCCATCCTCTGCTACGATTGAACGATAGGCATCCAATCACAGCGCCTGTCGTTTCAGCCAATCAGGTGACAGGTAACAGACCCAAGCACCCGTTCGGCAAAGAGGCGGTTCAGTGTTAGGAAGGCGAATATTCACTTGCTTTCCTAACACTACGCTAAGTGAACAGCAAGCGCCCAGTATGGTGCCCACTGTTCACCTTTTTGGATGCCTATTAGAGCCTATGGGCCAGATTCTGGTAGATAGCGGCGTAGCGTAAGCTACAGTATTTACACTACGCCGCCGCAACTTACAGGAGCAAGTGCCGTATTCTCCAAGCACTTGCTCCGTAATTTGGGGCGGCGTAGTGTAAATGTCCCGGCGTAAGGCCGCGTAAATCAAAGGGGACGGCTTGTATTTAAATTAAGCGCGCCCCCGCGCCGAACGAACTGCGCATGCGCCAGCCGTAAAAGTAGCCCAGTGCGCATGCTCCATAGTATGCCGCAAATACATTGGTTGCGACGTGAACGTAATTAACGCCCTATTCGCAATGAGTTACGTAAACGACGTAAACGTTGGAAAACCCGACGGCCATACTTAACATGGCGTACGCCGGACCTACGCAAGGTTACCCCTCATATAGCAGGGGTAACCTTACGCTTACGGAAACTTCATAAACTACGGCGACGCTGCGCAAATACGTTCGGGAATCGGCGTATCATGCTCATTTGCATATACGCCACCTAGCGGCCAGCGTAGTATTGCATTTAAGATCCGACAGTGTAAGTGACTTACGCCAGTCAGATCTACGCCGTATCTATGCGTAAATGATTCTAGGAATCAGACGCATAGATACCTGGGCACAGAAACAATCTGGAGATACACCGTCGCATCTCTTCTGAGAATCTGGCCCTATGGCTCTAATCAGATGCTTCCAAAATATACCCTGCAGGCAATGCATGAATCTATCAATGGTGATAGAAAAGTGGCAGGAGAGAGGGGGCGGCGCCCATTATGGACACACCGCCGCTGGTTGCCACCATGTCTATCTCAGCACCATGTGCCACGATTTTCTCGTGTGACATCAGGGGGCCAGCTGTCTCTCCTGTGTTTTTTTGAGACGGTCCCAAATTAATGTGCAGAGGCTATGGTTTCCCCAAAGCTTCCTGGCATGTGTGATGTTGGTATTTAGGTCACGTCATTCCTGCCTATGCAAGAATGCCTATGTTTGGGAGCCACGTTGCACGACCGCGCAATTGTCAGTTAAAGTGACGCAGAGCCAAATCGCAAAAAGTGGCCAGGTCTTTAACCTGCCTAATGGTCCGGGGCTTAAGTGGTAAAGAAGATATTTTGTGTTTAGACATTTATTAAATACTTCTGATCCCCCGCGACAGCACAATTTCATCAGCCTACTGCAAGTGGCACTTGAGCAATTCCAAATGTAAATGTCTGAAAACCACGTTTGGTCATTATTACCAAATATCCGTGAGATATGATCATTAGAAATCATCCACACCCTCCTACTGAAATACACAGTATCTTATAGAATAGAAGTTGATAGAAGTATCAACTGATATAGTATCTATAATCAGTTCTATTATCAGTTGATACTTCTGTGATTGCTGGGTGCTTAGCATGCAGGATGGAAGCATGTTTACTTTTACCTTTATTCCTTCTACATGGGGTCACCTTGTTCTGTGCAGTGAATGGAGACAATATGACGGAGGGTGAGTACCCAACACTGGGAGATCTATTCTGATTTTTTTAAGTTACAGTAGCTCATATGGCAGATCAACAAACTTAACCATCTGCTTTGTAAAACGAAGGACCCATGTAGACAATCTATTCCAGACAGGTAGACCATCAGATTACACAGGTTCATGTAAAAATGATGGACTGCCAAGTCACATCTATGACCAAATCTGCTTGAGCGTGGCCAGCATGACTCAGAGAGCGTATGAAAAGACACGAGAAGGTGGTGAGAAGCAGGGCTGATCCTAGGCAGGGTGCACAGGGTGCTTTGCATCCAGGCGCCTACAGAGGTGGGGGCACCAAAGTGGCAGAGTTCTCCCCTCCCTTCTTCTCTCCTTCTAGAGTTCTGAGCATAGGTGTGTGTCAGTCCAGAACTGATGTGTCTCTGACCAGCTCCTGTACTATGTCTGCAGTCTCTGACCATCTACTTTACTATGTCTGCGGTCTCTGACCATCTCCTGTACTATGTCTGCAGTCTCTGAGCAGCTCCTATACTATGTCTGTAGTCTCTGACCGTCTCCTGTACAATGTCTGCAGTCTCTGACCGTCTCCTGTACAATGTCTGCAGTCTCTGACCATCTCCTGTACTTTGTCTGCAGTCTCTGACCATCTCCTGTACTATGTCTGCAGTCTCTGACCATCTCCTGTACTATGTCTGCAGTCTCTGACCATCTCCTGTACTATGTCTGCAGTCTCTGACCATCTACTTTACTATGTCTGCGGTCTCTGACCATCTCCTGTACTATGTCTGCAGTCTCTGAGCAGCTCCTGTACTATGTCTGTAGTCTCTGACCGTCTCCTGTACAATGTCTGCAGTCTCTGACCGTCTCCTGTACAATGTCTGCAGTCTCTGACCATCTCCTGTACTATGTCTGCAGTCTCTGACCATCTCCTGTACAATGTCCGCAGTCTCTGACCATCTCCTGTATCATGTCTTCAGTCTCTGACCATCTTCTGTATCATGTCTGCAGTCTCTGACCGTCTCCTGTACAATGTCTGCAGTCTCTGACGGTCTCCTGTATCATGCCTGTAGTATGTTTGAGGGCTCTTTCTAACAGACTCTCTAACAGAAACCCTCTCTATGTCAAGTGTGTTGAGTGTCGTGCTCACCCCCTCCCTTGGACTACAGGAGAGTCAGGACGCCCCCACTAACACACAGCTTCTTTCTCTATCTGCAACGTAGAGAGCGTCCTGACTCTCCTGTAGTCCAAGGGAGGGGGCGAGCACAACACTCCACACCAGGGAGAAAGCCTTGCATTACTGTGTGGAGTTACAGACAAATCCTCACTTCCTTTTCTTCTCTCAGAAGGAATAAGGGCATTTAAAAGCAAAATGGAAGGATGAGGTAAGTGAAGGAGGACTGCACTAAGGTAAAGGAAGATATTGAGGAAAAAATAAAAATTGTACCTTTACAACCCCTTTAACTTGCAAGGTTAATGGCCCAACCAGGCCATCTCCTTTTCTATTCAACCACTTGCCTACCAGCTCCTGTACATATACAGCGGCAATATGGCTCCCTCCCGCAAATCGCCATATATGTACAGCGGCACCTTTAAGAGCCATAGCAGGCGTGCATCACGCCAGGGTACTCGATGCTCCTGGCCAGCAGGCACGATCGCCACCGCCCACCTGCCAATGCAGGCACAAGACCTAGAACGGGGATTTGTTTGTGTAAATACACAAATCCTCGTTCTGACAGGGGAGTAGAGACAGATCTGCTGTTTGCAGTAATTGCGAACAGCGATATATCTCCTCCCCCAGTCAGTCCCATCCCCCACATTCAGAAACACTAACTAGGGAACACATTCAACCCCTTGATCGCCCCCTAGCGTTAAAGGGGTTGCAAAGGATTTTTTCCCCTAAATAGCTTCCTTTACCTTAGTGCAGTCCTCCTTCACTTACCTCATCCTTCCATTTTGCTTGTAAATGTCCTTATTTCTTCTGAGAAATCCTCACTTCCTGTTCTTCTGTCTGTAACTCCACACAGTAATGCAAGGCTTTCTCCCTGGTGTGGAGAAAGTCTCTTGAGGGGGCGAGCAGGCAAGTCAGGACACTCTCTACTTTGCAGATAGAGAAAGGAGCTGTGTGTTAGTGGGCGTTCTGACACTCCTGCTCACCCCCTCCCCCCTCAAGAGACTTTCTGCACACCTGGAAGAAAGCCTTGCATTACGGTGGTGAGTTACAGACAGAAGTGAGGATTTCTCTGAAGAAATAAGGACATTTAAAAGCAAAATGGAAGGATGAGGTAAGTGAAGGAGGACTGCACTAAGGTAAAGGAAGCTATTTAGGGAGGGAAAAAAATTCCTTTACAACCCTTTTAATCCTTTCCCTGCCAGTGACATTTACACAGTAATCAGTTCCTTTTTTGTATAGCACTGGTCGCTGTATGAATGTCAGTGGTCCCAAAAATGTGTCAAAAGTGTCCGATCTGTCCGCCGCAATGTTTCAGTCCCAATAGAAATCGCAGTTCACCGCCATTACTAGTACAAATAATAAAAAATAATAATAATAATAAATGCCATAAATCTATCCCCTATTTTGTAGATGCTATAACTTTAGCACAAACCAATCAATATACGCTTATTAGGATTTTGTTTACCAAAAACATGTAGAAGAAAACATATTAGCCTAAACTAATGAAGAAATTTGTTTTTAAAATGTTTGTATTTATTGTGCTTTAGCCAATCCCTGGGGAGGTGTGCCCAGTGGTTGGGGAGGAACATAAAGAGTCTGAGGTGTGGAGCAGTCCTGTTCTTGTCCTGATGGAGAAGTGTCCAGCCTCAGGGGCTGCTGCCCCTTTGATCAACATGGTCCCAGCTATAGCAGATATTTGTAATTACTCCTGAAGCTAAGCCTTTGGTCTGAGAAACCCACTGAAGAGCATCTGGTGACAGCTGGGAGGTGTGAAGCTGCCATGGGAAATTATGAGTACTGATCCAAGCCCAAGTATCCAGTGACTGTGTGCTGTTCTACTTTGAGAGTCAGGGGTAGCTCTTTCTCTGAGGCTCCTACAGAGTCCCAGTTCTGGCCTTCCATTGGGTTACTGGTTTAAAGTCTGCTCAAAGAAGTTTAATCTAGTGACATGTGTCCTCTTGCTACAAGTCAGCATTTCTGTATTATCTTTTTTTTTACTTATCTTTTATTTTAAATTTTTCAAAAATAGGATATAACAAAATCTCACTGATACCATACATTTACCGACCAAGATATACATTCCTTATGATACATCATATTTCCAATATTGATCCATACATTTCCCCTCCTACTCCTTTTTTCCCTTATGCTACCCCCCCCCCCCTCCCCCACCGACCCAAAAAAAAAAAGGGGAACCCCTTCTCCTCCTGTCTCTCCCCCTACCTCTCCTCAAGGAGCATCTTCCCCTCTTCTGATCTAATAAATTGATTCCATCCTGCCCAGGTTTCTTTATACTGTGTCCTCCTGTTTTGAGCAGAGAGAACCAAGTCTTCCATAGCTCCTACTTCCTGGGCCCTGATAAGCCAGCTTGCAACCGAGGGGGGCCGTAGGTCCCTCCACCTCAGGGTAACTCCCGCCCTTGCCGCGTTAATCAGGTGACACACTACCGACCTCCTATACCTCTGCACCGGCATCTGTGAGACATGCAGCAGGAAGAAGGCAGGGTCGTCTGGGATCAAGTCTTCAAAAAATTTTTGGGAGATTCTCCTTAGCATTTCTGTATTATCATACCACCCTCTTCTACAAGCAGTAAATCATAAAAAAGATATCCTCTAGACTGTTTAATGGAGCCAGGGTGAATGGAATGTTGAATGCGTGATTGGTAGCCTCTGCACACCTTTGGGGGGAAAAAATGAAATCGTCGGCTGAGGGTTGTGCTTCATTAAATAAAATATTATACAGTAAGTATAGATTTTGTTTTTTGGCCCCTGATAGTTTTTTTTTCTTTCAAATAGTTTTATTGAGTTTTATAAAGTACAAAAAGAATGAAGGTACATATGGGAACAAAAGTACAGAGGAGCACATGTGGCGTAGTAGGCCAATTTCACCTTCTATAATGGAAAGTAGAGGGTAATAAACTGATAATAAGACAATTATAACATTCCGATCTTAAATTCCACAACGGAAATAGCTAGCCTTCCGAAGCTATGGTTGTTCTACCAAACGACAACCAAATCAATGAAGATAAACATGAGGCAAAGATCATATCTCTAAAAGGAGAGCATAAGAATGCAACAAAAATAGTAAGGCTCGAAATCTTGACACGGGACCTTTAACATCACCAAGTTCTCCATCCTCAATCAGCACAAATACTGGGTCCCAACACGACCGCCCCAACACCCAGAATGGGCACAAACTGCACTAGGGTGGCCACCCCCGCGACCCTGAAGTGCAACGGTCATTATGGGCCTAAAATGCTCTCTGTGGACTTAAAAGTGGCAAAGGCTCCATGCCTGTGCTTCATGATGGGGAGACAATACAACTTAATTGCCCAGAAGTAAACAGGCTACATTTCCATTTCGAACATATTGGGGGCCATAATATCTCATTAAATAAGGAGGGGAAGGAGACAGGATAGAAAAGAGAAGAGGAAGAGCCAAACAGCAGGGTGTGCCCCAACCATGTAAAGTGGCTATGTGTGTGTGTTATACCAGAATCCCCGGGTGGAGGGAAATGCCCATATGATGGGCTCAGGGCTCCCAAGTGGAATCAAACTGATCTTTAGAATCAAGCAAAATGCTTGTTAATTTTTCCTGGGGCACGATACTTGAGATTTTGTTTTTGGCAGCTAAAAAAAGAAACCCTGGGCTGTTTCCAGGCCTTGGCTATCGTCAGCTTGGCCCCCAACAAAATGAAGTGGTTTAAACTCTGGGTAATTTTGTGAGTTTTGGCAATGAAGGTGTTGAGAAGGGCTACCTTGGGAGTTCTTGGAATCTGAAGGTCAGTCCCTTTAGATATTAGATTGAACACCCTTTTCCAGAAGGGCCTGACATTGGGACATTCCCACCAGATGTGGGCCCTATGGGTTCTATAACCCATCATTTCGCAACCTCTGAAGCAGAGCGGGTTCGCGGAGGGAAACAAGCATGCTAATTTGGCGGGGGTGAAGTACCATCTGGTCATCACTTTGATGTTGGCTTCTATTAAGGACACATTCCTTATCCCCTTATAGGCTCTAGAAAAGGAGGACAACCATGTTTTCAGATCCCATTGTATTTGGGGCCCCTAATAATTTTTGAGGAACACCTAGAGCAATTCATACGTTGCTTGTTTTAATTTAGTATCAAGGTGATTTCTCCAGTTTTTGTGAAGTTTTGTGAAAAAACGCCTTCTTATTATATGTTTTTTAATTCATGCTGAATACGTTTTTTTTTTTTTGGCGCAATATTTATCACTATATATTATCTGAACCTTTGAATAATTGACATGGAGGTAAGAGCTAGATTACATAGAAGAAGAGCAACAGTGGGTTTTCCCACTGCTGCCACCACTGTGATGGATCTCGGATACCACAGCTGGGCACCTCCGCCAGACAGACCTGTGTCTCCTGTTCTCCAAATGCACCCGCAGCCAGCAGACTCACCATAACCAGCCCTTAACCCCCCAATCATGAGGGAAGCCACACAGGTGTTGAAGGTTAAACATGCAGAGCATGAAAACTGTTTATTAGGTACAAAACATACACTTTTAAACACAGTTAGGGACACTCCCCTTAGCCTTGTCATAGAGGGGGTAGGGGACAAGGAAGAATGAATGGAAACTCAACACTTGTATATTCAAACAATTACAGTTGAAACACATAAAGGGATTATGATAAACAGGCAGCCCCTCCTTACACATCCCCTGCTGAGATGTGTCACCACATCCTTTGTCTATGCGCCATGACCCAACAAAATTACCCACAGCAACAAGCGGGGGGGTGGGGAGAAGGGATGTAGCATTACATTACATTATATCACATTACATTTCATTATCTCAATGCCATTTTGTCCCCAAGTCTCTCATTCTCTGCTTGGCCATAGTCTTTGGGAAGTGTGACGGGAGGGCCCGTGGAACCCAGAATCCCTTAGAAAGTATGGGATACCCTTGTTTCAGCTCCCATGCACCTCTTATGTCTAAATCACCCTATGTCTATTGGGGCACAGGGTGAGCAAGAAAATAATAGACATTAAGAATATGATTGGGTTACTTCAAATTGAACATTGATATTCATTAACAATATCTCTAAAGCCATATTAGAAAGACTGACTGATTCATACTGTTAGGAGGTGCTGCTGTCAACTCCAGCCACCTGTCTGTCTGTTGTCTTCTATAATGTAAAGGAGCCTAGTGTGGCTTCTCTTTCACCCATTGTCATCTGGGCTAATTGACCCTGCAATTTTATGAGGGAATTCAGTGTCTATATCAGCCATTCTCAACCAGGGTTCCGTGAAACCCTAGGGTTCCTCCAGAGGTGGCTAGGGGTTCCTTGAGCTGTGGATGACTTAACTCCTGTTTGATGGTGCCTACATAGTTCTGAGCCAATTTCACTTGGAGGAGCCAGTGGTATGACACCAATAATCTTTATAGCTCTCTGTAAGGGGGCCATTCTTACCAGCTCTGTAAAAAATTGCATTCTTGTCACTGACCACCAAAGTAAGGGGCATTGTTCCCAATGACCGCCAATGAATGGGTTCTATCAGGGGTTCCATGAGACCTGAAAATTATTTTAAGGGTTCCCCTGGAGTAAAAAGGTGCAGGAAGGCTGGTCTATATGTATGATAATGTGTATTGTAGTGAGGGAGTCATTTGGACTGCTGTAAGGCTTCGTACACACGAGGCAATAGATTTGTTCAAAACGGTCTGTCCGACCGATTTGAACAGATCTGTCTGTTTGGATTTTGGTTTGCTCGCGTGTACACACGAGCAAACCAAAATCCCCGCCAGCAGACGGCGCGCTGACATGTCGGTGACGTGTCGGTGACGTTGACGCCGCCACGTCACCGCACCAGGAAGTAAAACACTTCCGCGCATGCGCCGAATCCATTCGGCGGCGGTGCGAGACGACATGTCTGCTGGTAAGTGTACTAACCAGCAGACATGTCGGGCGGACGGATTCCCACCCGATAGATTTCAAAGCATGCTTTGAAATCTGTCGGGTGGCCAAATCCGTCGGCTCGCCCGTACACACGATCAAATCTGTCTGCTGGGACGGTCTAGCAGACCGTTTCCAGCAGACAGATTTGATCGTGTGTACGCGGCCTAAGGGATTAGTTAATTAGCTCATGTAATTTTTTGTTTCTGTGTATTGCTAGAGTAATATGAGCAGGTTGTAGAAACCTCCTCTTTTACGGTATATAAGACTGTATTCCTCAATAAAGATAGTTATTATTACTTGACCCTCAAGACAGAACTTTGTCTCGTATTTGGGGGAGAATTATTCGTATGGGTTTCTTGTTCGGCTGGTTGGAGTGTCTGGTAGCTGCCTTGGTATCCGGGAATGGAATATCCTAAATGACTTTCACCCCTTTCATACTTGGGGTGTCGTTACAGGTAGGAGGCCAGCCCACAGCCCCCTCCAAAACACACAGTGACAGTGGGTTCTGAGCAATACACACTATATAGGTGCTGTTAGACCTTACTGTAACAAAATAGATACTTTAGTCCTGTTCAGTGCACACAGATTTTGAGTTTCAAATGGATTGGATTGCAAAGTGGTGAAGAGAAATGACTATTTTGCAAGCATATAGTATAATGTCAATTATTGATTTTTTTTTTCTGTTTTTCACTCAGTAGATCTATTGATTGTTGCTTTAGTCACCAACAAACATTCACTGAGTAGTCACTTAACTGTCTTCATGTCATCTTTCCATTGCAGAGTACATCAGAGACACTCAAACTGTCTCACTAAGACCGAATATAACTATTCCACAGTGTGATAATTTTTCAAAAAAGACCAAACGCCACACCACCCATCGTACCACTGTGCTACCCACCGATCATACCACACAAGAACCTTCTCCTCCACCCAAACCCACAGAATACATCCTGATTGGAATTACAGGAGTCTGTCTAAGAATAAAGGCAATATTCAAGCTAATGCTGAACTCCGCCAAGATCACAAATGTAAGTTAGTTCTCGTTTCTCAGGAAATTGACAGATGTCCTAAAGATACCGTATATACTCGAGTATAAGCCAAGTTTTTCAACCCTTTTTTTTAGGGCTGAAAATATCCCCCTCGGCTTATACTCGAGCCAGTGTACCTGAAGGACAACGAGCGTCCATTGTTTAAAAGTTGCGGCTTCCCCCTGGTCCCTTTCATGATAGGCGTTTCCCAGCAGACACTGTGTTCAGTGTTCCGCCTATCACGGACGTTCTCTCATCCTCGGACTCGTTTCTCCCAGCAGACACTGTGTTCAGTGTTCCGCCAATCACAGATGTCCTCTAATCCTCAGACTCGGTTTCCCAGCAGACACTGTGTTCATTGTTCCGCCTATCACGGACGTTCTCTCATCCTCGGACTCGTTTCTCCCAGCAGACACTGTGTTCATTGTTCCGCCAATCATGGATGCCTTCTCATCCTCGGACTCATTTTCCCAGCAGACACTGTGTTCAGTGTTCCACCTATCATGGATGTCCTCTCATCCTCAGACTCGTTTCTCCCAGCAGACACTGTGTTCATTGTTCCGCCAATCACGGATGTCCTCTCATCCTCGGACTCATTTTCCCAGCAGACACTGTGTTCAGTGTTCCACCTATCATGGATGTCCTCTCATCCTCAGACTCGTTTCTCCCAGCAGACACTGTGTTCAGTGTTCCGCCAATCACGGATGTCCTCTCATCCTCAGACAAGAGAATGTCTGTGATAGACGGAACATTGAACACAGTGTCTGCTGGGAAATGGAGGACGAGAAGACATCTGTGATAGGCTGCTGGGAAACGTCTATCACAGAACGGGACCAGGAGGAGACCGGGACTTTTAAACAATGAATGGACACCCACAGACTGTAAAAATTTCAGGTACACTGACTCGGGCACAGGGAGGCTGCAATGGGCACAGTGAGGTGGCAATGGGCACAGTGGCAATAGGCACAGTGAGGTGGCAATGGGCACAGTGAGGTAGCAATGGGCACACTGAGGTTGGGGAAAGTGAGGTGGCAATGGGCACAGCAAGGTTAGGCACAGTGAGGTGGTAATGGGCACAGTGAGGTTGGGCACAGCGAGATTGCAATAGGCACAGTGAGGTTGTGCACAGTGAAGCTGCAATGGGCACAGTGAGGCTGCAATGGGCACACTGAGGTGTGCAAATGGGCATTGTTGACCCTCTTTTCCACTTACAGTGGCTGCTGCATTCTCACTCTAGGCTTATACTCGAGTCAATACGTTTTCCCATTTTTTGGGGGGTAAAATTAGGTACCTCGGCTTATACTCTGGTCAGCTTATACTCGAGTATATACGGTAATCTAAAAGTTTTAAAAGCTTGAAAGCCAATGTCAGTAGAGAATGTCAAATCCAGTTGAGCAATTTAGGATTGGCTTAGGTTATCCCTTCAAAACTATAAATCGCGTTACCTCTAAAGTAGAAAACACTAATTGAAAACACAAAATTATGAATTTACAAATGGGTGATATATGGTGATGTGTATGAAGCTCACTGCTATATCAAAAACATTGGAGTATGATGGCCACTAGGGTGCACTATACAGCCATCTCAACACCCCTCAGTGATAATGAAAAAGTGATATTATGGTGACTAATACAAGAAGGAAAAAAAAACATATTACATTTCGATCAATAAACATATATATATAAATATAAATATAAATAGTCAGAAGCTGAAACTTGTGACAATAAAAGTCCATAAATATTTAACAGATGAGATGTCAAATACCCCTGCATTTGTGCCACATTTCAGATTAGTTGAAAAACGTGTCCAAAAGAAAACAGTGATGTATCCTCCACCAGACTATGAATTGGCTCCTTACCAGATTTCCACGATCCCTTATGACAGGGGATCATAAACAGCATGTATTAGGTAGTCACTCCCAGTTTAGCAGTGGGCGGAGCGGCGCGCTGTCGTCACCTAAGAAGCTCCAAACGTTCCCCCAGTGGACGGGTGCCTGAGAGTTTGTGTACCGGCCAGCACATCAGATTCAAGGCGATTTTTTAACTGCATGATTGTAAGTGCAATACAAATTTTTAATTATCTTACTCATTTAATACACTATGTGGAGCCGTTATTGTTTCTTACATGGTGGGCATTGATTAGTGTTGAGCAGAATATGCCATATTCGATTTCGCGATATATCTCGAATATATAGTCGAATTTTGGAAATGAAATGATTGCGAAATTTCGCTATTGCGTATGCGAATGCGAATGCGAAATTTCGAGAAATGCGGAAGGAGCACTCTGATTGGCTCAGAATATTCGTGATATATTACAATACAAAATAATTGCGAATATTCGGCAAATGCGGAAGGAGCACTCTGATTGGCTCAGAATATTCGTGATATATTACAATACAAAATAATTGTGAATATTCGGCAAATGCGGAAGGAGCACTCTGATTGGCTCAGAATATTCGTGATATATTACAATACAAAATAATTGTGAATATTCGGCAAATGCGGAAGGAGCACTCTGATTGGCTCAGAATATTCGTGATATTTTATAATACAAAATAATTGCGAATATTCGAGAAATGCGGAATGGAGCACTCTGATTGGCTCAGAATATTCTTGATATTTTATCGTAATTTCGCAAAAATGCGAATGAGAAATTTATTGCGGAATTTCGACAGTAACACTCTGAAATCGAATATATGTGTTATTTTAGCTAAAAACAATATTGCGAATTTCTCGAAAATAATCGCGCGATATCGCTATTGCCGAATAATCGCATTGCGATTTTTCGGCAATATAAAATGATTGCTGCAGCTACTCGGCCCAAGGTCTCTAATCATACCAGCAATGCTTTTAGACGTCGATGGGGATCTCTAGGATGTGATCTGTTCTAAAAAAAAATTGAAAAAATACGAATATTCGAAATAGCGAATATTCACCGCGAAATTAGGAATATATCGCGAATACTCGAATATGCCATATTCGAGCCGAATATTCGCAATACATTAGGACCATATATGTTTGAACTGCGAGACTGGGAGTGACTACCTAATACATGCTGTTTATGATCCCCTGTCATAAGGGATCGTGGAAATCTGGTAAGGAGCCAATCCATAGTCTGGTGGAGGATACATCACTGTTTTCTTTTGGACATGCTTTTCAACTAATCTGAAATGTGGCACAAATACACGGGTGTTTGACATCTCATCAACTTCTGACTATTTTTATTTTTATTTATTATTTTTATTTATAATTATAATTTTCAGTTATTATATATATATATATATATATATATATATATATATATATATATATATATATATATATAGTTACATAGTTAGTCAGGTTGAAAAAAGACACAAGTCCATCCAGTTCAACCATAAAAAATAAAATAAACAAACAAAATAAAACACAGTACAATCCCATACACCCAAACCCATACCGACAGTTGATCGAAATGTAATATGTTTTTTTCTTCTTGTATTAGTCACCATAATATCACTTTTTCATTATCACTGAGGGATGTTGAGATGGCTGTATAGTGCACCCTAGTGGCCATCATACTTCAATGTTTTTGATATAGCAGTGAGCTTCATATACATCACCATATATCACCCATTTGTAAATTCATAATTTTGTGTTTTCAATCACTGTTTTCTGCTTTAGGCCGCGTACACACGATCAGTCCATCCGATGAGAGCGGTCCGACACACCATCGGTTAAAAAACCGATCGTGTCAGAACGCGGTGACGTAAAACACAACGACGCGCTGAAAAAAAAACCAAGTTCAATGCTTCCAAGCATGCGTCGACTTAATTCTGAGCATGCGCGGCTTTTTAACCAATGCTTTTGCATACGAACGATCGGTTTTGACCTATCGGTTAGCCGTCCATCGGTTACATTTGAAAGCAAGTTCTCTCTTTTTTTTGACCGAAGGATAACTGACCGATGGGGCTTACACACGATCGGTTTGGACCGATGAAAATGGACCTTCAGTCCGTTTTCAACGGTTTTGACCGATCGAGTGTACCCGGCCTTAGGCCGCGTACACACTAGTGTTGCTCACGAATATTCGCATTGCGAATATTCGCTACGAATATTGCATATTCGAGTATTCGCGAATAACTCGAATATCGCGGCGAATATTCGCTATTTCGAATATTCGTATTTTTCAAATTTCGCAATAAATTTCGCAAATTTTTTTTTTTTATAAAATATAGCGAATATTCGTAAATATCGAATATTCGTGATATTTTATCCAAAAAAAGAATAGCGAAATTTCGCATTTTTTTTATTTTTTTTTATAAAATATAGCGAATATTTGTAAATATCGAATATTCGTGATATTTTATCCAAAAAAAAAAAATAGCGAATTTTTTTTTATTTTTTTATAAAATATCACGAATATTCGATATTAACGAATATTCGCGAATATTCTTCGAAATATTTGCGAAATATCGCGAAATCGAATATGGCGTATTCCGCTCATCACTAGTACACCCGACCAAATAAATCCGATCAAATCGGTCTGACAGACTGATTTGATCGGGTTTGTCTGCTGGGGTATATTGGTTTGATCGTGTACACACGATCAAACCAAAATCCCCGCCGGCAGACAGCAGGGTGACGTGGCGGTGACGTTGACGCCGCCACGTCACCGTCACCAGGAACTAAAACGCTTCCGCGCATGCGTCGAATCCATTCGACGCATGCGCGGGCAGATATGTCTGCTGGTTAGCGTACTAACCAGCAGACATGTCGAACGGATGGGTTCCCAGCAGGAAAAACCTGTCTGTCCGCCCGTACACACGATCGAATTTGTCTGCTGAAACGGTCTGTCGGACTGTTTCCAGCAGATAGATTCGATCGTATGTACGCGGCCTTAGAGGTAGCACGATTTATATTTTTCTCACACCTTTTTCTTGTATCCATTGTTTACATGGTAATCGCAGCTCTCGGAGTGACTATGTTGCAGGTCTTTTTTCTCTCTTCTTTTTTTCTGATATTTTAGCGCAGTTTCTTTCCATTTTCCATATCCCATCAAAACACATGATTACCAGATCAATGAGTATATGACATCCTGTTCTAATGTCATTGACAGAGTCGCCAGCAAAACCCACTGGCCATAAATCTTACAAAGGTCTGCTATTATAATTGGTTGTGACAGTAGTAATTCCCCAACTGTTATATGCTAATGTATATTAGGCAGTGGCTAAGGGCAGGGATGTATTCTGGCCTAGGCCAACAAGGCCCAGGCCTAGGGCGGCACTTTGCGGGGGGGCGGCCGGCCGGTCCTCTTCCCATGGCATCCCTCTGTCCTCTTCCCATGGCGTCCCTCTGTCCGTCACTCATGGCAACCCTCTGTCCTTCTCCCAGGGCATCCCTCTGTCCTCTTGCCATGAATATGACAGGGGTGTGGCTTTGACAGGAAGGGGTGGGTCATATTTAAATTAGGGGGTGCGCAAGTTTAGTCAGGCCTAGGGCAGCACAAAACCTAAATACACCTCTGGCTAAGGGTAAGGGAAGGGTTATATAATATTTTCGGGTGTTGCAACTCATTTACCACAATTCATTTAGCTCTGTGAATCACATTTGCTGCTAGGGTGCCGTAACAATGCCAATAGCTATAACTATCCAATAGCAAATAGAATATGAGACATATGAAATTTGAAAACATTCCTGAAAGTGACAATCGCACTGTCGCTGATTGTATGATCTGGAATAGGTGACAGGTTTACAGTTAGTTACAGTATAATGGTATTACTCTCAGTTGACCCTGGCTGTGCTTACCAAAGAAACCAAGTATGTTTATTTTCTGGAAAAACTCCAGTATTACATAGAAAGGCTGCACAGCCGCAAATCTTTCTCAAGAAATTCAGACTGTTCACTGGAAACACGGCAGCAATACATGAGAAAGATGCTCAACCACTAATCTCCCTTTTTTTTAAAAAAAATACTGTACAATGTTGATTGCATCATCCCTCAAACTTTGTGACTCATTTGATGCGTTTTACCTTCATTCTGGGCACATTCATAGAGGCAAAAGAGCATTTTCTGGTTCTTGCTTTCTCAGGTGTAAAAGAAGAATCATATAATATTTGTTGGGACATGGTTGAAATAAAAAAAAGGTATTACGTGGTGATCTGCATCTTCGAGAATTGAAATGTTGGCTTCTTATAAAGTAAAACTAGGAGCCTTCACCTCTGAAACTCACACAATTTCTTGCTGAGTCCCTCAAGGATCACCCCTGTCACCCTTGCTCTTCAATATCTACCTTGGCCCACTCCTCAAAATTATCAGCAAACAGGACCTGTGCTACCACTCCTACGCTGACGACACACAACTCTACTTTCGCATCACTGGAAAAAAAAGACCAATATCACGGTCTTGAAAAATGGCTCACATTGATCGATGATTGGACTCAAACTCAATTGATCCAAAACAGAACTTTTTCTCCTCCACGCAAACCAAAAGACAAAAGCTAAGACTTCATGGACACCACCCACCATCCTTGGACAGACCATCACCTCGAGCACCAAGCCAAAAGTCATCTTTGACTCTGAGATGTCGATGAATGCACAAATAGGATCAGTGGTGAGTGGATCTCACCATCTCCTCCGACTGATGCGTAGACTCTTCCCCTTCATCCCAGAAGAGGACATAGCAGTAGTAGTTGAAACAATTGTCAATTCCCGACTCGATTACACAAACTACCTCTACATGGGACTACCTAAATACCAGATTTTGCATCTACAAGTTATCCAAAACGCGGCAACCAGACTGGTAACGGTGAAAAACCCCTGGGGATGCATCACCCCTTCCCTGAGGACCCTTCATTAGCTAACCGTAAAGGATCGGATCATATTCAAGACGCCCTCTGTCTCACCCACAAGTGCACACTGGGAAACACTACACCCCCAAATCATGTTCTCCGATCAACCAACCAAAACCTCCTCCACATCCCCAAGTCCTGCTACAAATCGAAGGAAGGACAAAGATTTGCAGTTCAAGGACTGCGGCTATGGAACGCTCTATCCACAAACATCCGCATGGAGGAAAACCATCTGGCCTTCAGGAAAAAACTCAAGACCCACCTCTTCTGAAGGATCAGGATGACATTGGATGGAAATAAGCGTCTTGAGGCAGTTTAGTTTGCATTTGCAGCGCTATACAAGTTACTCACTCACTCAGTCTAAAGGGTATGATAATGGAGTAGTTGGATAAAATAGGTGACCATTATGTGCTTGTTTAACCTCCCTGGCAGTATGATTCTTTCCGATTTTTGGCGCTGAAATCGGTACAATGGTTTTGCATGGAAATTTGCAATTTTTTATTGCAGGCCTGTAATTCTTAGGAATAACTCACTTAAATCTGTCCAAACAAGAGTCTAGTAGACATCCCGGGTATGATAAAGTTTGAAACATGAAATTATAATATAATAAATAACTATAAATAATTATAACAAATAATAATATAATAATAATAAAAATTATTACTTTCAGTGTTTGATTGACAATTTCCCCCACAAATCACTATCGCTCAATTCTGCAAGTGATTCTAATTTATTATCACTGTTTTCTAGCTGGTCTAAAACCACTTTTGACATACAGGGACACTCTTTGGTTGCTATGGACAATCTATAGTTTCTAGGCAGAAATAACAGTATAAGATTTGACATTATAGAGATATGAAGATTCGACATTATAGAGACAGTGTTGGGGTAGACCATTCGACATGAACAACGACGATTTGACGAAGCAGCGAAAAACATACAAACGTTAAATCTGTCATTGAAGGCTTGTGATGTCTGTCGAAAGTTCTAAGAAGATTCGACAAGCAGCTAAACTGTACGACGCCGCAATCGTACATTTCCGGTCAAATCCTCGGCCCATAGGCTATAGAAGAATTTGAATGTTGGTTGACTAGTATTAATAATTTATAAATATAACTATTACTAGTTTAATACAACATTAGAATTCAACTATTGCTTGTAGGCGGAACATTCGATCGGAAATGTACAATTGCGGCATCAAACAGTTTAGCTGCTCCGTCGAATCTTATTAGAACATTTGACAGACATCATAAGCCTTCAATGACAGATTCGACCTTAATTCATTCAGATTTTTGGACGGGTGGATTTTTTAACAAAAATAAATAAATAAATACGAATTTCGGGAGTAACTAAATAAATTCCGAAACAAAATATTTCAGTGTGCACATGTCTAATAACTACACTGTTTTGGTGCTCCACCTTTTGATGACCTCAGCTGCCCTTCTAATTAATAATCATTGTGATCTTGATAGTATGAAAAATGTAACAGCATCCCATTTTGTTACTTAAATACTGTGAGATTTTAAATCTGCATACACTTTTTTTTTAGAAAGATGCTATGCAAAAAAAATGTAAATTGTGGGTATATTTTACATATACATTTAAATGTCCCTTCCCTTCTTTGCCTCAATGGCACAACCCTAACAGAGGGCGAAACATGTCAGTGAAGGAACACATTTTGGGGGAAGATGAAATGAACATGGCTTATTGAATAGAGAGATTATCAGCTCTGTGAATTACTTTTGTTGGTTTAAAATGAATCTCTGCACTACAAATATTGGGCAGTAAGCAATTTAAGCATGTTTTTTTACCCTGGACAGTGTCTCACTGATCCTTGTGTTCTTTGTGTTCTTCAGATGACGATCCCATCACCTCCAATCACAGAGGCCATTGCGATTTGTGATGACGGCATTGCAGAGCTGATATTAGCATTTCCAGAAGGAGATCTTAGCCTGGTGTTCATAGAGGTAAGAAAGGCACAGACTGGGGTGGAGTAGTAGTAGTAGTTGGTAGATGGGACATGGTGTGTAAAACATTATAAGGAACCACAGGATGGTCATTAAGTACAGAGATGATGACGGGTCAATATCGGGAAACATCATTTAGAAAAAAAAAAGGGCTAACTGATCTCCAGATATCAGACAATAGGTGATGGACAGTTCGGAATTTTGTATCCTGAAGCAAAATATTTTATTTATGGAATATTTTTGTACTATGTTTTACAGAACAAGAAGAACAATTCTTTTTACCTGGGGGCCATAGAAGTGTGGATGGTAAATCCAGGTAATACACAAAATATAACCTTAAACTGTCAACATATTTTACAAACACTTTCTAGCATGGCCTCGGCTGAGCTCAATTTTCTGTCCGTGCATTCACCCCTTCACACCCATAGTATGCAAATATGCTGCCCCATTGGACTGGGCTTTTTTTGTGGGGCCACATATTTGCATACCTCCCTTTGTCCTGGGAGCGCACCACAGAGCGTGATCTTAGCACAGTGACTAGGGAGACTAGGGTCTCACCAAGAGCCCTGGACCCCATTCTAATGATCGGAACCCGGAGCGGACAGTTCTGGGTCACTTTATCCATATGATAGCCTCTGGCTATCACAGTGATCAGCCTCGGTGAATGTTTGAGAGAGATACATTGTTTCACTCTCTGTGAAAAATAAATTAATAAAATAACAAAAACCTAGATCAAGGTTAGATCTAGTTCAGTGTCAGGGTTAGTGTTTAGGTCAAAGGTCAGGGTCATTATTTTTTTTTGGACAAGATTTTTTTTTTTAACCGCTTGCCGACCAGCGCAAGATGATATACGTTGGCACAATGGCACGGCTGCGCAAATGGGCATACAGGTACGTCCCTGTTAAATTTGCGGCATAGTGGGCGCGCACACACCCGACCCGTGCTCTGTGACCATGCCCGCGGGACCCGCGGACTCGATGTCTGCCGGTGTCCCGTGATCGTGTCATCGAGCTGCAGAACGGGAGATGTAAAAAAGGCATTTCCCTGTTCTGCCTAGAAACAGGACAGTGATCTACTGCTCCCTGTCATCGGGAACAGTTATCAGTGTCATGTCAGTAGTAGCCCATTCCCCACAGTTAGAATCACTCCCTAGGACACACTTTACCCTTTGATCGCCCCCTAGTGTTTAACCCCTTCCCTGCCAGTGTCATTTACACAGTAATCAGTGCATATTTATAGCAATGATCGCTGTATAAATGACAATGGTCCCAAAATAGTGTCAAAGGTGTCAAATGTGTCTGCCATAATGTCGCAGTCATGATAAAAATCGCAGATCTCCGCCATTACTAATAAAACAATTAAATAAATAAATGCTATAAATCTATCCCCTATTTGTAGACGCTATAACTTTTGCAAAAAGCAATCAATAAACGCTTATTGTGATTTTTTTTTACCAAAAATATGTAGAATAATACGTATCGGCCTAAACTGAGGAAAAAACTTTTTTTCTTTTTTTTTGAGGAAATGTATTATAGCAAAAAGTAAAAAATTATGCTTTCTTCAAAATTGTCGTTCTTCTTTTGTTCATCGCGCCAAAAAATAAAAACCGCAGAGGTGATCAAATACCACCAAAAGAAAGCTCTATTTGTGGGAAAAAAAGGACGCCGATTTTGTTTGGGAGCCACGTCACACTACCGCGCAATTGTCAGTTAAAGCGACACAGTGCCGTATAGAAAAAAGTGCTTTGGTCAGGAAGGGGGGTAAATTCTTCTGGGGGTGAAGTGGTTAATTAGTATCAGTGTCAGTTAGTGGTAGTATCAGTGTGTTTTAGGTAGTATTTAAAAAAAAAAGCGAAATGCGCACTATTGATTCTGGGCTGGACTACGGCTACAAACAACAACATACACATATATAGTATCACTGTGATCGTCAGGAGCAGGAAAATATATTGTGGGTTGTTCTTTGCTGGTTGTTTATAGAAGTAACATGAAATATAGAGGTAAATTTCAAAAATATATGTTTTTTTCTTTTTACTATTTACCACCAAATGAAAGCCCATTTTGTCCTAAAAAAAAATAAAAAACAAGGGGCCAGATTCACAGAGCGATTACGCCTGTCTAACTGGTGTTAGACTGGAGTAATTTCAAATTACGCGCGTTTTTTAGCTAGTCGGAAACCTCAAACCATGAATAGACGGCTGCGGGCTTCAATTCGACTGGATTACGTGTTCGTACGCCTTCGGATCTACGCTGCAATAAAATTGCGGCCACTGGGTGGACTTCCCGGCGATCCCAGAAATTACGATCTTCATTCGCAATCTCTTATGGCACCTTTGGTCATCTTTTTTTTACGTATCACTATACCAGCTTTTTGCTGGTCTAATATTAGACAGCCCATGTTAAGTATGGCCGTCGTTCCCGCGTCGAATTTCTACGTTTTCCGACGTCTTTTATACGTAAGTCGTCCGGGAATAGGAATGCTCGTAAACGACGCTACTCAAACAACGAATGACGTAACGACGTGATTTCGCGCAATGCACGGCGGGAAATTTCTGAACGGAGCATGCGCAGTTCGATCGCCGCGGGGACGCGCTTAATTTAAATGATTTACGCCCCCCAATCGCGTATTTCGATTACGCGGCGAGAAATAGACTACGCCGCCGTAGCATACGGGCAAAAATCTACCAGGATTCGGTGTAGAGCCTGGTAAAATACGGCAGCGTAGACTATTTCGATTACGCAGCGCAATATTAAGTGTATGTGAATCTGAATATCTGAATTTAACTTTTGCACAAAGCAATCAATAAACGCTTATTGTGATTTTTTTACCTAAAATATGTAGAATAATACGTATCGGCCTAAACTGAGGAAAACATTTTTTTTATATTTTTTTTGAGGATATGTATTATAGCAAAAAGTAAAAATGTATGCTTTTTTCAAAATTGTCGTTCTTCTTTTGTTCATAGCGCCAAAACATAAAAACCACAGAGGTGATCAAATACCACCAAAAGAAAGCTCTATTTGTGGGAAAAAAAAGGACGCCAATTTTGTTTGGAAGCCACGTCGCACGACCGCGCAATTGTCTGTTAAAGCGACACAGTGCCGTATAGCAAAAAGTGCTCTGGTCAGGAAGGGGGGTAAATTCTTCTGGGGGTGAAGTAGTTAATTAGCATCAGTGTCAGTTAGTGGTAGTATCAGTGTGTTTTAGGTAGGATTTAAAAAATCTACGGCTGGACTACGGCTACAAACAACAACATACACATATATAGTATCACTGCGATCGTCAGGAGCGGGAAAATATATTGTGGGTTGT
The DNA here is from genome assembly GCA_029574335.1 of Rana kukunoris. Classification (NCBI taxonomy): domain Eukaryota; kingdom Metazoa; phylum Chordata; class Amphibia; order Anura; family Ranidae; genus Rana; species Rana kukunoris. The sequence continues at coordinate 540,401,757 of CM056051.1, read as the reverse complement.
TCTTTGCTGGTTGTTTATAGAAGTAACATGAAATATAGAGGTAAATTTCAAAAATATATGTTTTTTTCTTTTTACTATTTACCACCAAATGAAAGCCCATTTTGTCCTAAAAAAATAAAAAACAAGGTATAATCCACCTGGATGCAAATAGTAGTTGTTTGCCACACACTGGAGCGCATTTTCTCCAACATAAGAGGGAGTGTTCTGGGAAAAATTGGTGAAGCCTTACTGATGTCATATATCATCTATTATGTCTCACCCCTCCTCCCAGGATAGCAGCACATATATTGTAGATAGATGACAATTTATGATGAAAAACAAAGGCTATCAGTAAAGTGAAGGGGTTGTGTCCAGGAGTGACTTCCCTTTCTATTTCTGCCCAAAGTTTGTCATCCTGGTTGGAGAGCCAGAATCTGAGCGGATCCAGCAGTGCCGATTTACACAAAGTAGTTGTGATTATATGTATGGTTTTACTAACACATGTCAAAACTAACAAACTGGGCTTAGGCATTTCGATTTGTATTTTTAACGTGTGTGTTTTTGTAATTTCCCTCGTGATGCTCATTTGGACTTCCTTGCAAAAAAGTCTAATCACTTATAGCATTTTTGTATACTAGCTTTAATCATGAACAACCTTATTTTCTATGTATACAGCTCCCCCAACCATACTTAATTTGACTTTCTAAACTTGGCAGTCATTTTCAGTGGTGTTTTCTATCTCTCGTTGCTTTACAGAGGAGAAATTGATACTTGCATATAAGTCCCTAAAAGCCTTTCATACCTCACTTGGGAGTTCATTAACTCGTAAAAAAGTGAAATTTAGGCTTAATTCTGATGTGAGCGTTGTGCTCATGGATGTCAAGGCTCAGGCCTTTGAACTGGAAAAGACAAGTTTCGGAAGAGGTAAGCCACACTATGATGACAATACCGACACTCATCATGATTTTTTTTTTTATATTGTATTTTTATTGAGTTTTCATATTATAACAAAGAGTAAAGTACAAACATTGTCGATACCTGAGATAACCATATGAATGACAGACAGAACAAAATAAATAAGTATCACATATTTTGAAGGTACATCTTAAATCATAACAGAATGTATCAAATGAAAGTTGATGATATAGAAAAACAGAACATTAGCAGGTAAACAGCAGGTACATTATTTGGGGTGAGTTCAGCCCTAAACCCAAGACACTCAGTTAAAAAGCATTTATAGTTGTGGAAAATTATAGAAACGTGACTAATACACACCGGGATATACAACAATATTAGCCAACAATATTAGCCTGTATGATTTAAAGATCAGTATAATATCATTAAGAATTTGTAGAAGATAGAATACCATAGATAGGTTGGTCAATAGGCCCAGATTCATTGTAGGCTATCACCAATTTTTACAGTAAGGCCTCATACACACGATAGGTTAAACAGAGGACAACAGTCTGATAGACCGTTTTCATCAGTCAAACCGGTCGTGTGTGGGCCCCATATGTTATTTAACGATCGGTTAATAAAAAGCCAACTTGCTTTAAATTTAACCAATGGATTCCTAACAGATAGGTCAAAACCGATCGTTAGTAGGCACGACCATCGGTTAAAAATCCACGCATGCTCAGAATCAAGTCGATGCATGCTTGGAAGCATCGAACTTAATTTTTTTCAGCACGTCATTGTGTTTTACGTCACCGCATTACATAGTTACATAGTTAGTCAGGTTGAAAAAAGACACAAGTCCATCCAGTTCAACCATAAAAAAAAAAAAAAATAAACAAACAAAGTAAAACACAGTACATCCTCCCATACACCCAACTCCATACCCACAGTTGATCCAGAGGAAGGCAAAAAAAAACAGCAGAGCGATGATCCATTTTGCTACCACAGGGGAAAAAATTCCTTCCTGATCCCCCGAAAGGCAATCGGATTTACCCCGGATCAACTTTACCTACAGAACTTAGTACTCAGTTATATTATGTGCATTTAGGAAAGAATCCAGGCCCTTCTTAAAGCAATCTACTGATCTGGCCAGAACCACCTCTGGAGGGAGTCTGTTCCACATTTTCACCGCTCTTACTGTGAAGAAACCTTTCCGTATTTGGAGGTGAAATCTCTTTTCCTCTAGACGTAAAGAGTGCCCCCTTGTCCTCAGTGTTGACCTTAAAGTGAATAACTCAACACCAAGTTCACTATATGGACCTCTTATATATATTGTACATGTTGATTATATCCCCCCTTATTCTCCTCTTCTCAAGAGTGAATAAATTCAGTTTTTCTAATCTTTCCTCATAGCTGAGCTCCTCCATGCCTCTTATCAGATTGGTTGCCCTTCTCTGCACTTTCTCCAGTTCTCCGATATCCTTTTTGAGAACTGGTGCCCAAAACTGGACTGCATATTCCAGATGAGGTCTTACTAATGATTTGTACAGGGGGGGGCAAAATTATATCTCTATCTCTGGAGTCCATACCTCTCTATACAAGAAAGGACTTTGCTCGCTTTGGAAACCGCAGCTTGGCATTGCATGCCATTATTGCGCTTATGATCAACTAAAACACCCAGATCCTTCTCCACCACAGACCCCCCCAGTTGAACTCCCCCTAGCATGTATGATGCATGAATATTCTTAGCCCCCAAGTGCATAACTTTACATTTATCAACATTAAACCTCATCTGCCACATAGTCGCCCAATTAGACAGAGCATTGAGGTCGGCTTGTAAATTGGAGACATCCTGCAAGGACGTTATTCCACTGCATAGCTTGGTGTCATCTGCAAAAACAGAAATGTTACTTTTGATCTCAGACCCAATATCATTTATAAATATATTGAAAAGTAAGGGACCCAACACTGAACCTTGGGGTACACCGCTGATAACCTTGGACCATTCAGAGTAAGAATCATTAACCACAACTCTCTGAATTCTGTCTTTCAGCCAGTTTTCTATCCATTTACAAACTGATATATCTAATCCTGTAGACCTTACCTTACACATGAGCCGTGTGTGGGGAACTGTATCGAACGATTTTGCAAAATCCAAGTATACCACGTCCACTGCTACGCCTCTGTCCAGGGTTTTACTTACCTCTTCATAAAAGGAAATCAGGTTTGTCTGACAACTTCTGTCTTTTATAAATCCATGCTGTCTGCTACTTAAATAGTTTGGCCCAGATTCACGTACATCTGCGCATTATTGGACCGGCGTAGCGCACCGCCTTTACGTTAGACTTGCGCAATTTTCCCGCGTAATCACCCTATTCTCGTAGCTTTTGCGCAGGAAATTGCGCATACGTAATGTTTTTCCAGAGGCGTAAGGAGGAGTAATACAAATGGGGAAGGACGTGGGCGTGTTACATTGAAATGAGCCGTGACCCCATGCAAATGCAGGGCCGGCCGGCTCGCGCATGCGCGCTTGAACGAGACCATGTCAGCTCCGATGTGCGCATGCTCACAACTCGGGAGCGGCGCAATCAGTGAAATTGGAAATGGACTAGGGCAACGTTGTGAACTACGCAAACAGCATAAATAGACACACACAAACGCACTTCCTTTGCAAAAGTACATCCCTTTGTCCCTTCCCATTTAACCAAGTGCTTTTGTTCTTGTTGTTCGTTGCGGTGTGTCTTGTAGTTGTCAGATTAGTGTTCTGTGTGATCAAGTGTTTGTTAGTAGATTTTTGAAAGTGGTTTTTGATAAGTGTTTGAGAGACTGTTTGTTTGATTGATATATTTCTTTTTGTTTCTTTTCCTGCTGTATTTTTTTTTTTTTTTTTGTCTTTTTTTTTTGCTGGACATTTTTTGATTTTGCAGGTCATTTTTTTTATTTATTTTTTTTGGGTTGTGAATGCTGTGTGAATGTGGGGGTGACATTCCTGCCGGAAAAGGGGTGTCACCCTCAATTTTGGTGGAGAAGGGTTCCCCAGGACCAGGGAGAAGTGATCCCCAGGTCCGTGTGAATGGTGTATGAATGTACAGTGACATAATTGGAGCCTTGGCGTGGTGTTGCTGCTCACAAGTCCTGCATGGTGGACTGGTGCCAATCCAATTTGATGTGGATGTGGGGTGTGTGTGCTAGGGACCACAGTGGTGTGCATGCATGCATTCTCATTGTGCCATGATTAATGTGTATGTTTAACGTGCCAAGATGCCCAATGTGAGCTGTCTCCTGACTGCTCTTCCCTCAGAAGACGGGGTAACCTCGGTTAGGGGGGGATTGTCTGGTTCAGGGGTCAGGTCATCACGTAGGTCAATCTGCAGGCCCTTTCTTTCTGCAAAGTTGTGCAGCATGCAACATGCACCGATGATCTGGCACACAAAGTTTGGGGAGTACAAGAGGGTACCCCCAGACTTATCCAGGCATCGGAAACGTGACTTTAGGATGCCAAAGGTGCGCTCCACCACTGCTCGTATTTGAGCATGTGCTTGATTGTATCTTTCCTCTCCTGGAGTTTGGGGGTTCCGGATAGGAGTCATGAGATGGGGTCCCAGTGGATATGCAGAGTCACCTGTAAGGGAAAAGACAGGAGGATGTTAGTCATGCATGTGCCCCTTGTGATGTGCATCATGGGAGGGGATAGTCATGCCTGCCACCCATGTCACTCACCAACCAGCCAGGTGTCCCCATACACGTTCTGATCGAATTCCATTTGGATGTGGCATTGATTGTATATGTAGCTGTCATGGCTGGACCCTGGGTGTTTGGCACGGACGTGCCATATGAGGCCTTGGGCATCGACTATCACCTGTACATTGATGGAATGCCAATGCTTCCGATTGCGGTACATGTGCTCTGTCTCCTGGGGGGGCTGGAGTGCCACATGTGTGCAATCAATGGCCCCCACAGTGCGTGGGAATCTGGCAATTCTGTAGAAATCTGTCATTGCCTTCAGCCGCAGGTCCTCAGTGGTGGGTTTGATGATTTGGTTGGCCATGCGTTTGAGTATTGCAGGGACAACCTGGTGCACACATCTGCTCATGGAGGACTGTGACATCCCAGCCACCACTCCACTTGTACGCTGAAAAGAGCCACTGGCAAGGAAATGGAGTGTTGCCAGGACCTTGACCAGTGGCTGCACTGCATGTGAGCGGTGTGTTGGGCTGGTGATGTCATCCTGCAGGGTTGTGGTTAATTCCAGGATGGCATGAGGGGTGAATCTGAAGATGCGATACACCTCAGAATCACTCATGCCAAACAGGTCTATGCGGGTACGGTATATCCTCTCCCGTGCCATCCTCCGTGCCATCCTCCGTGCCCTCCTCCTTCTTTGTTCATCTAAAGTCAGTAGTATAGCTATGCGCGACGATGCCCCTGGCATGTTGGCATACAGATTGTTGAGCAACACGTGTGACTGCTGAGCTCCTCACTAACAGTGTTGCTTTATCCAACAAGTAGACTTTTTTTCTTTTTTTAGACCAGCTTTTATCAGCTCTAATTTTAGACAGGACATTTTGCTGTTGCGCACACTGCGTCGCCTGCGCTGCCCCAACGTTGTTTTGTGGATCCCCGTAAGTCCCTCATTAGCATATTTGACAAGCAATTCAATGGTGTGTCTATCGCACTTTTGCGCGGACGGATGCGCCAGTCTAACGAAATTACGCGGGACAACGCGATTTTTTGCGTATCTCGTTCTGGGGATGCCGCGCAACGAAACGCACGCGCACATTTAGACTTACGCACGCGCATCTCCTGTTGCGCGGGCGTAATCGCTCTGTGAATCTGGGCCTTTGTTTCCAGCAAGAACTCATCCATGTGGTCTTTTATTAAACGTTCCAGTATCTTCCCAACTATAGAAGTTAAACTAACAGGTCTATAGTTACTTGGTAAAGACTTTGTTCCCTTTTTAAATATAGGCACCACATTGGCTCTACGCCAATCCAGAGGTACTATTCCTGTCATTAATGAGTCTCTAAATATTAGATACAGTGGCTTTGAAATTTCAGAGCTCAATTCTTTTAGGATCCGTGGGTGGATGCCATCTGGTCCAGGTGCTTTATCCACCTTTATTCTGTCTAAATATTTCTGGACCCCATCACTTTTGAGCCATTGTGGATTTGGGGCTGTGTCACTCCCACCCCCATTATGGACATGAGCTGCCCCATTCTCCATTGTATAAACAGAGCTGAAGAAAGCATTTAATACATTTGCCTTCTCTATGTCCTCAGTCACCCACTCTAGATTATTTTGTAAAGGGCCTACATGCTCAGACTTGACCTTTTTACTATTAATATATTTAAAGTATTTTTTGGGGTTTGTCCTACTATCTTTTGCAATCTGTCGTTCATTTTGAATTTTTGCATCCTTGATTTCCTTTTTACATATTCTATTATATTCTTTGTAACATTTAAATGACACTAGTGTTCCTTAATTTTTATATTTTTTAAAAGCTATTTTCTTATTGTTTATAGCTTTTTTAACTTTGACCGTGAGCCACATAGGTTTTATCTTTAACCTTTTAAACTTATTGCCCATGGGAATATACTTTGCAGTGAGGTTCCAAAGAGTCTTTTTGAAGAATTCCCATTTCTGTTCTGTGTTGATCTGTGCCAATATTCCCTCCCAGTCCAAGCCCTGGAGAGCAGTCCTCATGCTTTGAAAATTTGCTCTCGTGAAATTAAGTGTTTTTATCTTTCCTGTATGTATTTCTTGCTTATAGTTAATATTAAATGAAATCATGTTATGATCACTGCTACCCAGGTGTTCCTTTATCTGAACATTAGTAATAAGCTCTGCATGGTTTGAGATTACCAGGTCCAACAGAGCATCATTCCTAGTTGGGGCCTCAATAAACTGGACCGAAAAATTGTCCTGCAATAGGTTTTTAAATTTTTGTCCTTTAACTGTCCCAGAAACTCCATTATTCCAGTCAATTTCTGGGTAGTTAAAATCCCCCATTATTATCACCGTCCCAGCCCTTGCAGCCCTTTCCATCTGTGCAAGGAGCCGAGTCTCCACCTCCTCATTAACATTGGGTGGTCTATAACAAACTCCAATGATTAACTTTGAACTACGCACATCTGTATGCAGTTCCACCCATAATGCTTCAACTTCATCACACTCTCCATCAACCAGGTCCTATTTCACGCTTGCTTTGAGGTCACTTCTCACATAGAGACAGACACCTCCACCTTTCCTTTTTACCCTGTCTTTCCAAAAGAGAGCATAGCCAGGAATATTAATAGCCCAGTCATGTGAGGATTGAAGCCAAGTTTCAGCAATACCGATTACATCATAGCTCTCCTCATGCACCAGAGCTTCCAACTCACCTGTTTTGCTTGGAAGGCTTCTGGCATTGGTGAACAAACACTTAAATGTATTGTTACATTTTTCGCTGGTGTTTTTCTATAATTTCCAATGGCTGTTTGCAACATGGGAACTTTCTTGTCACCTGCCATAACCCCACCTCCATCTATCCACATTCCACTCTCCATTAATGTCTGACCCCTAACTGACCTGTGTGCCCGATGTAATTCTAGTTCACCCTCCTCCTCAAGTCTAGTTTAAATACTCCTCCAGCATTCCCCTAAACCTCTCCCCCAGCACAGCAGACCCCCTTCCATTCAAGTGCAAACCATCTTTAGCATATAGGTTGCACCCCAATGAAAAGTCATCCCAGTGCTCTAGAAACCCAAATCCCTCCTTCCTACACCAGGTCTTTAGCCATGCATTCAGCTCTCTAATCTCCCCCTGCCTTTCCTGTGTTGCGCATGGCACAGGCAATATTTCAGAGAATATCACCTTGGAGGTCCTTCCCTTCATCTTGCAGCCTAGTTCTTTAAATTGATTCTTAAGGAGCCTCCACCTTCCATGTATACTGTCATTGGTTCCAACATGGACCAAGACAGCTGGGTCATGCCCAGCCCCTCCCAGTAATTTATCCACCCGGTCCACCACATGCCGAACCCTGGCACCAGGGAGACAGCAAACCATTCGGTTGAGGCGATCCTGGCAACAAATTATTCTATCAGTCCCTCTGATTATAGAATCCCCTATTACCACCTACTGTCTAGGCCTACCTCCACTCCCCTCACCACTTCTACTAGATGGGTTGCTCTCCCGGCTGTTAGGGGTAGCAGTAACATCTAGTGCTGCCACCTCCACATCTTCACCCAACTTGGCAAATTTGTTTTGATGCACAAATACAGGATTGGCCTTCCTTGTCTGCAAGCCCCTTCCACTCCCTCTAACTACATTAACCCATCTTCCTATCTGATAATTCTGACTTGCCCCTCCACCCTCGACATTAACCCTACTGACCACCTGCTCAGCAAGCAGAGGACCCCTTTCAAGGTTGTCCTTTTTGCCCAGTGTTGCAACTTGCTCCTCCAGATCTCTAATGCGAGCTTCCAGAAGGGCAACCTGCTCACATCTGTCACAGCGGTATCCATCCTGGAGCGGTTGCACCAATTTTGCATACATGTGACACACTGTGCACTGAGCAAAACCTTCAACCCTGCTAGCACACATTTCCCAGTTACAATATAATTACTTGTAGGAAGTTTAAGATGTTACTTACAGTTTAGAAGACTCCAGTCTTAACTCCTGTTTTCAACTCCTGTTTTTTAACTCTACCCACTTGTGTTTAAAAATCACACTTCTGTTTAGAAAATCACATGTAAGCCAGCACCATCAACTGGGAGCCATTCTGACATTCTGTTATTTAACTGATGGTGTGTGGGCGCAACAGACCATAAGTCAGCTTCATCGGTTATCCTTCAGACCGCTCTCATCGGATGGACTGATCATGTGTACGCGGCTTAAGATGCTCCATTCTTCCAATATCTGTAATACTATCCAAAATCTGAGATTGTGATGGAAACTCTGTGCACAGCCAATGTAAAGGGATAGGTCTTCTGGCAGCTGGTAATATATAGGTCATTACATTGTTGGAATATTTAGAGATGCCAGGGAAGGGTAGACCTAGGGCACAGGTGTCAAACACAAGGCCTGCGGGCCGAATCCGGCCTTCCAGGCCATTTCATGTGGTGCTCACACCTCTCCTGCAGCTGCTGAAGAGCTCCAGCCCTCCTCTGGTCCTTCTCCAGACCCTTACTTTCATGCATCCAGCTTCTTCCCAAGCAGCAGCATCCGCATGGAACTTCCCCTTTATAGTGCCGTTGTACGCGTTGTTCGTCACCACGCTTTGCTAGAGCATTTTTTTCACAATCCTGTGTAGACAAGGCCATTTTATTGATCAGGTTGAAAAAAAAACATTGTTTTTTTCTAGACCCTTAAAAATGTAATTTTTTAGAACCTAAAAAATGGTCGTGTGTACGCGGCATTAGAAAGAGAACATGTTCTCTTTTTTTCCAACGCAAAAAAAAGCAGAAATTCCGTTCGTCTGTAAGGAATTTTGACTGAGAAAAAAACACGCATGCTTGGAAACAAATTGACACATGCTCGGAAGCATTGAAGTTCATTTTTCTAGGCTTGTCATAGTGTTGTATGTCACTGCATTTTTGGCAGTCAGAATTTGGTGTTTCCGTGTGTATTCTGTCAGAAAAACCTGTCAGAGACTATTCCGACAGAAAAACTGGTCGTGTGTACCCGGCATAAGAATATGAGGCCCATGTAGCATTAAGAAATAGACCTCTAAGGCCGCGTACACACGATCAGACATGTCCAAGGAAACTTGTCCGACAGACCGTTTTCATCGGACCACGCTGAAGTGGTCTGTTGGTCTGATGTGCGTACACACCATGGGACCAAAATCCCCTCGGACCAGAACGCGGTGACGTAGAACACAACGATGTGATGAAAAAACGAAGTTCAATGCTTCCAAGAATGCGTTGACTAGATTCTGCGCATGCGGGGGATTTTGGTTCGATGGTTTGTGTACTAACCATCGAACCTGTCCGACGGACAGATTTCCAGCAGACACGTTTTCAAGCATGTTTGGAAATCTTTGTCCACTGGAAAACGGTCCGATAGGCCGTACACACGATCGAACATGTCCGCTGAAACTGGTCTGCGGACCAGTTTCAGCAGACATGTTCGATCGTGTGTACGCGGCCTAAGGTTACCTGTAGGTGCAAGTTGTGTGGTTGGGTTTTTATGGACTTTGAAAATAAATAGAAATGCCGCATACACACGATTGGAAATTCTGACAAAAAAAGAAAATGTGAGCTTTCTAAACGTGTAGGCTTCATTGGACTTTTGCTGTTGGAATTTCTGCCAACAAAAGATTGAGAGCTGGTTCTCAAATTTTCAAACGAAAAAAAATTGCGGAAACAATTTGACGCATGCTCGGAAGCATTGAACATAATTTTCTCGGCTTGTCATAGTGTTGTACTTCACCATGTTCTTGACGGTTGAAAGTTCAGAGAACTTTTGTGTGAGGCCCGTACACACGGCCGAGATTCTCGGCAGAAACCAGCGAGAAGCTCGCTGGGATCCTCATTCTGCCGAGAACCTCGGCCGCGTGTACGGTTTCGGCGAGCATCCCGCCGGGAAAGCCGCCTTTCCCGACGGCTTGGTCGAAGATTTCGACGGCCGGGCGAGAACCTCGACGGGCGGAACAATGTGTTTGGCCCGTCGAGGTTCTCGTACGTGTGTACGCGGCCTGAGAGTATGTATGCAAGCCAAGCTTGAGCGGAATTCTGTCAGAAAACCATCCAAGGTTTTTCCGACGTAAACTCTGATCATGTGTACACGGCAAAAGGTGAAAAAAATACTTCATGTTCCGCCTTAGATCTTGAACCCACTTTTGTAAATTTTTCTTTGTACTATTCTATTTCAAATAGTGGTTTATGCAATGCCATACCTCCTTAAATCTCATGGATAGAATTAATTAATTAATTTTTTATTTTAAAAAGTGAAGTAGAAACCTAATTGTATGTTCTTGTTGTATAATTCTCTAACGCTTTACCACTTTTGCAGATCAAGATTCTTCATTTATTATCTATGGTAAGGAACTTATACAATTAATTTTCCTTTTTCAAAACATTACTGTCTTGACTTCAAACATATGATGTCAAGCAGTGCCATTAGCACAGGACTGGCAGAAACCAGTGGGACTCGGGAACACTCATCTCCTGTCTGAAAAAGTCTGGCCAGAAGTGGTCTTCATGGAAGTATTGCAGCCAAACATCCATACCTTCAACATTAAAAAGAGGCTAAGCTATGCACAAAAACATAGAAACTGGGGTGCAGAAAAATGGCAGTAGGTGCTCTGGACTGATGAGTCAACATTGTTATCCACTTAAGACCCGGACCAAAATGTAGGTAAAGGACCTTGCCCCTTTTTGCGATTCGGCACTGCTTCGTTTTAACTGACAATTGCGCGGTCGTGCGACGTGGCTCCCAAACAAAATTGGCGTCCTTTTTTTCCCACAAATAGAGCTTTCTTTTGGTGGTATTTGATCACCTCTGCGGTTTTTATTTTTTGCGCTATTAACAAAAATAGAGCGACAATTTAAAAAAAATGCAATATTTTTTACTTTTTGCTATAATAAATATCCCCCAAAAATATATAAAAAAACATTTTTTTTCCTCAGTTTAGGCCGATACGTATTCTTCTACGTATTTTTGGTAAAAAAAATTGCAATAAGCGTTTATCGGTCGTTTTTTGCAAAATTTATAGCGTTTACAAAATAAGGGATAGTTTTATTGCATTTTTATTAATTTTTTTTTTTTACTACTAATAGCGGCGATCAGCGATTTTTTTCGTGACTGCGACAATATGGCGGACACTTCGGACAATTTTGACACATTTTTGGGACAATTGTCATTTTCACAGCAAAAAATGCATTTAAATTGCATTGTTTACTGTGGAAATGACAGCTGCAGTTTGGGAGTTAACCACAGGTGGCGCTGTAGGGGATGTGTGCCTATGTGTGTTTGTTTACAACTGTAGGGGGTGTGGCTGTAGGTGTGACGTCATCGATCGCGTCCCCCTATTACAGGGATGACGCGATCGATGCTGCGGCCACAGAGAAGCACGGGGAAGCCGTGTGTACACACGGCTCTCCCCGTTCTTCCGCTCCAGGGACGGATCGCCGCACTCCAGCGGCGATCGGGTCCGCGAATCCCGCGGTCCCGGTCCCGGAGCTTCGGACCGGGTCGCGGGCGCGCGCCCGTGACCCACGGCTGGGTACTAAAATCAACGTATATATACGTTGATGTGCCCAGCCGTGCCATTCTGCCGACGTAAATGTGCAGTAGGCGGTCCTTAAGTGGTTATTATTTAACAGTAGTAGGAGGCAGCTTGTTTGCCAAAGGGCTGAAAAGCAGTACAATAATGAGTGTCTGCAGGCAATGGTGAAGCATGGTGGAGGTTCCCTGCAAGTTTGGGGCTGCATTTTTGCAAATAGAATTGGAGATTTGGTCAGGATTAACGGTGTCCTCAATGTTGACAAATAGAGGCTGATACTTAGCCATCATGTCACACCATCAGGGAGGCATGTGATTGGCCCCTAAATGTATTTTGCATCTGGATAATTCCCACAAACATACAGCCAGTGTCATTAGGAACAACCATGTGCATTTGTTTTCGCCCGAATGCATTTTTGTCCGAATTTCAGGTATTTTCGTTATTGTTTTAACAAACGAAAACAAAGATGCAGAAGCCGAAATCCGAAAGATCCGACATAATAAAAAATGCCTTTTCTTTGTTTTTGTTGCAACAACAGTTCGATATAGATAGGAGATTCGACATGAAGCTGACAATAGCGATCTGTGTCTATCGAACCGGCCTATCGATTCGTCAAAGATTATTCTACACAGAGAGGAAATATTCGACATAGAGAAAAAGATTTGACATTATAGAGATAGTGTTGGGAAGACCATTCGATATGAATAACGAAGATTCAATGAAGCAGCAGAAAAACATACAAAACGTTGAATCTGTCATTGAAGGCTTATGGTGTCTGTCGAAATTTCTAAGAAGAATTTGATAAGCAGCGAAACTGTACGCCGCCGCAATCGTACATTTATGGTCAAATGCTCGGCCCATAGGCTATAGAAGAATTTGAATGTTGGTTGACTAGTAATAATAATTTATAAATATAATTATTACTAGTGTCATACAACATTAGAATTCTACTGTAGCTCGTAGGCGGAACATTCGGAAATGTATGATTGCGGCGTTGTACAGTTTAGCTGCTCTGTCGAATCTTCTTAGAACATTCGACAGACACCATAAGCCTTTATTGACAGATTCAACCTTAATTCATTTGGATTTTCAAACGAATGCATTTTTTAGTGAAACCAAATGAATAAAAACGAATTTTGGGAGTAACTAAATACATTTATTTTTTGGACGAAAACTAAATTCAGAAAATATTTCATTGTGCACATGTCTATTAGGAACTGTTTTCAGTTTAAGGAAAAAACCGCAAGTGATGGTTTGACCCCCACAGAGTCCTGATCCCAACATCATGGAGTCTGTCTGGGATTACATGAAGAGGCAGAAGGGTTTGAGGCAGCCGACATCCGTAGAAGATCTGTGGTTAGTTCTCCAAGATGTTTGGAAGAACCTACCTGCCAAATTCTTTCAAACACACTGTGCAAGTGTCGCTAGAAGAATTGGTGGTGTCTTGTAAAGCAAAGGGTGGACACACCAAATATTGATCTGATTTGGACTTCTTTTCCATTTTTTAATGATATATCATATTTATCGGGGTATAGCGTGCTCCCGTGTATAGCGCGCACCCCTAAAGTTTCCCCCGAAATTCCTGTAAAAAAAATGTTATAAGATTTTATTACTGAGGCCGCGTACACACGGCAGGGAATCTCGACGGGCAGAACACATCGTTCCGCCCGTCGAGGTTCCCTGCCGGCCGTCGAAATCAGCGACCCGCCCGTCGGGAATGGCAACCAGCCATTCTTCCAGGCGGGCCGTCGAGGAAATATAGAGCGTGCTCTCTATTTCGGCTCGACGGGCTTCCCGACGGGAAGCTCGCCGAGACCGTACACACGGCCGAGGCCCTCGCTGGAATGTGCATTCCAGCGAGGTTCTCGCTGGTTTTCAGCGAGAACCTCGGCCGTGTGTACGGCGGCTTACAGTTTTGGCGTCTTGCCCGGTGTCCATCGTCCCATCCGGCGTCCAATCTGCGGCCTCGGTGGTGTCCTCCCGGCTTCTCCAGCGCACGCCTAGTGCAGTACACTCGGGTGCATTCGGCAAGGCTCGGCTTTGCTCGTGTTCACGCTCTGTGACGTTTATGCGTGACCACGAGCGAAGCCGAGCCTTGCCGAATGTACCCGAGTGTACTGTACTTGGTATATGTCGGCAGCTCCATTGAAACTGAGTGCGGGAAGCGGGTATCGGCGTATATTGCGCACCCACGATTCTCCCCTTATTAGGGGAAAAAAGTGCGCGGTATACCCTGATAAATACGGTAAATAAACTATTAACACTTCTATTTCTAAAAGCATACTTAATTTTATTTTTGTCTCCCCTGCCTAAAACTTTCCTACACCGTTCACCTGATTTGGATGTTAATACCCTCAAATTAAAGCTGAAAGTCTGCAGTTAAATCTTGTTTTGTTTCATTTGAAATTCATTGTGGTGGTGTATAGAGCCAAAAAGATTAGAATCGTGTCGATGTCCCAATATTTATGGACCTGACTGTAATTGATTCAAAAAAATTTTTAATCAGTTACTAAAAGGACATACATACATTAATGTTTTAATGCATTAAGATTTTGCACATTAATGTATGTATGTCCTTTTAGTAACTGATTAAAAAAAAATTTGAATCAATTACAGGCAGGTCCATAAATATTGGGACATCGACACGATTCTAATCTTTTTGGCTCTATACACCACCACAATTAATTTCAAATGAAACAAAACAAGATTTAACTGCAGACTTTCAGCTTTAATTTGAGGGTATTAACATCCAAATCAGGTGAACGGTGTAGGAATTACAACAGTTTGTATATATGCCTCACACTTTTTAAGGGACCAAAACTTTTGCTTTTAATACTTGGTTGAAAATCCTTTGCAGTCAATTACAGCCTGAAGTCTGGAACGCATAGACATCACCAGACGCTGGGTTTCATCCCTGGGGATGCTCTGCCAGGCCTCTACTGCAACTGTCTCAGTTCCTGCTTGTTTTTGGGCATTTTGCCTTCAGTTTTGTCTTCAGCAAGTGAAATGCATGCTCAATCGAATTCAGGTCAGGTGATTGACTTGGCCATTGCATAACATTCCACTTCTTTCTCTTAAAAAACTCTTTGGTTTCTTTTGCAGTATGCTTCAGGTCATTGTCCATCTGCACTGTGAAGCTCCGTCCAATGAGTTCTGAAGCATTTGGCTGAATATGAGCCGATAATAAAATTGCCCGAAACACTTCAGAATTCATCCTGCTGCTTTTGTCAGCAGTCACATCATCAATAAAAACAAGAGAGCCTGTTCCATTGGCAGCCATACATGCCCACGCTATGACACTACCACCACCATGCTTCACTGATGAGGTGGTATACTTTAGATCATGAGCAGTTCGTTTCCTTCTCCGTACTCTTCTCCTCCAATCACTCTGGTACAAGTTGATCTTTGTCTCATCTGTCCATAGGATGTTGTTCCAGAACTGTGAAGGCTTTTCTAGATGTTGTTAGGCAAACTCTAATCTGGCCTTCCTGTTTTTGAGGCTCACCAATGGTTTACATCTGGTGGTGAACCCTCTGTATTCACTCTGGTGAAGTCTTCTCTTGATTGTTGACCTTAACACACACACACCTACCTCCTGGAGAGTGTTTTTCATCTGGCCAACTGTTGTGAAGGGTGTTTTCTTTACCAGGGAAATAATTATTCGGTCATCCACCACAGTTGTTTGCTGTGGTCTTCCAGGACTTTTGGTGTTGCTGAGCTCACCGGTGCGTTCTTTTTTTTTTTAAGGATGTTCCAAACAGTTTATTTGGCCACACCTAATTTTTTTGCTATCTCTCTGATGGGTTTGTTTTGTTTTTTTCAGCCTAATGATGGTTTGCTTCACTGATAGTGACAGATCTTTGGATCTCTTATTGAGAGTTGACAGCAACAGATTCCAAATGCAAATAGCACACTTGAAATGAACACTGGACTATTTATCTGCTCCTTGTAAATGGGATAATGAGGGAATAACACACACCTGGCCATGGAACACCTGAGCAGCCAATTATCCCATTACTTTTGGTCCCTTAAAAAGTGGGAGGCACATATACAAACTGCTGTAATTCCTACACCGTTCCCCTGATTTGGATGTAAATACCCTCAAATTAAAGCTGAACGTATGCAGTTAAACCACATCTTGTTCGTTTCATTTCAAATCTATTGTGGTGGTGTATAGAGCCAAAAAGATTAGAATTGTGTCAATGTCCCAAAATGTATGGACCTGACTGTATATAAATGGGTATTTTGATCTCACCCATTTAGGGGTAGGCATGAGTTAAGTCTTTTTATGTTTTTACTTTTTATTGGCTATTCATTTTTTTAATTTCATTACTTTTTAATCTAGACTTCTGCTTTAAAGACAAGGTCAATGTATCTGGTTCATTTATTTATGTTAATATTATGTTTTTACTTTACAGATAGTCGTGCAGCAATTTATCACGCAATAAGCACTTCAAGCAGACATTGGAGCGTGGCAATTCTTGCCCCATTGATCCATACGGTTGTGTTCCTTGTGGCTCTTCCTCTCAATATCATGGCGATCGTCATGTTTCTGGTAAAGGTGAAGGTCAAGAAGCCGGCAGTGGTCTACATGCTGAACCTCGCCACTGCAGATCTCCTCCTTGTTTGTGTCCTGCCTTTTTATATTGTCTACAGATTCTTGGGATCTAACTGGCTCATTGGAGAAGGAATGTGTCGCTTTGTCACAGCAGCATATTACTGTAACATGTACTGCTCCGTCCTTCTTTTGACAAGTATCAGTGTGGACCGTTTCCTGGCCGTAGTCTACCCGGTGCGATCTCTCTATTGGCGCACAGTGACCCGAGCCTGGCTGGTGTGTGGTGTCATCTGGGTCATCTCATTGGCCAGCACTGTGCCCCTTCTCAGAATAAAACAAACTATGGTATTTCCAATGCAAGATAACATGATGTGCCATGACATTCAGCACTTTGGCGTTTATTTTTATTTCAGTTTTAAGTATTTTACCACTGTTTTCTCACTTTTTATTTTCTTACCGTTAGTCATTTCAACTTTCTTTTACATTGGAACCATCTGCAGTCTCAGCAGATCAAAATTTGATCAAGCACATAAGAGATCACGAGCTATCTGCCTAACTGTGATTGTTCTTTGTGTGTTTGTCTTTTGTTTCAGCCCTACCCATATCATTTATTTATTTCACTATATGCAGGTGATTGATAATTATGATTTCTCTCTCTATATTGCCTACATCCTATCTTCCAGTATCAGCAGCATCAACTGTTGCCTGGATCCTCTTATCTATTATTTTGCATCCTCCCAAAGTCAGAGATACGTCTGCAGCTTGCTGTGCTGTAAAAAAGATTGTCGCTTGCCAGTAAAACAAAAGTGGACCCCTGTAAACAAAGAGCAGTCACCAGAGAGAACTCAATCTAGTCAGCCCACTAAGAGTGGATGAGTTATTTTAACTACTTTGCACCAAGGGCAGTTTTTTAATGTAGCACTACCCTCGCAGGAGCTGCTGGTTTCGATTCTGGGTGGCACGTTACCTCTATTCTCGCTGTCCAGGGTAAAAGGAAAGTCCAAAGAATTGCAATGTCCACACACAATGTACCTCTTTGTCTTGTGGTTTATTTTGGAGAGCTTTAGTAGAAAAGAGGAGTAAGGGGTGGAAGGGTAGGTAGGTTCAGGTGCAAAGTAAGGAAACACTCCTGTTTCCAGCAAACAGTTCTCGTCGCCACTCTAGCACTCTAGTATGACATTTCACCCGGATAGGTCCCTCTCACTGGCCTAGCAGCCGGGATGGCACACAAAATAATGTACAGTCTCTGCCACAGACCTTCCTTTCTTGATGAGATATTTTCGGTCCGGAATCCTCTGCCACAGGATTCAGCACCGGCTCTTTTTAGCTTTTCTCACTAGAACCTTTAAACTCGACAGGTGACACTGTCAAGCCTCTCTGTGTACGGTGAATCCTTAGATGAAGATTCCAGGCCTTCTCCTAAGGTACCAGCCTCTTGCATGGTCCCTACCAGGATAGATCCTCCCCTGGTCTCCTTCATCAAGTGGCTTCCTCCCACAGGACGGACAGCACAGGATCACCTCTGCGGTACGGGCCCCAGTTAGACAACAGGGCCCAACAGACAAACCCGCAGCCCTGGGCCAACGTGGTCCCGGAGCTAGGATTCACAACACACACCCTGGCCAGGCAGGCCACGAGGTGTAGAGGAACGGACCCTGCACCAATGGCATCTGTCCCTTAAGTACCCCTCCCTAGTATGCACAGCGGGGCAACCACTCCCACTGATTCGCCGTTGAGGGGGACACTCAATGTACCATGACCTGGCTGCTGCCACCCTTAGCCTGGGATGGTAATAACACCCCCAGGCGATCAATGGTGGATCAGTCCCAGCACAGCCATGGCTGGAACAGAGTCTAAATTGTCCTTAATCACTCTAGTCAGAGCCAAATAACAGCTCAAACCCCCATTACATTTGAGGGTCTGGCTATCTGCTACTCTGTCCACTTTTAGGCGATCCCTGAAGACTCGTCTCTTCAGGGAAACCTATTCTGCCTTCAGCTAGTAACCAAATCTTCTATTTCTCCCATTAGTTCATACCTCACAGTAATCTATTGTTCCACCAGCGCCTCCCTATCAGACTGTGAGGCGGCGTACACACGACCGAGGTTCTCGCTGAAAACCAGCGAGAACCTCGCTGGAATGTGCATTCCAGCGAGGACCTCGGCCGTGTGTACGGTCTCGGCGAGCTTCCCGTCGGGAAGCCCGTCGAGCAGAAATAGAGAGCACGCTCTCTATTTCCTCGACGGCCCGCCTGGGTGAATGGCTGGTTGCCATTCCCGACGGGCGGGTCCCGATTTCGACGGCCGGCAGAGAGCCTCGACGGGCGGAACGATGTGTTCTGCCCGTCGAGGATCTCTGCCGTGTGTACACGGCCTAAGCTTGCCTAACCCTCTTGTGTTGAATTGTATTATCACTGTATTGTCTCCCTCTATACTGTAAAGCACTATGCAAACTGTTGGTGCTATATAGATCCTGTATAATAATAATAATAATAATAAAAATAATATTAATAATTAATTGTAAAAATTAAAACAAACATCAAGCCCTCTATGCTATAAATCTTTATTTAAACCACACGGGTCAAGGATCTTCAGTCAATGAATTCAGAATGATTCCCTTTTTTTTTTTTATTTGGAATTTCACAGTACAGTCAAATAGGGTACAAACAACCCCAGAGCAGTCGTGAAAACGCATTATAACAAAACAATTGGATTTAACAAATCGAAAGTGATGACTTTCACTATGGCAACAAAAAAATGTTGGAAAACGTCTTTCAGAACTCTGGTCTTGCCCAGGGAAGATGTATCAATGGAAAAAAATTTTTAAAAACTGACGTTTTTTCCGGAGCAGCCATTTTAATGATGCTTAAAGTGAAAAAAAAAATCAAAAATTCCTTTAAATATCGTACCTGCTGGGTGTCTATAGTAGTGGCACGTATTTAGAAATGTCCCTGCACAACATGAGATTACTCTCAGGAAAAAGTAATTTAATACTGCTTGCGCCCGTGCTGTGTGGCAACAATATGTCGATTATTTTGGGGGTGGTGGGGGACCATTACAATGCCAGATCTTTGCTCAATCAAATATTTTTTTGTGAAAGAAAAATTGTAGAAAAAAAGGCACCCCTCAAAGATACTATAATTGGAGCGCAACAAAGAGCCACGTGCAAAGTACTGCATCAAAAATTGTTATTGGGCACCCCTGTTAAGCAGGGGCTGAAAAATTGGGCCTTAGGCACAACACTACACTACAACCCCTCACAATAACTCTAATTGGAGCACAACAAAGAGCCACGTGCAAAGTATTGCATCAAAAATTGTTATTAGATGCCCCTGTTAAACAGGGGCACAAAAATCTGGCCTTAGGCACTGGTGGCGGAGCCCAGAAACACAAGATTTCTTACTAGCTATCAGCAAGAAAAGTGAGGAGGAGAAGGATATTCCATCAGCAGCATAACAGGACAGTCACTCAGCATACGCAGTCTCAAAGGGATCTGACATTTCAACAAAAAATTATTATTCAGTAACATTAGCATCAGGTGCTTGGTAGCTGGTGTTGATCCAAGCCTGATTCATTTTGATGAATGTCAGTCGATCAGCAGAGGCGCACCCTGTGATCGGTCACAAAGCCTCCAGCAGCACTGAATGTGCGTTCTGAAAGAACACTGGATGCAGGGCAAGCCAGTAGCTCAATTGCGTACTGTGCAAGCTCTGGCCAGTGATCCATCCTCAAGACCCAGTAAGCCAGAGGATTTTCGGTGGGGAAGGAGTCCAAGTCGGATCTTGCCCCTAGGTATTCCCGGACCATGTAAACCAGACGCTGGCGATGGTTGCTGGAACCGGTCAGACCTTGGGGCAGGGGACAAAGAAAATTGTCTGAACACATCAGTCAGACGGCCACCTTCTCCACCGCTCCTTCTG
Organism: Rana kukunoris; assembly: GCA_029574335.1. Taxonomy (NCBI): domain Eukaryota; kingdom Metazoa; phylum Chordata; class Amphibia; order Anura; family Ranidae; genus Rana; species Rana kukunoris. Next base: position 540,381,198 of record CM056051.1, on the reverse strand, counting down.
TGACTCACCGAAGCCTCAGCAAGACGTTGTCCAGGGCCAGGTTTTGGTAATCCCCCCGGTTCTGGGAACGCATTGCACAGACCCTTCTGCAAGGCCTTCCGCAGAAGTTTCATCTTCTGCTCCCTCTGCGATGGCAACATAAGGTCCGCAACCTTACTCTTGAAACGTGGATCAAGGAGAGTTGCCAGCCAGTAATGATCCCTCTCCTTAATAGCACGTACACGAGGATCCTTACGCAGGCTTTGCAGGATCAGGGAGGCCATGCAGCGTAGGTTTGCAGAGGCATTCAGGGCACAGTCCTCTGGGTCACTGAGGATGACAGGATCCACAGGCACCTCATCCCAGTCACGTAAAAGTCCACGTGTTCTGTTCCTTGGGACTGTAAATGATCCCTTGAAGACTGCTGCTGCTGATGATGAGTGCTAGGCTCCACCTCCATGCTGCTGATACAATCCTCCTCCTCCTCCTCCTCCTCCCCTTCCTGTGTGCTAGGTGGGCAAGCAGGACCACTGTCTGGGTAAAGGGGGCCTTGAGAGGTAAGGAAGTCCTCCTCTTCCTCACTCTGTTCTGCCTCAAGGGCCCTGTCCATTATTCCACATAGCGTGTGCTCCAACATGTGAATAAGAGGGACAGTCTCACTGATGCATGCACTGTCACTGCTCACCATCCTAGTGGCCTCCTCAAATGGTGACAGGACAGTGCATGCATCCCTGATCAAGGCCCACTGGTGTGGGGAAAAAAACCAAGCTCCCCTGACCCAGTTCTGCTGCCATATTGGCACATGTACTCATTAATGGCCCGCTGCTGCGTGTGCAGCCGCTGCAGCATGGCCAACGTAGAGTTCCATCTGGTGGGCATGTCACAGATTAGGCGGTTCTTGGGCAGGTTGTATTCCCTTTGGAGGTCTGCCAGCCGAGCACTGGCATTATATGACCTCCGGAAATGCACACAGACTTTCCTGGCCTGCTTCAGGACATCCTGTAAGCCCAGGTACCTGCCCAAGAACCGCTGCACCACCAAATTCAGGACATGCGCAAAACAGGGCACATGGGTGAGTTTTCCCTGTCGCAGGGCAGAGAGGAGGTTGGTGCCATTATCACTGACCACCATTCCAGGCTTCAGCTGGCGTGGCGTCAACCACCTCTGAGCCTGCCCCTGCAGAGCTGACAAAACCTCTTCCCCAGTGTGGCTCCTGTCTCCCATGCACACCAGCTCTAGCACCGCATGGCATCTCTTGGCCTGCATTCCTGCGTAGCCCCTCGTACGCCTACGGAGCACAGCTGGTTCAGAGAAAACATCACCACAGGAAGAGGCCACAGAGGAAGAAGAAGCGGAGGGGGTGGAGAAGAGAGGTGTGTCACAACCAGTAGTAGTGCTTTGGAGCCGTGGTGGCGGAACAACCTCCAAAACTACTGTACCTTGCCCTGCGTCCTTCCCAGCTGCCAGCAGAGTCACAAGAAAAATAAAAAACAGAGGGCGCCTCCAGGTTAAGCGTTGTTAAGCTTTAATAGAATACAGGTAACAGTGTAGACTTACATATAAAATGGTAAAATCCAGTGTGCAGATTCGATCAAGATGATCCTGAATTAGGGGAGATGTTGCGGCTTGCCGGGCTAGATGTTTAGCTGATTGTGCTCCTGGGTAAGCCTCCTAGGTCTGACCATCCATGGAGCAGGTGAAAGCCAGCTGGTACGGGGGACTAGATGAAAACGAGGCCCGGAGCGCAGCGTGAGCCGCGGTGACGTCACTATAATGCAACGACGTTTCGAAGCAAGCGCCCACCAATGAGCGCGCTCCTTTCTCAAGCATGGGGGAATGGAGAGGAAACAGTGTCTATTTGTAAGCAAGGGATCAAGTGCGCCATCTAGTGGGAGAAAACAGGAACTGATCCTATTTTTAAGAAACAACACACAGATAGATACACACAATGGGCTGGACGTGGGGGTTTGTTTCCATAGGTGAAAAATAAAATTATGTAAATAAAAAATTAGAAACGGAAATATATGACTAATAATAATAGGGGAATATTTAATTATTAAGGTGAACGTAAAAAGTTTTTGTGTTGCCAAAGGAATATAATATATTTTAATAAAATGGGGATGGTATATAATTTTAAAAAGGTTTTTTTTTAAAGTTTTTTGGATAAAGTCACTAGTGTTGTACGAATGTGTATGTGTACATATGTGAATGTATCTACACATGCTATGATGAATTAACCACTTGCTTACTGGGCACATAAACCCCCTTCGTGCCCAGGAGAAAATTTCAGCTTCCGGCACTGCATCGCTTAACTGACAATTGCGCGGTCGTGCGACGTGGTTCCCAAACAAAATTGGCATTCTTTTTTCCCCACAAATAGAGCTTTCTTTTGGTGGTATTTGATCGCCCGTGCGGTTTTTATTTTTTGCGTTATAAACAAAAAAAGAGCGTCAATTTTAAAAAATATATATATTTTTTACTTGTTGCTATAATAAATATCCCATTTTTATTTTATTTTTTTAATATTTTTTTTCTCAGTTAAGGTCGATACGTATTCTTCTACGTATTTTTGTAAAAAAAGAAAAAAAAATCACAATAAGTGACTGCTTTGCTCAAAAGTTATAGCGCCTACAAAATAGGGGACAGAATTATGATTTTTTTTTTTATATTTTTTTTTTACTAGTAATGGCGGCGATCTGCGATTGCGATTTTTATTTGGACTGCGATATTGCGGCGGACACATCGGATACTTTTGACACATTTTTGGCGCCATTCACATTTATACAGCGACCAGTGCTATAAATATGCACTAATTACTGTATAAATGTGACTGGCATTGAAGGGGTTAACACTAGGGGGTGAGGAAGGGGTTAAATGTATTGCCTGGGTGTGTTCTAACTGTGTGGGGGGAGGGGGGTGACTGGGGGAGGTGACCGATGCTGTGTCCCTATGTACAACTGACAAAGCATCGGTCTCCTCTCCTCTGACAGGACGTGGAGCTCTGTGTTTACACAGAGCGCCACGTCCCTGCACTGTCGATCGCATTTACCTGACGGACATCGCGGCCGCCGGGTACACGCATCGAATCCTCGGTGATGCGTCGGGACTGTTTTTCCCCGCCGCGTGCCACCCTGTGGCGCGCGCAGGGAATTACAAGTAAATCACCTCCAAAGACGTGACCCCGGCGCCTCAGGTCCGCGCTGTTGACGTATTCTGTCAATAGCGCGGACCCAAAGTGGTTAACTTAAAACAGTGATTAGTAAATGGGAACCATGCATATATAACTGATATGAATGATTGATATGTATGTATACAGTCATATACTCATGAATATACTAACATAAGATTTGATTGGTATACATTGAGAGACCAAATATATATAACATGAAGAGACCAAATATATATAACATTATAATGTAGTTGCATATATACAGAGGAGCCTCATATATATATAGGGGAATTGGACCAAAAGATGGCAGTATGCTAACGACAACATTAGAGGAGCGTGGATATTTCCAACATTTCGTTGAGGCCTCCCGGGTGAAAGGGTTTCCAAGGTATAGATCCAATATGTTTCACGCTCACATAATTTGAAAAATCTTTCGGCCTCAGTGAGATTTTTTGGGATCTGATCTACTATCCATACTTCAAGGTTATCAGTGGTACCCTTATGACATTTGGCAAAATGTTGGGGAACACTATGTTTGTCTGTGCCGCCTATAATCTTCCTGCGGTGCTGCCCAAACCTCTGTCTGAGCGGGCGGATGGTACGCCCTACATAGGGTAGGTGGCAAGGGCAGCGAAGGCAGTAGACAACATGATCTGAAGAGCAATTGTAAAATTCATTAAAAGTGTAGGTTTTCCCTTTTTCGGTAAAATTCTTTTGGCCATGTTTCACAAAGCTACACATTTTACATAGAGCCTTTTTGCATTGGAACATGCCTAACAAAGGTATTAGGCAGAACTCATGCAATTTATCTGTGGAGATGGGTTTTAGCTTACTTGGGGCTATTTTGTTCTTAATGTTGGGGGCTCTCCTATATGTGACTTTGGGCAATTTTGGTAGTATGGATTTCAAGTGGACATCCTCCAAAAGAATAGGCCAGTGTTTTTTAAGGATAGATTCCATCTTTTTATGATCGTGGTGGAACCTAGTAATAAAACGTACCGAATGATCAGAGATCAGGGGCTTTTTTCTTTCTTTAGGCGGGTCTTGTGCATATTGGGTGTATGCCTCTGTAATTAGGGATTCGGGGTACCCCTTTTCCCGTAATTTTTTAGTAAGTATCTGACTCTGCTCTACATAATCTATTTTATTGGTACAATTACGTCGTAACTGACAAAATTGGCCCCTTGGTATGTTGTTTTTCCATTTTACGTAATGACAACTTTTGAAATGTAGAAGTGAATTGCCAGCAGTGGGTTTTGAGTAGTTTTTTGCATGGATGGCAGTGTTTTGGGGTCTGTGACATAGGTAAAAGCTAAACTGTACTCATTAGTACTGCAATATTTAACAAAATCTTCACAATCTACATGTGTACCGTTCCATATGATGATTATATCGTCTGTAGCGGGGACAGTTTTTTGCCTCTCCAAAGACATATTGATGTTTTACAATGTTATTCTATGGACTGGTGTTGTAAATAGGTGTTTGGCACCATCTAGTGGTGAAAATGTGGAATGGACTGCACCATCTTTTGTTTTTCCAAGAAGCATGGGAGGAGTGATGTGAAGGACTTACCCATGAACACTCGGGGCTGCAAGGCATGCTGGGAAGGTGATAAAAGGTTTGGTGGTGGCCATTTTAGCTCTCTCTGGTTCCTGGGACATACGCCCTGGAGGAGCTCTCTCTCTCTCTCTCCCTCTTTCGGTGCGATCTACGGAATTCCGGCCTACTTTCTGCAGAAGCAAGCCATCGATCTCAAGAAGGGTGACGGAGGACTTCCGATCGGCTCTGGAGGAGAATCAGATAACCGGATGATTGCTAGAGACCGTACTGAGGCCGTGAGGAGTGAAGGCATCCATCCGCCTGGACCTCGTATGGAGTGAAGACATCCATCCGCCTGGACCTCGTGTGGTGAGAGGGCTCATGCCCAAAGTCTTGTACTGTTTGACACACATCTAGGCTGCCTTGGTAGTGTTGCTGGGACTGATAGTTCCACGCTGTCGCGGTGTGCCATAAAGCCACACGTGCAAAGGCCTCAAGCCTAAACCAACTGTTGGTGCCGGTCATTGGAGTTGTGCTTCCAGGAGAGAGTGTACAGGTACCTCTCACAGTTAGACTACAGTTTCAGTTTATTTCACACCACTCATTAACCAGAGAGCCCTTGGATTACAAATCTTTCTCTTAAATTGCTAGCAGAAGAAAAGAAGATCAGAGACTAGACTGTTCTCATTGCAAGGCCTTGCAGTACTGCTACCATTTACCAGACACTGTCTGAGGTGGGAACATTAAGTCCATTACACGCTGTGATCTTATTCTTGTTGTACGTTGCATAGCGTGTTTACTGATTTTTTGTATGGTGTGCTGGAAGTGGGAAGGTGCACAGTGTTGAGTTGTGGCCTGCGCACTAGTCCCACTTGGAGACGCCAAAGTCCTGCTGATAGGGGGGGGACATTAGGGGATTGCTGCCTATAATTTCCTGTAATATTTGTTGCCCACCAAATGTGTTCTCATGGTTAAGTACAGAATCTATTTCAGTAAAACTAACTGTTGTTTCAGCACAGCCTGTGTATGATTACTTTCTCCTTCAACACCAAAGCTTTATATCTGTATTGCTGTGTCAAGGGGAGTGAGACCAAAAATACTCGGGGGTGTCAAGGCAGAGTACAGGCCCAAATTTACAATCAGCCGCTCCTTTGGGGGGTCAGCGCTACACGTCTATGTACCTGCCATAGAAGACTAGGTTTTTTGAATGGGGATTATTGGTCCTGATATGTCTTTTTTCCCATAAGCCCATAGATAAGTTTGCATAGGAGGGAGCGAAATTTGCTCCCATGGCCGTGCAGTTTTTCTGCACATAGAACTGACCATCAAAGGAAAAATAATTGTGTGTAAGACAGTATTCGGTACATTCCAAAATGAATGATGCCTGTCTGGGATTCATGCACGGGTCTTGGAATAAGAAGTGTTGTATGGCAGAGAGGCCGAAAGTATGGGGAATGGATGTGTAGAGGGAACTCACATCCAAAGACATCCACATATAGTCTTCATCCTACATATAGGGTTTTAGAAGTTCTAATAGGTGTGTGCCATCTCTAATGTATGCTGGCAGGGCTTGGGCTAAGGGCTGCAGATAGAAGTCTATGTATTGTGACAATCCTGATGTTATACTGTCCATGGCAGCTATGATGGGTCTACCAGGTGGATTAGTAAGGTTCTTGTGGATTTTGGGTGTGTGGTAAAAGTAGGGAATACGGTAAAAATCTTTGACCAAATATGAGACTTCTGATTTTTCTAGAATCTGCGAGTGGGTGGCATTTTTAATTAGGGTATTAATTTATATTTTATAATCTGGGAGAGGATCTTTAGATAGTTTTTTATACGTGGATCGGCCAATAGGCGATGGGATTCTTTCACATAATCTTCACGATTTTGAATGACTATGCCACCCCCTTTATCTGCTGTTTTGATAATTAAATTATCATTAGCAGCGAGAGCAGAAAAAGCTTGTTTCTCATGGGGGGGGGGGGGGGGGGGGGGGGGGGCAAAAAGCCTAGGTCAGTCGAATGGGAAGATTAGTGTGCACATAATCTTTTTATATCTGCAAATACCATGCTGTAAAACGTAGTAAGATGAGGGCCTTTTGATTGATATGGATAAAAGGAGGATTTGGCTTTTAGGGTGGAATGTACTACTGGCGGTGATGTGCGAAGGTGTTGTGTGAGGGTTTCTAACTCTTCTTGGTTACTTTCGATGTTCAATTCTTCCAATATTGCAATGATATCACTATCAAAGTCAAAACAATAGTCAGCGAGCTCGGATACTATGGGGACAATACATCAGTGGGTTTCTTCTTTTGTATTTCGAAGAAACTCTCAAGAGTAAGATTCCTTATGTATTTGTTCAGATCTTTGAACAATAAATAGGGATCCGGTTTGTATGAAGGTTGTAAACTACGACGCACCGCCGCAAGTACGTTCGGGAATCGGCGTAAAAAGCTCATTTGCATATTTTACGCGAAAACCGCCGTAAGCGTCACCTAGCGGCCAGCGTAAATATGCAACTAAGATACGACGGTGTAAGTGACTTACGCCACTCATATCTTAGGAGAAAGCCGGCGTATCTTGTTTTCTGAATACAGAAAAAAGATACGCTGGCTATTCTTAGTATTTACGCGGCGTATCTATAGATACGCCGATTTAAATACTTTTCTGAATCTCGCCCTCTATCCCTTGCTTGTGATAGAGACAGAGACCTGCACTATGTTGCTGTTATATTTCCCTGTGTATGACCCGGATCAGATATCGGACCACCCCAGAACTCTTCCTGAATTATTACCCGGACCGTCTTAGAACCATGCTATCTGTTAAACTGCAAGTACCTGTTTGCTTTGTTCAGTTTGCATCTGCCATGGCATGGTAGCCAGACTCTATAGAATTGGGTATAAGTCCTGGGGGCAACCAAGTACCGGTAGGCCTGCTTGCCTTAAGGGAAAGATGGCTGCTATAGGTGAATCGCACAATAGACAGCTATAGTGTCTGACCACCTATGTTGGGGTAGACGTGACATTTGTGACACCACCAAAAGAAAGCTTGAATTATGTGAAAAAAATTATATACATTTTGCTTGGGTACATCGTTGCATGACTGCATGATCGCCAGTTAGGTTAGCCATACATGGTTCGAATCTTGGCCAATATAGCATGAACCGCCTGAGATTTGAATTGTTAATGGGTAGGCTGATTGCACCAAGTTGATCGATTGATCAACTTGGGTAACAACCAGCCTGCCAGATTCTCTTATAAATATCGCTAACGGCTGCTTTAGTCACTAGCAATAATTACTTTATTCAACCGGTCGAACGGTCTCTCCCCCCCCCCCACCCCTACCAGAAGAAGACAATTGGTGATTCCTCCCGTCGGCACTGCTTGTGTTGATGGGGGAATCGTGTTAATTTCTTACCTTTTAGGAAATACATTTTCACAGCATATAGCTGGTCTTAAAGAAGCACAGTGTCAAATAGCAATACATTTGATGGTCATGAAGGGGGTAACATTTTCTGGAGCTCCAATGGATGTGGTGTAGAGTGAAGAAGTATGAACCACTCTCTGGTCTTCACTACTATCTTGGGTTCCGTTAAAGAGGTTTACTGCCACCTCCTATCTTGCTGACAACATCCTGCCAGACAGGAAGTAAGGGAGCTTTTTCTAAGTAAAGTAGGGAAAAGATAGAACCCTCAGGTCTCGTACACACGACCGAGAATCTCGTCAGGAAAAACCCGTAATTTTCCCTGACGAGATTCTTGGCAAGAAACTCTTACTGCCCGAGTGTATTGACTTTCATTTCAAAAGAACCGCGGTTCTCTTGAAAGGAAAGAACGCAGTAACGTCATCGCGTACGACGAGCATGTGCTTGTCACATTCGATGCCGTCGCGGCCATCTTGCCTCACCCTACCGATGCCGTGGAAGTTTCCACGGCGACAGGTAAGTATTCACACTCTCGGGTTTCTCATCTGGAAACAGGCAAATGAGAATCTCGACGAGAAAACATTAGACATGTGCAGACTGGAATATTTTGTTTCGTTTTTTCGTTTTCGTTTGGAAAATAAATTTATTTAGTTACTCCCGAAAATCGTTTTGATTTATTTCGTTTTTCGTTGGGGAATAGCTTTCGTCCGAAAATCCAATAATACTTGGTTTCTGTCGAATGGTCAAAAGAATATTCGACGGAACGTCAAATCTTTACGTCGAAACGTACATTTCCATTCGAATATTCCGCCTACAAGTATTCTAATGTTGTATGACTAGTAATAATGTCGAATCTATTTTCTCATAAATCGGAATCTAATCTCTGTAGTGTCGAATCTATTATTTCTATAGTGTCGAATCTTTTCCCTATAATGTCAAATCTATTATTTCTATAGTGTCGAATCTTTTCCCTATAATGTCGAATCTTTTCCCTATAGTGTTGAATCTTTTCCCTATAATGTCGAATCTTTTCCCTATACTGTCAAATCTTTTCCCTATAATGTCGAATCTATTATTTCTACAGTGTTGAATCTTTTCCCTATAGTGTCGAATCTTTTCCCTATGGTGTCAAATCTTTTCTCTATACTGTCAAATCTTTTCCCTATACTGTCAAATCTTTTCCCTATAATGTCGAATCTTTTCCCTATAATGTCAAATCTTTTCTCTATAATGTCAAATCTTTTCCCTATACTGTCAAATCTTTTCCCTATAATGTCAAATCTTTTCCCTATAATGTCGAATCTTTTCCCTATAGTGTTGAATCTTTTCCCTATACTGTCGAATCTTTTCCCTATACTGTCGAATCTTTTCCCTATAATGTCAAATCTTTTCCCTATAATGTCAAATCTTTTCTCTATAATGTCGAATCTTTTCCCTATAATGTCAAATCTTTTCTCTATAATGTCAAATCTTTTCTCTATAATGTCGAATCTTTTCCCTATAATGTTAAAACTTTTCCCTATAATGTTGAATCTTTTCCCTATAATGTCAAATCTTTTCTCTATAATGTCGAATCTTTTCCCTATAATGTTGAATCTTTTCCCTATAATGTCAAATCTTTTCTCTATAATGTCAAATCTTTTCTCTATAATGTTGAATCTTTTCCCTATAATGTCAAATCTTTTCTCTATAATGTCGAATCTTTTCCCTATAATGTTAAAACTTTTTCCTATAATGTTAAAACTTTTCCCTATAATGTTGAATCTTTTCCCTATAATGTCAAATCTTTTCTCTATAATGTCAAATCTTTTCTCTATAATGTCGAATCTTTTCCCTATAATGTTGAATCTTTTCCCTATAATGTCGAATCTTTTCTCTATAATGTCAAATCTTTTCCCTATAATGTCAAATATTTTCCCTATAATGTCGAATATTTTCCCTATAATGTCAAATCTTTTCCCTATAATGTCAAAACTTTTCCCTATAATGTCGAATCTTTTCCCTATAATGTCGAATCTTTTCCCTATAATGTCGAATCTTTTCTCTATAATGTCAAATCTTTTCCCTATAATGTCAAATCTTTTCTCTATAATGTCGAATCTTTTCTCTATAATGTCAAATCTTTTCCCTATAATGTCAAATCTTTTCTCTATAATGTCGAATCTTTTCCCTATAATGTCGAATCTTTTCCCTATAATGTCGAATCTCTCTATATCGAATTTTTACCGCAACGAAAACTAAAATAAAGCATTTTTTATGTCGGATCTTTCGGTTTTCGTTTCTTGCGCTTTCGTTATCGTTTGTCAAAACGATAACGGAAAAAAATGATTTTCGGACAAAAATGCATTCTAACGAAAACTAATGCACATGTCTAGAAAACATAGAGCAGGTTCTCTTTTTTTCTCGTCGAGATTCTTGCCAGATTTCCAGACGAGAGACCTGAAGGACTCGCACACACGAACGGCTTTCTCGGCAAGAAGCAGTTTTCTTGCTGGTTTTTGCAGAGAAAACCGGTCGTGTGTACGAGGCTTTAGACATTTTCCACATCCTTATCGCAGCTTCTATTTCACTTCCAGTTTTTGGTGGAACAATTGACAGCAAGACAGGACTTGAAGGTAAATCTCCGGAGCTCCCAATAGTAGTGAAAAGCCGACAGGGGTTCTAATCTTTCTCCGCTCTATTCAAAACTTGAATAAAAGTTTTTGACTTGACTTACAAAAGTGTTTTTTCTCTCAGTGCAACTACCAGCAGACAGTTATGAACACAAAGCAATCTGTACATCTCTGAGGCATTATCTGTAGGGTCCATCTTGTCCACTTTCATGACAGTTCACACCCATCAACGGCAAAAAAGCTTCAGCTTCAGTCATCCCTCATATCGGTGCTTAGCCGGGACTGGAGATGGAAGTCCATTCGCTGTCGCCTCTTGTCCTTCTACATGCGGTCACCCTGTGCCACACATTGAACGGAGACAATCAGACAGATGGTGAGTACCCAGAGCACACATGGGACCAATCCTGGGCATGTGGATGGGGTGGGAAGGAGATAAAAGGTAACAGATTAACTCTCCCTCTAGGCGGTCGCTGGATGGTGGAGTTTCAAAAGTTTAATTCATAAAGAGTTACGACGGTGTATCAGTAGATACGCCGTCGTAACTCAGAATCTGCGCCGTCGTATCTTTAAGCGTATGCTCAAAGTGAGATACGCTTAAATGTTGCTAAGATATGACCCGGCGTAAGTCTCCTACGCCGTCGTATCTTAGCTGCCTATTTACGCTAGCCGCTAGGGGCGTGTACGCTGATTTACGCCTAGAATATGTAAATCAGCGAGATACGCCTATTCACGATTGTATGCCCGGCCGTCGCAGTAAAAATACGCCGTTTACGTAAGGTGTTTTCAGGCGTAAAGATAAAGCTGCAACAAGATGGCGCAGCCAATGTTAACCGCATGCCGACCAGCCGCCGCAGTAATACGGCGGCAGGTCGGCACTGCTGCGCGAGAGCCCGTAGCTCTACGTCGCCACTTTCGACGGCCACTAGGGGGCGCGTGCGCGCCACCGGCGGCCCGCGCGCGCGCCCCCCGCTCGCCCCCGAGTCCCGTGCGTGTGCCCGGCGGGCACGATCGCCGCCGGGCACACGCGATCGCTCGTTACAGAGCGGGGAACGGGAGCTGTGTGTGTAAACACACAGCGCTCGTTCCTGTCAGCGGGGGAAACGCTGATTTTCTGTTCATACAATGTATGAACGGAACATCAGTGATTCCCCCTAGTAAGTCCCCCCCCCCATACAGTTAGAACACAAATAGGAACACACTTAACCCCTTCCCCGCCCCCTAGTGTTAACCCCTTCACTGCCAATGGCATTTTTATAGTAATCCAATGCATTTTTATAGCATTGATCGCTAAAAAAATGCCAATGGTCCCAAAAATGTGTCAAAAGTGTCCGAAGTGTCCGCCATAAGGTCGCAGTACTGAAAAAAAACGCTGATCGCCGCCATTACTAGTAAAAAAAAAAATAATAATAAAAATGCCAAAAAACTACCCCCTATTTTGTAAACGCTATAACTTTTGCGCAAACCAATCAATAAACGCTAATTGCGATTTTTTTTTACGAAAAATATGTAGAAGAATACGTATCGGCCTAAACTGAGGAAAAACATTTTTTTTTTATATATATTTTTGGGGGATATTTATTACAGAAAAAAGTAAAAAATATTGCATTTTTTTCAAAATAGTCGCTCTGTTTTTGTTTATAGCGCAAAAAATAAAAACCGCAGAGGTGATCAAATACCCCCAAAAGAAAGCTCTATTTGTGGGAAAAAAAGGATGCCAATTTTGTTTGGGAGCCACGTCGCATGACCGCGCAATTGTCAGTTAAAGCGACGCAGTGCCGAATCGCAAAAAGTGCTCTGGTCTTTGGACAGCAATATGGTCCGGGGCTAAAGTGGTTAAGTATGGACGTCGGATTTTTCAAGTTTTACGTCGTTTGCGTAACTCGTTCATGAATGGGGCTGGACGTAAGTTATGTTCACGTCGAAACCAATAAGTCTTAGCGGCGTAATTTGGAGCATGCGCACTGGGATACGTCCACGGCGCATGCGTCGTTAGTAAAAAACGTCATTTACGTGGGGGTCACACTGAATTTAAATAAAACACGCCCACATCAAACACATTTGAATTCGGCGGGCTTACGCCGGCCCATTTACGCTAAGCCGCCGTAACTTAGATTTGTGAATACAGCACTTGCCTCTCTAATTTACGGCGGCGTAGCGTATCTGAGATACGTTACGCCCGCACAAAATTACGCCGCTCTACGTGAATCTAGCCATATGTGGGGTTTTTTCTCAGCAGCTGAATGAACAGTCACTTGTAGGCTAAATACTTTTGAGAATTTTGAAATCTAAGCTGGACATAATTATTGAATGAATGAATGAGAACTTATATAGCGCGGCACATGCGAACTGAATCGCCTCTGGGCGCTTGTTGTTCCTGTCTCCTTTGATATCAAAAGAGAAAAGTCTTGACCTTTTTCCTAAATGCTAGGTGGTTCTCCTCCAACCGAATGCTGGTTGGTAAAGCGTTCCATAGTCTGGGACCTTGGATCGCAAATCTTCTTTCTCCTTTGGACTTGAAGTTGGCTTTCGGAACCTGGAGCAGGTTCTGATTCGTGGATCGCAAAACGCGATTTGGATTATGCGCTTTTATTAATTCGCATAAGTAAAGGGGGGCATTCTCATGGACACATCTATGCGTAAGACAGAGGGCTTTAAAAGCGATTCTGTCTTTAACTGGCAGCCAATGAAGGGCTCTCAGTGAAGGTGAGATGGATTCCCAGGGTTTTTTCCCAGTCACAAGTCTGGCGGCCGTATTCTGAACGACTTGCAGACGAGCGATTTGGTATTTGGGGAGTCCGAGGTAAAGGGCATTTGCATAATCCAACCTGGAGTTTACAATAGCTCCCACCACGACCGCTAGATCTTCTTTAGGGATGAACGGAGTGAGTCTGCGTAGTAGGCGCAGTAGATGGTGAGATCCGCTGACCACTGACCCTATTTGTGCGTCCATTGTCATAAAGGAGTCAAAAATGACCCCTAGGCTTTTGACTTTGGCGCTAGGGGTGATGAGCTTGCCCAAAATAGGTGGGGGAGACCACGCTGTTGAGGGTTGATTCCTTCGCTTGGCGTGAAACAGAAGAAGTTCTGTTTTCGCTCCATTGAGTTTAAGATAACTCTTTGTCATCCAGTCCTCTATCAAAGAGAGACATGTCTCTAGATTGAGGTGGTGATCCTGTCTATTGCAGATGCGGAAATACAGTTGCGTGTCATCTGCATAAGAGTGATAAAGCAGATTTTGGCTGCTAATAATCTCAAAAAGAGGACGAAGGTAGATGTTGAATAGCACTGGTGACAGAGGCGATCCTTGAGGGACTCCGCATGTTACTGTGCGTTTTTCAGACGTAAAAGGTCCTAGCTTCACTGTTTGCGATCGGTTTTCCAAAAAAGAAGAGAACCAAGATAAATCGCCTTCTGCGACCCTGGCTACTTCAGAAAGCCGAGTCAGTAACAGATTGTGGTCTACAGTGTCAAAAGCTGCACTTAGGTCCAACAGAACCAGGAGACAAGATTCTCCTTCGTCTGCGGCCTTGAGAACATCGTCCCATACTTTCAGTAATGCTGTTTCCGTCCCATGTCCGGGACGGAAGCCTGATTGCAATGGGTCAAGTAGCTTGTAGGTATCTAGATGCAGTTGCAGCTGTTGTACCACTACTTTTTCCATTATCTTAGAGAATACGTTGAGGCTTGTTATGGGACGGCGGTGGAGTGGGTCCTTGGGGTCCAGGGAGGGTTTCTTCAGGATGGGTTGGATTACACCCTCTTTCAACTGTGAGGGCAGTATGCCTTCCAAGAAAGACTGGTTGATAAGCTGCGTGATGGGAGGAGCCAGGATGTCGGCGCATTCCTTCAGCAGTTTTGTGGGGATAATGTCATTTGGCGCTGCGCCATTGCGCAGAGTACAAATGACATTCTTAGTGGACTCGATGGAGATGGGTTCCAGGGTGAACTTACCTGATATCGGAGAATTACTATGGGTGCTGTGTGAGAGGCTACAGGGGGGGCTGAGGGGAGAAAAATTTTGCTGAATGCTTTCACGGATTGCCTCGATTTTATTAACGAAATAATCCGATAGCTCATTGCAAAATTCTTGTGTGTCCGAACTGGGGGCTTCAATGCATCCTGGTTTCATGGTCTGGGTGACCATCTTGAAGAGTTCGCGGGGGCGGTTTTGGGCACCGTTGATAGCCTCCGAAAAATAATTCTTCTTGGCTTGGAAAATTCCTTTGTGGTATTTTCTTGTTGTCGCCTTGTAGATGGATAGGTTTAGCTCAGAAGAACATCTTTTCCAGGCAGATTCTGCCCTTCTGCGTTCTTGCTTCAGTAACGACAGCTGGTTGTTAAACCAGCTGCGGTTGTTTTTCCGAATGCGGGTTATTCGTTTCGGCGCTACCAAGTCGGCTGACTGTAGCATGGCCGAGTTTATGGCTTTCAATGTTTCAACGGCCGTTTGATGCGGCTGGGTTGTTTCTATTTTTTTCCTTAAAGTCGTTTTGAAGAGTTCCGAGTGGAGCTTCTTCTGACATCTAGTCCAGTGTGTTGCCACTGGATTCGATGTTTTTGTTGCGGGGGGGATGGTGGAAATACTGAATATAATTGCCTGGTGGTCTGTCCATGGCAATTTTTCATTTTCCCTAATTTTTATTTCCAGAGCTTGTCTGAAAATAAGATCAAGTGTGTGACCTGAAGCATGTGTAGGCCCACATACTAGTTGCTGCAATCCTAATCCTTCCAGGTGGTCGATACAGGCGTCGGCAATGGGGTCTTGTGAGGAATTGGCCCAGAGATTGAAATCCCCTAACAGCAACAGGTGTTTGCTGTTGAGGGTATAAGTGGAGAAGAAATCCGTCCATGATGAGAGCAGCTGCGATTTTGGGCCGGGTGGCCTATAGCAGAGCAGAATGTGGACGGTCTCCTTTGAACTTGCTTGCAGTTGCAGAGTAAGGGTTTCCATGAATGGAAGAGGGTTTTGGCGGACTGGTTTGGTGATCGTAAGATGAGTCTTGTGGATCACCGCCAGGCCGCCTCCTCTTTGCCCTATTCTGTTTTCCGTTATGATACGGTAATTTTCTGGCACCAATTCTCCTAGAATGGTGTTACAGTCGGCTGTGAGCCAGCTCTCTGTAATAAAAAGACAGTCTAGATCCTTTTGTTGAATGAAGTCGCGGATTTCTAGTCGGTGTTTTACTGCCGATCTAGTATTGATCAGAGCACATGATATGTGCTTGACCTGGGGTAAATGTTTGAAATGTCTAACCGTCGATCTATGATTGGTTCTCCATAGTCGCTCAGTTCTTAGGGCCTTTCTGGTGATGGCTGGCAGTATTGCGGCGCATTGCCTCAAACTCCAAATGGTCTCGGCAGAATATTGCCTACATGCCATGTTCGCCAATACACCAGGGGGGGGAGGGGGGGATTTTAGGGCAGTGGGGAGAGGAATTGGCTAAACTCCTCTCTCCTGGCTTGGTCCAGAGGAAGGCAAAAAACCCTGGCGGCGCTCGGCCAATATGCTCCGGCAGGGAAAAAATTCCTTCCTGACCCCTGTAAGAGGCGATCGGGTAACCCCTGGATCAAGTTGTAGTGGTGATTAAGATTTGGGGCTGGGTGCAGCAAAAATGGCCTGCCGATCGGTAGCAGGATCCAGACTGGTAAAGCTTCCAGATTGGGTGGATCGGTGCTACTATTTGGGGCCAGGATTACTAGACCGGGGTGTGAGGTAACTTTCCTGGGGGTATGGGGTGGGGTTCAAGTCCGTTTTCGGACTTTGGTGGCGGTTGGAGGGGGTGAGAAGCGGCGCGCCACTAGGCCGCGGGTGAAGCCGCGGCCTTTCCTAAATTGCGGCTGCCGCGATTGCTTCCAGGCCGGCGCGGATGTATCGAAAAACGCCGGCCTGGAAGCCAGAAATGCCAGAAATGGCTGAAAATTGCCAAGGATTGCAGGGCAGGTGGCGGATGGGTAGTGAGGGGGTATAGGAGGGGAGATGTGGATAGGGAGATAGCAGGGGCTTTTAAGTGGCAGCAGCTGCTGTCCTCAAAAGGACGGCCGTCTGCAGCCTCAATGAAAGGCTTACCTGCTGGAGAAGGGTGACGGAGGGAAGCCAGGGGGGTCAGGTGAAGCAGGGGGAAGCCAAGCGGTGGATTGCAGGAGGAATGGAGGGATAGTGCAGGCTTGCCTAGCAGTGTCTGTCACCGTCTGCCTGTCTGGTTTCTGGCAGGTGGGGGCTCCAGAGGGAGAGAGAAACCAGGGGATCCAGGGGCGGCTCGAGGTCGGAGCGGATCTGACAGTGGAGGCTGATGCTGGGGGAGGAAAACCCTGCCTATCTGGCTCCAGGAGCCGTACGTCCTACTCTTAGGACGCACGCCGATTACTACTGGAGTCAGTTCAAGCCCTGGGGAGGAGTCACTCTTTCAGACTCAATCCTGGAGAGCAGGAGAATAGGTGTGTTCTGAGATGGTGGTTCAACAACCCTTGATTGCACTCTGCTTACACAATGGAGCGATGTCCAACTTCTGGAATCCTTCTGAACTCGACATTCATTTTCCTAACGCTAATTAGATCAGTAGAATAGTGTAGCAGTTACTTTGTATATGTGTATAGTGATTCACAAACTGCTTTGCAGAAATGTAATATCTCAGCTGAACACCTAACCACTTAAGCCCCCGGACCATTATGCAGCTAAAGGACCTTGCCCCTTTTTCGCGATTCGGCACTGCGTCGCTTTAACTGACAATTGCGCGGTCATGCGACGTGGCTCCCAAACAAAACTGGCGTCCTTTTTTCCCCACAAATAGAGCTTTCTTTCTGGTGGTATTTGATCACCTCTGCGGTTTTTATTTTTTTGCGCTATAAACAAAAATAGAGCGACAATTTTGAAAAAAAAACTATATTTTTTACTGTTTGCTATAATAAATATCCCCCAAAAATATCGCTACATATTCTTCTACTTATTTTTGGTTTAAAAAATCGCAATAAGTGTTTATCGATTGATTTGCACAAAATTTATAGCGTTTACAAAATAGGTGAAAGTTTTATTGCATTTTTATTAATATTTTTTTATTTTACTAGTAATGGCGGCGATCAGCGTTTTTTTTTTTTTCATGACTGCGACATTATGGCGAACACATCGGACACTTTTGACACATTTTTGGGACCATTGTCATTTTGACAGCAAAAAGTGCTATAAAAATGCACTGATTACTGTGAAAATGACAATGGCAGTTTGGGAGTTTAACCACTAGGCGGCGCTGTAGGTGTTAAGTGTGACCTCATATGTGTTTCTAACTGTAGGGGGCGGGGCTGGACATGTGACGTCATTGATCGTCTTTCCCTATATCAGGGAACAGACGATCACTGACACTGCCACTATGAAGAACGGGGAAGGTTTGTTAACACTCATCTCTCCCCGTTCCTCAGCTCCGGTGACCGATTGCGGGACACCGGCGGTGATCGAGTCCCGTGGGCGCGGTCACGGAGCTTTGCTTGCGACCCCATTGCTGGGCTTAAAGAGACACGTACAGGTACGTGATTATGCCCAGCCATGCCATTCTGCCGACGTATATCGGCGTGAAGGGGTCCTTAAGTGGTTAAAGTATAACTAAAGGCAAAACTTTTTTTGTTTTTGGATAGAGTTGAGATAGTTTCGATCACCTGTCGGTTTTTATTGCTGGCTCTATCTCCGTTTCACCCTCTCTTTTTGTCCTGTGTACCATTATCATTGAAAGGGAAAGTATTTGTCTCCTCTCCCCCTCCGTTGCCACAATTAAAACCTTTCGGGGGGAGGGGGACAGGATACCTGTCTTTGACAGGTATCCTGTTTCCATTTCCGGGAGTCTACGCCACGGCCCATGACATCATTGTGGTGCTCCCTCCTTCTCCCTCCTCCTCCCCCTGTCACCGGGCCAGTAGGAGAGAAGAACGGGGCATTGTGCATACACAATAGGTAAACATCCCTTGTAATAGAAAAAAGCATGGCGGGTCCTCTTAAGCCCCGTACACACGGCCGAGGTTCTCGGCAGAAACCAGCGAGAACCTCGCTGGGAGCCACATTCTGCCGAGAACCTCGGCCGTGTGTACGCTCTCGGCGAGCCCCGCCCGTCGGGAAACCCGTCGAGCAAATAGAGAACAGGTTCTCTATTTGCTCGACGGCCCGTCGGGATGAATGGCTGGTTGCCTTTCCCGACGGGCGGGTCGCCGATTCTGACGGCCGGCAGAGAACCTCGACGGGCAGAACGATGTGTTCCTGCCCGTCGAGGTTCTCTGCCGTGTGTACGTGGGCCTGAAATATGAGATCTGGGGTCCAAAATATCTATTATTTACACTAAAATGCAATTAATAAAAAAAAATGTAATTTGTAACAATATAACAATAAATCTCCTTTAAGAGCATTGGGCGGAAGTGACATTTCACGTTGCTTCTGCCAGTCAGTGCTATGGAGCCAAGTGGGGGCCATCTTCCCCTCACTTGGCAGCCAGCAAAGGAGGAGTACTTGTACTCGCGCAAATGCTCCCAAAGCTTCCCCCGATACTCCCCCCCCCACCCCTGAGAGCGGGCGGAGAGGGGGCAGAGAGCGGAGCAGAGCAGTCCTCGGGTATGGAGGAGAGGAGAGCTGCCGCCTGGTCCCGAAAAAGAAAGCCAAGCCCCCCCACCCCCCCCCCCACTGCTGTCTAGTTGATTAGCGTTTGGGGAACGTAACAGCTTTCATTTGAATAGCTGTGTGTTCCCCGCCGCGCCTCGTCTTATATAGCCCCTCCCCCTTGTCTGGGCACTTTGATAGGTGGTCTGTCTATCAAAGTGCCAGGGCAAGGGGGAGTGTATATATATGACAAGGCACAGCGGGGAACACACAGCTATTCAAATGAAAGCTGTTATGTTCCCCAAGCGCTAATCGACTAGACAGGAGCGGCGGGGGGGGCTGTCTTTATTTTTGGGGACACAAGGCTGCATTTAGGGACATGGCTGCTTTTTGGGACTTGGCTGCATTTAGGGACAAGGCTGCATTTAGGGACATGGCTGCATTTAGGGACACAAGGCTGCATTTGGGGACAAGGCTGCATTTAGGGACATGGCTGCATTTGGGGACACGGCTGCATTTAGGGACATGACTGCATTTAGGGACACAAGGCTGCATTTGGGGACACGGCTGCATTTAGGGACATGGCTGCATTTAGGGACAAGGCTGCATTTAGGGACATGGCTGCATTTGGGGACACGGCTGCATTTAGGGACACAAGGCTGCATTTAGGGACACAAGGCTGCATTTGGGGACACGGCTGCATTTGGGGACACGGCTGCATTTAGGGACAAGGCTGCATTTAGGGACAAGGCTGCATTTAGGAACAAGGCTGCATTAAGGGACAAGGCTGCATTTGGGGACAAGGCTGCATTTAGGGACATGGCTGCATTTAAAAAAAAAAGTATCAGTAATCAGTATCGGTGAGTACATGAAAAAAAAGTATCAGTACTTGAACTCGGTCCTAAAAAAGTGGTATCGGGACAACCCTACCTTTAACATATTTTTGGGACTTGGCTGCTTTTTGGGACTTGGCTGCATTTAGGGACAAGGCTGCATTTGGGGACACGGCTGCATTTAGGGACAAGGCTGCATTTAGGGACAAGGCTGCATTTAGGAACAAGGCTGCATTAAGGGACAAGGCTGCATTTGGTGACAAGGCTGCATTTAGGGACAAGGCTGCATTTAGGGACATGGCTGCATTTAAAAAAAAAGTATCGGTAATCAGTATCGGTGAGTACATGAAAAAAAAGTATCAGTACTTGAACTCGGTCCTAAAAAAGTGGTATCGGGACAACCCTACCTTTAACATATTTTTGGGACATGGCTGCTTTTTGGGACTTGGCTGCTTTTTGGGACTTGGCTGCATTTAGGGACAAGGCTGCATTTAGGGACAAGGCTGCATTTAGGGACATGGCTGCATTTAGGGACACAAGGCTGCATTTGGGGACACGGCTGCATTTGGGGACAAGGCTGCATTTGGGGACATGGCTGCATTTGGGGACACGGCTGCATTTAGGGACATGGCTGCATTTAGGGACACAAGGCTGCATTTGGGGACACGGCTGCATTTAGGGACATGGCTGCATTTAGGGACAAGGCTGCATTTAGGGACATGGCTGCATTTGGGGACACGGCTGCATTTAGGGACACCAGGCTGCATTTAGGGACACAAGGCTGCATTTGGGGACACGGCTGCATTTAGGGACAAGGCTGCATTTAGGGACAAGGCTGCATTTAGGAACAAGGCTGCATTAAGGGACAAGGCTGCATTTGGGGACAAGGCTGCATTTAGGGACAAGGCTGCATTTAGGGACATGGCTGCATTTAAAAAACAAAGTATCGGTAATCAGTATCGGCGAGTACATGAAAAAAAAGTATCAGTACTTGAACTCGGTCCTAAAAAAGTGGTATCGGGACAACCCTACCTTTAACATATATTTACACATTTCGGACCAGATTCACAAAGATCTCGAGATACGCCGCGTAACTTCTAGGATGCGCCGGCGTATCTTTTTTCTGTATTCAGAGATACACCATCGTATCTTAGTTGCATATTTACGCTGGCCGCTAGGTGGCGCTTCCGCTGATTTACGCGTTGAATATGCAAATGAGCTAGATACGCCGATTCACGAACGTACTTGCGCCCGTTTTTTTTTTTTACGTCGTTTGCGTAAGCGTATGTCCGGCGTAAAGTTACCCCTGCTCTATGAGGCGTAGCCAATGTTAGGTATGAACGTCGGAACAGCGTCGAATTTCTCACGTTTTACGTCATTTGCGTAAGTCGTCCATGAATGGGGCTGTGCGTAAATTACGCTCACGTCGAAAGCATTGAGTAGTTGAGGCGAAATTTGGAGCATGCGCACTGGGATATGTCCACGGACGGCGCACGCGCCGTTCGGTAAAAGCGTCAATTACGTGGGGTCACGATACATTTACATAAAACACACCCACCTCTTCCACATTTGACTTAGTCGCGCTTACACCGGCACATTTACGCTACGCCGCCGTAACTTAGGACGCAAGTGCTTTGTGAACACTGCACTTGCCTCTCTAAGTTGCGGCGGCGTAGCGTAAAGAAGATACGCTACGCCCGCACAAAGATACGCCGATCTTTGTGAATCTGGCCCTTCACATTTAAAAAAGCACAAAAAAGGCGGAAAAAAATAAATAAATCTACCATTGCTGGGGCAACGATAATTGGTATTGTCGAGTACTAAAAAAAAAAAAAAGTATCAGTACTCATTGTAAAAAAAAAAAAAGGTGCATCCCTATCCATAAAGATTATTACTGGCAACGTGTCGTAAGACTGGAACAGAACCCACATAAATCACCGGTTTTGGCATCATTTGTATTTTTAACCCCTTCCTTGCTAAAAGGCATGTGACCTAAAAAAAAAAAAAATGCCAAAATTGGTGTCTAATTTTTTTTAATGATTTTAACAAATCTGTAAATTAAAATTTAATTATAATTAAATATATCAATTAAATTATATTTTTTTGGCAGATTATCCAACATACGACTTCAACACAAATATTACAGATGAACGGACACCAGATTTTTACGGTAAGGAGCTTCTTACCAATCTCTTTAGTATCCGATAATGCTGCACCGGTCTATGCAAATGGATTCCTCAGTTCTGATAAATGTTAGGAAGTAGAGCATACTCCGGTACAGTATCTCCCAGAAGTAAGTACACCCCTCACATTTTTTGTAACTATTTTCTCCTATCTTTTGATGCGACAACACTGAAGAAATGACACTTTGATACAAGCTGTACACTCACTACACAACATTGTAGAACAGTGTCAATTTTCTGTCCCCTCAAAATAACACAACACACAGCCATTAACCACTTCCCGACCGCTATACGCATATATGCGTCCTAACTTTAAAGATGGATATCTCGGTAACGGCTGCTGCCACAACCGAGATATCCGTCTTTAGTGTGAGCGGTCCTGTAAAAGATAACGGCGGTCTGCGCGGCGGATTCACCGCGAGATCGCCGTTATCGGTCGGCGGGAGAGGGCCCTCCCGCGCCCTCCGCCGCTTACCGGAGCCGTCAGTAGCGGCGGAGGCGATCGGGTCCGTTCGTCTGCTGTGTGGGGATGCGAGTGAGGGCAAGATGTCCCTCACCCGTCCCCATAGCTCTGCTAGGCGGAAGTGACGTCAAAACGTCAGTCCCGCCCAGCGTCTTAAAGAAACATTAATTTTTTTTGTCATTTGAAAAAATGACAGTTTCAATTTTTAAATATTTTTTTTACATTTTAGTCTAAATATGAGATGTGAGGTCTTTTTGACCCCAGATCTCATATGTAAGAGGACCTGTCATGCTTTTTTCTATTACAAGGGATGTTTACATTCCTTGTAATAGGAATAAAAGTGATAATTTTTATTTTTTTATTTTTTCCAGTGTAAAAAATAATAACAAAAAAAAAAATGTAAATCGCCCCGTCCCGACGAGCTCGCGCGCAGAAGCGAACGCATACGCGAGTAGCGCCCGCATATGAAAACGGTGTTCAAACCACACAAGTGAGGTATCGCCGCGATCGTTAGAGTGAGAGAAATAATTATAGCCCTCGACCTCCTCTGCAACTCAAAAAATGCAACCTATGGAATTTTTTAAACGTCGCTGTGACAGAACCCACTGTCACTGTATGTCTTGGAAAGGATTGTGGGCGTGCCTCCTACCGACAGACTATGGGCCAGAAATATACTGGAGACCTGAAGCTGGCATTATTGTGATGTAATGTAATGTTACAGCCCTACACCCCCCACCCCCCCTCCTCTTGTTGCTGGACACAGACAATGGAGAGTGGACTGCAGACGTCTCTCTGCAGGGGGTGTGTATTGAGAAGCTAGGCTGCATGCTTACCATAATCTCATTAGGTTTCTGTACACTGTTTCAATGTCCAAATGTTCTGTTCCCATTTATTGTTCCTTGTCCCCCTCCCCTCAGACAAGGCAAAGGGGAGTGTCCCTTACTGTGTGTAAAACTGTATAGTTTGGATTTTAATAAACAGTTAAGCTCTGGATGTGTAACCCTCAACATGTGTGGATTGTCTCGTGATTGAGGGGTTAAGGGCTGGTTATGGCGAATCTGCAGGCTGCGGGTGCGTTTGGAGGACAGGAGACACAGGTCTGGCGGATGTGCCCAGCAGGGGTACTTGAGGTCCGTCACAGTGGTGGCAGCGGTGGGATGTCTCCTGCAGTCCAGGACATCCAAACCACCACCAGGATTCAAGATCTGGGCAGCTGCCGAGGAGCGATACGGGGACCAGCCAGCATGAGAGCGGAGTTCGGGAGGAGGCTGCAAGGCATGCGGAAGAAACATCGGGGACCAGTGACAGAGCGCACCATGCTCGGCTGGGAGGATGTGATCCGCCGGCAACTCTGGCATGAGGCGCTAAGCTACGAGCGGCGCCAGCAGGGGAAGATCCTTCCCTCCTCCTCAGAGATGTACTGGACGCAGTACTGTGCGCGAGAGGTGTTCCTGAGGGAACGACCGCGAGATGATTGGAAGACGGAGCTCAGAAGATTGGTCCAGGAGGAGATGAAGCTAGACGCCAGCTACAGAGCCCTCCGGTGGTTCGCGGCTCAACTTTGGCCAAGTACAGCAGATGGCAGCCCAACAGAAGGCGTTGGCTATGGCGGCGTGGGGCTGCTCCATCAAAAAATGTACGGAGACCCAGACTTTGGGAGCGATGAGGAGTGGCGGTGGGAAAACATCTTGGACTTCCGAGAGGCATGTGACCTGGGGGAATTGGAGTTCCTGGTTGAGCAGGAATTTGAGCTCGAAATTGCATACAAGCGGCTGTTTGATGGTGATGAGCAGCCTGGCATGGCTCCTGTTACCTGGGACTGTCCTGGAGAAATAGCAGACAGTCACAAAGATGAGCAAATGGGGCCAGGGGTGACCCTACATTTTCCTGTCCTAACCGCAATGGAAGAAGCGGCAATGATACAGAGGGCACTGCGAGCGCTAGAATGCCGGAACGCACCGGAGGTCCCCCAGGCAGTGAGACAAGCTAATAGCATCAAGGTCTCAGAAAGTGGAGTTGAGACAGGCGCTGGAAGGCTGGAAAATGGTGATCAGCAGCAAGTCCAGAGTATCTCATCTGGGGCCCCAGCAGAAGCGCTGGCTACAGGGCAGAGTGCCCCTGGCATCTGTCCAGCATCAGAAAAAGAGTTGGCTCCGGAGAGTCCGAGAGATGACCTGCGTGAGCTGTTTCCCCAACTGCAGATATCCCCACCTGGAGTAGAGGAAGCAATTCTCCCTCCCCAGCAATTGGACACTACCCCAATGTTCCTCCCCCCAGCAGAAGCGTTGGCTATGGAGCAGAGTGCCACTATAATCTGCCTAGCATCAGAAAAAGAGTTGGCTCCGGAGAGTCTGAGAGATGATCTGCTTGAGCTGTTTCCCCAACAGCCGATATCTCCACCTGGAGTAGAGGAAGCAATTCTCCCTCCCCAGCAATTGGACACTACCCCAATGTTCATCCCCCCAGCAGAAGCGTTGGCTATGGAGCAGAGTGCCACTATAATCTGCCTAGCATCAGAAAAAGAGTTGGATCCGGAGAGTCTGAGAGATGACCTGCGTGCGCTGTTTCCCCAACTGCAGATATTCCCACCGGGAGTAGAAGAAGCAATTCTCCCTCCACAGCAATTGGACACTACCCCAGTGGTTCTCTCCCCAGCAAAAGCGTTGGCTATGGAGCAGAGTTCTGATGGTCCCTGCCCAGCCCTCAGTATGTTTTTGGAGGGTTTGGGAGACAGCCCCTGTCAGAAGTCACCCCAAGGGCTGGTCACAGAACCGGCAGGGGAGAAAACCCTTCCCCCTCTCCAGCAGCTGTACCCAACATTTTCATATGTCTCCCCGGCAGAAGCGCTGGCTACAGGACAGAGCGATGATGGTCTCTGCCCAGCATCAGAACAAGAGATGAAGAACCCAGGAGATAGTCCCTGCAAGATACCTTCTCAGCGGCTGGTAACTACACCACGAGAAAAGCAAGTACCTTTGCCTCCCCAAATGCATAGCCCTACCAGCCTATGTTCCCTACCAGCTGAAGCGCTGGAAGCAGGGCAGAGGATTATTCAGCTTCCCCCAATATCTGCAACCCCGCCCCGGATCAGAGGAGTGCAGACCGCTGTTCCCACTCTGCAGCGGCTGTTTTTATTCCCGGGAGACCGTCTGTGCGGTTTTGCTCCCCAGCGCAAGAGTCGTACTTTTACTTTTCCAGTTTGCCTGGGGTGGAAGTTTGTGACTAACGCAGGTCCAGACCAGTTGGGGGTCAGGAACCTGGTTAGTCTGTTTTTAAAAGGGGAGAAATGTGACAGAACCCACTGTCACTGTATGTCTTGGAAAGGATTGTGGGCGTGCCTCCTACCGACAGACTATGGGCCAGAAATATACTGGAGACCTGAAGCTGGCATTATTGTGATGTAATGTAATGTTACAGCCCTACACCCCCCACCCCCCCTCCTCTTGTTGCTGGACACAGACAATGGAGAGTGGACTGCAGACGTCTCTCTGCAGGGGGTGTGTATTGAGAAGCTAGGCTGCCTGCTTACCATAATCTCATTAGGTTTCTGTACACTGTTTCAATGTCCAAATGTTCTGTTCCCATTTATTGTTCCTTGTCCCCCTCCCCTCAGACAAGGCAAAGGGGAGTGTCCCTTACTGTGTGTAAAACTGTATAGTTTGGATTTTAATAAACAGTTAAGCTCTGGATGTGTAACCCTCAACATGTGTGGATTGTCTCGTGATTGAGGGGTTAAGGGCTGGTTATGGCGAATCTGCAGGCTGCGGGTGCGTTTGGAGGACAGGAGACACAGGTCTGGCGGATGTGCCCAGCAGGGGTACTTGAGGTCCGTCACAGTCGCCATTTGAGATTTTTAAGGGTAAAAGTTTGACGCCATGCCACGAGCGGGCGCAATTTGTAAGCGTGACATGTTGGGTATCATTTTACTCGGCGTAACATTATCTTTCAAAATATATATAAAATACGGCCAAATTTATTGCTGTCTTATTTTTTTATTTAAAAAAAGTGAATTTTTTCCAAAAAAAGTGCACTTGTAGGACCGCTGTGCAAATATGGTGTGACAAAAAGTATTGCAATGACTGCCATTTTATTCTGTAGGGTGTTAGAACAAAAAATATATAATGTTTGTGGGTTTTAAGTAATTTTCTAGCAACAAAAAACAGTTTTAGTCTTGTAAACACCAAATCTGAAAAACACCCAAGGTACTGAAGTGGTCAATGTCTAAACCGCTGGCAACAAAAGTGAGTACACCCCTAAGTGCAAATGTCCAAATTGGGCCCAATTAGCCATTTTAACTCCCTGGTGTCATGTGACTCGTTTGTTCCAATTTCAGGAAATTTGGACTGAAATTTAGAATTTTACTTTACATCTCAAACTCCAGTCGAATTCTAATGCCACGTACACAAACGATCGGATAAAGTGAGACAAGGGGCGCTAGAGTAAACTAAATATAATAACCAATAACAATAATAATAGAAGCCAATATTGACTAATAATTGATTGGAAGGCATGTGTGAACCAATAATCATAGTGCTCAAAATAACACAAATAAATAAAGTGAAGAAAGTCCAATAGTGAATGTTGAAGTCCAAAAAAAATTATTATAGGATTGTTCCAAGCTACAGGTGTCCGCCTCCACCAATTTAAAGATTCACCCCAAACCGTGCACAAAAAGAGGATGGCTCCTTACCACAAGATGTTGACCTTTTTATTTAAAAAGAGGTCAAATACAGCTTAGTCAAAAACCAGTATTCAGTACTCGGCTGTATGTTCCCTTTAAATCCAGCTCCACATTACCGTTGGAAGAAAGCAGAGGAAACCACCATAGCGTAATAACCTTTTATTTATGGACAATAAAAAAGATAACAACAACGCCAAATGGCCTCTTACTGTATAAGTGCCCGAGTCCCAGCACTGAGGCTTGCGGACGTAGCAATATAGTAGAGGAGATTCCTCACTGGGGAAAGCTGGCGTGCGTTCCACCTCTCCACTCAGGAGACCGGAAGTGCGTGGATGTACGTAACCAGGCGCCTCGACGTACGTTTCGTGTTGCCACGTTGTCAGGAAGCGTTTTCATCAGACGAACCGATTGTGTGTGGGCCTCATCGTTTTTTTTTTCCCCATCGCTGAACATTTTAAAATTATCTAATGGTTAAAAAACCGATAGAAAAAAAAAAGATGATCTATGGGGAAATCCATTGGTTAAAAATCCACGCATGCTCAGAATCAAGTCGACGCATGCTCAGAAGCATTGAACTTCATTTTTCTCAGCACGTCTTTGTGTTTTACATCACCGCGTTCTGACACGATCGTTTTTTTAACTGATAGTGTTTAGGCAAGACTGATGAAAGTCAGCTTCATCGGTTATCTGATGAAAAAATCTATCAGACCGTTTTCATCGGATGAACCGATCAGGTGTACAGGGCATAACTGTACACATAGGGCCAGATTCACATAGAATTTGCGGCGGGGTAGCGGAAGCCATTTACACTACGCCGCCGCAACTTAATGGAGCAAGTGCCGCATTCCCAAAGCACTTGCTCCGTAGTTTGCGGCGGCGTAGTGTAAATGGCCCGGCGTATCCCCGTGTAATTCAAAGGGGGCGGCTTGTACTTAAATTAAGCGCGCCCCGGCGTCGATCGAACTGCGCATGCGCCGGCCGGGGAAAAAAGCCCAGTGCGCATGCTCCAGCTCACGTCGGAAAACGTAGTTGAAAACGACGCGATCGCTACGTACGCAATGCCTTATTCGCGAACGACTTAGTAAAACGACGTAACCGTCGGAAAAAGACGATGCTGACCCGACGCCATACTTAACATGGCATACGACGGAACTTCGTAAGCCTACCCCTCATATAGCAGGGGTAGGTTTACGCTTACGGAAACGATGTAAACGATGATGGGGCAGCGTAAAAACGCTCGGGAATCGGCGTATTAGGCTCATTTGCATAGGCAAATGAGAAATCAACGTAAAGGCCACCTAGCGGCCAGGGAAGTCATTACATCTACGATCCGACGGTGTAAGTGTTTTACACCTGTCGGATCTTCACTGTATCTATGCGTAAGTGATTCTATGAATCACACAGTTTCCTGCGATACACCGTCGTATCTCTTTTGAGAATCTGGCCCATAATTGCTGAAATCAAAGGCTGTGTGTGTTGTTATAGTACCATTTCGAATTAATGCTTTTATTTTTTGTTAAAGTGGACTTTCCATCCCAAATTTTTTTTTTTTCATTATTGTGCTCATTAGACCTAAAAAAAGAAAAGAAAAAACTTTTTTTTTTACTCATCTGGAAATGCCTGTTGCTATGCGGCCCCACGAAATCTGCCTTTGGAATCACCTAGGATTCTGACATCATCTCCCTCTAATGCTCCTGGGACATGTGTGTCATCATTTCCCAGGATGCAGTGCGCTGTCCAATTATCACTCCCCATCCAAGACTTCCAGGATGTAAGTGCTTGTGGGCTTCACAATGCCCACAAGCAAAATGACAACGGTGCGGACCTAGTTTTATAAACTATCTTTTTTGAATAACTATGCGGCGGATTGTAAAATAGTAAGCGACTGGATTTATATTATAAAAACACATGATGAAAGAACATACATTTAAAAAAAGCTAATTGTGGTTGGAACCCCGCTTTAAGCCAAAGGTAATTTCAAGAGTCATTGTTATCATTTGATGAAGATTTTTCTTTTGTTTGTTCTCTTTTCCACTTTCGAATCGAAAAAAAATAAAAATTACGTTTTCAATTTTGACGGTTGCAATTTTTTTTCAACATCTCGTCCTTTGTTCCCACCTGCTACCCACCTCCCAGTATCACACCTTTTAAAGAAAACAGTATCAAGTATTGTTTTGTGGTGCAAAGTCATTTGTTATTGATAAGAGGAATTTAAATTTAAGATAAAAAGCCTTCTGTGTGCAGCAGCCCCCCTAATACTTACCTATGGTTCCTCTCTGTCCAGAGATGTCTACCAGTGTCTCAACAGTCCAAAATGATCTCTCCTGATTGGCTGAGACACAGCAGAAGTGCCATTGGCTCCTGCTGCTGTCAAAGTCTGCTAGCCAATCAGGGGACTTGGGGAGAGGAGGGGTGGGGCCCGGGTCAAGGCTCCGTGTCTGAATTGACACAAGGAGCTGTGACTCGACTTGGGTGCCCCCCTAGCAGGCTTCTTGCTGTGGGGGCACTCAACAGAAGGGAAGGGCCGCCATCAGCAGGGTACAGGCATTACACTTATAAGGGGCATGATGGTCCCCATCCCATTTTTTTTTTGCATTACACCTCTAAGGGGGCCAATGGTCCCCAGAGCCCAGAGTCCCCAGAGCCCCTTACAGGCCTGGCTGGCCCCCTCCCATTTTTTTTATTTAAAAAAAAAATGATTTATTTTTTGCATTACACCACTAAGGGGCCCAATGGTTCCCAGGGCCCCTTACAGGCCGGACGTTTTTTTTTAAATTATTTTTGCATTACATGTAAGAGGCCCGATGGTCCCGAGACCAACATAACCCCCCTTCCCCCCGCACATATTATCTTGCGTCGGGTATACTTGTTCTTTTGTTGTCAGAAACCCCCCGATTTTGCAAGCACTTTAAGTAAAATAGATCCCCTAGAACCAGCAACTAAGCCCCCCCCCAAGCAGCAATAGACCCCACCCACAACAACAGATCCTCCAAGCAACAATAGACCCCCTGCAACAAAATAGCCCCTACCAACAACAGATCCACCCAATATACAATAAACGCCTACCAGCCAGCATTGGCTGCTGGGAGACCTGTTGTTGTCCAACCCCTACCAGCCAACAAACATTAGGTCTCTCAGCAGCTAGCAACAATAGACCCCTCCCTCAACAGTACATCTCTCCCAGCAACAATTGACCCCCCAACAACATAAGACAACCCCAGCAACAATAGACCCCTCCCTCAACAGTACATCCCTCCCAGCAACAATTGACTCCCCAACAACTTAAGACAACCCCAGCAACAATAGACCCCTTCCTTTAACAGTACATCCCTCCCAGCAACAATTGACCCCCCCAACAACATAAGACAACCCCAGCAACAATAGACTCATCCCTCAACAGCATCCCTCACCGGAAAGAATAGATTCCCCAGCAGAGAGCATCAATGGACCCTCCAGCATACTGCAGCACCCCAATGCTATTACTACATTCAGTGCCAGAATTGTGAGCCCCCCCCCCCCGTGTTCCTGCTGAAAAAAGCCCTGTGTATACGTGATTCTGTACAGTTGGCCCACACTGTCACAATATATGTATTATATATGTATTATGTATGGTCAGCAAACAGTTAATCAATATGTAGCGCTATATTTATTTAATTTTTCATTTCTGTGAATCTTTTTTATTTTTCAGACACACTTTACCCATATTATGGAACAAATTCAGAGAGCATTTTAACCATCGTAAATTGGAAGTACACTAAGTTTATCCCATCCATCCATACTGCTGTGTTCCTCGTGGGTCTTCCTCTCAATATCATGGCGATCGTCATATTCCTGGTGAAGATGAAGGTCAGGAAGCCAGCAGTGGTCTACATGCTCAACCTCGCCATAGCAGATGTCCTCTTCGTTAGCATCCTGCCATTTCTCATCATTTACCGATTTTCCGGAAATAACTGGCTGATCGGAGAAGGAATGTGCCGCTTTGTCACGGCGGCATTTTACTGTAACATGTACTGCTCCATCCTGTTCATGACCAGTATCAGCGTGGACCGGTTCATAGCAGTAGCCTACGCGGTGAGGTCCCTGTCCTGGCGCACAGTAAACCGAGCCTGGTTGGTCTGTGGTGTGATTTGGGCAATCTCATGGGCCAGCACTGTGCCTCTACTTCTAGGAGAACAAACTATATTTATTTATGAGCTAAACATCACAACTTGTTACGACTTGCAGTATAGTGACGATTTACGAGGGTTCTATTTTTACTATTTTACCACTCTTTTATCTTTGTTATTTTTCTTACCCTTAACCATTACAACTTTCTGTTACATCAGAACCATCCACAGCCTCGGTACAATAAAGATGAATAATATGCGCAAGAGATTACGAGCCATCTACTTGACAGTAATTGTCCTTTCTGTGTTTATCCTTTGTTTTGGCCCCACCAACGTCCTCCATTTCTCTTATTATCTTCAGATGTATAAATATGATGATGATTCCCTGTATGACGCCTACACCCTTTCTTCCACTATCTGCAGCATCAGCTGTTGTCTAGATCCTCTTATCTATTATCTGGCTTCCTCTGAGTGTCAAAGATACGTCTACAGCATTCTGGGTTGGAAGAAAGATTCGCGCCCACCAAGAAGTCAAGGCTTAGCCCTTACAGACAACGAGGAAAACACGGAGGTGACCTTTCGGGAAGAGACTTGCTGAAACTCCCAAGCAAAAGTGATGGGCTGTAGGCCACAATGATCCAATCCAATTTAAACTGGATACAAATCACACAGAGATCAATTTTGGTTGCTTTAGGTTACTGTACTTTGTGTCTTGAGTTTTGTCCTATGCAGTGAAATTTTGCAAAGCCTTTAAAAAATTATATGAACCATTTCAGTGCTTTGGAATTTATCGTTAACTAATATATATATTGTGATGCTTCCTTTTTTTGCTTAGCTTTTCCTAAACTATTATGAATAATCAAAATATAATAAAATCAATGAATGCAGCTTTGAAAATATATGTTGGCTTTATGTCAGCTTTAGTTCCTGGTTCACACCTCATAGAAGGTTAATAGATTGGTTTGGCAAGAATGATTCTTCATTAATCCATGCTGGTTTGGCAAGAATGATTCTTCATTAATCCATGCTGATTACTGCTAATGATACTGTTCTCATTACTAAAATCTTGTACATAGTCCCTTTATCATCTCCTTTCAAGAGCTTGCATACTATTGATGTTAGGCTAACTGGTCTGTAATTCCCAGGGATGTATGTTGGACCCTTTTTAAATATTGGTGCTACATTGGCCTTTCTACAATCAGCTGGTACCATTCCAGTCAGTAGACTGTCAGTAAAAATTAGGAACAATCACTTATCAACAATTACTTGAGTTCCATAAGAACCCTTGGATGCAAGCCTTCTGGTCCCGGTTATTTATTAATGTTAAGTTTCCCAAGTCTAATTTTAATTCTGTCCTCAGTTAACCACGGAGGTGCTTCCTGTGATGTGTCATAAGGATAAACACTGCAGTTTTGGTTACTGAAGGCCCCCCGATTCAGTCGAGCTAGGCAGCTTAATATACATGGTGTAAATAAGCCTTTAACCTCCCTGGCGGTATTCCCGAGCGTGACTCGGGGTTAACATTCAGTGCCAGAAGCGGTAACCCCGAGTCACGCTCGGGGTGCATTTTTTTTTCCCCAAAAAAATCATTGGCGATCCGGCGGGGGATTCCCGCTGGATCGCCGGTCAGACTAGCCTCCCTGGCGTGTGGCACGGCGTGTGGCACGCTGGATGCAGAAAAAGTTTACTTACCTTTTCTCTGCGATCCAGCGATGAATCCCCGCAGTACACGGCGGGCGGATGTCCGCCTGATGCTGTGTGTTCCGCCGATTCCCTTCCCTGCGAGCGTCGCGACGTAGGGGGGGGAACGGCGCCAAATTTAAAAAAGTAAACAAACACTATACATACAGTACACTGTAATCTTATAGATTACAGTACTGTATGTAAAAAATACACACCCCCCATGTCCCTAGTGGTCTGCCCTGTACACTACATGTCATTTTGTATAATAAAAACTTTTCTTTCTCCCTGCAAACTGTAGATTGCCCATAGCAACCAAAAGTGTCCCTTTATGGCAAAAATTGTTTTAGAGCAGCTAAAAAACAGCGATAATAAATCAGAATCACTTGCAGAATTTAGCGATAGCGATTTATGGGGAAATTCGTCATAAAAAAAAAAAAAAATGACAGCAAAAATTCTGCAACTGAGCAAATTTCAGTGATTTTGATTTGATTACATTATTGAATAATTTTTACTATAATTATATTATCATTTGTGATCATTTTTTATAATTATTTATTATATTATAATTTTTAATTAAAAAAAAAAAAAAAAATCATACCCGGGATGCCTATTAGACTCTTGTTTGAATAGATTTAAGTGAGTTATTCCTAAGAATTACAAGCCTACAGTATAAAACGCCAAATTCCCTTGCAAATAATGGTACCGCTTTTAGCACCTAAAATCTTAAAGAATCATACCGCCAGGGAGGTTAAAGAGTCCTGGTCACTAGGACTATCAATTCAATCAAAATGTTCACACACGATTATATCTGCACTTAATATACATATTTTAGCCGTGATATTTACCTTTAAAGCCCCTCCCTTCTGTAGACATCCAAAAGCCATGAGACTCCTGTTGGGTGTTGCTCTCTTGGAGGTGATGTCAGCAGACCCAAAAGACTCAGAAAAGTCATGTTTATGGTATCCTCCTTAACTGCTCTCCCGGCAGTTGCATAAATGTACGGTGGAAGAGGATAGTTGGGCCAGCACAGACAATAATTATATGCTCCCAGTGGCCCTGGGACTGTTGTTTTGTCACCTTGGATGCAATTTCTGCAGCCTCAGCTGTACATCTCGGTGGACATGGTGCAATCAAGCCCTTCAAGAGTCCCTCTCGTTGAAACTTTAATTTCAACCAAAATGTTCCCATAAGATTTTATGGGCATTTAATGTATTTTATCTATGATACTAGCTGAATACCCGGCGTTGCCCGGTCTTCCTATCTTAACCTTTTGGGGAGGAAAATCATAGTTATATAAATATAAATAAATAAATAATAAATAACACAATGTTTAATTTTAGAAATTTGACAGATAAAAATATGAATATTTACTATTTGATTAAAGAGTATTGTATTTCATAACTTTTATAACATTTTCCTTTTCAGTTTGTGAATGTTGAAACAGAGCAAAATATGATAATGAAGCAGATTAGTACCAACTCACAGACCTTTAAAAAGTGCGGTTAACTCAACTGACATATTATTGCAATACTTGTTTGTATACTATATTCTTAGTTTCTCCCGCATTTGCTAAAATGAACAAATTATTTGGGGATTCCCACCCTGGAGCACGCTACATAAAGTTGCCCATGTGAAAAACATGGTGATCTTAAATCAACTCCGCAGTACCAAATGGACTGCCCTTGCGACTTGTTGATCGTGATGGAAAATGCAAGCGTCACTGGGAGTTGTAGTCTCTTGAAACTAAAAGGCAGATCTGTTGGAATAAGAGGTATTCGTGGAATAAAAACCCTTCTCCCTTTCCCTTTCCTGTCAAAATAGTAGCTTCCAACACATTAGGCAACATGTTTTTCACACACAGCCTTGTTCCATTGCACAGTTTTGGTGGGTCAAGGTTTCGTAATAAAATAATAGGACATCCAACTTTAAGTGATAGGCGATGTTGTGGCAATCCAGCTGGATCAAGGGAATTCAGGAATTCTGGTGGGAAATTCACAGCCTCATCAGCATCTACTACGGTATCAAAAGATTTGTACTCAGTAAATGCTCCTGGTATCATAGAAAGTATTTGATTGTTAATTTCACGGACATCCTCATTTTTAGCAGCAAGAATAGCCCTCTCACACAACCAGTTTAGATTGCCTAAGTTGTCTGAAATATTATGGTATACTGCATCTATTAGTTCTGCAACTGACGATACCAGTTTGCAAAAATCAGAGGGAAGTTTTACGTTTCCTGAAGATTCAACTGGTAGTCCACCCTCTCCGATTTCAAGAAGTGTGTTTGAAAAAAATTGAGCATTCTCATCCCTTGGAAGTACTCTCATATTTTCTTTTAATTTGATTTTTCTGACTCTTTTCCACAAAACTGAATGCTTTAAACAGGCATATATTTCATCTGCTGGTGTTGATTTTGGAATGATAGACAGGGTTTGTCTAAAGTCTCCACAGAGAAGCACCAGAGCTCCTCCCATAAAGTTAATATTCCATCTCAAATCTTTAAGAGTTATGTCAAGGGCCTCGAGAGCTTTTCTGTGGGCCATGATGCATTCATCCCAGACGATTAATTTGCAAAACCGCCGTTTGGAAGTTATGAAGTAACATGTATTTCCCATAGAGTTGAATGGGACTTTAAAGAAAAACCCTTTCCCATAGAGTTGAATGGGACTTTAAAGAAAAACCCAGACCATGGCAAATGGGGGTGGGTAAGGGTTAAACCACCTATCCTATGTTTGTTGCTGACATATAAGTAACATGTGTGCCAAGTTTCATGTTAATATCTTTAGCCGTTTGGACGTGATGCTGGAACATACATACATACACACACATACACGTTGAGTTTTATATATATAGATTTACCTGAAAACATTTCCCTTGTGTAGGCATTCTGGACCAGTGAGACTGTTGCTGGGTACCATCATCTTAGATGTGATATCAGCAGCCCCAATAGACTCACAGATGCCATTCAAGAGACACTCTGTAGTAATACCATTCAATCTTCCTTCAGCAGCTACATAAAATAATATGTAGAGAGGGCAGGACAAGCTGGGCCAGCAAAGACAATATTAAGGCACTCCCAACAGCCCTGAGATTCCTGTTGGCATGTCCTTAAGAACAACCACATTTTGGGCCCTACATTACCCGACAAAGCAGGAGTAACTTATAGAGGAGCTTTCTCGCTAGGGAGTCAGATTGCGTCAAATCTAACTAACCCCCCAGTAGTTCCAGTCTTCTTTTCACAT
This sequence comes from Rana kukunoris, assembly GCA_029574335.1. Classification (NCBI taxonomy): domain Eukaryota; kingdom Metazoa; phylum Chordata; class Amphibia; order Anura; family Ranidae; genus Rana; species Rana kukunoris. The sequence continues at coordinate 540,344,718 of CM056051.1, read as the reverse complement.
CTGAAGGCCCATTACTCCTGTTGAAGATGTAAAGTGTGTCAATTCAATGCATGTGGACAGGGAAAGATGGAAAATGTATTTCACTACTTGCTCAACTAAGTATGTTGTGTATTTGATCACCTGCCCTTGTGGGAAACAGTATGTGGGACGCATCATCAGGACTTTTTCCACAAGGGTAGGTGAGCACATAACCAGTATAAAAAAAGGGAAAACCAATCATAGTGTCACAAGACATTATTTAGAGACCCACAACAAAGACCCCACGGGTACTAAGTTCCAAATTATAGATACGTTTGTCCCAAATTGGAGGGGGGAATCGTGTCTCAGGGGGGTCTCAAAGCTGGAAACCTTCTGGATTTACCAGCTCAAAAGTTATAGGCCATATGGCCTCAATATAGATTGGGACATTAATGCATTTATTAATCGAGCCTAACCACTATACGCATTCTGACCAATGTCTTTAACGCTATTAGGGATTTGGAGAGCTCCACTTTTCTGTGTGGCTGCCCTCAGGTGATACACAGAGAAGAGGCAAATCCCACTATATAAGTTGTAACTGTTTATCTGCAATTTTCTCTACAAAATGGGATAGAGAGCTGAAGTTGCACTCTTCAGAGCTCATTGGTATTTACCAGTAAAAGCCTCCCTTCTGTAGATATTCAAAAGCCCTGAGGCTGTTGTTGGGTGTTGCTATCTAGGATGGGATGTCAGCAGACCCAGCAGACTCAGAACTGTCACTCAAGTTATGCCCAATTCTTCCCCCAGCAGTTACATAAATGGATATGTAGGGAGGGGAAGGAGAGTTGGACCAGCACAGACAATAATTTGATGCTCCCAGAGGCCCTGAGCCTCAGCTGTACATCTCAGTGAACTTGGTGCAATCAAACCCTTCATGAGCCCAAATCATTGGAACTTTAATTTCAACCAAAATGTTCCCATAGTGTAGACATTCAGAACCCCTCAAACACCATCATCTTGGATGTAAGGTCAGCAGTCTCAATAGACTCAGGCCTTGTACACATGACCAAGGAACTCGTCGGGCGAAACACATCGTTTTCCTCGTCGAGTTCCTTGTTCCCGTCGAGGAAAAAGAGATCATGCTCTCTTTTTGGCTCGTCGAGTTTCTCGACAGTTTCCTTGTCGAAAAATGTACACACGACCGGTTTCCTCAGCAAAACACGTCTCCTAACAAGTTTCTTGCTGGATTCTGCCGAGGAATCCGGTCGTGTGTACGAGGCCTCACAGCTGTCATTCAAGAGTATTACCCTTCAATCCTCCCCCAGCAGCTACATAAAAGATTATGTAGAGAGGGGAAGATGACCTTGGCCAGCAAAGTCAAGACAATATTAAGGCACTCCCCAGAATATCTGAGACTTCTGCTGGGTACCGCCATCTTAGACGTGATGCTATCAGCATCAAGGTGCCATAGGATATATAGTCCTTAGAAACTTAAAGTAAACAGCAGAGGGGAAGTGGCAAAGCATGCTGGGAATTCAAGATTTTGTGGAAAGTAGACATGTGCACTACCAAAAAATGTGTTTGTTTTCGTTTTCATTTTTTTTTTTTTTTGTAAATTTGTAAATTTATAAATTCAAAGAAATTCTGAAAATCAGAACATTTTAAATAATAACTAACTAAATAACTAATAATAACTAACTATTAAATTATATGAATTGGAATTTCCTTTCAAATTTTGCTGTTAGTGAAGGCAACGAATACGAATTTATCTGAAGTTACGAATTATTCAACATAACGACTGCCGCATCTAAACAAATGGAACGGAACAAATTAATAATAAATAATAATAATAAAAAGTAATTTGTTATGTTCCATTCGTTTAGATGCAGCATTCGTTATTACGGATAATTCGTAACTTCAGATAAATTTGTATTTACGTTCACCAACAACCAAATTCAATACTTATAATTTATTAGTTTAGTAATAGTTAAGTTATTATTAGTTAGTTCTTATTTCCATTCGTTTAGATGCGGCATTCATTATTATGGATAATTCGTAACTTCAGATACATTTGTATTGGTTACATTCACTAATAACCAAATTTGAAAAGAAATTCCAATACTTATATTTTAATAGTTTAGTAATTGTTAAGTAAATATTAGTTGCCGTATATCCTCGAGTATAAGCAAATGTCCCCCTCGGCTTACTCGAGTCACCTTTTTGCACCTGATGTCCTGGATTTTGGGGACCCAGTAATGGCACACATGTAGCCCCCACTAATCCTCTACAAGTGTGCAACGTTTGTTGTCTGGGGGACCAACGGCCGGGGAGCACCAATTTTTCAAACCCAGGCACCCCTTCCATAGACTCCCATGTTAAATGGTAATTTCTCTGGTGAATATGGGAATGTGGTACAGGCCGATTGTAGGTCTCCTGGACCTGAAACTTGGCACCCATGTAGCCACATTTTTCATCTACAAGTGTGCAAAATTTGTTTGTTGTCTGGGGGACCTACGGCTGGGGAGCACCGATTTTTTAAATCCGGGCACCCCTTCCATAGACTCCTGTGTCAAACTTCAGTCTAGTCATGGGCACAGTGAGGCATGGGCATAGTGAGGCATGGGCACAGTGAAGCATGGGCATAGTGAGGCATGGGCACAGTGAGGCATGGGCACAGTGAGGCATGGGCATAGTGAGTCATGGGCATAGTGAGGCATGAGCATAGTGAGGCATGGGCACAGGGAGGCATGGACACAGTGAGGCATGGGCACAGTGAGGCATGCACATGGACACAGTGAGGCAAAGTGAGGCACATAGAGGCATGCCAATGGACATCCAAGGCTTCTACTCGAGTCAATACGTTTTCCCAGTTTTTTGTGGTAAAATTAGGTGCCTCGGCTTATATTCAGGTTGGCTTATACTCGAGTATATATGGTAGTTATTTCAGATTTGAATATTTTCGGGTTTTCAAATTTTCAGATTTTTGTTCTTATTTTCAGATTTTTGTACTTTTGAATTTTCCGATTAAGATTCTTATTTAAGGATTTTCGAATTTCTGAATTTTTTGAATTTGCTAAATTTTGAATTTTCAAATATTCTGAATAATTTGTTTTAAAAGTCTTTCGTTAATTCAGATATTTACGAATGAACTAATTTGTCGACATTCGCTAAGAAGCAAATTTGGAAGGAAACAAAGCTTTATATTGGCTTGTCAAATATACCTATTGTTTGGATTGCTATTTCAGTGTTGATGTTATAAAATAAAAGTGAAAGCTTTTAGATTCCCTTTACGTAATGAAAACTTAAATTACGTAATTTATGTTTTTTTACGTAATTTCATTTTACCTAATTGCTGAATAAACAGGGCCATGGTGGAAATAAAAAAATGCTCTGGCCCACAAGAACCATAAAGCTATGAGAGATCAAATGGTTAATAACAACTTGTTCTGTGCAAACTATTATCCTGTAAAATGAGATAAAATAAAATCTGATAATAGCGAGTTTTCAGCAATCACAAGACTGTTAGAAGTAGCTTCTCGTTCTTATCCTGCTAAACAAATACATACAGTACTGTATGATATACAGCGGGTAAAATAAGTAATAAACACATAACCATTTTTCTAGGTAAATATATTGGTAAAGGTGCCATTGACATGAAATGTTTACCACATGTCGGTAACATCCCATTCAATCCATACCTACAAAAACACCAAAACCGCTGAGTTCAGAAATTAAGTTCTGTGTAATAAAATCGAATGACACAGAGGAAAAGTTTTGAACACTCCATCCCCGCCCCTTCACCCTCTGCAGCAATGCTGGCAGCACTCATACATCTATTTCCCAGACAACCTCTGGATATGACGCTGAGCACGTGACCTCAACTTCTTTGGTGGACCATGGCAAGGTCTGTTCTGAGGGGAACCCGTCCTGTAGACATGTGCAATTCATTTAGTTTCAAATTGTTTTTTTTAACGAATTTTGACAAATTAGTTAATTCCGAAATTTAAAAATTCTAAATTTCCGGATTTCAGAAATTCGGAAATCTGGATATTTGGGAATTTGGAAATTTGAAAATTCGAGATTCGAAATTGCAAAATTCAAAAATCTAAAATTCGAAAATCTGAAATTCAAAAATCTAAAATTTCAAAAATTGGATTTTCACATTTCCAAATTTGAAAGTTCTGGAAATTGAAAATTTGAAAATTGAAAATTTGAAAATTAAAAATTGAATTTGAAATTTTGAGAATTCAAGATGCGAAATTGCAAAATTCCAAAATCTAAAATTCTAAAATCTAAAATTCAAAAATGGAAAATTCAAAAATGGGAAATTTCCAAAATTGGATTTTCAATTCCCGAATTCCTGAATTGACGAATTTAAACATTTTTGAATTTCCCGGATTTACGAATTACCAAATTCCCGAATTGTCGAATTGCCGAATTTACTAATTAACGAATTTACTAATTTACACATTTTCGAATTTCCTGAATTTACGAATTGCCGAGTTTATGAATTCCCGGTTTTATGAATTCCCGAATTCCCAAATTTACGAATTCCAGAATTTACGAATTTTCAAATATAGAAATTTTCAAATTTAAGAATTTACGAATTTAAGCATTTAAGAATTTCTCAAATTTACAAATTTATAAAAAAGCAAAAAACGAAGAGAACGAAAATGAAAAAAATATTTTTTTCAGCAGTGCACGTCTACTGTGCTGTAATAACGCTGTATGGTCTTGGACATCGTGCTGCAGCTCAGTTTCAGGATCTTGGCAATCTTCTTATAGCCTAGGAGGCCATCTTTATGTAGAGAAACAATTCTTTTATTCAGATCCTCAGAGAGTTCTTTGCCATGAGGTGTCATGTTGAACTTCCAGTGACCAGTATGAGAGAGAGCGATAACACCAAATTTAACACACCTGCTCCCCATTCACACCTGAGACCTTGTAACACTAACTAGTGACATGACACCGGGGAGGGAAAATGGCTAATTGGGACAAATTTGGACATTTTCACTTAGGGGTGTAATCACTTTTGGCTGTGTGTTTAGTTATTTTGAGGGTACAGCAAATGTACACTATTAAACAAGCTGTACACTCACTATACAACATTGTTTTATTATGTGTTTTGTGTTTTTATATGCTTTTTCGCTCAATTTGTTGTTGGGCAAAATAAAAAACATGAAGCATGACAAAATCATGGCAAACACGCATTACATGCTTTTCTTCAGCTTCTCAATTGAAGTCTATTGAACCACAATTGCACTATTTTGCACTTTAAAAAGTCCCTGACCCTTTCCAAAAACCCACAAATGTAAACATGGACCAGTGGAAACCATTTTTTTAAGCAGGGTTCCTCCTCAAGACCCGTACTAGATCTGATGGATCTGGTATAGATTTTGGGGGAGAACCGATACCATTTTATTTAAGCAGGGTTCCACCTCAAGACACGTACTAGATCTGATGGGTCTGGTATGGATTTCGGGTGAGATCTCCATACCCTTTTATTTAAGCAGAGTTCCACCTCAAGACCCATGCTCGATCTGATGGGTCTGGTATGGATTTTGGGTGAGACCTTCATACCATTTTATTTAAGCAGGTTTCCCCCTAAAGACCCATGCTAGATCTGATGGTCCTGGTATGGATTTTGGGGGAGACCCCATACCATTTTATTTAAGTAGGGTTCCATCTTAATGAATGAATGAATGAAAAACTTATATAGCGCGGCACATGCGAACTGAATCGCCTCTGGGCGCTCGTTGTTTCTGTCTCTCTGGTCATCAAATGAGTAGAGTTTTAATCTGTCTTCTGAAGGTCAGGTTGTTTTCCTCCAACCGAATGCTGGTTGGTAAAGCGTTGCATAGTCTGGGACCTTGGAAAGCAAACCTTCTTTCTCCTTTGGACTTGTATCTGGCTTTGGGTATTCTGACCAGATTTTGGTCGGTGGATCGCAGAACGCGATTGGAATTGTGGGCTTCTATCTTTTCGCATAGATATTGCGGAGCATTCCCATGGATGCACTTATAAGTCAGTCAGAGCGCTTTAAAAGCAATTCTGTCTTTTACTGGCAGCCAATGAAGGATTCTCAAGGAAGGTGAGATTGATTCCCAGGGTTTCTTTCCAGTCACCAGTCTGGCGGCCGTATTTTGAACGACTTGCAGACGAGCGATTTGGTACTTAGGGAGTCCAAGGTAAAGGGCATTTGCATAGTCCAGTCTGGAGTTCACAATTGCTTCCACCACGACCGCTATGTCTTCTTTGGGGATAAAAGGAATAAGTCTGCGTAGTACGCGCAGCAGATGGTGAGATCCGCTGTATACTGACCCTATTTGTGCGTCCATTGTCATGTAGGTGTCAAAGATGACTTTGGAGCTAGGGGTGATGATTTGGCCCAGAATGGGTGGAGGTGTCCAGGTTGTTGCCAGCTGACTCTTGCGACTGGCTTGAAACAGAAGAATTTCTGTTTTGGAACTGTTGAGTTTGAGATAACTCTTGATCATCCAGTTTTCTATCAAAGAGAGACAATTCTCTAAACTGTGATGATGATCCTTTTTATTGCAGATGCGAAAATATAGTTGCGTGTCGTCTGCATATGAGTGATAAAGTAGTTGTTGGCTACTGATTATTTCAAAGAGAGGGCGAAGATAGATGTTGAAGAGCACCGGTGATAGGGGGGATCCTTGAGGGACTCCGCATGACACCGTGCGTTTTTCAGAAGTGAAAGGTCCTAATTTCACTGTTTGTGATCGGTTTTCCAGAAAGGAGGAGAACCATAATGGATCACCTTCTGCGATTCTGGCTACTTCAGCCAGCCGAGTCTGTAACAGTTTGTGGTCTACCGTATCAAAGGCTGCGCTTAGGTCCAACAGAACCAGGAGACAAGATTTTCCTTCGTCTGCGGCCTCAAGAGCGTCGTCCCATATTTTTAGCAATGCTGTTTCTGTCCCGTGTAGGCATGTGCAAAAGTGAAAAATTCGTTTCGTTTCGTTTCAATTCGTCATTTAATAAATTTCGTTAAGTTAGGTTCGTTACATGTGTTGAATTCGTTTTCGGAATTCGTTCGTTTTCGACCGAATTTCGAAAAATACGGTCGAAATCGAAAATATTTCGACCGTTTTTCGAATTCGTTCGTTTTCGACCGAATTTCGAAAAAATCGGTCGAAATCGAAAATATTTCAACCAGATTAGAAAACAAATAGTCTCTTTTCTAATAGAATTTTTTTCGAATTAAATTCGAATTTTATTTTTTTTTTTTTTTTTCGAATTCCGATCGAATTTAGTCCGCGGGTATTCGATTCGGAATTCGAAAAAAAAAATTCGATTTCGACTTTTTTTTTTTTTTTTTTTTCGAAATTCGGTCGAAAATGAACGAATTTGGAAAACGGTCGAAATTTTTCGTTATTATAGCAATTCGGAAATTCGTATGCATCCGAATGTCCGAATAATGGAAAATTCGTCCGAATTTCGATTCGGAACGAAACGAAATGCACATGCCTAGTCCCGTGTCCGGGACGGAAACCTGATTGAAATGGATCAAGTAGATTGTGGGTATCTAGATGCTGTTGCAGCTGTTGTACCACTACTTTCTCCATTATCTTGGATAGAACATTTAGGCCTGTTATGGGACGGCGGTGATTAGGGTCTTTGGGGTCTAGGTTAGGTTTCTTCAAGATGGGCTGGATTATGCCCTCTTTCAGCAGGGAGGGCACGATGCCTTCCATGAATGACTGGTTTATGAGCTGTGTGATAGGTAGTGCCAAGATGTCGGCACATTCCTTCAGCAAGCTTAGTGGGGATGATATCATTAGGCGCTGTGCTGTTTCGCAAAGTACCGATGATATTTCTTGTGGCATCAACGGAGATGGGTTCCAGAGTGAACTTGATTGATTGTAGAAGATTGCTATGGGTGATCTGAGGTTGATTAAGGGGGTGGTTGTGGGGGGTATTATTTTGTTGAATGCTTTCTCGGATTCCCTCAATTTTATTGATGAACAAATCCAACAATTCATCGCAAAACTCTTGGGTATCTGAATTCGGGGCTTCAAGACAGCCTGAATTCATGGTCTGACTGACCAGCTTGAAGAGTTCACGGGGGCGATTTAGGGCATTATTGATGGCCTTAGAAAAATAATTTTTCTTGGCTTGGAAGATTTCTTTACGGTATTTCCTTGTTATTGTCTTGTAGCTGATGAGGTTCTCTTCTGAAGCGCTTCTTTTCCAGGCGGCTTCCGCCCTTCTGCGCTCTTGCTTCAGTAGCGACAGCTGGTTGTTGAACCAGCCGGACTTGTTTTTCCGGATGCGGGCTTTGCATTTTGGTGCTACTAAGTCGGCAGACTGTAGTAGGGCTGTATTTATGGCATCCAGTGTATCTGAGACTGTTCGGAGTGGTTGGAGTGTTTTTATTTTTTTCCTAAGGTAGATTTGAAGAGTTCTGAATGGAGCTTCTTCTGAGATCTAGTCCAGCGTGTTATCACCGGCTTAGGTGTTTTTATCAATGGGGGAATTTTGGAAACTATGAATTTAATTGCATTGTGATCTGTCCATGGCAACGGTTCATTTTCCAAAATACTTATTTCCAGATCTTGTCTGAAAATAAGATCGAGTGTGTGACCTGAAGCATGTGTGGGCCCACATACTAGTTGTTGTAGTCCTAATCCTTCCAGGTGGTCAATACAGGCGTCGGCGACGGGATCCTGTGAGGAGTTGGCCCAGAGGTTGAAGTTTAGAGTATAAGTGGAGATAAATTCCGTCAGTGATGCTAAAAGCTGCGACTTTGGCCCGGGTGGCCTGTAGCAGAGTAGAATCCGGATGGTCTCCTGGGGATTTGATTGCAGTTGCAGAGTAAGGCCCCATACACACGATTGGACATATCCGATGAAAACGGTCCGCGGACCATTTCCATCGGATATGTCCGATCGGGAGTTTGATCCGATGGCGTGTACACACCATCGGATCAAATTCCCCGCCGCCGGACGGCGCGGTGACGCGGCGGTGACGTTGACGCCGCCGCGTCACCGCCACGTCACCGCACCAGGAAGTAAAACACTTCCGCGCATGCGCCGAATCCATTCGGCAGCGGCGCGGCGGCGGTGGGGGACGACATGTCTGCTGGTAAGTGTACTAACCAGCAGACATGTCGGGCGGACAGATTCCCACCGGATAGATTTCAAAGCTTGCTTTGAAATCTGTCGGGTGGAGAAATCTGTCCGCTAGCCCATACGCACGAGCGGAGATGTCTGCTGAAACGGTCCATCGGACTGTTTTCAGCGGACATATCCCCTCGTGTGTACGCGGCCTAAAGGTTTCCATGAATGAAAGAGGATTTTGAAGGACTGGTTTAGTGATCGCAAGATGTGTCTTGTGGATCACCGCCAGGCCCCCTCCTCTTTGCCCTATTCTGTTTTCCGTTATAATACGGTAGTTTTTTGGCACCAGTTCTCCTAGAATGGTGTTACAGTCAGCTGTGAGCCAGCTTTCTGTAATAAAGAGGCAGTCTAAATCGTATTGTAATATGAAATCATGGATTTCTAGTCAGTGTTTTACAGCCGATCTTGTATTGATCAAAGCACATGATATGTGCTTAGGTTGGGATGGGTGACTGAATTCTTTGACAGTCGATCGTCGATCGATTCTCAAGAGTTGTTCAGTTTTTAAGGTCTTTTTTGTGACAGCTGGTAGCGTTGTGGCGAATTGCCTCAGACTCCAAATGGTTTCTGCCGAGTAGCGCAGATTAGCCATAGTTGTCCGTCACCATGGGGGGGGGGGAGACGGTCAGATGGCGATGGAGGAAGGTTCTGTCAATCTTTTCTCCCGTCTTTTTTGGTCCAGAGGAAGGCAAAAAAAAACCTGGAGCCTGCTGTGCCAATGTGCTGGGCCAGGGAAAAAACATCCTTCCTTTTTTTTTTTTTTAAAGTGTATTTTTTGTGCGTGTACTCGAGAGAAGAGCCGGACTGCAGGAGTTGAGAGTAGGCAGACCTCCCCCAGAGGCAATCTGCCATCTTTCTCCATGCCCCCGGGTGGCAATGGCGGGTGTGAGGGGGTCCTCCCACACAGCCCGCCCTACCTGCTCCGCTTTGAAGCCCAATGGGGCAGAGGGACTCCCCTATGAGGGAGTGAGAGGACCTAGCCCGCTCAGCCAGCCCTGTTAGTCCTTCGCCTCTCTTTTTTAGAGACCGCGTGGCCAAAGTGCGTGCATGTTAACCCAATTTCGAGTGCGTGTAAGTGTGGTGGTTTTTGTGGGAGGGGGGTGGGCGTACTAAGCGCAGGCTTACCTCGCATAACACACCCACCAGGAGCCGGGCTGAGACCACCAAACTCAATTCACATGCTGCCGAGACCGGGATCCGAACCCTTAGCTGCAGTGGTGAACGGCTTGTCAGCGCAGTGCCAATCGCGTTGAGCCACCGCAGCTCCATTTAAAAAAAAAAAAAAACATCCTTCCTGATCCCTAAAGGCGATCGGCCGAGACCCTGGATCAAATGCTGTTAAATTGTGAGGGGCTGGGGGTAGGAGATATCTGTAACTAGGGGGGTGTACCAAGATGGCCGCCGGCCTGGTACAGAAACCCAGGCCGGGGGGCTGTCACCAGGGTAAGAGTCGGCTGGGTTGATTATCTCGAGGGGGGGTATTCTGGACACTTTAGGTTAATCTGGGGGTGATAATGGAGCGTGCGCCGCTAGGCCGCGGGCGAAGCCGTGGTCTTTCCTAGGCCGCGGGTTCCGCGGGTCTAGCATATGCTGGCGCGGTGCCGTGAAAGAGACGGAAGTCAGCGGTGGGGGTGGGAGGCGGCGAGGAAAGGATGCCTCTACAGTGGGTAGGGGTGCGGATGTAATGAGGGGGATTCGATCGTCTGTCTATTGGGATAGAAAGCTGTGGCTTGTCCTGAAAAGGACGGCCGATCTCAGTCCCAGGGAGACAGGCAGGCAGGCTTACCTTCAGAGGAGGAGAGGAGGAATCTGGAGGTTTTTTCGGAGGATGGACGGAGGATGAAGCAGGGGTGGATGGGTGCGTCTGCCTGAAGCTGGAGCTGGAGCAGGAACAGGGGCTGGCAAAAACAAACCCTACCTATCCAGGGAGTATGAGCCACACGTCCTGCTCCTAGGAATCGTGCGCCAGTAGCTTAAGACCCGTACTAGATCTGATGGGTCTGGTATGGATTTTGGGGGAGACCCCATACCATTTTATTTAAGCAGGGTTCCCCCTCAAGACCCGTACTAGATCTAATGGGTCTGGTATGGATTTTGGGGCAGACCCTATACCATTTTATTTAAGCAGGGTTCCCCCTCAAGACCCATGCTAGATCTGATGGGTCTGGTATGGATTTTGGGTGAGACCTTCATACCATTTTATTTAAGTAGGGTTCCCCCTTAAGACCCGTACTAGATCTAATGGGTCTGGTATGAATTTTGGGGGAGACCCCATACCATTTTATTTAAGCAGGGTTCCCCCTTAAGACCCGTACTAGATCTAATGGGTCTGGTATGGATTTTGGGGGAGACCCTATACCATACTTTTTAAGCAGGGTTCCCCCTTAAGACCCATACTGAATTTTGGGGGAGATCTTTTATTTAATGGGTCTGGTATGGATTTTGGGGGAGACCCATTTTATTTAAGCATACCATTTTATTTATTTTGGGGGAGCAGGGTTCCATTTTATTTAAGCAGGGTTCCCCTTAAGACCTGATGGGACTGGTATGGATTTTGGGGGAGTACCATTTTATTTAAGCTAGATCTAATGGGTCTGGTATCTGGTATGAATTTTGGGGGAGACCTTCATAATTTTGGGGGAGACCCCTTAAGACCCGTACCTAATGTGTCTTTTATTTAAGTAGGGTTCCACCTTAAGACCTAATGGGTCTGATATGGATGGGGGAGACCCTATACCATTTTATTTAGAGGGTTCCCCCTTAAGACCCGTCTGATGGGTCTGGTATGAATTTTGGTATGGATTTTGGTTCCACCTTAAGACCCATGAGACTGATGGGTCTGGTATGGATTTTGGGTGAGACCTTCATACCATTTTATTTAAGCAGGGTTCCACCTCAAGACCCGTACTAGATCTAATGGGTCTGGTATGAATTTTGGGGGAGTCCCCATACCATTTTATTTAAGCAGGGTTCCCCCTTAAGATACCTGATTTTGGGACTGGTAAGCAGGGTTCATTTTATTTAAGCAGGGTTCCACCTCAAGACCCGTACTAGATCTGATGGGACTGGTATGGTATGAATTTGGGGGAGACCCTTCATACCATTTTATTTTAAGCAGGGTTCCACCTTCAAGACCCGTACTAGATCTAATGATGGGTCTGGTATGAATTTTAGGGGAGACCTTCATACCGATTTTATTTAAGCAGGCAGGGTTCCCCCTTAAGACCCGTACTAGATCTAATGGGTCTCTAATGTGGGGGAGTATACCTGGTATGAATTTTAGGGGTTCCCCCTTAAGACCCGTACTAGATACGATGGGTCTGGTATGAATTTTGGGGGAGTCCCCATACCATTTTATTTAAGCAGGGTTCCCCCTTAAGACCCATGCTAGATCTGATGGGTCTGGTATGGATTTTGGGTGAGACCTCATACCATTTTATTTAAGCAGGGTTCCACCTCAAGACCCGTACTAGATCTAATGGGTCTGGTATGAATTTTGGGGGAGTCCCCATACCATTGGGGGAGACCCTATTTAAGCAGGGTTCCATTTAAGACCCGTATTTAGATCTGATGGGACTGGTATGGAGGGTTCCCCCTTGGGGGAGACCCCATACTAGATCTGATTTTATTTAATGGAGGGTTGGGGAAGACACCTCATACCCGTACTAGATCTGATGGGTCTGGTATGAATTTTGAAGCAGGGACCTTCATACCATTTTATTTAGACAGGGTTCCCCCTTAAGACCCGTACTAGATGTGTGATGGGTCTGGTATGGAATTTCTAGGGGAGACAGACCCTATACGATTTTATTTAAGCAGGGTTCCCCCTTAAGACCCGTACTAGATCTAATGGGTCTGGTATGGATTTTGGGGGAGACCCCATACCCTTTTATTTAAGTAGGGTTCCCACCTTAAGACCCATGCTAGATCTGATGGGTCTGGTATGGATCTGGGGAAGACCCCATACCATTTTATTGAAGCAGGGATTTCCCCCTGGGTGAGACCTTCATACTAGATCTGATGGGTCTGGTTATTCTGGGGCAGACCCTTAACCGTTTTATTTAAGCAGGGTTCCCCCCCTTAAGACCCGTACTAGATCTAATGGGTCTGGTATGGATTTTGGGGGAGACCCCATACCCTTTTGTTTAAGTAGGGTTGGGATGCTAGATCTGATGGATCTGGTATGGATTTTGGGTGGGGGAGACCCTATCATACCATTTTATTTAAGCAGGGTTCCCCCTTAAGACCCGTACTAGATCTGATGGGACTGGTATGGATTTTGGGGGAGACCCTATACCATACTTTTTAAGCAGGGTTCCCCCTTAAGACCCATACTAGATCTAATGGGTCTGGTATGGATTTTGGGGGAGACCCCATGCCATTTTATTTAAGCAGGGTTCCCCCTTAAGACCCGTACTAGATCTAATGGGTCTGGTATGAATTTTGGGGGAGACCCCATACCCTTTTATTTAAGTAGGGTTCCACCTTAAGACCCATGCTAGATCTGATGGATCTGGTATGGATTTTGGGTGAGACCTTCATACCATTTTATTTAAGCAGGGTTCCCCCTTAAGACCCGTACTAGATCTGATGGGACTGGTATGGATTTTGGGGGAGACCCTATACCATACTATTTAAGCAGGGTTCCCCCTTAAGACCCGTACTAGATATAATGGGTCTGATATGGATTTTGGGGGAGACCCCATACCATTTTATTTAAGCAGGGTTCCCCCTTAAGACCCGTACTAGATCTGATGGGTCTGGTATGGATTTTGGGGGAGACCCCATACCTTTCATTCATGTGAGAGCATTTTCTCAAATCTTTTCCTGTATGAGGTACCCCCACAGTGTCACGCTCTACGCATTGCATATGTCTTCTCTTTTCCATTACACACATTGGCCCCTGAGAGCTGTCCTAGGAGGAGGTGTTTTATCAGCCCACTCATCCAGCTGCGATTAGTATATCTGAATGAATGAATGAATGAATGAAAACTTGTATAGCGCTGCACATGCGAACTGAATCGCCTCTGGGCGCTTGTTGTTCCTGTCTCCTTTGGTATCAAAAGAGATGAGTCTTGATCTTTCTCCTGAATGCTAAGTAGTTCTCCTCCAACCGAATACTGGTTGGCAAAGCGTTCCATAGTCTGGGACCTTGGACCGCAAATCTTCTATCTCCTTTAGATTTGTATCCGGCTTTCGGTATCTGCAGGAGATTTTGATCAGTGGATCGCAGCACGCGATTAGGGTTATGGGCTTTTATTTTTTCGCGTAGATAATGGGGAGCATTCCCATGGATACATCTATGCGTTAGACAGAGTGCTTTAAAAGTGATTCTGTCGTTTACTGGTAACCAGTGAAGGGTTCTCAGTGAAGGTGAGATTGATTCCCAGGGTTTTTTCCCAGTCACAAGTCTAGCGGCCGTATTGTCAGGGTCCCAGCGCTCACAGCGCTCAATCAGTGCACAGGCACGTTAGAATCGCGTCACGGCGCGTGCCCGCGCATCTGGGGCGTGGTGCAGCGGCGCGTGCACGAGCGCGCGGACGTGCGCGCCTCCTCCCGGGACCAATCACAGACCTGACAGGCCTATTTAAACCAGCCCCTGTCTTTGCACAGGTTGCTGGTTTATCGTCAGCTCTGAGTAAAGTTTTGACACTTTGACTTGTGCCCTTTGACCTGGATTTACTTCCCGACTCAGCTCTCACCTGGAAACCTGACCTCGGCCTGTTTGTGAACTCTGCTGCCTTCTGGAACCCCTTTGACCTCGGACCGTGACCTGGATTTGCTTCTGTCTCCTGCCCTTGAACTTCGGCTTACATACCTGGACTTGTCTTAGCGCTACCCGGAACCCGGACTTTTTACCTGTACCCGGATCTGCTTCCATTCGTCTGCTGGCTTTTGAACTGTGCCCTGGGACTTTACCACTTCCACCTGCCTTGGTGACCCTCCAGCACCTGCTGCACATCTCAGCCTCTGACCTCCAGTGCCTGCATCCCATCTACCTACCCCTCCCGGTACCGGTACCTCCTTGTGCCTCTGCCTCCTGTCTCAAATTCCAGGGGGCAGGTGCGCTTGGTCGTAAAGGTGAGCCGTCCTCAGCATCTCGGCCTCGGTAAGTACTTGTGTTCCCGACACGTATTTTGAACGACTTGTAGACGAGCGATTTGGTACTTTGGGAGTCCGAGGTAAAGGGCATTTGCATAGTCCAATCTGGAGTTAACAATTGCTCCCACCACGACCGATATGTCTTCTTTGGGGATAAAAGGGATAAGCCTGCGTAGTAGGCGCAGCAGATGGTGAGATCCGCTGACTACTGACCCTATTTGTGCGTCCATTGTCATGTAGGAGTCGAAAATGACCCCAAGGCTTTTGACTTTGGCGCTATCTGTTAGCTGTTTGGATAAACAGCCGTGAGGTGAGCTGCTAGCACACCCAGAGGTGTCATCACTAAAAATTTCATTTGTGCATGTTGCATTTTTGGCGGAGGTGTTTCATCTAGACACTGTTCTGTGGAGGAATTACTGGACTTTTAGATCTGATCTTTATTTATGGACAGGACTTTACCACGTGTGATTTTTTTTTTTATAGTTTTGCACATATTTTCCCACTTATTTTATGCTAGTTCCGGTGTTTGTATATGTAGTAGCCGTTTTACTATGTATTTTCACTGTTAAATCTTTACAGGATTATAGGTGTTTGTTCACTTTCATCTGTATTGTTCATTGTAGTATCATCAGATATTTTGCATTTATTTTTTCTCTCTCACTGTTTAGTTCACCCACGATCCCTTTACTTCGCATTCCCTTTTCACTTCCACCTTCCCATTCCCTCCCCCCACAGCGTAGCTACCAGGGGCGGACTGACAACTCATGGGGCCCCCGGGCAATAGAAGATCATGGGGCCCCCCAGGCTTAGAGATGGCCGCCATGTGGCAGCCACCTTTTTTTGATGCAACATGAATGTGGAAAAACCCATGGGGAGGGAAAGGGCACCAAGCTCCGTGACATGCTGAGTGACAGGAGACTTAGAGCTGGTGACCCACTAAATTCACCAGAAGCCTCTCATGGGCATTGCCACCTTAACAGCATCATGGGCCCCTGGGCAAAATACTTAACTGGGACCCCTAGCAGGGAGATGATGACCTGCAGCATACATAGTGTACCATGGCGAACAATGGACATTAAAGTCTTAAAAGATCTGCTGTAAACAATGCAAACATACCACAGACCTTGTACCCATAAAATTTGAATTACTGTGTCGCAGCTGATAATCTCAGACACTAATGAATCTCAGTCAAGGGATCATTTGCTTTTAAAATAAACGTTTCCATTACATATGTTTTTTTTATGCACAGCATTTTTTATTTTTGGCTTACTGAGGCAAAATGACAGTAGAACTTAATCAAAACCAGCAACTGTTGAGACAATGAACACCTTGGTCAGGTCTTTGTACAGTATAATGTACAGAGTATGGGGGTCAGGAGTAAGTAAGAAACACAACAACATATAGTGTACAGTAGTCAGGATGAGCCCCAGAGTGCCACCCTTCCGGCAGAGCCCCCAGTGTCCCCTTACACACACCTTTGCAACTTGGTGTGGTAGGCAGCTGGTGGGAAAAGGCTTTTAAAAATAATCCACATGTTGCAGCCCCTGAACTGCGCAAGTGAGTCATAAAACCAGCAAAATAGTGAAGTGCTGTGGTTGGCCTCAGATCGGGTGCCATGATGTCACTGCACAGGTGTGTATTCAGACCTGCACTGATGCCTGATCCAAGGCCGAGCTCAGCAGTGCACCATTCAGATGGCCCCGAATGGCAACAAGTGGATTTTTTTCACGGGCATGGGATTGTTAGAGCCACTTGTGTTGAGTTTTTTTGGGGGAGGGGGAGCAAACAAAATGGGGAAAAATACTGGGGGGAAAAAAATCAATTTCAGCCTCACTGTGCCCCATCAAATGCAGCCAACTGTGCAGCCAACTGTGCCCCATCAAATGCAGCCAACTGTGCAGCCAACCGTGCCACATCAAATGCAGCCAACTGTGCCCCATCAACTTCCTGATTGGCGGAGAGGCAGTTCAGTAATAGTAATTTGCTTTTCTAACACACCTGGATGGGCTCTGAATGCTCTGCGTTCCGAGCCCACCCTATTTTGAAGCCTATTAGAGCCTATGGCTCTAATCAGGTGCTTCAACCCCCCTCCCCACTGCAATTTAGGCGCCCGGGGTCCTGAAAGGGGCTGGACACCTGAATAGGGGGTGGGCGCAGTGGCCATGGATAGATTCATGCAATTAATGAATCTATACCTTCTACATAGAGGGGATGGTGTCCTTAATATAAGGACCACCCCTGGTATACACACGCATGCACAGTATACACACACTATATATATATATATATACCAGCACTTTTTATTAATTTTGTATTTTTTTTTTTTTTAAAGTAGGTGTAATTAAATGGTTCATGCAGCAAATTTATACTGCAGGGCAAACATAAAAAAAACAACACACAACTGTAGTTGTCAATGCTGAATGTTTCCACACACATAAAGCTGACATCTTTACTATCAGCAGGAGGATAATGACAGCACTTCCATTAACACCAGTGCCTTTCACCCAAAAATCATCCTGATCCACTGCTGCTGCCTCTTCTAGCATGCTGGTACTTGTAGTGCCCCAGCAGCTCACAGACATAGGATGTGGTAAGGTAGTACAGGAGAGGAGGAGGCTGTGCCTGTGTACTGGTGGGCAGGTGATGGGTATGGAGATTGAAAAGATTGAAGAAGTTCAGCACATCCTTCTCCCAGAAGCATGGCACTTCTCTCACATACTGTAGATCATGGGTCCTCAAACTACGGCCCTCCAGATGTTCAGGAACTACAATTCCCATCATGCCCTAGTCATGTCTGTGAATGTCAGAGTTTTACAATGCCTCATGGGACTTGTAGTTCCGACACAGCTGGAGGGCCGTAGTTTGAGGATCCCTGCTGTAGATCGTTTTTCTAACAGCAAGAGGAGCCCTGCTACACAGCCTCCCCCCTCCCCCTCCTCACTAGGATAGGAAAGCACTGAAAATAAAACATTTCTTTCAGCTCAGCCAGCTTACCTTTTAACAGGCAGCCGTCCATACCCACACTGCAGGCTGTCCCCTCCTCCCTCTCCTCTCCTCCAGCAGTCGG
The DNA here is from genome assembly GCA_029574335.1 of Rana kukunoris. Taxonomy (NCBI): domain Eukaryota; kingdom Metazoa; phylum Chordata; class Amphibia; order Anura; family Ranidae; genus Rana; species Rana kukunoris. Next base: position 540,326,448 of record CM056051.1, on the reverse strand, counting down.
CACCTCCTGCTCCTATGTCAAAAAAGCCGCGCTGGAAGAGGGGGCGTGTACACTGTGCTCCCATTGGCTGAGGAGGCAGTGGAGAGGCGGGGCAGCTACAATCTCAAGATTTACACATCAAAATGATGTCGGTAGTGGCCGTTTCAGGGATAGATGTTAAAATACATTGATTTTAACAAACTGTCCCTGCTTTTACCAAGGCTGGCAACCCTGATGGGGCCCCCTAGTGGCCATGGGGCCCTCGGTCCGTGCCCGACTGACCGAATGGTCAGTCCGCCCCTGGTAGCTACCATACTTCACATTATGATCTCTTTTTCTGTTAGGATCAGATCCACAGGTGCTGATGCAGTCCCCCTCCCCCCTCCCCCAGTCCATCAGACAGCGCCGGAGTTCTCTATTTCTATATTATTTTATCTGCCAGGGTATGTAAACTTATGAGCACAGCTTGTATAAAACGTTTGATGTGCGGATGTAACAAGCATTCCCACATTCGTGGCTAAAGTTGCTTTACTTCCTTTATTATATATGATTCCTATATCATCTCTTATGCCGCGTACACACGATCACTTTTTGTGATGAAAAAAAAACGACGTTTTCTGTGACGAAACAAAATTACGTTTTTCAAACGTCATTTTCCAAAACGACGTTGCGTACACACCATCGTTTTTCCAAAATGCTCTAGCAAAGCGCCGTGACGTACACCACGTTCGACGGCACTCTGTTCCATTGAAGCTCCGTCTCATAACTTGCTTCTGAGCATGCGTGGGTTTAAAAACGTTGTTTTCAACGTCGTTTTGCCCACACACCATCACTTTTTATGACACAAAAAATGACATTTTGAAAAACGACACAAGAAATTCAAGCGTGTTCGAATTTTTTTTGGTCGTTTTTTTTTTGAAGACATAAAACTACGTTTTGCCCACACACGATCATTTTAAATGACGTTTTTGAAAACTTCGTTTTTTTTTTTCATCACAAAAAGTGATCGTGTGTACGCGGCATTAGAGTGTAAGCTCTAAGGATCAGGACCCTCTGTTTCCTCCTGTATTGAATTGTATGGTAACTGTACTGTCTTCCCTGATGTTGTAAAGCGCTGCGCAAACTGTTGACGCTATATAAATCCTGAATAATAATAATATTCAGCACCATCAAGTTTTTTTTTTATCTCCTGATTGAGGTATTTTGGAGAGAAAAAAAAAACATTATGGCCACTAGGTGGTGCTGGTGATATAAGAATCACACATAATAGAGTGCGACAATTTTTGCACTGATTAATTGTTTGTCCCATCCGCACAACACACGTTTTATGCCTTGTGATTCCGGTACAGAGCATTGCAATTTATTTTATTTATTTTTTTTACGAAAATGGGAAAAAATACTTTTTTTCGTGTTGCACTTTTTTAACCACTTAAGACCCGGACCATTATGCAGGTAAAGAACTGCATCGCTTTAACTGACAATTGTGCGGTCGTGCGACTTGGCTCCCAAACAAATTTGGCGTCCTTTTTTCCCCACACAAATAGAGCTTTCTTTTGGTGGTATTTGATCACCTCTGCGGTTTGTATTTTTTGCACTATAAACAAAAATTGAGCGAAAATTTTGAAAAAATTGATGGCACATTGGCTGCGTTTGATGGCACAGTGGTGACAATTGATGGGGCACAGTGGCTGTATTTGATGGCACAGTGGCGACAATTGATGGGGCACAGTGGCTGTATTTGATGGCACAGTGGCGACAATTGATGGGGCACAGTGGCTGTATTTGATGGCACAGTGGCGACAATTGATGGGGCACAGTGGCTGTATTTGATGGCACAGTGGCGACAATTGATGGGGCACAGTGGCTGTATTTGATGGCACAGTGGCGACAATTGATGGGGCACAGTGGCTGTATTTGATGGCACAGTGGCGACAATTGATGGGGCACAGTGGCTGTATTTGATGGCACAGTGGCGACAATTGATGGGGCACAGTGGCTGTATTTGATGGCACAGTGGCGACAATTGATGGGGCACAGTGGCTGTATTTGATGGCACAGTGGCGACAATTGATGGGCACAGATGCTATAAATTTTGCACACACAGATCAATAGACGCTTATTGGGATTTGTTTTACCAAAAAATATGTAGCAGAATATATATTGGCCTAAATGTATGAAGAATTTTTTTTTTTATTGATTTTTTTACATTTTTTCATTGGATTTGTTTTATAGCAAAAAGTTACAAAAATATATATATATTTTTTTGTTTGTAGCACACAAACAAAACGCAGAGGTGAACAAATACCACCAAAAGTAATCTCTATTTAGGGGGGGAAAGGGACATCAATTTTATTTGGGTGCAACGTCGCACGCCTGCACAAACTGTCAGTTAAAAGTAATGCAGTGCCGTATCGCAAAAAAAAAAAAATGGCCTGGTCATGAGGGGGGGTAAAAAAATTCTGGGTGGGCTGAAGTGGTTAAATGTTGCGAAATTCCTAAAAGATCATAGATTGGCTACTACCCCTGAAATGGGGGGGGGGGGGTAAATAAAAGTAGGGAAAAGGTATTCAGGTGCAAAAAAAAAAAAATACAAATAGAATGTGAAAAAAAAACAGTATTAAATAAGGATAGACAAATCATAATAAAATAATAATAATAATAGAGAAAACATATACAGGTGCACAATAAAAAATAAAAATAGAATGTGAAAAATAAAACATATCATTTATAAATAAGGATAAAAAAATCTCAATAAGGTATAATAATAATAATAATAACGGAGAAAAAAGTATAAGGTGCACAATAAAAATAAAAAGAGAATGTTACAAATAGAATAGAAAGTGATAAATAAGGATAGAAAAATTATAAGATAAAAAAAAAAAAAAATAGAGAAAAAGAATACAGGTAAAAAATACAAATAGAATGTGATAAATAAAACAAATAAAGTATAAATAAGGATAGAAATCACTAAAAAAATGGCCTGGTCATGAAGGGGGGGGGGGGGTAAAAAACCTTCTGGGTGGGCTGAAGTGGTTAAATGTTGCGAAATTCTTAAAAGATCATACATTGCTTACTACCCCTGAAATGGGGGGAGGGGGGGGGGGGGGAATAAACGAAAACACACAAAAAAATAAGTACTTGCCAACTGGTGAAAATGAGGTACAGCTTTCTAAAATACTTCAATGAAAACATACACTACATTGTGGCCACTAGATGGCGCTGAACTCCAAGGTTCATCTATTAGGAAACATAATTCTTTAGTGCGACATTCATAGAATTTTTTTTTTATAAATAGACCACCGAATTGTTTTTATTTCTAGTAATTACAACATACAAAGCACAAGTCCCAAAGCAAAAAAAAATAAACTTTTTATTAAAGTAGCAAAACTCTTTTTTTTGTATTATTATTATTTTGAATAGAATTGTAAGAAGGGTTGTTTTCTATTTGCCATTTGTGTCCCATTGGGGAGATTTACATGGGGTCCCCCCAAAATCCATACCAGACCCTTATTTGAGCACATAGTCCGGCTGGTCAGAAAAGGGGATGGGGACGAGCAAGTCCCCCCCTCCTGGACCGTCCGTACCAGGCCGCATGTGCTCCACATGGGGGGTGGGTGCTTTGGGGCAGGGCCCCCCACACCAAAGCACCTTGTCCCCATGTTGATAAGGACAAGGGCCCCTTCCCAACACCGCTGGCCGTTGGTTGTTGGGGTCTGCAGGCGGGGGGCTTATCAGAATCTGGGAGCTCCCTTTAATAAGGTGGCCCCCAGATACCGGCCCCCCACCCTATGTGAATGAGTATGGGGCTCTCTCCGATCTCTTCTTTGCGCTCTCAGGCCTCTTCTCCGCTCTCTCCAGCCTCTTCTCCGCTCTTTCCGCCCTCTTCGTGCTCTCCGGCCTCTTCTCCACGATATCCGGCCTCTTCTCCGCTCTCTCCGATCTCTTCTTCGCGCTCTCAGGCCTCTTCTCCGCGATATCCGGCCTCTTCTCCGCTCTCTCCGATCTCTTCTTCGCGCTCTCCGGCCTCTTCTCCGCGATATCCGCCCTCTTCGCACTCTCCGGCCTCTTCTCCGCGATATCCGGCCTCTTCTCCTCTCTCTTCGGCCTCTTCTCCGCCCTCTCCGGCCTCTTCTTTGCTCTCTCCGGCCTCTTCTCTGCTCTCTCTGGCCTCTTCTCCGCTCTCTCTGGCCTCTTCTCCGCTCTCTCCGGCCTCTTCTCTGCTCTCTCTGGCCTCTTCTCCGCTCTCTCTGGCCTCTTCTCCGCGCTCTCCGGCCTCTTCTCTGCTCTCTCTGGCCTCTTCTCCGCGCTCTCCGGCCTCTTCTCCGCTCTCTCCGGCCTCTTCTCTGCTCTCTCTGGCCTCTTCTCCGCTCTCTCTGGCCTCTTCTCTGCGCTCTCCGGCCTCTTCTCTGCTCTCTCTGGCCTCTTCTCCGCGCTCTCTGGCCTCTTCTCTGCGATATCCGCCTCTTCTCCGCTCTCTCCAGCCTCTCCTCCGTGCTCTCTGGCCTCTACTCCGCTCTCTCTGGCCTCTTCTCCGCGCTCTCTGGCCTCTTCTCCGCGCTCTCTGGCCTCTTCTCTGCGCTCTCCGGCCTCTTCTCCGCGCTCTCTGGCCTCTTCTCCGCGCTCTCTGGCCTCTTCTCTGCTCTCTCTGGCCTCTTCTCCGCGCTCTCTGGCCTCTTCTCCGCGCTCTCCGACCTCTTCTCCGCTCTCTCTGGCCTCTTCTCCGCTCTCTCCGGCCTCTTCTCTGCGATATCCGGCCTCTCCTCCGTGCTCTCTTGCCTCTCCTCCGTGCTCTCTTGCCTCTTCTCCGCTCTCTGGCCTCTACTCCGCTCTCTGGCCTCTACTCCGCTCTCTGGCCTCTTCTCCACGCTCTCTGGCCTCTTCTCCGCACTCTCCAGCCTCTTCTCCGCTCTCTCCGGTTCTTCTCCCGCTGTCCGGTTGTCTTCTTCCCTCTTCTCTTCTTCCGATGTCGACACGACGCTCTCTCCCACTGTAATGCCGTGGCATGACATCACCCGATGACCCCACCCCCATGCCTATATAAGTCGTTGCGCACTAAGCGCACGGGAATTACAGTGGGAGAGAGCATCGTGTCGACATCAGAAGAAAAGAAGAGGGAAGAAGAGAAATGAGAAGACCGGGCAAGAGTTAGCAAAAGAGCTGAAGAACCTGGCAGAAGACGACCGGACAGCAGGAGGAGAACCGGAGAGAGCGGAGAAGAGCGGAGAAGAAGTCGGAAGAGACCCCCGGTGATCTCCTAATAAATTACTTTAAAAAGCTGTGTAGTATGTTGTATTTTTTACACATTTTATTTTTGGTGAATGGGTAGGGGTACGATGTACCCCCATACTCATTCACATAGGGTGGGAGGGCCGGGATCTGGGGGCCTCCTTATTAAAGGGGGCACCCAAATTCCAATAAGCCCGCAGACCCCAATAACCAACGTCCAGGGTTGTCGGGAAGAGGCACTCATTCTCATCAACATACAACAACGTACAAGGTGCTTTGTTGAGGGCATGCGGCCTGGTACGGTTCAGGAGGGGTGGGCGCTAGTACGTGTCCACCCCCTTTCCTGACCTGCCGGGCTGCGTGCTCTTGAATAAGGGACTGGTATGGATTCTGGTGGGGACCCTACACCGTTTTTTCAATGTGGGGGTTCCCCTTAAAATCCATACCAGACCGAAGGGCCCGGTAAGCTCATGAAGGGGGAACCCAATGCAATTTTTTTTAGCGTGGAGTTCCCCTTAACTATTGAGGGATTAAAGTTGTCCCTGCTCTTTGAAGTCAAGTCGTAGGGCAAATAAATAAAAACAAAAAAAAAATTCAAAAAAGGATAAGGAGAAAATAAATTAAATATATTTGAAAAATTTTTTTTAAAGAAAATGATGGTATTAGTAGTAATAAAAATAGCAAAAATAGGAAAAGGGTAGGTGGAAAAAAATAAAAAGATAAGGAGAAAATAAATTAAATATATTTAAAAGAAATTGTTAAAGAAAATGATTGTACTAGTAGTAATAAAAATAGCAAAAATAGGAAAAGGGTAGGTGGGGAAAAAAAATAAAAATAAGGAGAAAATAAATTAAATGTATTTAAAAGAAATTGTTAAAGATTGGTAATTAAAATAGCAAAAATAGGAAAAGGTAGGTGGGGAAAAAAAAAGATAAGGAGAAAATAAATTAAATGTATTTAAAAGAAATTGTTAAAGATTGGTAATGAAAATAGCAAAAATAGGAAAAGGGTAGGTGGAAAAAAAAAAAGATAAAAAAGATAAGGAGAAAATAAATTAAATGTATTTAAAAGAAATTGTTAAAGATTGGTAATGAAAATAGCAAAAATAGGAAAAGGGTAGGTGGAAAAAAAAAAAAAAAAGATAAGGAGAAAATAAATTAAATATATTTAAAACAAATTGTTAAAGAAAATGATTGTACTAGTAGTAATGAAAATAGCAAAAAATAGGAAAAGGGTAGGTGGAAAAAAATAAAAAATAAAGATAAAAAAGATAAGGAGAAAAAAAATTAAATATATTTAAAAGAAATTAAAATTAAAAGAAAATGATTGTACTAGTAGTAATGAAAATAGCAAAAAATAGGAAAAGGGTAGGTGGAAAAAAATAAAAAATAAAAATAAAAAAGATAAGGAGAAAAAAAATTTAATATATTTAAAAAAATTTAAAAGAAAATGATTGTACTAGTAGTAATGAAAATAGCAAAAATAGGAAAAGGGTAGGTGGAAAAAAAATAAAGGTGCAAAATTATAATAAAAAATAGAAATAGATTTTGTGAAAAAGAAAAAAATATAAAGTATAAATAAGGATAGAAAATCATAATAAGGTAAAAATGAATAATAATAATAATAGTGATAATAATAGAGAAAACGTATACAGGTGCACCATAAAGAAATACAAATAGAATGTGAAAAATAAAAAATAAAACGTATAAATAGGGGTTATAAATCATAATAAGGTAAATACCAATAGGGAAAAAGTATTCAGGTGCAAAATAAAAATAAAAAAATACAAGTAGAATGTGAAAAAAAATTAAGTTATAACTAAGGATAGAAAATCATAATAAAAAATAAATAATAATAATATTAGAGAAAACGTATACAGGTACACAATAAAGAATATAAAAATAGAATGTGAAAAATAAAACATATCATTTATAGATAAGGATAAAAAATCACAATAAGGTATAATAATAATAATAACAACAGAGAAAAAAGTATAAGGTGCACAATGAAAATAAAAATAGAATGTTATAAATAGAATAGAAAGTTATAAATAAGGATAGAAAAAATCATAATAAGATAACAAAAAAAAAATAGAGAAAAATTATACAGGTGCACAATAAAAGAAATAAAATAGAATGTAAAAAATGAAAAATATAAATTATAATTAAGGATAAAAAAAAATCACAATAAGGTGTTATAATAAAAATAATAATAGCAACATAGAAAAAAGTGTAAGGTGCACAATGAAAATAAAAGAAAGATTGTGAAAAATAAAACATATAGGGATAGAAAATCACAATAAGCTAAAAATAATAATAATAATAATAATAACAGAGAAAAAGTTTAAGGTACTCAATAAAAATGAAAATAAAAATACGTTACAAATAAGCAAAACAAATTATAATGAGGTTAAAAAAAAAAAAAGGTGAGTATACAAAAAAAAATGAAAGAAAATCAGTAAAAATAAAGTAGCTTTTTGTTGCGTTTTTGCACATATAAACTATGAATGGCACTGCAAATGTGACATATTTTTTTTTCTGGTGACTCCGCCCATCACGCTCCACCCATAAGTGAAATATTATGTTGGGGTGTATTTGCCCTTTAAGTGTGATTGGACAGCCCCGTGCTGTGTGGGATGCGATGCTGATCAGTGTATGTCTAGGAAGGGTCAGTAGGTGGCAGCAGTGAGCCGCACAATGCCATAGGGATGATAATATTATGATAAGGAGTAACATTGTATCACTTCTCTCTTCTCCTGCGCCCAGCTGCGAGCTTTTCTATCATCTGATTGGCTGCCCGAGCTCTCACTCACTGTAAATCTGTTCAGGAGGGCGGGGCTTGTATCTCAGCTTTATTACATGGTACCACTCAGTTCCGTTAGTGACAGAGAAGGCGTGGCTGGAAGTTGGCTTGCACCTGATTGGCTTAAAGGGCAAGGGAGGGTGGGACTGTTTTTCTTACAGTCCGCTAGGGTAAGGGCGGAGATTGGGGAAGGCTTGCGCGGATTGGCTGCACGCCGCCCCCCTCGTCATCGCTCAGTTATGTCTTGGGCGCTGGTTGGGTTGGGGTTGGAGGGCGCGCTGTGATTGGCTGTTGCCTGGCAGCGGAGCGGTCCCGGCTCATTCCGCTCTCAATGGCGGCGGGGAGCGATGAGGAGGAAGGCGGCGGGGAGGGAGAGAGCGATCTACACCGACCGGGAGGGGGGAGGAGGAGCGCCGAGAGAGCCCTGGAGGAGGCGGCCCGGACCGGAGAACTCAACCTGAGCGGGAGGAGACTGAGGAGTATACCCGAGAGGGGGCGGAGCTACGACCTCACCGACCTGACCCGAGCGGGTGAGATAACAATACTCAATGACTGTGTGTGTGTGTGACCCCCACAGGGGGCGGGGAGACCCCAATACTGACCCCTAAACCAGTGTGTGACCCCCAATACTGCCCCCCAAACCAGTGTGTGACCCCCAAACCAGTGTGTGACCCAAAACTGACCCCAAACCAGTGTGTGACCCCGATACTGACCCCCAAACCAGTGTGTCCCCAATACTGACCCCCAAACCAGTGTGTGACCCCACTACTGACCCCCAAACCAGTGTGTGACCCCGATACTGACCCCCAAACCAGTGTGTGACCCCGATACTGACCCCCAAACCAGTGTGTCCCCAATACTGACCCCCAAACCAGTGTGTGTCCCCACTACTGACCCCCAAACCAGTGTGTGTCCCCACTACTGACCCCCAAACCAGTGTGTGTCCCCACTACTGACCCCCAAACCAGTGTGTGTCCCCACTACTGACCCCCAAACCAGTGTGTGTCCCCGATACTGACCCCTAAACCAGTGTGTGTCCCCACTACTGACCCCCTAAACCAGTGTGTGTCCCCACTACTGACCCCCTAAACCAGTGTGTGACCCCACTACTGACCCCCAAACCAGTGTGTGACCCCACTACTGACCCCCAAACCAGTGTGTGACCCCACTACTGACCCCCAAACCAGTGTGTGACCCCACTACTGACCCCCAAACCAGTGTGTGACCCCACTACTGACCCCCAAACCAGTGTGTGACCCCACTACTGACCCCCAAACCAGTGTGTGTCCCCACTACTGACCCCCAAACCAGTGTGTGTCCCCACTACTGACCCCCAAACCAGTGTGTGACCCCAAACCACTGTGTGACCCCGATACTGACCCCCAAACCAGTGTGTGACCCCCACTACTGACCCCCAAACCAGTGTGTGACCCCACTACTGACCCCTTAAACCAGTGTGTGACCCCGATTCTGACCCCTTAAACCAGTGTGTGACCCCGATTCTGACCCCTTAAACCAGTGTGTGACCCCGATTCTGACCCCTTAAACCAGTGTGTGACCCCGATTCTGACCCCTTAAACCAGTGTGTGACCCCGATACTGCCCCACAAACCAGTGTGTGTCCCCACTACTGCCCCCCAAACCAGTGTGTGTCCCCACTACTGACCCCCCCCAAACCAGTGTGTGTCCCCACTACTGACCCCCCCCAAACCAGTGTGTGTCCCCAATACTGACCCCCCCCCCCCAAACCAGTGTGTGTCCCCAATACTGACCCCCAAACCAGTGTGTGGCCCCAATATTGCCCCTCATGCCAGTGTGTGACCCCCGATACTGGCCCCCAAGCCAGTGTGTGACCCCCCAATATTGGGTTTGGTCTCCCGGACAGTGGTCTGGAATGGGGTACACGCTCTTCTCTGGGGTACACAATCCTCATCTGTTGGGATCTCGTAGGGTTTTGTCTCCCGGTGAAGTTGAAGAACCTTTCTTGGACTTTGTAGGATTAGAAGTTCCGGGTGGAAGGAGGTGACTTTGGCTCTTGTGTTTTATGGAAGAAGTTGTTGGGGGTCTAATGATTGGAGGGTTTGGGGGAAAAAATGGCTTTCTTGTGAGATCGGTTTGGTGTCGGTCTGAGATCAGGTTTCTTTGAGATGTAATAACATTGACTTGTGACGATCTCACCCCAAAACCAGGACAATGTAGTCCCAGCCGGATTCGTGAACCTCGGCACCTCAGATGTTTTGAAATTACATTTCCAATGATGCTCAAGTTCTCTGCAGTGTAGTTGAGCATCATGGGAAATATAGTTCCAAAACATCTGGGGTGCCGAGGTTCTCCATCGCTGTCATAGGGTCTCCAGAGCGGAAGTCTCTCCCTCACGGTTCCCGGCTCTATAGATGTAATCCAATCACGGAAATCTCATTTATACTCGCACATGGTAAAAGCGGTTTTCAGTCTTCTTAAGGACCTGTGTAGATGGACTTTCCTTCAAGTACAACAGGTTTTGCATTTAAGTCTAAAGCATTGCAAAACCCATATGAAGCGAGTCAGGAGGAGGTCCTCTTCAGGACAGGGAAGGCCAGCTGAAGTAGGAGGAGATGATCTGCAGGCCAGCACTAGGTCAGTCGAAGAGGAGGTTGGTTCTCTTTTAAGATGTATTAAGAGAAGGTCAGAAGCAGGTCAACTGTAGGCCAAGGGAAGGAGGTGTAATAATGTTGACTTGGAGGAGGTCAACTGAAGGCCAGGAGGTTTGTTCTTCTTTTGAGATGTGTTCATATTGCCTTGGAGGAGGTCAGCTGCAGGTCAAGAGGAGTTTGGTCTACCTTTTTAGAGATATATTAAGGTTGACCAAGAGGTGGTCAACAGCAGGCCAGGAGAAGGTTGGTTTACCTTGAAGATGTATTAACGTTGACTTGGAGGTCAACTGAAGGCCAGGAGGTTTGTTCTTCTCTTGACTTGGAGGAGGGCAGCTGTAGGCCAGGAGAAGGTTGGTTCTCCTTTGAGATATATAAACGTTGCCTTGGAGGAGGTCAGCTGCGGGACAACGGGAGTTTGTTTACCTTTTTGAGATATATTAGCGTTGACCAAGCGGAGGCCAACTTCAGGACTGCAGGAGGTCAACTGCAGACCAGGAGAAGGTTGGTTTACCTTTTTAAGATGTATTAAAGCGGAGTTCCACCCAAAAGTGGAATTTCCGCTTTAAGCACTCCTCATCCCCTTACATGCCACATTTGGCATGTAATTTTTTGGGGGGGGGAGAGTGGGGGCTTCTGTAGGAGTGGGACTTCCTGTCTCACTTCTGCCTAGGCGACTCCTCCTTTTGCCTTAGGTGGCACCTCCCTTAAGGCGATCTCCTGGAACACGTGACAGCTCCCAGAAGATCACCTGTCCACTCGTACAGCGCGGCTCACACATGCGCAGTGAATGCTCTGCCATGAAGCCCGAAAGCTGTCACGGCCGGGTGCCCACAATGTGAATGGGGGGGGGGGAGAGGAGAGATGCTCCAGGCGGCCGCATCGCTGGACCGTGGAGCAGGCAAGTGTCTGTTTGTTTATGAAAAGTCAGCAGCTACACTTTTTGTAGCTGCTGACTTTTAGTAAACATAAAAAGGCTGGAACTCCGCTTTAACGTTGCCTTGGAGGAGGTCAGCTGCAGGTCGAGAGGGTTGGTTTACCTTTTTTAAGCTATATTAACGTTGACCTGCAGGAGGTCAACTTCAAGCCAAGAGAATGTTGGCTCCCATTTTGAGATATATTAACATTGACTTGGAGGTCAAGAGGAGGTTGGTCTTCCTTTGAGGTTTATTACCGTTGACTAGGAGGAGGTTGGTTCTCTTTTAAGGTGTATTAATATTGACTTAGAGGAGGTCAGCTGCAAGCCAGAAGCAGGTCAACCTTAGGCCAAGGGAAGGAGATTTATTAATGTTGACTTGGAGGTCAACTGCAGGCCAGGAAAAGGTTGGTTCTCCTTTTGAGAGATATATAAACGTTGACTTGGAGGAGGTCAGCTGCAGGTCAAGAGAGGCGTTTGTCTACCTTTTGAGCTATATTAACATTAAACTGCAGGCCAAGAGAATGTTGGCTCACATTTTGAGATGTATTGACATTGACTTGGAGTAGGTCAGCTGAAGGTCAAGAGGATTTTGGTCAACTTTTTTGAGATATATTAACCAATTGACCAAGAGGAGATCAACTTCAGGACTGCAGGAGGTCAACTGCGGGCCAGGAGAAGGTTGGTTTACCATTTTAAGATGTATTAACGTTAACTTGGAGGAGGTCCCGTTGCAAGTCAAGAGAGGGTTGGTCTACCTTTTGAGCTATATTAACGTTGGCCTGCAGGAGGTAAACTGCAGGCCAAGAGAATGTTGGCTCACATTTTGAGATATATTAACATTGACTTGGAGGATGTCAGCTGCAGGTCAAGAGGAGGTTGGTCTTCCTTTTGAGGTATATTACCATTGACCAGGAGGAGCAGGTCAAGTTCAGGACTGCAGGAGGTCAACCGCAGGCTAGGAGAAGGTTGGTTGTCCTTTGAGATGTATTAACGTTGCCTTGGAAGAGGTCAGCTGTAGGTCAAGAGGTTGGTCATCCTTTGAGATGTATTAACATTGACTTAGAGGAGGTCAGCTGCAAGTCAGAAGCAGGTCAACTTTAGGCCAAGGGAAGGAGATGTATTAATGTTGACTTGGAGGAGGTCAACTGCAGACCAGGAGGTTTGTTCCTCCTTTGAGATGTATAAACGTTAGTTTGGAGGAGAGCAGCTGCAGGTCAAGAGATGTTTGGTCTACCTTTTTGAGATATATTAGCATTGACTTGGAGGTTAGCTGCAGGTCAAGAGAGGGTTGGTCTACCTTTTGAGCCATAGTAACGTTGACCTGCAGGAGGTCAACTGCAGGCCAAGAGAATGTTGGCTCACATTTTTAGATATATTAAAGCGGAGCTCCGCTGTAAAAAAAAAAAAAAAAAAACATATTAAAAGCCAGCAGCTACAAATACTGCAGCTGCTGACTTTTAATAAATGGACACTTGCCTGTCCTGGAGGCCAGCGACGTCGGCAGCAGAAGCCAAGCAATCGCTCGTCTCTGCCATCATCGTTGAGGGAATCGGGCAGTGAAGCCACGACGCTACTCCCTAGTCCCTACTGCACATGCGCGAGTCGCGCTGCGCCGTCCTGACTGTTCCCCCGCTGTGTTCTGGGAGCCGTGTGTTTCCCAGAACACAATGGGGGGACGGGAAGTGGCATTATGCTTGCAGTCTAAGCCCGGAAGTGGCTGCAAATACCTGTCCTTAGACAGGTATCTGCACCCCCCTGAAAGGTGCCAATTGTGGCACCGAAGGGGGGGAGGAATCGGATATGCGGAAGTTTCACATTTAGGGTGGAGCTCTGCTTTAACATTGGCTTGGAGGAGGTTGGTCTCCCATCGAGGTATATTACTGTTGACCAGGAGGAGGTCAACTTCAGGACTGCAGGAGGTCAACCGCAGGCTAGGAGAAGGTTGGTTGTCCTTTGAGATGTATAGACGTTTACTTGGAGGAGGTCAGCTGCAGGTCAAGAGGAGGTTGGTCACCCTTTCAGATATATTAACGTTGACCTGCAGGTGGTTAACTTTAGGCCAGGAGAATGTTGTTTTCCCTTTTGAGATCTATTAATATTGACTTGGAAGAGGTCAGGTGCAGGTAAAGAGGAGGTTGGTTACACTTTGAGATATATTACCATTGACCAGGAGGAGGTCAGCTGCAGGCCAGGAGGATGATATGACCTGTGTTGATGGGCTTTTGTTCGCATGGCAATACAAATGTTAAGCAGGCCCGCAGGAGGTCAGCTGCAGGGCAGGAGGAGACCAGTTCTGTATTGATCTGTGACCATTGAATTAACGTTGACTTGGAGGAGCCTCTCCAGAGAGTACACAGATCTCACCGGTTGGGAGACACCAGAATCCGATCGATGTTTCACCTTCGTGCCTGCCCCGGAATATCTGCTTTGGGGGGACTGATCTCTTCTAGAGTTTTGTTGTGGTGTTTTTTTTTTTTTTCTGTACTTGTAGATGGATTGTATCACTTCAAAGCTGTGCAGGGGGCAAATGGATAATGTAAGGCGCCTCCGGGGGGAGGAAGGTGATGTAGCGGTGGGGTACGTCCTGTAATAAAGTGGAGGGTTCCTGGTATAGATTATAGTCTGATGATTGGAAAGGAATGCACCCCATCTGTGCACACATGTGCCAGGAATTATCCTACTACCGCCTGGATCACCGTCCCCCTGAGTACATCAAGGGGGGGCCCTTATTCCAGAGGCTGCAGGATGGCGGCTTCTTCGTGTCTACAGCAATCCCACCTTTACCTCCGTCCCAGCCACACCGTGCTTCAGAGAAGCCTATCCCTCGCACACCCAAAAACTGTATCTTCATTTCACCATCTGATCACCCCCCCCCCCCCCCCCCCACCACTGTTGCCTTTTGTTCCACTTGACCAGGCCTGAAAACACCTCGATAAATGGGCCCCAAGCAGACCAGGAGAGGCAAGGGGTACACATGGGGGGGATAGAACACTTATTTATTGATGTTTTCTAATGTGGAATGGCCGCTCTACGATGGTGTGTGGGCGTGTTTTTTTTATTTATTAATTTTTATTATTTATATAGCTACATTTCCACTAGTGCGACTTGGGACTGCAAAGTCGCATGACAAGTCGTACCGTTCATATCTGTGCAACTTCAAGTTTCAGCGACAGAAAGTTGTCAGTACAGTTACGATACAGGAGATTGTCAGACTGCGGACATGATACAGGAGATGGGGTCAGAGACGGCAGACCTGGTACAGGAGATGGGGGTCAGAGAGGGCAGACCCGGTACAGGAGATGGGGGTCAGAGAGGGCAGACCCGGTACAGGAGATGGGGGTCAGAGAGGGCAGACCCGGTACAGGAGATGGGGGTCAGAGAGGGCAGACCCGGTACAGGAGATGGGGGTCAGAGAGGGCAGACCCGGTACAGGAGATGGGGGTCAGAGAGGGCAGACCCGGTACAGGAGATGGGGGTCAGAGAGGGCAGACCCGGTACAGGAGATGGGGGTCAGAGAGGGCAGACCCGGTACAGGAGATGGGGGTCAGAGAGGGCAGACCCGGTACAGGAGATGGGGGTCAGAGAGGGCAGACCCGGTACAGGAGATGGGGGTCAGAGAGGGCAGACCCGGTACAGGAGATGGGGGTCAGAGAGGGCAGACCCGGTACAGGAGATGGGGGTCAGAGAGGGCAGACCCGGTACAGGAGATGGGGGTCAGAGAGGGCAGACCCGGTACAGGAGATGGGGGTCAGAGAGGGCAGACCCGGTACAGGAGATGGGGGTCAGAGAGGGCAGACCCGGTACAGGAGATGGGGGTCAGAGAGGGCAGACACCCGGTACAGGAGATGGGGGTCAGAGAGGGCAGACACCCGGTACAGGAGATGGGGGTCAGAGAGGGCAGACCCGGTACAGGAGATGGGGGTCAGAGAGGGCAGACCCCCGGTACAGGAGATGGGGGGTCAGAGAGGGCAGACCCGGCACAGAAGATGGGGTCAGACACCTTTTTAAAGGCATTTTTAATCGTGCCTATGTAGATTTTTAAGAACTGTAGTTTGTCGCCATTCCACTAGCGTACACCATTTTTTAAAACACGACATTAGATTAAATAGAAAAAGCACTCACGTTGTCTCATCCGTAACAAAAAAGAGAGGGAAACCCCAAGGGTAAACCCCAGGTCGGACTTTGACGGCACAGTAAACAATAGAAATAAAAAAAAATATAATCTTTAATGAAATATACACATACATGGTATACAAAGGAACAAACAGAAATTATTAAAAAAACATATACATAGAACTACAGAGTTTGAGTCCATGTGCATCAACGCGTTTCGCTGTTGTGCTTCTTCAGGACACATTCAGGTTTTGCAAGAGCAGGAACAGGTCTCACTAGCTAAAATAATATATTTGGAATTCAAATAACCACACACACATTTTCTAAAGAAGCACTGTCCAGTCCGTGCTTGAAATCTGTTTACTTGGCGTAACAATTTTTTATATATATATATAATATATATATATATATATATAATTTTTTTTTTACCCCAAAAACTTGGTTATGTATTTTTTTTTTTTTACTTTAGAATTCATAAAGTGTATTTCCAAAACAACTGCTCAAATACTGTGTGACATAAGAATTGCAACGATTGCCATTTTATTCTCTAGATCAGTGATGGAGAAACTTGGCACCCCAGATGTTTTGGAACTACATTTCCCATGATGGAATCACAGAGCTGTCATGTCCTGTTTACTCGACTCTGGCATTACACACACACACACACACGTCGCGCCACCACCACCGGCATTGGACCAGTGTTCTGTCAATCACAATAGCTGGTCCAATGGTGATGGCGGAGGCGGGACTGTGTATGTGACTGCCGACTGAGAGCCGAGTACTGTAAACAGAAGATGACAGCTCAGTGATTTTTGGCGGTGCTCGTCCCCCTCATGATTTCCTGCACTGCATGAGAGATGGTAAGGCTGCAGATAGGCATCAGGCTGCTGATGGGCAAGAGGCTGCATTGGATGGACGCAGATCAGGCTGCAGATGGGCACAGAGGCTGTATTGGATGGACGCAGATCAGGCTGTAGATGGACACAGAGACTGCATTGAGGCTGCAGATGGGCATCGGGCTGCATTGTTTTGGGCGCAGATCAGGCTGCAGATGGGCACAGAAGGTGCATTGGATAGGCGCAGATCTGTGCCCATCTGCAGCCTGATCTGCGCCTATCCAATGCACCCTCTGTGCCCATCTGCAGCCTGAGGCTGCATTGGATAGGCGCAGATCAGGCTGCAGATGGGCACAGAGGCTGCATTGGATAGGCGCAGATCAGGCTGCAGATGGGCACAGAGGCTGCATTGGATAGGCGCAGATCAGGCTGCAGTTGGGCACAGATCAGGCTGCATTGGATGGGCGCAGATCAGGCTGCATTGGATGGGCGCAGATCAGGCTGCATTGGATGGGCGCAGATCAGGCTGCAGATGGGCACAGAGGCTGCAGATGGGCATCAGGCTGAATTGGATGGGCGCAGATCAGTTTTTCCTCTTAAATTGGGGCGTGTGTTATTTAGTAATTTTCTTGCAAAAAAAATCTGATTTTTTTTTTTTTATGTAAACAAAAAAGGCCCAGAAAAAGGCCTGGTGGTAAAGTAGTGTGGGAATTTGTTCTCTATATCTCTCAATGTATCTCTAATCTCTGTGTGTGTGTGAGGATAATTGGCAATTCATTGTGACACGGACCATACAAACACATTGTAACTATATACATTGATTTTATCCTCTTATCTCCTCCAACAATGACCCATTCATACCCAAGGCCAGGCAGTTACATTCCCAGCAGATACATTGTTGCAGTTAAAGTGTAAGTGTTTTTTTTTTTATTTTTTTTTATTTTTATTTTTTTTAGGCTCGCATTTCACACTGAGGCGACCTGTCGGGTGACTTGGCCACCTGACAAGCTGTGCTCTATTCAGTACAATGGAGCCGTTCTAATCGGAGTGACTCGAGTCGCTCCGACGTAGAAAAAGGTTCCTGCACTACTTGTGGGGGTCACTTCAAAGCGACTTGCATCGACTTCTATTACAGAAGTCACTCGCAAGTCACGCTGTACGGGGCGACTTCAGAGTCGGCGACTTTGAAGCCGCCCCGGTGTGAGCCGAGACGATCAGGAAATCTGTAAGGTGACCTTATACTGGACACCTCCTCCCCCATCGCACCCGGTCCCGCTAACCTGGAGTTCTGCGATCACCCACCCTGACACATCAGGTCACCCCTT
The DNA here is from genome assembly GCA_029574335.1 of Rana kukunoris. NCBI lineage: Eukaryota > Metazoa > Chordata > Amphibia > Anura > Ranidae > Rana > Rana kukunoris. Next base: position 540,308,619 of record CM056051.1, on the reverse strand, counting down.
TACCGATCCAGGGATTTGGAAATCCCCCCCAGCTTTCTCTCTCTTTTCTCCAGGGCTGATGGGAAGGGCTACGCGGGTTCAGCAATGCCCATGTGATGGTGCCAACCAATTAGAATGCCTCCTTTTACAAGGTGAATGGTCCCGCAGCCTTCTAGGACCTGTGTGTGTCCCAGAAAGCTACAGGGGAAGAATGGGGGCTGAACATCCTCGTAGGCCTTCTCTCTCTCTACACAGGTTCTGATTGGTCGGTGCTACCCATGTGATGGTGCCAACCAATTGGAATGCCTCCCTATACATACCTCCCACGAGGTGAATGGTCCCGCAGCCTTCTGGGACCTGTCTGTGTTTGAGTGTGTCCCAGAAAGCTACAGGGGAAGAAGGGGGGTTGCACATCCTCGTGGAAGCAGGTACCTCTCAAAACCAGGTACCCCCCTCCAGCAACACAAAAAAAATTCCAAATGTGGCAGTAGAGAGGATGGGTGGGGGTGGATGCAAACAAGCAGAACTTTCCCTTTTAGGTGAAGGTCTGCTTTAAAAAGCAATATGTAAACAAGGACCCTGTGCCGTGTGTTGATGCCTGATGCCGGTGCGATGGTTGCTAAAAAGTCAGCCAGACTTCCTTTACTGGGCTCGGGCCGCCGTCGGTTGAAGAGGAGGGGCTCGGGCCGCCGTCGGTTGAAGAGGAGGGGCTCGGGCCGCCGTCGGTTGAAGAGGAGGGGCTCGGGCCGCCGTCGGTTGAAGAGGAGGGGCTCGGGCCGCCGTCGGTTGAAGAGGAAGGCCCTCATCCGTTCCAGGGGGATTGGTTCTAGCACGTGCTCCCCTTCTATCTGCTGTCTGGCCCCTTTCCCCCACCCCACCAGAGCTGCCAGCTTACCTTCTCTTCTCTCTCTGCCGGAAGCTGCAGCGGGCACACGGGGGGATGTTTCAGGATAGAGAGTGATGGAAGGGGTCAGTAAATGTCATTTACTTGCCTTTTCTTTTCTTGAACAAACACAGTGAGCGATAGAAGGATTGGCGCTCTAAGCCCCAGTCCTCTTAAGCACACGCCCCTTTTAGGAACTTACAGGTGCTGGCTCTGCAATAGACTAGAAAGGAAGAAAAAATCCTCGGCAGCCGCACATCGTTGAAGGCATCTTTATTGATATCTTGTATAGCAGATGAAATCGAATGCAGTCACTTCATGTTACAGAAAACAGGAAAAGCTACTGACGTGTTTCACACCATATGAAGGTGCTTAATCATAGCTACGATTAAGCACCTTCGGTTTGAAACGCGTCAACAGCTTTTTCTGTAACATGAAGTGACTGTATTAGATTTAATTTGCTATACAAGATATCAATAAAGATGCCTTCAACGGTGTGCGGCCGTCCGGGATTTTTTTTCTTCCAAACAGTGAGCGATTTGTACATTATTATTATTATTATAATAATAATACAAGATTTATATAGCGCCAACAGTTTACGCAGCGCTTTACAATATAAAAGGCAGACAATAGTTACAGTACAATAAAATACAAGAGGATTAAGAGGGCCCTGCTCAGAAGAGCTTACAATACCAATCACACATGTGTCCATTCATTTAAAAAAAAAAACAGTAAACTGTGTTTACTATGCTTCAGTTTGTGAATGAGCAGGAAGCCTCGAAGCATTTCCTATTCATTCATCTATCTATGCTGCTGAGGTTGTAGAGCATGGGTCTCCAAACTGTGGCCCGAGGACCGGATGTGGCCCTTTGCTAGCCTTTATCCGGCCCTCAGGGCAGTGTTGCTCCCAACGATATGAGGCACTATTCCTACCAATGACACCAACAATGGGGCACTATTTCTTCCACTAATAGCAATGACGAAGCACTATTCCTCCTCCTACTGCCCACCAACACTGGGGCCGTGTTTATTCTCACTGATGCTCAGCCCTGGGGCATTTTCTACCCCCACTGGTCAGAATCCGGCCCCTCTGAAGTCTCAAAGACAGTAAACTGGCCCTTTGCTTGAAAACTATGGAGATCCCTGCTGTAGAGGAAGGGGCTGATAAATCTGTGTCTAGTCACTTTCGGGTGGGGGTGGTGGTCCTGATAGCTGTATGCGGCACCCTGGGATTTCTAACGGCAGCTCTGCCCGTTGCCATGTATGATACCCAATACAATGTGTGGATATCCGGTGCCACATCACTGGGGGGTGTAGCCACCTGGAAGATCCAGGGAGAGACAACTGGCTCCCTATAACCTAAGGAAGATGACAGGAGGAGGTGGGGGCCTGGTGCAGGAGGAGGTGGGGGCCTGGTGCAGGAGGAGGTGGGGGCCTGGTGCAGGAGGAGGTGGGGGCCTGGTGCAGGAGGAGGTGGGGGCCTGGTGCAGGAGGAGGTGGGGGCCTGGTGCAGGAGGAGGTGGGGGCGGCCCTGGTTCCTGGAGGAGGTGGGGGCGGCCCTGGTTCCTGGAGGAGGTGGGGGCGGCCCTGGTTCCTGGAGGAGGTGGGGGCGGCCCTGGTTCCTGGAGGAGGTGGGGACGGCCCTGGTTCCTGGAGGAGGTGGGGACGGCCCTGGTTCCTGGAGGAGGTGGGGACGGCCCTGGTTCCTGGAGGAGGTGGGGACGGCCCTGGTTCCTGGAGGAGGTGGGGACGGCCCTGGTTCCTGGAGGAGGTGGGGACGGCCCTGGTTCCTGGAGGAGGTGGGGACGGCCCTGGTTCCTGGAGGAGGTGGGGACGGCCCTGGTTCAAGAGATGGGTGCCAAAGAAGAGGACAACGCTGGTTCTGCTGGGCTTGTCGGTATAGGATTTCAGCATAACAAAGTATCATTGGTTGGGGGATAGACTGAAACGTTATTGGGGGGGGGTGAAGGTCCCCTTTAAGCTCTCTCCGTATTATTGGAAACTTTTCATGGCTGGAGTTGGACTGGAAAATGTTTTTCCTTTTACAGTTGCCATCCCCCGTAGTTCTCCTGTGACAGGAAGTCGTTGGAGCCCCCAGCAGAGGGAGGGTTGGGAGTCCTGGTTGTGTGGGGGGGTCACACCACGGACAGTGTCTCGGGGTTGTTGAGGAAATCCTGGATTGAAGTGTGTGTGAACTGCGGAAGTTCTGCAGGCTGATAATGTGCAATTAGTGTGAGAGTTTGGCAGAGGCCTCCATGGAGCCGGGACGGGCTGTGCTTTCTCTTCTTGTCCTCCTCCTGGCTGATGACTGAACCTGGACTACACACCATGGAGGGCTGGAGCCTGCCGGGTCATGTGGGAATCGGGAGCTCCCAGCATGAGGTGTGCTCCGGGTCATCTTGGTGTGGCTTTTGGTGGCAATTATTTATTGTCCTCTATCTGTGTCGTCATTATTATTTTGTTGATGGAAAACCTTGATGGTGATTCTTTTATATGAAGTGTTCGCAGCAGGCGCCATGGTTGTGGTTGGATGGTGGCTGCTGTGCAGTAAAATCTAAGAGATCTGGACGTGGAGTTGGACCAAGGCCGGCCCTACCATGGTTCCCAGTGGGTCCATTGGACCCAGGCAGCACTTTAAGAGGGGCAGCAAATTGAACTACGAGCGCCTCTCCTTCTCTTCTATTTACCCATCAAACTGAGGGCAAAAGTTTTGTGTGTCATGATGACTGCCCCCTAGTGCCTTTGCCCATCTATGTACTACCCCTGTTTTGTGTCATGACGACAACTGCCTCCCAGGCTGCGCTGCCTGCCTCCATACTGCCCTAGCCTGTCTATGCACTACCCCTGTTTTGAGTGTCATAACTGCCCCCCGTACTGCCCTTGCCCATCTATGTACTACCCCTGTTTTGTGTCATAACTGCCCCCCTTGCTGCCCTAGCCTACTCCCATCCCCCCTGTACTGCCCTTGCTAATCTATGTACTACCCCTGTTTTGTGTGTCATAACTGCCCTAGCCTACTCCCCCCCCCCCCCCCAGTACTGCCCTTGCCCATCTATGTACTACCCCTGTATTGTTATAACTGCCCCCCGGGCCACTCCGCCTGCCCCTGTACTGCCCTAGCCTGCCCCCGTACTGACCTAGCCTATCCCGGCGTACTGACCCTGCCTGTCTGTGTACTACCCTGGGTTTGTGTGTCATAACTGCCCCCCCGTACTGCCCCTGCCTGTCTATGTATTGGCCCTATTTTGTGTCACACGATAACTGCCCCTGTACTGCCATAGTCTACCCCTGTACTGCCCCTGCCTGTCTATGCACTACCCCTGTTTTGTGTGTCATGACTGCCCCCCGTACTGCCCTTGCCCATCTATGTACTACCCCTGTTTTGTGTGTCATGATAACTGCCCCTCTTGCTGCCCTAGCCTACTCCCCCCCCCCCCCCCCCCCCCTGTTTTGTGTGTCATGACTGCCCCCCGTACTGCCCTTGCCAATCTATGTACTACCCCTGTTTTGTGTGTCATGATAACTGCCCTAGCCTCCCCCCCCCCCCCCAGTACTGCCCTTGCCCATCTATATACTACCCCTGTTTTGTGTGTCATGACTGCCCTAGCCTACTGGCTGTGGGGGCCTTTTGGTAGACGTAATTTTTTTTGTTGGGGGGGGGGGCCGCATTTTATTCTTTGACCCAGGCAGCACAATGCCTTGGGCCACACTGATTGGCCGTAACTGTATGACCACCCATCTAATGTTAAGTAGGTCCCCCTTTTTGCCTCAGAAACAGCCCTGACCCATTGAGGCATGGACTCCACTAGACCTCTGCAGGTGTGCTGTGGTATCCGGCCCCAAGCCATCAGTAGCAGGTCCATTACATCAGTGGTCCCCAACCTTCCTAGCACCAGGGACCGGCCACTTGGTGGTAAATCCCTCTACGGACCAGGGGGGGTTGGTGACTGTGTGGTGACTGCAGCTTATCACCTCAGGGGGGTTGGGGTCGTTTTAGGCTGTTACCTCGGGGGGGAGGAGGTATGTGTTACAGCAGTAGGCTGGATTGGGGGGGGTTGCAGCCTGGATCTCACCAGTGCTATTGCATCCTGTCCCTGACCAAACTCTCCTCCCTGCCCTTTTTCATGGCCACAGAGAGGGAAGGGAGAAGGTTGTACTAGGTGTAGGGGAGCGGGCGCTGTCTGGTGGTCAGTCTGGCAGTGAAGGTTGTGCCTGCTGCCCGGCTCCCAGCAGGCACCGGTCCTCGGCCCGAGGGTTGGGGACCCCTACTTTTAGGTAATGCAAGTTAAAAAGGGGGTTCCTCCATGAATGGGTCCTTCCCATGGATCGGCCTGGGTCTCACCAGTGCTAATAGATCATGTCCCTGGCCTGACTCTCCTCCCTGCCCTTTTTCATGGCCACAGAGAGGGAAGGGAGAAGTTGTGCTAGGTGTAGGGGAGCGGGCGCCGTCTGGTGGTCAGTCTGGCAGTGAAGGTTGTGCTGCCCGACTTCCAGCAGGCACCGGCCCGAGGGTTGGGGACCCCTACTTTTAAGTAATGCAAGTTAAAAAGGGTGTTCCTACCCATGGATCGGACTTGTCTTTCCAGCACATTCCACAGATACTCGGAGGAATGTGTTATAGGAATAGGCCAGATTGGGGGTCACAGCCCCGGTCTCACCAGTGCTATTAGATCCTGTCCCTGATCCGACTCTCCTCCCTGCCCTTCTCCTTTGTGACCACAGAGAGGAAAGGTACAAGTAGTGCTAGGTGTAGGAGTGGGCACCCCCTGGTGTCCAGAGTCTGGCAGTGCAGGTTGTGCCTGCTTGCTCTGCCTGCTGCCAACCCCTTGTCTGTTGTCCGGCTCCCAGCAGGCACCGTTCCTCGGCCCGAAGGTTGAGGACACCTACTTTAAGTAATGCAAGTTGAAAGGTGGGTCCTCCATGGATCGGACTTGTCTTTCCAGCACATCCCACAGATACTCAATTGGATTGAGATCTGGAGAATTTGGAGGTCGAGTCAACACCTCAAACTGTTTAGGTAGGTGGTACTTGTCAAACAACGGGCAGGACCCAAGGCTTCCCATTACAACATTGCTCAAAGCTTTACACTGCCTCCGCCGGCTTCTTCCCATACTGCATCCTGGTCATCCACGTGATGTAAAAGAAAATGTGCTTCATCAGACCAGGCCACCTTCTTCCATTGTTCCGGGGGTCCAGTTCTGAGGCTCACTTGCCCATTGTAGGTGCTTTTGGCCAGCATGGGCACCCTGACTGGTCTGCAGTTGCGCCACCCCATTCACAACCCGCGACACCTTCTATCAGAACCAGCATTCACTTTTTTCAGTAATCTGAGCTTCAGTATCTCTTCTATTGGATAAGACTACACAGCCCAGCCTTCCCTTTCCACGTGCGTCGGTGAGCCTTGACCATCCATGACCTTGTCTATTGATTCCTCGGCTTTCCTTGCTTGGACCACTTTTGGTCGGTGGTGACCACTGCAGAGCGGGAGCATCCCACAAGAGCTGCAGTCTGAGTTATTCTGACCCATTTGTCTAGAGACCGGTGGCCTCCAAACTGCTGACTTTTGCTTGCGTTAATCCAGTCCTTGGAGCAACATTCTGTTCACTGACACAAACTTTGGGGCTCGGTTCCTCCCGGATGGCGCCGCCGTTGGGCCTCGGTTCCTCCCCCTGGATGGCGTTGGGCCTCGGTTCCTCCCCCCGGATGGCGTTGGGCCTCGGTTCTTTCCCCCCCGGATGGCGTTGGGCCTCGGTTCTTTCCCCCCCGGATGGCGTTGGGCCTCGGTTCTTTCCCCCCCGGATGGCGTTGGGCCTCGGTTCTTTCCCCCCGGATGGCGTTGGGCCTCGGTTCTTTCCCCCCCGGATGGCGTTGGGCCTCGGTTCTTTCCCCCCCGGATGGCGTTGGGCCTCGGTTCTTTCCCCCCCGGATGGCGTTGGGCCTCGGTTCTTTCCCCCCCGGATGGCGTTGGGCCTCGGTTCTTTCCCCCCCGGATGGCGTTGGGCCTCGGTTCTTTCCCCCCCGGATGGCGTTGGGCCTCGGTTCTTTCCCCCCCGGATGGCGTTGGGCCTCCCCCCGGATGGGTTGGGCCTGGGTTCCTCCCCCCGGATGGCGTTGGGTTCCTCCCCCCGGATGGGTTCTGGGTTCCTCCCCCCGGATGGCGTTGGGCCTGGGTTCCTCCCCCCGGATGGCGTTGGGCCTTTCCCCCCCGGATGGCGTTGGGCCTGGGTTCCTCCCCCCGGATGGCGTTGGGCCTGGGTTCCTCCCCCCGGATGGCGTTGGGCCTGGGTTCCTCCCCCCGGATGGCGTTGGGCCTGGGTTCCTCCCCCCGGATGGCGTTGGGCCTGGGTTCCTCCCCCCGGATGGCGTTGGGCCTGGGTTCCTCCCCCCGGATGGCGTTGGGCCTGGGTTCCTCCCCCCGGATGGCGTTGGGCCTGGGTTCCTCCCCCCGGATGGCGTTGGGCCTGGGTTCCTCCCCCCGGATGGCGTTGGGCCTGGGTTCCTCCCCCCGGATGGCGTTGGGCCTGGGTTCCTCCCCCCGGATGGCGTTGGGCCTGGGTTCCTCCCCCAGGATGGCGTTGGGCCTGGGGTCCTCCCCCCGGATGGCGTTGGGCCTGGGTTCCTCCCCCCGGATGGCGTTGGGCCTGGGTTCCTCCCCCTGGATGGCGTTGGGCCTGGGTTCTTTCCCCCCCGGATGGCGTTGGGCCTGGGTTCTTTCCCCCCCGGATAGCGTTGGGCCTGGGTTCTTTCCCCCCGGATGGCGTTGGGCCTGGGTTCTTTCCCCCCGGATGGCGTTGGGCCTGGGTTCTTTCCTCCCCCCGGATGGCGTTGGGCCTGGGTTCTTTCCTCCCCCCGGATGGCGTTGGGCCTGGGTTCTTTCCTCCCCCCGGATGGCGTTGGGCCTGGGTTCTTTCCTCCCCCCGGATGGCGTTGGGCCTGGGTTCTTTCCTCCCCCCCGGATGGCGTTGGGCCTGGGTTCTTTCCTCCCCCCGGATGGCGTTGGGCCTGGGTTCTTTCCTCCCCCCGGATGGCGTTGGGCCTGGGTTCTTTCCTCCCCCCGGATGGCGTTGGGCCTGGGTTCTTTCCTCCCCCCGGATGGCGTTGGGCCTGGGTTCTTTCCTCCCCCCGGATGGCGTTGGGCCTGGGTTCTTTCCTCCCCCCGGATGGCGTTGGGCCTGGGTTCTTTCCTCCCCCCGGATGGCGTTGGGCCTGGGTTCTTTCCTCCCCCCGGATGGCGTTGGGCCTGGGTTCTTTCCTCCCCCCGGATGGCGTTGGGCCTGGGTTCTTTCCTCCCCCCGGATGGCGTTGGGCCTGGGTTCTTCCCTCCCCCCGGATGGCGTTGGGCCTCGGTTCTTCCCCCCCCCCCCCCCCCGGATGGCGTTGGGGCTCAGTTCCTCCCAGTGGCGCCAGCAATTGGGGCTCAGTCCCCAACCCCCCTGTGGCACCTTTATTTCTTTTCTTTCTCCCCCCCCCCCCATGTACATGGTAGATATGATGGGTGGAGGAATGCATGTTGGGTCAGGGAAGATCATCTCGCTCAGGAGGTATTTATAGTGTGTAATCAGCGGGGTGATACGTCTCTTGTGCTCACAGCTGGCGGCTCTGGTTGTCATCGGCCTTTCGGGAGTCCCTGTCATGCCTCGTTCCCATCCCCCAGCAGCTGCTAAGATCAACTTTTTTTTTTTTGCAGAAGTAAACCGACAGCCGACCACATCCGGCCCCATCTTCTACTACTGCTTTACACTCTGTGCAACCTCCTGATTTTAGGGCATTGGTGGTGTGATGTCATCGGCCTGCAGGACAACGATGTCATCGCTGAGAAGAGATGCAATGACCAGCTGCGGGGCTTATTCGTAACTGCATTGCATCAGTAAATTAGTGCAACATTCCCGGAAACGTCGTAGTAGTGGACTTGTGACTAGTAGTAGTGGACTTGTGACTAGTAGTAGTGGACTTGTGACTAGTAGTAGTGGACTTGTGACTAGTAGTAGTGGACTTGTGACTAGTAGTAGTGGACTTGTGACTAGTAGTAGTGGACTTGTGACTAGTAGTAGTGGACTTGTGACTAGTAGTAGTGGACTTGTGACTAGTAGTAGTGGACTTGTGACTAGTAGTCGTAGTAGTGGACTTGTGACTGGTAGTAGTGGACTTGTGACTGGTAGTAGTGGACTTGTGACTGGTAGTAGTGGACTTGTGACTGGTAGTAGTGGACTTGTGACTGGTAGTAGTGGACTTGTGACTAGTAGTAGTGGACTTGTGACTAGTAGTAGTGGACTTGTGACTAGTAGTAGTGGACTTGTGACTAGTAGTAGTGGACTTGTGACTAGTAGTCGTAGTAGTGGACTTGTGACTAGTAGTGGACTTGTGACTAGTAGTCGTAGTAGTGGACTTGTGACTAGTAGTCGTAGTAGTGGACTTGTGACTAGTAGTCGTAGTAGTGGACTTGTGACTAGTAGTCGTAGTAGTGGACTTGTGACTAGTAGTCGTAGTAGTGGACTTGTGACTAGTAGTCGTAGTAGTAGTGGACTTGTGACTAGTAGTGGACTTGTGACTAGTAGTAGTGGACTTGTGACTGGTAGTCATAGTAGTAGTGGACTTGTGACTGGTAGTCATAGTAGTAGTGGACTTGTGACTGGTAGTCATAGTAGTAGTGGACTTGTGACTGGTAGTATTAGTGGACTTGTGACTAAAATGCACTACACGGGTATTCAAAGTAATTTTATTAGGCAGCTCCGGGGGTCTCTTCCGCCTTCTCCCCTCTCGGGTTCTTCTCCCGGTGTCTTCTGCCGAGTCTCTTCCTCTTTCTTCTGCCCGCTCTTGCCCGTTGTCTTCTTCCCTCTGCTCTTCTCCCGATGTTGACTCGATGCTCTCTCCCGCTGTAATGCCACGCACACGGAATTACAACGGGTGATGTGGCACTGCCGCTTATGACGTCACTGTCCCATCATGTCCATGTCAGTCACATCATAAGGGGGCAGGGTAGCTGAGCTACGACCTAAGGCTATTGCTGAAACGCGTCAGTTTATTGTTGTCACTCTGATTTACCAATAAACGACACCTCAAGGATTAAAGTTTTTTGCCGGCTCTTCTTACTACTGCAACCGACAAATCTGCCGCAACTGTGTGATGCTATCATGTCACTATGGAGCAAAATCTCTGGGGAACGTTTCCAACATCTTGTATCTATCCCACAAAGAATGAAGGCCAAAGGGGGTCCAACCAGGTACTAGCAAGGTGGGCCTAATAAAGGGGGTCCAACCCGGGACTAGCAAGGTGGACCTAATAAAGGGGGTCCAACCAGGTACTAGCGAGGTGGGCCTAATAAAGGGGGTCCAACCCGAGACTAGCAAGGTGGGCCTAATAAAGGGGGTCCAACATGGTGCTAGCAAGGTGGACCTAATCAAGTGGCTGGTGATTGTAGATTCATCGTTCTATTGCAGCTCTTGGTCATGTGACTCGATGTTGCCATGGCACGGGTGTGAAATTCTATTCATTCCCTGTTTTATCTCTTCCCAGCCGGCTGTGACATGAGATTTGTCCGGAATGGGATAATATAGTCACTAGACAAACACTGGAGGAACATTTTGTGTCAATATTATGAGAGAAAAAAGAGAAGTGTCTGTAAAACATCCGACATCTGGGCTGGACGAGAGCAGCCTGCCTGTGTATGGGGTTGTATATAAGATATATACTCTCTGGACAGTTTAGGCCCACCTTGCTAGTCCCGGGTTGGACCCCCTTTATTAGGTCCACCTTGCTAGTCCCGGGTTGGACCCCCTTTATTAGGTCCACCTTGCTAGTCCCGGGTTGGACCCCCCTTTATTAGGTCCACTTAGCTAGTCCCGGGTTGGACCCATTTATTCGGTCCACCTCACTAGTCCCGGGTTGGACCCCCTTTATTGGGTCCACTTTGCTTGTACCGGGTTGGACCCCCTTTATTAGGTACACCTTGCTAGTCCCGGGTTGGACCCCCTTTATTAGGTACACCTTGCTAGTCCGTGTTGGACCCCCTTTATTAGGTATACCTTTCTAGTTTTGGGTTGGACCCCCTTTATTGTGTACACCTTGCTAGTCCCGGGTTGGACCCCCTTTATTAGGTCCACCTTTCTAGTTTTGGGTTGGACCCCCTTTATTGTGTACACCTTGCTAGTCCCGGGTTGGACCCCCTTTATTAGGTCCACCTTGCTAGTCCCGGGTTGGACCCCCTTTATTAGGTCCACCTTGCTAGTCCCGGGTTGGACCCCCCTTTATTAGGTCCACTTTGCTAGTCCCGGGTTGGACACCCCTTTATTAGGTCCACCTTGCTAGTCCCGGGTTGGACCCATTTATTCGGTCCACCTCACTAGTCCCGGGTTGGACCCCCTTTATTGGGTCCACTTTGCTTGTACCGGGTTGGACCCCCTTTATTAGGTACACCTTGCTAGTCCCGAGTTGGACCCCCTTTATTAGGTACACCTTGCTAGTCCGTGTTGGACCCCCTTTATTAGGTATACCTTGCCAGTACCGGGTTGGACCCCCTTTATTAGGTCCACCTTTCTAGTTTTGGGTTGGACCCCCTTTATTGTGTACACCTTGCTAGTCCCGGGTTGGACCCCCTTTATTAGGTCCACCTTGCTAGTCCCGGGTTGGACCCCCTTTATTAGGTCCACCTTGCTAGTCCCGGGTTGGACCCCCTTTATTAGGTCCACCTTGCTAGTCCTGGGTTGGTCCCCCTTTATTAGGTCCACCTTGCTAGTCCCGGGTTGGTCCCCCTTGCTAGTCCCGGGTTGGTCCCCCTTTATTAGGTCCACCTTGCTAGTCCCGGGTTGGTCCCCCTTGCTAGTCCCGGGTTGGACCCCCTTTATTAGGTCCATTTTGCTAGTCCCGGGTTGGACCCCCTTTATTGGTGTAACTAATAAAGTGTCCGGTGGGTGTACAGTATATTTATCTGAGAGCAGGACAGAGGAGAATAAGTATTTCAGGAGAGGAGAGTTATGGAGGAAGGAGCAGAGTCCTCCAGCAGTGCAGAGTATTTCAGGAGAGCAGAGTTCTGGAGGAAGGAGCAGAGTATTTCAGAATTAGAGTTGTTACTCATAAAGCCACTGAACTTCCTCATTTATCTCTGAACAGGAAGTGTGAGTCTCGTAGGACTCGATCTTTCCATCCCGGGTATTTCTGATCAGATTTGTATATAATGGGATGACTGCGGAGGTCACATGTTCCTGGGGTGGGTGTTGATTGGTCGGGTCGGTGATATGAAGGTGAAGAGCGTTCCGGTGTTCTGTGGTTGGATGCCGGAGGCTTTGTTGTTGTGTAATGTTACCCATAACATGTGTAATGAAAGGCACATGTAGGGGGGGATGGGAGTGTAATCTTTACCATCCCTGCACCCTCCTTATTGGTGGGAACATCGCCATCTGTGCTTTATATACAGCGCCTGGAAAAAGTATTCATACCCCCATTTTCCACATTTTCTCATGTTACAACCAAAAAAACGTAAATGTATTTTATGTGATAGACCAACACAAAGTGTCACAAAATTGTGAAGTGGAAGGAAAATTTATAATTATTTTTTTAATTTTATTAATTATATATATTTTTTTATTGTATATGTTTTTATTATATAATAATATTTTTATTTATATATATTTTTTTTTTTGTTTAGTATATATTTTTTAGATATTTTCTTTATTAATAATAATATTTTTTTTTTTTTTTTACAAATGTGTGGGGGGGTACATTTGTATGCCGCCCCCCGGAGTGAATACTTTGTAGAACCTCCTTTCTCTACAAGTCTTTTTGGGGGTGTCTCTACCAGCTTTGCACATCTAGAGAGGGACATTTCTGCCCATTCTTCTTTGTAAAATATCTCAAGTTCTGTCAGATTGGATGGAGAGCGTCTGTGATCAGCAATTTTCAAGTCTTGCCACAGATTCTCAACGGGATTTAGGTCTGGACTGTGACTGGGCCATTCTAACACATGACTATGCTCTGATCTAAACCATTCCATTGTAGCTCTGGCTGTATTTTAGGGTCGTTATCCTGCTGGAAGGTGACACCCCCCCCAGTCTCAAGTCTTTTGCAGACTCTAACAGGTTTTCTTCTAAGATTGCCCTGTATTTGGCTCCATCCATCTTCCCATCAACTCCGACCAGCTTCCCTGTCCCTGCTGAAAAAAAAGCATCCCCACCACATGATGCTGCCACCACCATGTTTCACAGTGGGGGTGGTGTGTTCAGGGTGATGTGCAGTGTTAGTTTTCCCCCACACATAGCGTTTTTCTTTTAGGCCAAAAAGTTAAATGTTGGTGTCATGTGACCAGAGCACCTTCTTCCACATGTTTGCTGTGTCCCCTCCCCCCACATGGCTTCTCACAAACTGCAAACCGGACTTCTTATGACTTTCTTTCCCCAATGTCTTTTTTTCTTGTCACTCTTCCATAAAGGGCAGATTTCTGGAGAGCACCACTAAGGCGGCGTACACACGAGGGGATATGTCCGCTGAAAACGGTCCGATGGACCGTTTCAGCAGACATCTCCGCTCGTGTGTATGGGCTAGCGGACAGATTTCTCCACCGACAGATTTCAAAGCAAGCTTTGAAATCTATCCGGTGGGAATCTGTCCGCCCGACATGTCTGCTGGTTAGTACACTTACCAGCAGACATGTCGGCCCCCACCGCCGCCGCGCCGCTGCCGAATGGATTCGACGCATGCGCGGAAGTGTTTTACTTCCTGGTGCGGTGACGCGGCGGCGTCAACGTCACCGCGCCGTCCGGCGGCGGGGAATTTGATCCGATGGTGTGTACACGCCATCGGATCAAACTCCCGATCGGACATATTCGATGGAAATGGTCCGCGGACCGTTTTCATCGGATATGTCCGATCGTGTGTACGCCGACTAATAGTTGTCCTGTGGACAGATTCTCCCCCCTGAGCTGTGGATCTCTGCAGCTCCTCCAGAGTTACCATGGGCCTCTTGGCTGCTTCTCTGATGAATTCCCTCCTTGCCCGGCCCGGTCAGTTTAGGTGGACGGCCATGTCTTGGTAGGTTTGCAGTTGTGCCATACTCTTTCCATTTTCAGATGATGGGTTGAACGGTGGCCATACTAAGCATTTTCACTGGTATCGGTACTTGTACAAAAGGAACAAAAGTCGTCAGATTTGTCGGATCGTGTGTACGGGACATAAGGCTCCCCTGAAGCATGGTTTCTAATAACACCGGAGCGCTGGCCCAGCACGGTCACTTCAGCACTGTCACTTCCTATGACACAGTGGATGTTGTATGTAGACTGTGTGTATATAAGGGGCCTTCCAATCTGTCAGCCAGCTCTGATATGCAACCAGTACATGTAGTCACCCAGAGCATCAAATCACCTCACTTCTGGTTGGTCACAACCACCCCAGCGCTTATCCCCCTACCCAACCCTCAACCACCCTGCCCCCACCCCATTGTGCCCTTGCCTACCCCTGCCTTCACTTACCCCCCCCCCCCCCCCCCCCCCCCCCCCCCCCCCCCCTCGCCCTGCCTTTTCACTTACACCCCCCCCTCGCCCTGCCTTTTCACTTACACCCCCCCCCTCGCCCTGCCTTTTCACTTACCCCCCCCCCCTCGCCCTGCCTTTTCACTTACCCCCTCTCCCTGCCTTCTCTTGCCGCCCTCGCCCTGCCTTCTCTTGCCGCCCTCGCCCTGCCTTCTCTTGCCGCCCTCGCCCTGCCTTCTCTTGCCGCCCTCGCCCTGCCTTCTCTTGCCGCCCTCTCCCTGCCTTCTCTTGCCGCCCTCTCCCTGCCTTCTCTTGCCGCCCTCTCCCTGCCTTCTCTTGCCGCCCTCTCCCTGCCTTCTCTTGCCGCCCTCTCCCTGCCTTCTCTACTCCTATGCCTCACACACACCCAACTCCGTAACCACCCCTCTACCTACTCTTTCTAGGCGGTGGGTATCGGTAATTGGTATCGAGGACTACTTGGTGTTTAAAATACAAAAATGGTATCGATGTATCCCTAATTTTGTCTATAAACCAGAAGCTCTGGATGGACAGTTGGATAACTGGCTCTATATTTAGGATGTAACTGTCTATAAACCAGAGGCTCTGGATGGACAGTTGGATAAATGGTCCTATATTTAGGATGTAACTGTCTATAAACCAGAGGCTCTGGATGGACAGTTGGATAAATGGCTCTATATGTAGGATGTATCCGGTCTATAAACCAGAGGCTCTGGATGGACAGTTGGATAAATGGTCCTATATTTAGGATGTAACTGTCTATAAACCAGAAGCTCTGGATGGGACAGTTGGATAAATGGCTCTATATGTAGGATGTATCCGGTCTATAAACCAGAGGCTCTGGATGGACAGTTGGATAAATGGTTCTATATTTAGGATTTATCCGGTCTATAAACCAGAGGCTCTGGATGGACAGTTGGATAAATATTTCTATATTTAGGATGTATCCGGTCTATAAACCAGAGGCTCTGGATGGACAGTTGGATAAATGTTTCTATATTTAGGATGTATCCGGTCTATAAACCAGAGGCTCTGGATGGACAGTTGGGTATTTGACTTCATGTTTGGTGTCTGTCGCTCCCATTCTTGTAAAATAAGAGATGGAAGGTTTGAATCAAATTTATTTGTTCCAGAAAGTTGTCAGATAAAAGCACATCATGCAGTCTAGGTCCTCTCCTCACATGAAGCTGTGGCACCATGCCAACCTTCTACAGGACTCGTGTTCCTTACAGCTCGACTTCCAAGACTGAAGTGCCCATTCCTCGGTCTTCCCTCACCCACAAGCCCCGACGTGTGACAAATCCAAACATTAGTACAGCGGGGGTCACTCACCCGCCCCCGGCCTCTCCATTATCTTGGCCTCTCCCCGGCATCCCTGAATAAGCCTTGTTGTTAGAGCTTCTGGGCAGAGAGCCACAACCAAGTCATCACCAATGAGTCATGTGGCTGCCCTTGGGGCACAGCGACGCCCTGCCTCTGCCAGCACGGAGGGATGAGCGCAGTGACAGGGCACGAGGCTCTGGGGATTACACTGCACAGATTGTTCAAGAAGGGAGAGGCTGGGGGGGGGGGGGGGGGGCACACAAGGTCACGCTTTTATTAAAGGGCAAAAATATATAGTGAGAGTTTGTGTGCCTATGTTATTGGCAATGTTTCCTTATTACTTCTTCCTCTCCCCCCTCCTTCAATTGTCACATTAAAGCTGTAAAAAAAAATTATGGGGGGGTGGGGTTAAAAATATACTTGCATTACCCCCGGCTTCCTCACGAGAGTCATGTGAAGAGCCTGGGGATACCAAATCTCATGGGAAGAACCCGAGTCGTAGTGCAGGAGCACCCTATTGTGAGATATGGGATCCTCAGCGTTGCCAGAAGGATCGTGACATCGCCCTCCCTTCCCTAGGCACCATGGGTAAGGTAAGTATATACCACACATACAAATGTATATTTATTTTACTACTTCAGTGACTCAGATTTGAGAGAGAGAGGACTTAAAGGTTAAGTTCACCATTTATCCAACTGTACTTTGGTTTTATAGTCCATGTCCTAAATATAGAACCGGTTTGGAAAAAGTGAGGGTTTGGGATTTTAGAGGTGCAAAATTACAACATAATATATGAAAAGATATTTATAAAAGTAAAACATTACAGAATAAGAAAATACATGAATCCAATGAATGTACAAGCTGAAAAATTCTCTACATGTTTCGCCACGATTAGTAGCTTCCTCAGGAGAATTAAATTTATCAGGCAGTATGTACTGGAAATGGAAAGATCTAGAAAATTCTATTTCCAGTAGATAGTGCCTGATCAGGAGAATTACATTTATCAGGCACCGTCTACTGGGAATAGATCTTTCTATTTCTAGTAGATCGTGCCTGATGTAATTCTCCCGAGGAAGCTACCGTATTTTCCGGTGTATAAGACGACTTTTTAACACATGAAATTCTTCTTAAAAGTCGAGGTCGTCTTATACGCCGGTACCTAACATGCAGAATCTCAGTCAGACCGCGGCCTTCCATTTTTCAAAAGCCGCACTGTGCCGCCATTACATGCCTCGACGATCCCTTACCTTATGCCTGACATGCAGAATCTCAGTCAGACCACGGCCATCCATTTTTCAAAAGCCGCGCCTCCTCTTTGTGCTGTTCCGTGATAGGCGGAACACTCAGCTTCCCAGCAGAGCCTCTGTTCAGTGTTCCGCCTGTCACGGATGTCCTCTCATCCTCGGACGAGAGGGCATCCGTGATAGGCGGAACACTGAACACAGTGTCTGCTGGGAAGCTGAGTGTTCCACCTATCACAGAACAGCGTGAAGAGGAGGCGCGGCTTTTGAAAATTGGATGCCCACCGTCTGACTGAGATTCTACATGTCAGGCATAAGGTAAGGGATCGTCGAGGCATGTAATGGTTGCACGGTCTGGCATGTCGCGGTGGCAACGGTCTGGCATGTCGCGGTGGCAACGGTCTGGCATGTCGCGGTGGCAACGGTCTGGCATGTCGCGGTGGCAACGGTCTGGCATGTCGCGGTGGCACAGTGGGGCAGTGTTTAGCACCAGTGTAATGGTGGCACAGTGAGGCGAGGCATGACTAGTAGGAAGGGGGTCGTCTTATACGGTAAGTATATCCTAAAACCAACATTTTAGCTGGAAAATTAGGGTGTCGCCTTATACGCCAGCAAATACGGTACTAATCGTGGCT
Source organism: Rana kukunoris (assembly GCA_029574335.1). Lineage (NCBI taxonomy): Eukaryota > Metazoa > Chordata > Amphibia > Anura > Ranidae > Rana > Rana kukunoris. The sequence continues at coordinate 540,291,083 of CM056051.1, read as the reverse complement.
AAACATGTAGAGAATTTTTCAGTTTGCACAATCTACTGGAAATAGATCTTTATAGATCCATTAGCTAGTGCCTGATAAATGTTGTTCTCCTGAGGAAGCTACTAATCGTGGTGAAACATGTAGAGAATTTTTCAGCTTGAACACATTCTTGAGACTGTATTGTATCATCAGATGGATTTTTCTACATTCTGTCATTTTTAACTTTTATAAATTTAAGTATCTTCATATATTATGTTAAAATTTTACAACTCTAAAATCCCAAACCCTCACTTTTTTTCCACATTGTTACCAATTAAGGGGATGGGGTGCCAATATCATTTATATCATTTATAGATGAGTAGATAACTCTTCTCCTTGTAATTATAGAACCATTTAGCCAACTGTCCACCCAGAGCTTCTGGTTTATAGACCAGATACATCCTAAATATAGAACTATTTATCCAACGCCTCTGGTTTTATAGTCCATGACCTAAATCTAGAACCATTTATCCAACTGTCTATCCAGAGCCTCTGGTTTATAGAACAGTTCATGAAAACTGAAAAGGTGAATTTTAAAGGGGAGTTCCAGGTGTTTTTATAATCGACATGTACTCAACTGCTCCACGGTCCAGCGACGCGTCCTCATTGTTAGTGTGTGCACCCGGCCGTGACAGCTTTCGGCTTCAAGGCCGGGCACTCACTGCGCATGCGCGAGCGACACTGCGCCCTGTGATTGGTCAGGCAATCGCCTGGGACATGTCATGTGTCCCAGGTGATCGCCTACAGGGAGGGGCCGCCAAAAGGCAATATGACTTATCCCCTTGGTGGTCCCTGGGCAGAAGCAGGAAGTGGGACAGGATGTTCAGCTATTGCCTCTGACCAGCTCCACAAATTACATTTTTCAAAGAGTTAGAGGAGCTTGGTGCGAAATTTTCAACTGAACAAACTGCAGCTAATCAGGTGCAGTTGACGTTGGGGGGTGCTCAGGTGTGCCGTTGGGGGGGGGGGGGGTGCTCAGGCGTGCCGTTGGGGGTGCTCAGGCGTGCCGTGGGGGGGGTGGTGCTCAGGTGTGCCGTTGGGGGGGGGGGGTGCTTAGGCGTGCCCCGTCCCCGTTGGGAGTGCTTAGGCGTGCCCCGTCCCCGTTGGGGGTGCTTAGGCGTGCCCCGTCCCCGTTGGGGGTGCTTAGGCGTGCCCCGTCCCCGTTGGGGGTGCTGAGGCGTGCCCCGTCCCCGTTGGGGGTGCTGAGGCGTGCCCCGTCCCCGTTGGGGGTGCTGAGGCGTGCCCCGTCCCCGTTGGGGGTGCTGAGGCGTGCCGTCCCCGTTGGGGGTGCTGAGGCGTGCCGTCCATGTCTGGGTCTTTAGGAAGGGTGTCTGCTGTCTGGGTCTTTAGGAAGGGTGTCTGCTGTCTGGGTCTTTAGGAAGGGTGTCTGCTGTCTGGGTCTTTAGGAAGGGTGTCTGCTGTCTGGGTCTTTAGGAAGGGTGTCTGCTGTCTGAATTTCAAGGGGAAACCGGTAAAATTAGGTGCTGCATACAGATTTTCAATAGATCAAATTCTCATTGGGCACACTGACTCTGGTTCAGCAGTCCACAAAACAAGGACACTCCTTTTAGAAATGGAGGGAACCCAGAGTTGAGATTCCAAGAGTCCCAAGGTTTTTATTGGTAAAATTGCTTCATAGCAGGAAAAAAAGCCAACACTTTTCGAAAGACTACCCTCTTCATCAGGGCTCAGGAATTTTGACTGTACTTGGAGTAGCTCTACGTTTGTTGATAGAACGATCCCTTTGTGTGATCAATGTACATTGTAGGGATTTTATCAATCTTTGTATTGGGTTCCTATTTTTTTTTTTTTTTTTTTTTGCTCTGTTAGACTCGCCATGTCCTTCGCAGACTGATTCTGAACAGGAGGGTCTGGTTCATTATAATCACCTTATGCACTCTGTGTATCGGCATCACATGTGGGTGTTACTTTTGGAGGCCTGCATGCAAATACAGCCTGCCCACTGAACGCTTACTCCTCCAGACTGACACCCGCCCATCAAGGCATTTTGATATTTGCATAACTCCTCCTAAGAGCCAGCCCACTGCTTGTATCAGGGCTGGCAGTTGGTGAGAGTAGTACCGAGGCCGGGGGGCTGTGATGTTTTTACGAAGAGATGTACAGCACCCTGCTGGCACCTCCCACCAGCCACGATCTGCCTGCATTGTTTTGAAGACGTACAGAGACATGGTGGCGATATCGATAGGTCTAAAATGAGGATGAAAGCAGTAAGGTTTGATTTTCGAAAATTTAATTGGCATGTTGGGACGACATTCCACACACATGGAAAAAATGAAATAAATGACTGTAAATGATGGCGTAGACCACGGAGTAGTTTGTGCTAGTAGTGTGGCCTGTAGAGTTGAGACCTTTGTGTTTGATGTACCATTTTGATTTCTCCTTCAGATTTATCGAAGAACCGTTTCGCTGAAGTCCCCGGTGAGCTGTGTCAGCTGGTGTCCCTGGAATCCTTGAACCTCTATCACAACTGCCTGCGTAGCCTTCCCGCCTGCATCTCCAACCTACAGGCCCTCACCTACCTGAACATAAGGTGAGTGAACTATAATGAATGAATGAATGAAGAACTTGTATAGCGCAGCACATGCGAAGTAAATCGCCTCTGGGCGCTTGTTGTTCCTGTCTCCTTTGAGATCAAAAGAGATGAGTCTTAATCTTTCTCCTGAAGACTAAGTAGTTCTCCTCCAGCCGAATGCTGGCTGGTAAGGCGTTCCATAGTCTGGGACCTATAGCTTCCTACTCCAAAAATCTTGTATCCACACATGTTCCCCATTACCTTAGCACTGCTTTTCTCAACCAGGGTTCTGTTGAATCCTAGGGTTCCTGGAAAGTTTGCTTGAGCATTCATTTCGGAGAAGCCTTCTCCACTAACCTTCAGTGTGGTGGAGTATTACATGAACCATCATTTGTAAGGGGGTACTTTTACACAGACTACCAATAAAGATGTCTCTATCTGTATCTCTTTTCTAAAAAGGCATTTCTCCCATTGATCACCAATGAAATGGGGGGGCCTTCTCCATTTACCATCACTTTAGGTGGGCCCTGGCGGCTGACCATCACTTTAGGTGGGCCCTGGCGGCTGACCATCACTTTAGGTGGGCCCTGGCGGCTGACCATCACTTTAGGTGGGCCCTGGCGGCTGACCATCACTTTAGGTGGGCCCTGGCGGCTGACCATCACTTTAGGTGGGCCCTGGCGGCTGACCATTGTTGTAGGTGGGCCCTGGCGGCTGACCATCATCATTGTAGGTGGGCCCTGGCGGCTGACCATCATCATTGTAGGTGGGCCCTGGCGGCTGACCATCATCATTGTAGGTGGGCCCTGGCGGCTGACCATCATCATTGTAGGTGGGCCCTGGCAGCTGACCATCATCATTGTAGGTGGGCCTTGGCGGCGGCTGACCATCATCATTGTAGGTGGGCCTTGGCGGCGGCTGACCACCGTTGTAGGTGGGCCCTGGCGGCTGACCACCGTTGTAGGTGGAGCTCTAAATAAACCACTATTGTTGGGAGGGGGGCACTTTTCCACAGACCACCCATATCATTTTCAATATCTTCTCCCTTTTTTTTTTTTTCCTAGCCATTATTAATTTTGTATTAAATGTCATGTTTATTACTGATAATGTTTGTGTTAATGTGCCACATTTTTATTTATTATATCCACCACTTACTGATCATGCCACTGTACTATGAGCTGTGTATATAATTATGGTTAGCAGGGGTTTCCTGGGAAATGATTGTCAGGGTTCCTCTGTAGTCAAAGGTTCAGAAAGACGGCCTGCAGGGCTCTGTAACGGTACATTTCATGCTTCTTTTCAAAATTAATTAATGGGATAAGTACATTAATAAAGGAACAGTAATGGGATTTTAGAAGGGAGCTGATAATGTTCTCTCAGCTGACAACATCCAGAGTTCTAATTACCGAGAGCCCCCTGGCCCAGGAAGTTGACTGTCCTTGGAGGTCGGGAAGGAATTTTGCAGCAGTTGTAGGAGGACGTTTTGTTTTGCTCAGATATTTGAACTTGATGGCTGCCGGACCCTTTTTTTTTCTATTTGTTCTTTTTTGTTTTCAGGCTTAATTATGTAACTTTGTTCTAAGTCCCCGCCATTACCCAACTCTGGTATTCAGTGACCGGCTCTGCTGATGGATGGTCAGCTGTCTGTACGTGTCTTCAGAGTACTTATATAAAACAAAGCATAACTGACATTATTTAGGTATAGAACTCGCAGCCTGCAGTCTACTGTAGAGATCAGCAAGAAGTAGAATAACCTGGAGGGATGGAGGAGATTCCTTTTTTTTTAGATATGAAAGTCAAAGAACCAAGTGAACTGTGGAGATTGGCAATAAAAACATGGAAGAGTGCAGGATGGTCATTCTAGGTATGCAAGACCGTCCTCTGTCTACTGTAAAGACTAGTAAGGAGCAAGGCACCTTGAGGCATGGAGGGAATTCCTTCTAGGTATGTAAACCAGAGTCCTTAGTCTTAGTAGAGATCAGCTAGGAACAAGGTCACCTGGAGGGATAGAGTCCTTAGATATAGTAGAGATCAGCTGACAAGGTTACAAGTTCCAGGTGACAAGGTCACCTGGAGGGATAAAGTCCTTAGTCTTAGTAGAGATCGGCTGGGAACAAGGTCACCAGAAATGATAGAATCCTTAGTCTTGGAGATCGGCTAGGAACAAGGTCACCAGGAGGGATAAAGTTCTTAGTCTTGGTAGAGATTGGCTAGGAACAAGGTCACCAGGAGGGATAGAATCCTTAGTAGAGATCAGCTAGGAACAAGGTCACCAGGAGGGATAGAATCCTTAGTAGAGATCAGCTAGGAACAAGGTCACCAGGAGGGATAGAATCCTTAGTAGAGATCACCTAGGAACAAGGTCACCAGGAGGGATAGAATCCCTAGTAGAGATCACCTAGGAACAAGGTCACCAGGAGGGATAGAATCCTTAGTAGAGATCACCTAGGAACAAGGTCACCAGGAGGGATAGAATCCTTAGTAGAGATCACCTAGGAACAAGGTCACCAGGAGGGATAGAATCCCTAGTAGAGATCACCTAGGAACAAGGTCACCAGGAGGGATAGAATCCTTAGTAGAGATCACCTAGGAACAAGGTCACCAGGAGGGATAGAATCCTTAGTAGAGATCACCTAGGAACAAGGTCACCAGGAGAGATAGAATCCTTAGTAGAGATCAGCTAGGAACAAGGTCACCAGGAGGGATAGAATCCTTAGTAGAGATCACCTAGGAACAAGGTCACCAGGAGGGATAGAATCCTTAGTAGAGATCACCTAGGAACAAGGTCACCAGGAGGGATAGAATCCTTAGTCATAGTAGAGATCAGCTAGGAACCAGGTCACTTGGAGGAATAGAATCCCAAGGCTGCATTCACACCTAAACGTAGCGTTTTGTCCCGAATTTGAACAGGTCTAGGGTCACCAAATACAGAAAAACACCAAATACGCTCAATTTGAGCGACAAAAAAGGGTCCAGAACTTGTTTGAGCTTCAGGCGTTCGGCGTCAGGCGTTTTGGAGTGGAGATGTGAACCATCTCCATTGAGAATAATGTATTTTTTTCCCCTCTAGCGTTTTGGAGCTTCATGCTTCAGGCGACAAACCGCTCAGGTGTGAATGCAGCCTTAGTCTTTAGTAGAGATCAACTAGGAACAAGGTCACCTGGAGGGATAGAATCCTTAGTCTTAGGCTGCATTCACATCTATGCGGCAAGTAACGCCGCATACGCGGCTTTACTTGCTTCGATTCCTTTTTTTTATTTATACAAATCTCCCCATTGATGTCTATGGCCGAACGCCAATGTCGCTTGAAAAAAAGGGTCCGGGACTTTTTTTCAGGCGTTCGGCGTTTCAGAGATGTGAACCATCTCTATAGACATCAATGGGATTTTTCCCCTCCAGCGGCACGAGCGTCGCGCGACAGGCGTTTTGTCGCCTAGATGTGAATGGAGCCTTAGTAGAGATCAGCTAGGAACAAGGTCACCTGGAGGGATTGATGAGATTCCTTTTTAGGTATGCAAGTCATAGAACCCGATCTACTGTAGAGATTATATTGAAAAGGCACTTCTGGAAGGATACAGGCGGTTTTTGTAGGTAGACAAGCGAGAGATCTCAGTCTACTGCAGAGATGCGCAAGTATAGTGGGGAAATTATTTGATCCCCTTCAGATTTTGTACACCTCTCCCCACAGTGTAACATGCAGGGGGTCCAGAACTGTTAGGGGGGTGTCTGTGTAACAAACTGTGGGGGGCTGTGTAATGTAAAGGGGTCCAGAGTTTGCAGGGTACTGTGTAATGTAAAGGGGTCCAGAGGTGCAAGGTGTCGGAACCCCACATCCCATCATTAACCACCGCCGCTGCCCCCCCCCCCCCCAGCCTAAAATGCCCAGGCCTATTTTTTTTTGTCCCAGTCTGGGCCCAAGCTTCCATATCTTGCTAGTTGGCCCCGCTGCCTGTCACAATACCTGAACATTTTGATTGGGTGCAGGCATTGTTTAGGTTGAGAGCCAGCGGGGACGACTAGCAAGATACTAAAGCTTGGCCCAGTGGGAGATTCCTCCATCCACACAGTTTAGCGTACATGGAGAAATCTGTTGCACATTTTTCATCTAACCATAGAAAATCTGTAGATAATCTATAGGTGTATGGCCAGCTTCACATTGACAGGTCTAATCTGAGTACCACATGAGCACCTACTGTAGCCAGTCTGTGGGAGCCAGGATTATTGTTGGTTGGTAGGGGATCAAATACTTATTTTACTTGCTGAACTTAAACTCCTTTTTATTATATTTTTATTTTATTTTTTTAATTTACAAAAATCTGCAGGGGATCAAATAATTTCCCCACTGTACATGTGGGGGAATGCAGGGGATTCCATCTAGGTATACAAACCGGAGTCCTTAGTCTTAGTAGAGATCAGCAAGAACTAAGGTCCCCTTGAGGGATTGAGGAGATTCCTTCTAGGCATACAAACCGGAGCTCTTAGTCTTAGTAGAGATCAGCAAGAAGCAAGGTCTCCTGGAGGGATTGAGGAGATTCCTTCCAGGTCTGCAAGTCAGACAACCCAATGTAGAGATCCACAAGGAGCCTTAGGAAGGATGTTGGGGTTTACCTTCTAGGTATACCAGCCAAAGACCCAAGTCTACTTTAGAGATTAATGAGGATAAAGTACATCTGAAGGGCATTGACTTTATTTTCCTTATTAACGTCCCATCTTTGTTTCCACAGCCGAAACCTCCTCACCTCTCTACCTCCTTACCTCTGTCGTCTTCCTCTCACCGTTCTCATTGCCAGTAATAACAAGCTGAACTCAATTCCAGAGGAGGTGGGCGCCATGACCAACCTGCGGCAGCTGGTGAGTAGCAGATTTATTGGGTAAGATGTAAGGTCTTACCTGCCAGCAGAAGGTGAATGGCATTCCATTGCCAAATTACTGTTACAGGGGTACATCGTGGTGGGACGTAGGTGGGGGCTGTGTGTGGAAGAAGTGTGGGACCTAAGACCTCCTATTCATGTTTGTGTGTAAGAAGTTATGTGTCCATCATTAAGTGACCCTTGAAAATATATTTAAATGCCAGTCCACTGTAATCAGAGGTATGATGCGCGCCTTTCTGGGGGTTGATATCTCCTGCCTGCCCTCTGTACCGGCAATGCAGCTTCTGTAAGCTCTCTTGCGGGGATGGGTTTCTAAGGTGCGTGCGGGGACGGAACGGCGGGGGGCCCTGCGCGCTGTTGCGGAGACGGAACGGCGGCGGCCCTGCGCTCTGACAACCTCAAGGTTCAAAGAAGCCATAGACTGTCTGCAGCAATGATTGGTATTCATGTGATCTCTGTGGGAAGTTTGGGAACAGCGATTTCTTTTTTTTTTATGCCATGAAAGGGGAACTTTTTTATTTTTTGCTGACCTGGATCTTCTGATTCATGGGAAGTGTGAATATTAAAGTGACTGCGTCACCTCAAGGTCCTGTGTTAACAAAGCCCTGGTCTGTAAAATATAAGTGTGTGTGTATATAGATGGATATATATATATATATATATATATATATATATATATATATATATATATATATATATATATATATATATATATATATATATATATAATATTATTATTATTATTATTTATATATTTGAGGTCGCACCAGAAGTCGGATCAAGATCAAGAATCTTGAAGGGTAACCTCCTGAATATTGAGAAAAATTGCGTGAGGATCCCCCCAGGATAACACCAGACCCTTCGATCTGGTATGGATCTTAAGGGGAGTCCCCCACACCAAAAAAAAAAAATACCAGACCCTTATCCGAGCACGCAGGTCAGGAAAGGGGGAAAGCCATCTATGAGCCTTCCCTCCCCACCTCCATCTATGAGCCTTCCCTCCCCACCTCCATCTATGAGCCTTCCCTCCCCACCTCCATCTATGAGCCTTCCCTCCCCACCTCCATCTATGAGCCTTCCCTCCCCACCTCCATTAGTGAGCACTGCACTCCCCACCCCAAAGCACCTTGTCCCCATGTTGATGAGGACAAGGGCCTCTTCCCGACAACCCTGGCCATTGGTTGGGGGCCCCCCAGATCCCATCCCCACACCCTATGTGAATGAGTATAGGGTATATCGTACCCCTACCCATTCACCTGGGGGGGGGGGGTGTCAATAAAAATAACACACTACACAGGTTTTTAAAGTAATTAGGCAGCTTCGAGGGTCTTCCAACTTCTCCGATCTCTCCGGCGTCTTCTCCTGCTCTCTGGTGCTCCCATAGGGGACCATTGATTTTGAAAGAAAAACTTGGCTGAATTCAACGCAAGGAAAAAAAAACGCGTTTTAACGCCGCTTTTTTCCTGGCGCCTGTACTAGCTTTACAGCCCGTTTTGCATAAGGCCTTAGATAAGCACCTGAATGACCACAACATACAGGGATATACAATGTAATACTGACATATAATCACGCACATAGGTTGGACTTTTATTTTTTTCAACTGCACCTACTATGTGGGGTAGAGCGAATTTTCGGATACAGAATGCCAAGCAATAACAGTCCTCAATAGGAAAGCACACATGGTAAGTGCTGAGGTGTGCAGCACTATTTATTTTCAGATCAGAGGGTTTGATAACACTTTTTAAAAGCATAGAACAGCTGCCAAGATCAGGTCATCAAATGAGGTCACAGAAGGCGGTCGGGAGCCAAGGTTTATAAACTGCAGGCAAATTTGTGGCTGGCCAGATTGGCAGAGGTGGGCAACGAAAGAATAGGGGCATCAGCTATTGTCCTAGTCGGCTGGTTGGCCATCGTAGTCCTCGGTACTGGCGGCAGCATTTGGGGCAACAAAAGTGCAGAGGCAGCAGGGAGAGCCGTGGTGAGCAGGATTGGCAACAATCGAGTAACCAAAGTGCAGAGACAGCAGACAGACCTGTAGTCAGCAGGATTGGCAACAAAAGTGCAGAGGCCAAAAAAACAAAAACAGGTTGGCCTTGCATGCAACTAGGTGACCTTTTATCTTAATCAGTTGGTGGCTGACATCTGTCACACTCCCATATTCATGTGCAAATAGACAAAACCTCATTTGTGTCGTGACACAAATTTTAGGTTTTGAAAAGTGCAGAGGAAGGTGGCAGAGTCGGGGGTTAGCAGGCTTGGCTGAGATTGGCAGTGATTGAGCTATTAAAGGTGCAGAGGCAGCAGGCAATCATACTCGGCTGGATTGCCAATAATGGGGGTAACAAAAGTGCAGAGACAGCAGGCTGACTTGTGGTTGGCAGTACTGGCAGAGATGGGCACAAAAGTGCAGAGACAGCAGGCTGACTTGTGGTTGGCAGTACTGGCAGAGATGGGCACAAAAGTGCAGAGACAGCAGGCTGACTTGTGGTTGGCAGTACTGGCAGAGATGGGCACAAAAGTGCAGAGACAGCAGGCTGACTTGTGGTTGGCAGTACTGGCAGAGATGGGCACAAAAGTGCAGAGACAGCAGGCTGACTTGTGGTTGGCAGTACTGGCAGAGATGGGCACAAAAGTGCAGAGACAGCAGGCTGACTTGTGGTTGGCAGTACTGGCAGAGATGGGCACAAAAGTGCAGAGACAGCAGGCTGACTTGTGGTTGGCAGTACTGGCAGAGATGGGCACAAAAGTGCAGAGACAGCAGGCTGACTTGTGGTTGGCAGTACTGGCAGAGATGGGCACAAAAGTGCAGAGACAGCAGGCTGACTTGTGGTTGGCAGTACTGGCAGAGATGGGCACAAAAGTGCAGAGACAGCAGGCTGACTTGTGGTTGGCAGTACTGGCAGAGATGGGCACAAAAGTGCAGAGACAGCAGGCTGACTTGTGGTTGGCAGTACTGGCAGAGATGGGCAATAAAAGTGCAGAGGCTTCAGACAAAGTTGTAATCGGTAGGACTGGCAAAATTTGGGCAACAAATGTGCAGAGGCAGCAGACAGACTTATAGTTGGCAGGATTGGCAACAGTTGGGTAACCAAATTGCAGAGACACAAGCAGGTTTGTGGTTGACTGGATTGGCAGATATTGGCAACGACCGGGCAACAATAGTGCAGAGGCAGGCGGCAGAGTCATGGTTCAGCAGGATTGGCTGAGGTTGGCAAGAATTGGGTGAAGGTGCCGAGGCAGCAGGCAGAGTCATGGTGAGGAATAATCGGGCTACAAAATTGCAGAAAGCAGGATTGGCAATGATCGGGCAACAAATGTGCAGAGGCAGCAGGCAGTCGTAATCGGCAGGATTGGCAACAACAGTTGGCCAACCAAATTACAGAGGCAGCATACAGATTTGTAAACAGAAAGATTGGCAATGATCGGGCAGTTAAGGTCCAGGGGCAGCAGAGCGAGTCATGATCAGTAGGATCGGGCAACAAATGTGCAAAGGCAGCAAGCAGAGCCATAATCGTCAGGATTGGCAACAGTTGGGCAACCAAATTGCAGAGGCTCAGGCTGGTTTGTGGTCAGCAAGATTGGCAGATACTGGCAACGACCGGGCGACTATAGTTGCCCGGTCGTTGGTGGGCAGGATTGGCAACAATTGGGCAACGAAAGTGCAAAGGCAGAATCATAATGAGGAATAATTGGGCTACAAAATTGCCATGTCAGACAGCAGAATCATGGTGGGCAGGATTGGCAATGATCGGGCAACAAATGTGCAGAGGCAGCAGGCAGTGGTAATCGGCAGGATTGGCAACAGTTGGGCAGCCAAATTGCAGAGGTTTGTGGTTGACAGGATTGGCAGATATTGGCAACAGTAGTGCAGAGGCAGGTGGCAGAGTCGTGGTCAGCAGGATTGGCTGAGGTTGGCAAGAATTGGGTGAAGGTGCAGAGGCAGTAGGCAGTCATGGTGGACAGGTTCGGCAACAATTGGGCAACGAAAGGGCAGCAGGCAGAATCATAATGAGGAATAATCGGGCTGCAAAGTCAGAAAGCAGAATCATGGTGGGCAGGATTGGCAACAATTGGGCAACAAATGTGCAGAGGGAACAGGCAGAGTCGTAATCGGCAGGATGGGCAGCCTAACTGCACAGGCAGATATTGGCAACAATCGAGCAACTATAGTGCAGAGGCAGGCGGCAGAGTCATGGTGGGCAGGATTGGCAACAATTGGGTAATGAAAGTGCAGAGGCAGCATCGCGGTGAGGAATAATTGGGCTAATTGCAAAGACTGAAAGCAGAATCGTGGTGGGCGGGATTGGCAATGATCGGGCAACAAATGTGCAGAGGGAGCAGGCAGTCATAATGCCAATGATCGGGCAACAAATGTGCAGAGGGAGCAGGCAGTCATAATGCCAATGATCGGGCAACAAATGTGCAGAGGGAGCAGGCAGTCTTAATCAGGAATGGCAACAGTTAGGCAACCAAATTGCAGAGGCACAGGCAGGTCTGAGGTCAACAGGATTGGCAACGATCGGGCAGTGAAGGTCCAAGGGCAGTAGAGAGAGAGTCCTGATCAAAAGAGCACTGTAGAGACCATAACAGGAGACCTCAGAAATCAGGACTAGGTTCTTGCTGAAGATCGCACAGCACACCGCTCAGATCTTTGCTTAACCTCCCTGGCGGTATGATTCTGTCTGGAATTACGTACCAAAAGCGGTACAATTATTTTGCATGGAAATTCTGCGTTTTATACTGTAGGCCTGCAATTTTTAGGAATAACTCACTTAAATTTGTCCAAACCAGAGTCTAGTAGACATCCCGGGTATGATAAAGTTTGAAACACAAAATCATAAAATTATAATATAATAAATAACTATAAATAATTATAACAAATAATAATGTAATTATAATAAAAATTATTCACTAATGTAATCAAATCAAAATCACTGAAATTTGCTCAGTTGCAGAATTGTCGCTGTCATTACTTTTATTTTTTTTATGACGAATTTCCCCACAAATCGCTATCGCTCAATTCTGCAAGTGATTATCATTTATTATCGCTGTTTTCTAGCTGCTCTAAAATCACTTTTGACATAAAGGGACACTTTTGGTTGCTATGGACAATCTACAGTTTGCAGGCACAAAAAAAATGTTTTTATTATGTAAAAGTACATGCAGGACACTGGGCAGACCACTAGGGACAGGGGGGGTGTGTACTTTTTACATACAGTACTGTAAATCTATAAGATTACAGTATTCTGTATGTAATGTGTTTGTTTACTTTTTTGAATTTGCCGCCGGTCTCCGCCCCCGTGCGCCGTTACGTCGCAGGGAACGGAGATCGGCGGCGCGCGGGCACTGTGTGAGTCGAATGGAGGACGCCACTCGCTCACACAGCGTGGATGCATCGCTGGATCCAGGGACAAGGTGAGTACAGTATACCCTGCCTGGATCAACAGGTAAGCCAGCGCGCTGCAGGCTCTGCATTCACCCCGAGCGCGACTCGGGGATATCGTTATTTACATAAAAAATCCAACCCGAGTCGCGCTCGGGGATACCGGCAGGGGGGTTAAACGGCTCATCTGGTGCTAACATGAGTGCAAACATGCAGGCCTATGCATGACGACATGCACCCATCAATGTACCAAGACGCCCATGCATATGTTCACTTGGTGGTGATATAGGAGCGTGCAGGCTGGCATGACGTTCCCAACACTCTATGCAAAACTACAAAAGACAAAAAAAGTTGGGTCTTGGGGAAATCAGGCGGTGGAGTGTATCTGGCTCTTCTGTCTGATGATGTGGTTATAATATAAGCCAGGTTGTCAGAAGGGCGTTGTGTATTAGTGCTATATATGGGGGGGGGGGCGATGTGTATTAGTGCTATACATGGGGGGGGAGGGGGGGGTTGTGGTGGAGCAGTTAGTGGCTTTCTCCGATCAGCGGAAGATGTTGGCTCATTCTGCAGAACGTGATTGTGTAATCTCGGGTTTCCTGCTTTTACTGTATGTGCAAGTCTCTCCCCCCCTCCCCCTCCTCTATACTTCATTATGGGTACAGTAAGCATGAGAGCGTGCCTCCCCCCCCCCCCCCCTCCCCTCCAGTTTCCTGTATTATGCAGCTTTGTATATACTTCTCTGATAGCTGAAAGATGGTTATACAGAGCAAGATGGCTGCCAGACGTTACCCTATCACATGCTGCGGGGTCATGCCATTGAGGGCAAAGGCCTGACAACTGGCACAGCATCTCACTTAGGGGTGTACTCACTTTTGTTGCCAGCGGTTTAGACATTAATGGCTGTGTGTTGAGTTTTGAGGGGACGGCAAATTTTACACCGTTATACAAGCTCTACACTCACTACACAACATTGAGGGGTGTACTCACTTTTGTGAGATGCTGTGTACTGCTTCCTATAGACAAAAAAGACATGGCTCCAGAGCTCCATCATGTGACCCTAAATTATATCTAAACCCAGAAATGTATTGTATTGCAGCTTACCGGTCTTTGGATGTGGTGGCTGCATTAGTCTTGCTTTTTTAGACCTTTTCTCTACCTGGTGATCAAGCCAGTAACAGAGACTTGTCCTAGGGTGACAACACTCTATGGAGAAAAGGTGTAGTCACTCTAGTAAGGAAAAAGATGATCTGATGATGCTCTTTAAAAAAATCATCGTATTTATTAACAAGCAACAGTGAACAAAACGCAAATGAGAAGAGTTGAGGCGTTTCGGTCTATAAGGCCTTAGTCATAACTGACTGAATAATGACTAAGGCCTGATAGGCTGAAACACGTCAACTGTTCTCAGGTTATGACTAAGGCCTTATAGGCTGAAACACGTCAACTGTTCTCAGGTTATGACTAAGGCCTTATAGGCTGAAACACGTCAACTGTTCTCAGGTTATGACTAAGGCCTTATAGGCTGAAACACGTCAACTGTTCTCATTTGCGTTTTTGTTCACTGTGGCTTCTTAATAAATACGACACATATTTTTAAAGAGCAACAACCGGAGTGCGGATCATCTTTTCCTCATTACTTTACTCAGCCATGACTGTGGATCGAATTTTAACCACTTCCATACCAGGCACTTACGCACCTTCCCGCCCAAGCTAATTTTCAGCTATCAGCACTGTCGTACTTTGAATGACAATTGCGCGGTCATGCTACACTGCACCCAAATTGGCGTCCTTTTTTCCCCACAAATAGAGCTTTCTATTGGTGTTGTTTGATCACCTCTGCGAACGATTTATTTTTATTTTTTTTTGCGCAATAACCAAAAAAAACATAGAAAAATTTGAAAAAAAAAATGTGATTTTTTTTTTTTTTTTCTGTTAATTTTTTAAATGAGTACGTTTTCTCGTTCAATTACTGGGGCTGATATGGCGGCACCTATGAGGTGGCACTGATGGGCACCTATGAGGTGGCACTGATGGGCGGCACTGGGCATTAATGGGCGGCACGTATGGGTGGCACTGATGTGTACTTTTGGGTGGCACAGATGGGCACTGGGCATGGATTGGCACTGTAGGGTGGCACTGATGCATCCATGTTGCCAATCGGTGCCCTTTTGTGGGCACTGATTGGCATCTTTTTTTTTTTTTTTTATATGATTTTATTTTTTTTGCCCCCTTTTTTTTATTTTTATTCCCTGGTGGTCTAGTGTGGGCATTCCCTGGTGGCCCAGTGTGGCGATCCGAGGGGGGGCTGCGCTGATAAACAATCAGCGCGAACCCCCCCCCCCCATCAGGAGAGCCGCCGATCGCTCTCCTGTACTCACGTCTATCAGACGCGAGTAAGGAAGAGCCGTCAACGGCTCTTCCTGTTTACATCGTGATTGGACACGGCTGATCACGTGGTAACGAGGCTCCGCCGGAGACTCGTTACCGAGATCGGGGATGCAGGGTGTCAGACTGACATCCCGCATCACCGATCGCCGCGATGCTCGCTCCGGGGGCGCGCAGCGGCTTAATATCCTGGCGACGTCAAGTCAGGAACTAGTAACCACTTTGCCGCCATCAATATGTCATTGGCGGGCGGCAAGTGGTTAAAGATCGGTTAGAAGGAAGATGACGCTTGTTTGAGATTTCAGTTCATCTGACAGGGATTAATATCAAATACCACATCCGGTGTAAGTACCAATGAGTAATGCAGCTCAAGAAATACTCATTGATGATAATGACAACATTTGATGTGGCCTTCAGTAACACCTGGACTCAGATTTGAGAAAGTTTATAAAGTTACATAGCATATACTGCAAGTCCTGATGAAGGGGGAATGTGTGAACCCGAAAATTGTTGGATATCGTATCCTATTTATCCAATAAATAAAATAATTGATTCTATCACCATTGACTTCCTTACTGCTTTCTACGTACTTGGAATCCCATCAGGACCGTTACGTTGGATAGCTCATTCTATTACCAATATAAAAACTCCATGGACTTTGTCGATTATTGGTGTGGCAACTCTACAACTTTCGACATATGTGGATTTTCTTCAGGATCCCTCCCTCCTACCATTGCTTTGGCACCCTCACTGCTTTCTGCTTATCTAGATTTCCCTCAGGACCACCATGTTGGACATCTTATCCTGTTGGCTATCCAGTAGAAAACATTATGGAATCCATCGCCATTGGTGTGACGCCTCTACAACTTTCTACATATCTGCATTTCCATAAGGATCCCTCCCTCTCACCATTGCTTTGGCACAGTTGCTGCTTTCTGCTTTATCTAGATTTCCCTCAGGACCACCATGTTGGACATCTTATCATGTTCTCTATCCAGTAGAAAACATTGCGGAATCCATCACCATTGGTGTGACGCCTCTACGGCTTTCTACAGATCTGCAATAAACTGCCCTTAAGGCCCATACACACGATCGGACTTTTTGACAACTTACTTCAAAATGAGCAGGTTTTCCAAAAAATCCGACAGTGTGTACGCTCCATCGGACAAACTTTTTTGGTTTTCATCAGACAAAAGTTCGCTCTGCAAACAGACCGACTTTTCGGCAACAAAAGTCCTACGGTGCTAAGTCCTGCCGTGTGTACAGAATTCCGACGGACTTTAGTCCAAAGTACAATCATGCACGCTCAGAACCAATGTTAAAATCAACCAACAGTAGCAGAAGTTGACCAAAGGGTGGCGGTAAAGAGCTGAGAAACCACGTGATTTTGGGAAAGTTTGTTGAAAAAGTTCACGGCCAACGCCCTTCAAACAAAAATCCATGGAAGTCCAAGTCCAACCGTGTGTATGAGGCTTTAACCTATGAATTTTCCAGTAAAATACGTTTATGGCCTCTATCATCATTAGTTTGGCACGTTTTTACGGCTTTCTACACATTGGGATTTCTCCGACTCCTATGTTGGATAGCTTATCCTATTCCGAATCCAATAAATAACCACATTGAACATATCTGGATTCTTCTCAGGGCCCCATCCTATCTTCATTGGTGTGGCACCTCCTATGACTTTCTACAGATCTGTATTTCCCTCATGACTCCTGTGTTTGATATCATATCTTATTGATAATCCAATATAATACCACTTTGGGCATCTGGATTTCCCTCAGGATCACTTCTTCTCACCATTGGTGTAGGGCCCCAATAGCTTTCTACACTTCTCTGAGGACTCCTGTGTTGGATAGCTTATCCTATTCCGAATCCAGTAAATACCACATTGAACATATCTGGATTCTTCTCAGGATCCCTTCCTCTCACCATTGGTGTGGCACCTCTACGGCTTTCTACATATCTGGATTTCCCTCAGGACCATTATCTTGGATATCTTATCCTATTGATTATCCAATATAATACCACTGTGACCTCTATCATCATTGGTTTGGCACGATTTTACGGCTTTCTACACATCGGGATTTCTCTGAGGACTCCTGTATTGGATAGCTTATCCTATTCCGAATCCAATAAATAACCACATTGGACATATCTGGATTCTTCTCAGGGCCCCATCCTATCTTCATTGGTGTGACACCTCTATGACTTTCTACAGATCTGGATTTCCTTCATGACCTCTGTGTTTTTGATATCGTATCTTATTGATAATCCAATATAATACCACTTTGGGCATCTGGATTGCCTCGGGATAACTTCCTCTCACTATTGGTGTAGGACCCCTATGGCTTTCTACACATCGGGATTTCTCTGAGGACTCTTGTGTTGGATAGCTTATCCTATTCAAAATCCAACAAATGCCACATCTTCTCAGGGCCCCATCCTATCTTCATTGGTGTAGGACCCCTATGGCTTTCTACATATCTGGATTTCCCTCAGGGCCATTACATTGTATATCTTATCCTATTGATTATCTAATAAAATACCACTGTGACCTCTATCGTCATTGGGGTAAAGGTTTATCGCCAGTCCAGGAGCGGGCGCAACTTTGAAGCGTGACATGTTGAATATCAATTTACTCAGCGTAACATTATCTTTCACAATCCTAAAAAAAAAAAAAATTGGGCTAACTTTACTGTGTTTTTTTTTTTTTCCTAAAAAAGGTGCGCTTGTAAGACCACTGCGCAAATGCGGTGTGAAAAAAAGTATTGCAACGACCGCCATTTTATTCTCTAGGGCACAGGTGTCAAACACAAGGCCCGCGGGCCGAATCCGGCCCTCCAGGCCATTTTATGTGGCCCTCGCACCTATCCTGCAGTTGCAGGAGAGCTCCAGTCTTCCTCTGGTCCTCCTCCAGCAATGCATCCAGCTTCTTCCCAGCAGCACCATAAGGAAAGGGGGGTGCATTGTGATGTAAGGGAGGGTGGGGACTCCACTTCTGATGGTGGGGGGGCTCTTGACATCTAATGTAAATGGGAGGGGATGCGCTGGACATCTAATCTTACAGATACAACCGGCCCTTTTGAGGGCAATCCTAATGCTGATGCGGCCCACAATGAAATTTAGTTTGACACCCCTGCTCTAGGGTGTTGGAACTCCCAAACATTTATATATATTTTTTTTCTACCTAATTGTCTAGCAAAGAAAAAACGTTTTTTAACCACTTAAGGACCGCCGCATGACTATATACGTCGTCAGAATGGCAGGGCTGGGCACATGGACGTAAATATATGTCCCCTTTAAGAGCCCGGCCGTGGATCGTGCGGCGGCGTGCTCGTGACACGGTCTGAAGCTCCGTGACTGCGAGACCTGCGGACCTGATCGCCACGGGTGTCTCGCGATCGGTCACAGGAGCTGAAGAACGGGGAGAGGTGAGTGTAAACAAACCTTCCCTGTTCTTCACATTGGCAATGTCAGTATAGGGAACAGCAATTACCGACGTCACACGTCCAGCCCCGCCCCCCTCCAGTTAGAAACACACATGAGGTCACACTTAACCCCTACAGTGCCCCCTAGTGGTTAACTCCTTCACTGCCATTGTCATTTTCACAGTAATCGGTGCATTTTTATAGCACTTTTCGCTGTGAAAATGACAATGGTCTCAATGTGTCAAAGTGTCCGATGTGTCCGCCATAATGTTGCAGTCGCGAAAAAAAAATCGCTGATGCCATAAAACTATCCCCTATTTTGTAAACGCTATAAATTCTGCGCAAACCAATCGATAAACGCTTTTTTTTTTAACCAAAAAATATGTAGAAGAATACGTATGGGCCTAAACTGAGGGGAAAAAAACGTTTTATATATTTTTTGGGGATATTTATTACAGCAAAAAGTTAAAAATATATATTTTTTTTTTTCAAAATTGTCGCTCTATTTTTGATTATAGCACAAAAAATAAAAACCACAGAGGTGATCAAATACCACCAAAAGAAAGCTCTATTTGTGGGGGGAAAAAAACGTAAATTTTGTTTGGGAGCCACGACCGCGTAATTGTCAGTTAAAGTGGCGCAGTGCCGAATCGCAAAAAGGGGCAAGGTCCTTTTACCTGCATAATGATCCGGGTCTTAAGTGGTTAACTTGTAAACACCAAATCTCAAAGGCTCTGGGCTGAAGTGGTTAGTGGATCTAAACCCAATTCATTAAATTTTGAGCTAGGCGCATACATCTGCAGTGTTCTCTTATCTATCTTCAAAGCACCAAGTCCTGTAGCTGTCTCCTGCTCCGTTCTTCTGTTCTTCTGTTATCAGCCTGAGAACTTCTGACAAGTTCTCCATCACATATTATAAAAGGTTTTGTGTTGGGGAGGATGCTATAGATTAGCAGAGCCCTGAACTATTCAACGATCGGAGCTGAAAGTCTGTACCTATGAAGACAGGGGGCGTGTATGCCTTTTCTCCAATCGGCTGTCTTGGCTGTATGCCCAGACTTCACTACAGTGCTGAACAGGAAGAGAAAATCTCCTAACACCATGCAAATTTTGTAAACAATATTTAATGCTGAAGACAGCAGATATACATGTAATACTTATGTGGGGAGATTTGTTTCATCTCTGTATCTGAGGATGTTCACTTCACTGGGTGAGTGTGAGAGTTTACATCCACTTTAACCACTTAAGGACCTCCTCCTGCACATTTTCGTCGCCAGAATGGCACGGCTGGGCACATACCTGTACGTCCTGTGCTAGTGCCCAGTCCGAAGCTCCGGGACCCGTGGACCCGCTCGCCGCTGGAGTCCCGCGATCGGTCCCCGGAGCTGAAGAACGTTCTTCGCCGTTTTTCACTGTGGCGGCGTCATCAATTGCGTGATCCCTTTTATAGGGATACACAATCTGACGCCACACCCCCCTACAGTTTTAAACACACATTAGGTCACACATAACCCCTTCAGCGCCCCCTTGTTGTTAACTCCCAAACTGCAATTGTCATTTTCACAATAAACAATGCATTTTTTTGCTGTGAAAATGACAATGGTCCCAAATAATTTGGGGGGGGGGGGGGGGCGCGGGATATTACAGCAAAAAGTAAAAAATATTGCATTTTTTTTTTTCAAAATTGTCGCTCTATTTTTGTTTATAGCGCAAAAAATAAAAACCGCAGAGGTGATCAAATACCACCAAAAGAAAGCTCTATTTGTGGGGGGAAAAGGACACCAATTTTGTTTGGGAGCCACGTCGCACAACCGCGCAATTGTCAAAGCGACGCAGTGCCGGATCGCGAAACCTGGCCGGGTCTTAAGTGGTTAAATACCACCAAAAGAAAACTCTATTTGTGTGAAAAAAAATATATAATTGTAGAAATCTCATTTTGAGTACAGCATTGCATGACGGCGCAATTGTCATTCAAGTGTGACAGCGCTGAAAAATTACATGGGCAGGAAGAGGGGGTAAAAGTGCCCTGTAGGCAAGTAGTTTAGGCCACATTTGGGTTTATACTGGGACTTGGAATTTGACTTTAAAGGAAGGCAACCTCTATGATATACAGAGGGGGCAGGAAGTCTCTCCTTGGGTTTATAACATTGAATTGTATTCGGTGTCTGTGTGCAGAGCACATGCCCATCTCTGTAATCAAATGTTTTACAGGTACAGAGTGGAACCTTGAATTACGAGTATAATCCATTCCAAGAGAGTTTGTAATCCAAAGCACTCGTATATCAAAGCGAGTTTCCCCATAGAAGTTAATGGAAGCTAAGATAATTTGTCCCACGTTGACTTCTATGGCATGCAGTACCACGTGTGGCCAGAGGTAGGGGGGGCACCAGAGAGCCTCGGAAATACTCAGACAGCTCAGCTGATCTCGGGAACCCTCAAACACCAAGGAACGGAGTATTTCCGAACTACTCCAAGTGTCACCAGCGCCCCCGCACCTCTGGCCAAATGTGGTACTGCACACCCCATTAGCTTGAATTCTGCTCGTTTTGCGAGACAATACTCCCAAACCGAGTCGGGAATTTAAAAAAAAAAGTTGCTCTTTTTTTAAAACGCTCGTTAACCGCGTTATTTGTAAACCGAGGTACCACTGTGATGTCATCTGTTGTAGACCAAGCATTCCTCCTCCATGTTATATGTAATCTCTGCTTTTTGTCTCTCGTAGGATATCAGCTGTAACGAGATCCAGTCTCTGCCGCCACAGATGGGATCGCTGGAATCTCTGCGCGAGCTGAACGTCCGCAGGAATCAGCTGACCTCTCTGCCGGAAGGTGAGCGTCCCGCGGGGAAAAGAGACGATTTCCTAACGACACCGAAAGATACACGACACTGAATCCTTTATACGGGATGATCATATTGTTGTTTTATTAGGCGGGACTTTTATTACTCATAGATTTAATATGGAGTGCAGGATTATTTTAAACAAGAAGCCGTCTGTTCAGTCTTGCATACACTATATTACCAAAAGTATTGGGACGCCTACCTTTTACACACGCATGCATTTTAAGGGTTCAATATTGAGTTGGCCCCGCCCTTTGCCGCTATAACAGCTTCAACTCTTCTGGGAAGGCCGTCCACAAGGTTTAGGAGGGTGTCTATGGGAATGTCTGGGTCACGGTCTCCGCTTTCTTTCATCCCAAAAGTGTTCTATCAGGTTGAGGTGCAGGCCAGTCAAGTTCCTCCACCCCAAACCTGCTCATCCATGTTTTTATGGACGTTGCTTTGTGCGCTGGTCCAGATCATTTGGTGCAGGGGCAGATTATGGTGTGGGGGTTGTTTTTCAGGGGTTGGGCTTGGCCCCTTAGTTCCAGTGAAGGGAACTCTTAACACCAAATTTCACAATAATTGTCCATGCACATACAAATCTTCCAGGTGTGATCAAATCATTATGGAGTAAGAAAAAAGCCGAAGTACAAAGAGCTTTTTATTGCCCGTTCAGTAATACAGAATGCAGTGGGGGCTCGTCCAGGATTTAGAATACAGTGGGGGCTCATCCGGGATTTAGAATATAGTGGGGGCTCGTCCAGGATTTAGAATATAGTGGGGGCTCGTCCAGGATTTAGAATACAGTGGGGGCTCGTCCGGGATTTAGAATATAGTGGGGGCTCGTCCAGGATTTAGAATACAGTGGGGGCTCATCCGGGATTTAGAATATAGTGGGGGCTCGTCCAGGATTTAGAATATAGTGGGGGCTCGTCCAGGATTTAGAATACAGTGGGGGCTCGTCCGGGATTTAGAATATAGTGGGGGCTCGTCCAGGATTTAGAATACAGTGGGGGCTCGTTCGGGATTTAAACCCATGTTCAAATCCAAGATGAGCTCCCAAAGAATTTTTTATTGCTGGGTGAGCAAAAAAAATAAGTTCTCGGTTCTCCAACTCCTTCTACTTTGTGTGATTTGTCCAGGAAATCCCTGATATGTAGGTACTAGCAGTACAGAATACAGTGGGGGCTCGTCCGGGATTTAATCCAAGTTCAAATTCTAGGTGAGCTCCCAGTGGATTCTGTATTATTGGGTGACCAATGCGAACTACCTCTGTGCTCCAACCTATGGTATGTAGGTACTGGGTGTCGTATGTTGTGCCCCATGATATGTAGGTACTGGGTGTCGTATGTTGTGTCCCATGATATGTAGGTACTGGGTGTCGTATGTTGTGTCACATGATATGTAGGTGCTGGAAGTCATATGTTGTGTCCCATGATATGTAGGTACGGGAAGTCATATGTTGTGTCCCATGATATGTAGGTACTGGGTGTCATATGTTGTGTCCCATGATATGTAGGTACTGGGTGTCATATGTTGTGTCCCATGATATGTAGGTACTGGGTGTCATATGTTGTGTCCCATGATATGTAGGTACGGGAAGTCATATGTTGTGTCACATGTATATAAGAGTTTATCCCTTTCTTCTCCAGAACTCTCCGAACTTCCTCTGGTACGTCTAGACATCTCCTGCAACCGCATCTCCCACATTCCTGTCTGTTACCGACACCTCCGACACCTTCAGACCATCGTACTGGACAACAACCCCCTCCAATACCCACCCGCACAGGTCAGTATTTCCCACGTCGCCCTCAGGAGGACAGACTCATAGCGCCTCATTTTATAAATGTTTTATTGAAGAATATTCAATTTATTTTTATTTTTTTTGTACAGATCTGCCTCAAAGGGAAGGTTCACATATTTAAGTACCTGAACATAGAGGCTTGCAGCAAGCCTACACCAGAGCTGTCCGATCTGGGGAAAATGAGCCGCCCCACAAGCTTCACCACGTGGTAAGTGGACTTCTGTGTTGCTGGGTATATTTACTACGATATTTAATTCCATGCCTAATCTGTGAGTTCTGCCACAATAACAGGCAAAAAAAACTGCTGCCTTTTACGTACAATGCTCTGGCTCTCGGTCTCCCTCGATCACACTGCTGCCTTATACACATAATGCTCTGTCTCCCTCGATCACACTATTGCTTAATACACACAATGCTCTAGCTCTCTGTCCCCTTCCCCCTGGATCACACTGCTGCCTTATACACACAATGCTCTGGCTCTCTGTCCCCTTCCCCCTGGATCACACTGCTGCCTTATACGTACAATGCTCTGGCTCTCTGCCCCTCCCCCTGGATCACACTGCTGCCTTATACACACAATGCTCTGGCTCTCTGTCTCCCTCGATCACACTGTTGCCTTGTACACACAATGCTCTAGCTCTCTGCCCCCTTCCCCCCTGGATCACAATGCTCCACTTCTGTCCCACTCTCCTGGAGTCACACTGCTGCCTTATACACACAATGCTCCTCCTCTCCACCCCCCTCCGATCAGACTGCTGCCTCATACACACAAATCTCTGGCTCTCTGCCCCCTCATTCTGGATCACATTGCTGCCTTATACACACACTGCTCCAGCTCTCTGCCTCCCTCCTTCTGGATCACATTGCAGCCCCCCCCCCCCCCCGGATCACACTGCTGCCTTATACACACAATGCCTAGCTCTCTGCCCCTCCCTTTATATCACACTGCTGCCTTATACACACAATTCTCCTGCTCTCTGCTCGTTCCTCCTGGAAGACACTGCTGCCTTATGCAAACCATGCTCCAGCTCTCTGCCCCCTGGATCACACTGCTGCCTTATACACACAATGCTACAGCTCTCTGCCCCCCTCCCCCTGGATCACACTGCTGCCTTATACGCACAATGCTCCCGCTCTCTGCCCCTTCCCCCTGGATCACACTGCTGCCTTATACACACAATGCTCCGGCTCTCTGTCCCCCCTTCCCCTGGATCAGACACTGCTGTCTAATACAATGCTCCAGCTCTCTGCCCCCTCCCCCTGCATCACACTGCTGCCTTATACACACCATGCTCCAGCTCTCTGCCCCCCGGATCACACTGCTGCCTTATACACACAATGCTACAGCTCTCCACCCCCTCCCCCTGGATCACACTGCTGCCTTATACGCACAATGCTCCCGCTCTCTGCCCCCCTCCCCCTGGATCACACTGCTGCCTTATACACACAATGCTCTGGCTCTCTGCCCCTTCCCCCTGGATCACACTGCTGCCTTATACACACAATGCTCCGGCTCTCTGCCCCCCCCCTGGATCACACTGCTGCCTTTTACACACAATGCTACAGCTCTCTGCCCCTCCCCCTGGATCACACTGCTGCCTTATACGTACAATGCTCTGGCTCTCTGCCTCTCGCCCTGGATCACACTGCTGCCTTATACACACAATGCTCCAGCTTCCTGCCCTCCTCCTCCTGGATCACACTGCTGCTTTAAACGCACAAGGCTGCAGCTCTCTGCCCCCCTCCCCATGGATCACACTGCTGCCTTATACACACAATGCTCCAGCTCTCTGCCCCCTTTTCTTCTAGATTGCACTGCTGCTTTATGCACACAATACTCTGACTCTCGCCCAGTTCACAGGAACGTAACTACAGAGGAAACATCAGCTGTTCCAAATGTTCTTGTGGGTGGTCCCCGGAACCACTGGTTGGCGTCTGCTGGTCTAGGAGACTCTGGATGCTCCCAGTGAATCTAATGCATCGCACTCAGGATCGTTTGAAGGAATTTGGGGACCCCAAGCAATATGGACATGGAGGACCCCGACATGGGGGGCCCATGTTCTTCTTTTTTTTTTTTAATACACGCGCTCTAACGCACGCGACGATACCTCACATGTGGGGTTTGACCGGCGTTTACATATGTGGGCAGGACTTGTATGCGTGTTCCCTTCTGCGCGCGAAATAACAGAGACAGGGGCTTTTGGATTTTTTACTTAATATTTTTTATTTTTACACTTTTTTTTACTTTTTTTTTTTGGATCACTTTTATTCCTATTACAAGGAATGTAAACATCCCTTGTAATAGGAAATGTGTGTGACAGGTCCTCTTTATGGAGAGATGCGCGGTCAATAAGACCTCACATCTCTCCTCCAGGCTTACAAACATGAAATCGGTGGGAAAAAAAATCACCGATTACATGCCTACAGCCGCGATTGCGGCTTTGTTTACTTCCGAGTACCTCCCACGGTCATAGAGATGACGGTGACCATCTGGTCACCAGTCATCTCTATGGATCTGCTACAAGCGCTGACGGATTTGCTTTTCGGGCCCCCGATGGCACGGGAGAGCCAAGAGAAGCACCGGATGGCGGCAGGAAGGGGGGGCGTCCCCTCCCGCTGCCTAGAAGAATGATCAAGCGGCGGTTCCGCTTTGATCGTTCTTATGGTGCACAGAATCCAGTGGCGGCTGGTGCTCAAATTTTTTTCGCAAACGAAAAAAAAAAATATTGCAGCCTCACTGTGCCCATCACATGCAGCCACTGTGCCATCAATTGTCACCACTGTGCCATGCCATAAAACACAGCAACTGTGCCATCGTCACCACTGTGCCATGCCATCAAATGCAGCAACTGTGCCATCAAACGTCACCACTGTGCCATCAATTGTCACCACTGTGCCATGCCATCAAACACAGCTACTGTGCCCATCAATTGTCACCACTGTGCCATGCCATCAAATGCAGTCGCTGTGCCATCAATTGTCACCACTGTGCCATGCCATAAAATGCAGCCACTGTGCCATGCAACACAGCAACTGTGCCATCAATTGTCACCACTGTGCCATGCCACCAAATGCAGCCACTGTGCCATCAATTGTCACCACTGTGCCATGCCATCAAATGCAGTCACTGTGCCATCAATTGTCACCACTGTGCCATGCCACAAAATGCAGCCACTGTGCCATCAAACGTCACCACTGTGCCATCAATTGTCACCACTGTGCCATGCCATCAAATGCAGTCGCTGTGCCATCAATTGTCACCACTGTGCCATGCAACACAGCAACTGTGCCATCAATTGTCACCACTGTGCCATGCCACCAAATGCAGTCGCTGTGCCATCAATTGTCACCACTGTGCCATGCAACACAGCAACTGTGCCATCAATTGTCACCACTGTGCCATGCCACCAAATGCAGTCGCTGTGCCATCAATTGTCACCACTGTGCCATGCCATAAAATGCAGCCACTGTGCCATCAATTGTCACCACTGTGCCATGCAACACAGCAACTGTGCCATCAATTGTCTCCACTGTGCCATGCCACCAAATGCAGCCACTGTGCCATCAATTGTCACCACTGTGCCATGCCATCAAACACAGCTACTGTGCCCATCAATTGTCACCACTGTGCCATGCCATCAAATGCAGTCACTGTGCCATCAATTGTCACCACTGTGCCATGCCATCATATGCAGTCACTGTGCCATCAATTGTCACCACTGTGCCATGCCATCATATGCAGTCACTGTGCCATCAATTGTCACCTCTGTGCCTGTCACCACTGTGCCCCATGATGCCCCTTTCCCTGTAAAAAAAAAAAACTTACCTGACGCTTCCATGTCCTCCCTCAATGTCTTCTGCCGCCGTGGTGAAGCTTCAGCCAATCGGGTTCCTGATAACCAGAATCCGGGAACCTGATTGGCTGAAACGGCCGTCAGTCTTATGCAAGGACCGCAGGTTGCCTGCGCTCCGAGTATAGACTTCCGAGAGCCGGAGGGCGGTATTGGAAAAGCCTATCAGAGCCGCGTGCTTTGATAGGCAGTTCCCCTCAGCCAACCAGCTGCCGCTATTCAGGTAACCGGCGACCCATGTCCGGTTATAGGAATAGACCAGGCAGCTGGCAACAATAACACACGTTCAATGCATTGCATTGAACGTGTGTTATTTGCGAGAGGGGGTGGCGCTGCAGCGCCCTCTATAGACGGCCGCCAGAACTTCGGCTAAAATGTCAAAATGACATTTTAGCCGAATAAAAGTTTTTAAAGGGCCCGTGTTTTTTTTTTTTTTTTGTGACTGTGGGAGGGGGGTGGCGCCCGTGCGTCCCTATGGACGGGCCGCCACTGACAGAATCGCCGGCTGAAGACGGTGATATCTGAATGATGCCTGCAGCTGCAAGCATCTTTCAGATATCCCCGCACAAAGTGGAGGACTTCATATGACGTCCATGGTAGGCAAGTGGTTAATATGGAATTTTTTCTCTAGGAATTGTAATGTATCTTCTTATAACCTTTACATCGTGTATTTCTTTTATGTCTCAGCCTCACAGATGATGTGTATTCCTCAAAGCCCTATGGCTGCCTGGATTCCGGCTTTAACAGTGTAGACAGCGGCAGCAAGCGGTGGTCCGGGAATGAGGTATGTGTGTGTGTGTGTAAGGGGTTTATTCTTCTTCTTCTTCTTCTTCTTATTGGTGGGATGGGGGAACTACAGCGCACAGCCCCCCCCCCCCCCCCCCCCGCTAACTCCAAGTGATCTTCATGTATAGCTAAGTTCTCTTTCGCTCATTGGAGGACACGGCCTCTCCCGCTGTGTATAGTGACACCTGCAGGAGGATGTTGGGGACACAACTAAACAGACACAGCCCGGACATGCCTCCTACCTCCCAGAACTAACAGAGCCTTGCACACATTTACAGAGGTGCATGGTGGGGACGGATCTCCTAAATCTGAACAAGAGAATGATCTCCCTGCAAGGCGAGGCAGGGCTGCTAACACAGGGAGGTACTAGAGGTGTGCCAAGCAAGAGATATGCAAGGAAGCCATGGGGGCGGGAGGTGGGTTTGCACACTGCGCATATAACACACCTCTAAACACTGCACTGTGTACACAGCACAACTGTGAATTGTGCACACTGTATATTGCTCACCCCCTGAGCTCTGCACTCTGTACATAGCACGCGCCTGAACTCTGCACTGTGTGTAGCGTAATCCTGAACTCTGCACTCTATACATAGCACACTACTGATTTCTGCAGCCTGTACATAGCACACCCCAGAACTCTGCGATGTGTAGCATAATCCTAAACTTTGCACTTTGTACATAGCATGCCCCTAAACCCTGCATTCTGTAAATAGCACACCCCTGAACTCGGCACTCTTTGTGTAGCTCAATCCTGAGCTCTGTACATGGCACACCCCTGAACTATGCACTCTGTACATGGCACACCCCTGAACTCTGCACTCTGTGTGTAGTAAAGTCCTGAATTCTGTGCATGGCACACCCCTAAACATGGCACTCTGTACATAGCACACCCCTGCACATGGCACACCCCTAAACACTGCACTCTGTACATAGCACACCCCTGCACATGGCACACTCTGTACATGGCATGCCCCCTAAACCCTGCATTCTGTAAATAGCACACCCCTGAACTCGGCACACTTTGTGTAGCTCAATCCTGAGCTCTGTACATGGCACACCCCTGAACTCTGCCCTCTGTACATGGCACACCCCTGAACTCTGCACTCTGTGTGTAGTAAAGTCCTGAATTCTGTGCATGGCACACCCCTAAACTCTGCACATGGCACACCCCTGCACTCTGCACACCCCTAAACCCTGCTCTCTGTGCATTGCGTAATCTTCAACTCTGCACCTGAGATACAACTAGCCCTTTGAGGGCTAACATACCGCTGATGCAGCTCGCAATGAATTTGAGGTTGACACCCTTGCTCTCTAGAGGTTGCTAGGGGTTCCTTGAGCTTTGAGCAGTTTCTGACTCTCAGATAAGTTCTCGTTGACATTTTTAGCTCTCTATAAGGGGGGAATTCTTCACAATGTCCAAGTGTAAGGAACATTCTTCCCACCGACCATCACACTAATGTATCAGGATTTTGTAGATGTATTCCTTGTTAGCAGGGGGTTCCCTGAGACTGGAAAGTTATTTCAAGGGTTCCTCCGTGTTGAAAAGGTTGAGAGGGGCGGCCCTAGAAGGCACATAAAGGGTTGATGTAGGAGGGTGAGGGGAGGAAGAGCTGGGCCAGCACAGACAATAAGTAGTATGACAATAAGTACCCTCCCAAGAAGAGGCGAGGACTATGAGTGTCAGGAAGGGGAAGGACTGTGCTAGAGAAGTGACTCTTGGAGTATCCAAGTAAGGAATGGATGTCTCCACAAGGAGAGGACTGTACAGGTAACGCGCATGCATATAATGTATGTATGATCTCATGGGAAGATTGTTGTTGGGATGACTGGACTGGTGACAGGGACTCTAACGCTGGATCGATACAGAAACCAATTATATTGGCTGCCCTTCCACTCCAGGAACCCTCCTAGAAACCAAGATCTCATCTTTAGATGTCATCAGAATCTGTACTAGTTTTACTAGTTATACTAGTTTTATACTAAACTAGTTCTTTGTTTAGATTGTACATCCTTAAAAAAAAAAAGTCTGCTGACTCGCTATTGGTTCTGACACCCAACCTTAACCCCGTAATGGTGAAGATAAAGAAAAAAACGCGCATGGTCAGTCTGGGTCATGGAATCGCTGATTGGCTGTCGCAGTGATCGCTTGTCACTGTGTAGCTGAGAGCGGTTGGTGACACTGAGGTGACATTTCTGGAGACAGGAGGTGGAGATTGTCCCGACACAAAGTAGGGATGCATGTATGGGGCAGTATGGAATATTCGCCACCTTCATGCTGCCACCTGTGACCTTACACCTAATGGGAGGGGGATAAAGGGAATCTGTCGTTTTTGCCCATTCAGGTCATGTTACTCTTCACCCACTGATAGTCTGCACCCCACGATGTTCCATTTGTCTGGGCCTTTAGACATTTCCAGTATTGGGTAAGGAAGGGCAAAGTGACCCTCTCCCTTTTCTCCCACGATGCAGCGCTCTAAACTGAGCGTCCGATCCCTCAAACCCACATACTGTGATGTGAGTGGGGGGAGCGGGGCTGTGTAAGCTCTGTGTTTGAGCTTACACAGGGTTTAGAGTCATGAAATAGACCAGGCAATATGGTAACTCTAAGATGGTGAGTATCATTGCGGGTGGGGTAGGCGGGGCGTCGTTGCGGCTGGAGTGGGCGGGGCGTCGTTGCGGCTGGAGTGGGCGGGGCGTCGTTGCGGGTGTTGGAATAGACTGAGTCATTGGGGGTGGGGGGGTGGAGTAGATATAAATGCTCCAAGTTACAGGTGCCCTCTAGTTGATGTGTGATTTGAGTACATTGTATTGGGGGGGTGGAGGATGAGTGCATTGTATTGGGGGGGGGGGTGGAGGATGAGTGCATTGTATTGGGGGGGGTGGAGGATGAGTGCATTGTATTGGGGGGGGTGGAGGATGAGTGCATTGTATTGGGGGGGGGTGGAGGATGAGTGCATTGTATTGGGGGGGTGGAGGATGAGTGCATTGTATTGGGGGGGTGGAGGATGAGTGCATTGTATTGGGGGGGTGGAGGATGAGTGCATTGTATTGGGGGGGTGGAGGATGAGTGCATTGTATTGGGGGGGTGGAGGATGAGTGCATTGTATTGGGGGGGTGGAGGATGAGTGCATTGTATTGGGGGGGTGGAGGATGAGTGCATTGTATTGGGGGGGTGGAGGATGAGTGCATTGTATTGGGGGGTGGAGGATGAGTGCATTGTATTGGGGGGGTGGAGGATGAGTGCATTGTATTGGGGGGGTGGAGGATGAGTGCATTGTATTGGGGGGGTGGAGGATGAGTGCATTGTATTGGGGGGGTGGAGGATGAGTGCATTGTATTGGGGGGTGGAGGATGAGTACATTATATTGGGGGGGGTGGATGAGTACATGTATTGGGGGGGGATGAGTACATTATATTGGGGGTGGTGGATGAGTACATTATATTGGGGGGGTGGTGGATGAGTACATTATATTGGGGGGGGTGAGTACATTATATTGGGGGGGCTTTACATGGATGTTTCTCTCAGTCTGCAGATGAGATGTCGGATCTTTCCTTCAGAGTCGCCGGGTTGGGCCGAGACACCAAACTGCTCAGAGAGAAGGTGAATGGAACAGGTAAGTGGGTGGATCCCATCTATTCTCTGTCCTGTAAGTATACGATTTATATGGACATCTCACCCAGTTACGGATGGGGGCGGTGTCTTGGGTTGATAATACTATTATTAATAATAAAAAAAATAATAATATAATTAATAAATAAATATATATGTTTTTTTTTTTTATTATTATTATTATTATTACCTTATATATATAATTATAATGTGATCTGGTTTGGGACTTAAAAGACCTTGTCGCAGAGACCGGTCACCCTACGCTCCCCCTGCTGTCTGAAATCAGATGTATGGGGGGGGGGGTAGAGTGTGACGTTCTTGTTTTGTATTTTGTTCCCCCGTCTTGTACTGAAATAAAAATCTCCGGATTTCTGACAATATCCCCCTCTTCTCCCTCCCCCAGACACAGATAACGAGCCCCCGGACTTCATAGACAGCAGTACTAACGAGGAGGAGGAGGACGCCAAGTCTGACACTGGGCTGCATATGACAGTCACCCCTCAGGTGAGAACTCCTTACCCCCCCCCCCCACCCCACCCCCCATACTGTGATGGGTAGAAGGTGATAAAATTGTGTGTGACTGTGGGGGGACATTAGAGTGTAAGCTCCTCTGGTACAAAGATTGGTGTGACTGTACTACACTGCGTTATATGTCAGAGCTATATAAATGTATAATCGTAATAGCGTGTGAATGTGGGGGGAGGGGGCATTGGAGTGTAAGCTCCTCTGTACAGAGACTGATGTGACTGTCTCTGTGTTCTCTGTACAGCACTGTGGTATATGTTTATATGTCTCGGGGTAAATCTCATTGTGGTTTACAGGACAAGCGGAAGCCGGACTTACACTCTACACCAAGGGCAGAAGACCGGACCCTGGTTTGTGGGTAAGTGTCAGGACCTGGGTCTGTACACCTACTGTGCCCATTATGAGAGGTTCCCACCATCCCTGTGCTGAGTTCCTGGGTCTGTACATCTGCTGTGCCCATTATGAGAGGTTCCCACCATCCCTGTGCTGAGTTCCTGGGTCTGTACATCTGCTGTGCCCATTATGAGAGGTTACCACCATCCCTGTGCTGAGTTCCTGGGTCTGTACACCCGCTGTGCCCATTATGAGAGGTTCCCACCATCCCTGTGCTGAGTTCCCGGGTCTGTACATCTGCTGTGCCCATTATGAGAGGTTACCACCATCCCTGTGCTGAGTTCCTGGGTCTGTACACCTACTGTGCCCATTATGAGGGGTTCCCACCATCCCTGTGCTGAGTTCCTGGGTCTGTACACCTACTGTGCCCATTATGAGGGGTTCCCACCATCCCTGTGCTGAGTTCCTGGGTCTGTACACCTGCTGTGCCCATTATGAGGGGTTCCCACCATCCCTGTGCTGAGTTCCCGGGTCTGTACACCTGCTGTGCCCATTATGAGGGGTTCCCACCATCCCTGTGCTGCGTTCCCGGGTCTGTACACCCGCTGTGCCCATTATGAGGGGTTCCCACCATCCCTGTGCTGAGTTCCCGGGTCTGTAAAAATCGCTGATGGCCGCTATTGGTAGTAAAAAATAATAAAAATGCAATAAAACTATCCCCTATTTTGCGCAAACCAACCGATAAACGCTTATCGCGATTTTTTTTTTTGTGTGTGTTTGTTTTTTACGGAAAAATATGTAGAAGAATACATATCGACCTAAACTGAGGAAAAATATTTTTATATATATATTATTTTATTTTATTTTATTTTTTTTTTATTTATTTTTTTACAGATAATTTTATATATATTTTTGGGGATATTTATTATTGCAAAAAATATTGAATTTTTTTCAAAATTGACGCTCTATTTTTGTTTATAGCGCAAAAAAATAAAAAGCGCAAAGGTGATCAAATACCACCAAAAGAAAGCTCTATTTGTGGGGGAAAAAAAGGACATACATTTTTGTTTGGGAGCCGTGTCGCACGACCGCGCAATTGTCAAAGCGACGCAGCGCCGAATTCGCAAAACCTGGCCGGGTCCTTTAGCTGACTAAAGGTCCGCGTCTTAAGTGGTTAAATAGTGGGGATAGGGTGGGGGGGGATATAAGAATGTTGAATGATCATTGCTGTACTCCTGCTGACCCATACCCCCCCCCCCCTTTGTATTACAGGCCGGTGCCGTCTCCTCCGTCTCCCAGCATCTCCCGCCAGGATCGGGCCGTAGAGGAGAGGCGGAGGCCGGAGACGTTGCTCCTCTGGAGGGAACGGGAGAGGCAGCAGCTCCAGCAGAAGCAGGACAGTCTGCGGAGGCCGTCTGTGGATCAGAAAGAGAGGTGGGGGGTCCCAGGAAATCTGTGTTAGTTATGGGGGGGGACACACCTATCTCCCCCCCCCCAGTGATGTGGACTCCATTCTAATTGCAGCTTTGTTGTGTTTTGCAGCTTACACAAGGCCGTGCCCACCAACACTCCTCCAGCTCAGAGTGAAGCCGTGAAGTGAGTAGGACTGTGTGTGATCGTCTAGAACAATCTGGACTGTCTGTGCTCCACCTCCCTCTACTGGATGAGCCAGTGAAGGGTTAACGCCCTGTCAGGTTTTTATTTCTGTCTGAGCCCCCATTGGAGGATTTCTCACTTCTTGTTCCTGCACAGACAACAATAAAATACCCAGTGGTGGTTTGCATTCATTATATAGGGGGGGGTGCAAGTGTCACAATTTTACAAAAGGGTCCCTCGTAGCATCCAGGGAATGTAAGATGTCTGGAGACCTGCAACAGGGGATGGTTGAGGGATATAGACACGGTACAAGAGATGATCAGAGACAGTGGACATGCTACCATTGTCAGAGACTGGACACACTGCAAGTGATGGTCAGAGACTAAAGGCATGCTACAAGAGGTGGTCAGAGACTGCTGAGCTGGTACAAGAGCTGGTCAGAGACTGCGGACCTGAAGCGAGAGCTGGTCAGAGACTGCGGACCTGAAGCGAGAGCTGGTCAGAGACTGCGGACCTGAAGCGAGAGCTGGTCAGAGACTGCGGACCTGAAGCGAGAGCTGGTCAGAGACTGCGGACCTGAAGCGAGAGCTGGTCAGAGACTGCGGACCTGAAGCGAGAGCTGGTCAGAGACTGCGGACCTGAAGCGAGAGCTGGTCAGAGACTGCGGACCTGAAGCGAGAGCTGGTCAGAGACTGCGGACCTGAAGCGAGAGCTGGTCAGAGACTGCGGACCTGAAGCCAGATCTGGTCAGAGACTGCGGACCTGAAGCGAGAGCTGGTCAGAGACTGCGGACCTGAAGCGAGAGCTGGTCCCCAGTATTCAGATATAGAGGGACCCCGATGACCCTATTGGGGAGGAACCCATAGAAGGTGTAGGAGATGGTCTGGTTGTGGACCAGCAAGATCCTTTATAAAGGAACCGGAGGGGACGAATCTAAGGAGGGACATGATGAGAAATAAACCAAACCATTTACTACCAGCAGCCAGTCTAAAGAATATAAGTGAGCCTCTAGATAGGGAAAGCCTCTACTGTCCACAGGGGCCTTGTGAGCCACACAGTTTGAACGGGCCACAGGACAGGCACCAAGGCACCCTCTCTTGCTCGCTCCTGAGATGGACTATGGGATGCACAGTGTGCAACAAAAAGCTGTGCACATGACTACATCTAATGTAGACCGCTCGTTCCAAACAGGAATAGAGTTGAAAAAGAGAGGTTCGGGAGTTCAGAGGAAGCTGCGAGGAGACCGAAAACACTAAAATCTCCTGAAAAATGGGGGCTATTAGGTGGTGGATGTGTGTGGATTATTTTATAGTTTTACTGTTACTTTAGTAGCACAAGTTTATTATCCTTCCCTCTTCTCCCTCTAGTGGCTCCTCTGAGAACTGCGCCAGACTACAGAGTCAGGTAATCTACTAATTCTTCACCTTTTACTGCAGTGTGTACCAGGCGGCCAGAAAAATAGAAACCCCGCCCATCCATGCCTGATTGGATCATCACTATTGGCAGGCAGTCACCTATTGCAGCCTTCTCTATGAGGTGGTGAAGAACTTTCCCGAACGTTACAATTGCACTCCAAGATTTTTGTGTCGAAAAATCTTTCAGGAAGCAAAGTGATTGAGTCTACCCTTGTGTGCGCCGTTCTAGTTTAGCGGCAGGATTAGGGCCAACAGGCTTGTGTTTCACTTCAGAATCCTGAGCCCTGCACCGGTAATGTATGGGGCACTCCTGAGCCCTGCACCGGTAATGTATGGGGCACTCCTGAGCCCTGCACCGGTAATGTATGGGGCACTCCTGAGCCCTGCACCGGTAATGTATGGGGCACTCCTGAGCCCTGCACCGGTAATGTATGGGGCACTCCTGAGCCCTGCACCGGTAATGTATGGGGCACTCCTGAGCCCTGCACCGGTAATGTATGGGGCACTCCTGAGCCCTGCACCGGTAATGTATGGGGCACTCCTGAGCCCTGCACCGGTTTATGTATGGGGCACTCCTGAGCCCTGCACCGGTAATGTATGGGGCACTCCTGAGCCCTGCACCGGTAATGTATGGGGCACTCCTGAGCCCTGCACCGGTAATGTATGGGGCACTCCTGAGCCCTGCACCGGTAATGTTTAGGGCACTCCTGAGCCCTGCACCGGTAATGTATATGGCACTCCTGAGCCCTGCACCCTTTGTGTGTGTGTGTGTGTGTGTGTGTGTGTGTGTGTGTGTGTATATGGCACTCCTGAGGCCTGCACCCTGAATATACAGGGCACTCCTGAGCCTTGCACCATTTGTGTGTATATATAGGAGACTTCTGAGCCCTGCTCCCTGTGTGTGTGTATATATAACGCCCTCCCAAGGCCTGCTAATCGGTGTATGTAGAATAATCTGTGACTGAACTATCTCAATGTGTTTTTCTGATCATTTCCTGTTTGTGTTCCATGCAGGGAAGTCAAAACAACGTCTTTTCCCCCATCTCTCCTACCTCTGGGCCCTCAGGTACGTCTCAGGAACATGGGAGGGATTGCTGGGGGTGTTATATGTACATGAAATGAGTTATGTACATGAAATGAGTTGTGTCCCCCACATGTGTCCCCCACATACTCCTCACTGTCTATGGATTGATGGAGCTTCTCGCTGTTTACTTCACACTGCCATGTATCCGAGCTTCTGTGTCACTGACCACCGCTATACCGTGTGTCTCTTCCAGACTCCTCTGTGACCCAGAAGCCCAGGAGTTTCCTCTTCCGATCGTCTTCCCGTGGAGCCGCACTCAGTCAGTCAGGTGAGCGATCGTTTCCATAACACTGCCATCTTTTCCCAGACACAAATCCTTCTTCCTGATCCTCATCCAATGACTCCTAATGAAGGGACACAGTCAGAGGCTTGGCACTCTGTCCTTCTTTACTGCAATATTCCTTTCTTCATTCCCTCCCTTTTTTTTTTCCCTTTTATTTGTTTTCTGTCTTTTTTTCTTTCCCTTTCTGATTTTTTTTCCTTCTTAACCTTTTTATTCCCCCCCCCCTTTTCTTTTATTCCCCCCCCCCTTTTTTTTTCTTTCCTTCTTTATCACCCAACTTTTCCTTTTCTTCAACCCCCCCCCCCCCCCCTTTCTTTTTTTTTTTTTTTTCTTTGCTTCTTTCTTCCATTACGTTCTTTTCCTTCTTTCTTCCTTTATTTATTTACCATCTTTTCCTTCTTTTTTTCCATTACCCTTTTTTTCTTTATTTCATTACCTTCTTTTTCTTTTCTTTTCCTTCTTCTTTTTTTCATTACCTTTTTTTCATTACCTTTTTTTTTCCTTTCTTTCTTTCTTTCTTTCTTTCTTTCTTTCTTTCTTTCTTTACCTTCTTTACTTTCTTTAATTCCCTTCTTGCTTTTGCTGTCTTTTTTTTTTTTTTTCTCATTCTTTCTCTTGTTTTTTTTTCTCATTCTTTCTCTTGTTTTCTTTCCTTTCCTTCTTTCTTTCTCTTTCATTTCCTTCTTTCTCACCCAACACCCCCCTCCCCTTTCTTTTCCGGTATTCCTTTTTTTTACCATTTTCTTTCTTCTTCTTCTTTTTTTTCTTTTTTTTTTTTTTTTCTTTTTTTTTTTTTTTTTCTTTTTTTCTTTCTTTTTTTTTTTCTTTTTTCTTTTTTCTTTTTTTTTTTCTTTCTTTCTTTCTTTTTTTTTTCTCATTCTTTCTCTTGTTTTCTTTCCTTTCCTTCTTTCTTTCTCTTTCATTTCCTTCTTTCTCACCCAACACCCCCCTCCCCTTTCTTTTCCGGTATTCCTTTTTTTTACCATTTTCTTTCTTCTTCTTTCTTTTTTTTTTTTTCTTTTTTTCTTTCTTTTTTTTTTTCTTTCTTTTTTTCTTTCTTTTTTTTTTTCTTTCTTTTTTTTTTCTTTCTTTTTTTTTTTTTTTTTTTTTTTTTTTTTTTTTCTTCTTTTTTTTTTTTTCTTTCTTTTTTTTTTTTCTTTCTTTCTTTCTTTCTTTTTTTTTTTCTTTCTTTCTTTCTTTCTTTTTTTTTTTTTCTTTCTTTTTTTCTTTCTTTTTTTTTTTCTCATTCTTTCTCTTGTTTTCTTTCTTTTTTTCTTTCTTTTTTTTTTTCTCATTCTTTCTCTTGTTTTCTTTCCTTTCCTTCTTTCTTTCTCTTTCATTTCCTCATTCTTTCTCTTGTTTTCTTTCCTTTCCTTCTTTCTTTCTCTTTCATTTCCTTCTTTCTCACCCAACACCCCCCTCCCCTTTCTTTTCCGGTATTCCTTTTTTTTACCATTTTCTTTCTTCTTCTTTCTTTTTTTTTTTTTTTTCTTTCTTTTTTTCTTTCTTTTTTTTTTTTTTCTTTCTTTTTTTTTTTTTTTTTTTTTTTCTTTTTTTTTTTTTTTTTTTTTTTTTTTTTTTTTTTCTTTTTTTTTTCTTTTTTTCTTTCTTTTTTTTTTTCTTTCTTTTTTTCTTTCTTTCTTTCTTTCTTTTTTTCCTTCTTTCTTTTTTTCTTTCTTTCTTCTTTCTCACCCAACACCCCCTCCTCTTTCTTTTCCGGTATTCCTTTTTTTTACCTCCTTTCTTTCTTTCTTTCTTTCCCTTCTTTCTTTCCCTTTCCTTTCCTTCTTTCTCACCCAACACCCCCTCCCCTTTCTTTTCCGGTAATCCTTCTTTTTTTTTTCTTTCTTTCTTTCTTTCTCCCCCTCCCAACAAAT
Organism: Rana kukunoris; assembly: GCA_029574335.1. NCBI lineage: Eukaryota > Metazoa > Chordata > Amphibia > Anura > Ranidae > Rana > Rana kukunoris. The sequence goes on along the minus strand of CM056051.1, from coordinate 540,252,474 downwards.
CTTTCCTTTCCACGCTGTCTCTCATCTCTGCCTCTTTCTTTCAGGTTCGGACCAGAGCTTAGAAGGATCCAGTCCTGTCCGGATGCGCACTTCCCGAGCTCCATCTGATGAGAAGACGGCACAACTACGCAAGGTACGTTGGACTCCGCATTTCTGTCCGCCACCCACCAAGCGGATATTTACCCAAAATGGCCTTTTATGTTTTTCTACCTGGGTGATAGTCTAGCTGTACCAGGTTCCCAGAACTCATATTCTACTAATGGCTCAGGGGCTGCTTGCAGTGCACCCACCTACTGACTGTGCCGATGTCTGCAGCCTAAGAACATTATCTTCTGCTTTTAGAGTCTCTTCCATCCTCCAAGTCCTCTTTCGTTGAGTGGCTTGAATATCAGCTGATTATTATTATTTATTTTTTTACTACAGTAATGGAAGACTTTTTATCCCTCTCCTGCAGATTCTATATCTGATTAGCAGGAATTTGTTTCCGAGCCATTCCATCTACCGCAGATTGTGTCTGATTCAGTCACTCCAGTCCTTAATTGATGAGTGGCAGTCTACAACTATTACTCCCACATTAAAGGCGCACTTGAAGAACGCCTGGAGCAGAAGACTTCAGCATTTTAATTCCTGCTGAAAAGGTTTGTGGAAAGAATTCAGTCCCATTTCATGCACTTGTCCGTCTAACGTCTCTTCAGACCACCTCTTGACAACATCCTCAAGAATGCTTCTAGTGGCAAGAGTACCCATCTTCCCCAGTGGAAAAAACATAAGGAACACACGTCAACGTCGTCTTGCTCTATCTGTTCCAAGATGACCCTTTGTTTTTCCACGCACTAGAAAGCTGCCCATCATTGACTGACGATTGGATGACTGAGAGCTCCCTCAAACTAAACCACTTAAGGACCTTGTCTGTTTTTCAGACTCGGTGTTTACAAGATTAAAACCGTTTTTTGTTTTTTTTTTTTGCTAGAAAATAACCTCCAAACTTTTTTTTTTTTTTTTTTTTTCAAACACCCTAGAAAATAAAATGGCGGTCATTGCAATACTTTTTGTCACACCGTATTTGCGCAACGGTCTTACAAGCGCACTTTTTTTTTGGGGGGGAAAAAAATCACTTATTTGAATAATAAAAAAAATAAGGCAACAGTAAAGTTGGCCCAATTTTTATATTGTGAAAGATAATGTTACGCCGAGTAAAATGATACCCAACATGTCACGCTTCAAAATTGCGCCCGCTCGTGGAATGGCGTCAAACATTTACCCTTAAAAAAATCTCCATAGGCAACGTTTAAAAAATTCTACAGGTTGCATCTTTTGAGTTACAGAGGAGGTCTAGGGCTAGAATTATTGCTCTCGCTCTAACGATCGCGGCGTTATCTCACTTGTGTGGTTTGAACACTGTTTTTATATGCGGGCGCTGCTCACGTATGCGTCCGCTTTTGCTCGCGAGCTCGTCGGGGCGGGGTGCTTTAAAAAAAAATTGTTTTCTTATTTATTTTATTTAATAAATTTTTACACTTTAAAAAAAAATGGGTCACTTTTATTCCTATTACAAGGAATGTAAACATCCCTTGTAATAGAAAAAAGCATGACAGGACCTCTTAAATATGAGATCTGGGGTCAAAAAGACGTCACATCTCATATTTACACTAAAATGCAGTAAAAATCATTGTCTTTTGAAAAAATGGAAAAAAGGAAAATGTGCCTTTAAGAAGCATGGGAGGAAGTGACGTTTTGACGTCGCTTCCGCCCTGCTATGCTATGGAGATGGGTGGGGGCCATCTTGCCCTCACTCGTATCCCAGGCAGGAGGAAGGACCCGATCGCTGCCGACGGCTCCGGTAAGGGGCAGAGGGCGCAGGAGGGGGGGCCCTCTCCCGCCACCGATAACGGTGATCTTGCGGCGAATCCGCCACAGAGACCACCGTTATCGTTAACAGGACCTCCTGCCGTTACCGAGATATCCATCTTTAAAATGCCAATGTATATATGAGTGAGCGGGTCCTTGAGTGGTTAATGGATCCAAAACAGAACTTCTTTCTCCACGCAAACCAAAATAAAAAACCTAGCACACCACCCACCATCCTGGGACAAACCATCACCCCCAACACCAAAATCAAAAGCCTCAGTCATCTTTGGTTCAGAAATGACTATGGACGCACAAATAGGATCAGTAGTCAGCGGATCTCACCAACTTCTTCACCTGTTTCGTAGACTCATCCCCCTCATCCCGGAAGGAGACACAGCAGTACCGTAGTAGTTGGAACAATCATCAATTCCCGACTCGACTACGCAAACTCCCTCAACCTCGAACACCCCAAATACCAAATTTCACATCTACAAATCGTCCAGAACACAGCAGCCAGACTGGTAACAGGAAAAAAAAAACTGGGAATCAATAGCCCCGTCCCTGAGGACCCTCCATTGGCTGGCCATGAAGGATCAGGTTATTTTCAAGACCCTCTGCCTCACTTACAAATGTACACAGGGAAACGCTCCTCAATACCTGTGCGAGAAAATAAAGCACTTCACCCCAAGACCCGCTACAAATCAAAAGGAGAATGAAGATTCGCAGTCCAAGCCCCCTGGCTATGGAACGCTCTACTCACAGAAATCCGCATGGAAGAAAACCATCTGACCTTCAGGAAGAAGCTTAAGACCCCATCTCTTCTGAAGGCACAAGGCCGAGACTGGCTCGAAAAAGCACCTTGAGGCGATTTTAGTTCGCATTTGCAGTGCTATACAAGTTACTCGCTCATTCCCCTGATGTCCATGTAAAAAAAAAACAAGATTGTCGTTAAACCCCCCCCCCCCCCAACTCCCTTTCAAGTCATTACCAACTTCACAAACAAGCCTTCCTGTACAGGAAGGTACAAACTCTCTTTCCAGAGGGGGGTGGTTGGTTTCACTGGTTAACCTTTGTGGATGTGTGGTGGACAGCTTGCATCTCAGACACTTGTCCTCTCCACAGTTTTTCTCCTACAACCTCCCTGTGTCACACTGGACGCACAAATGAGCAGATGGAGCTCTGTGCAAATTGATGGTGCTACATAAATGCCTATAATCAATTTTTAAAATCTCCCTGGCTAAAAAGATCGATGAGAGATTAGGGAATTTATCTGAGAAGTAGAGATTGCTCATTACGCAAAGAACCCCTAGTAATCTCTGGAGGAACCAAAGGGTTCCATGGAACCCTGGTGAGGAAGAATGTTCCTTACACTTGTGGTCATTGGGAAGAATTGCCCCCTTACAGATGGCTAAGATCAGTGGTGTCAGTGGGAACTTATCTGCAAGGTAGAGTTTATTGGGATCCACTAGCAACCTCTGGATGAACCCTGGTTAAGGAATATAGCTCCTTTAATTTGTGGGTATGAGGGGGGGGGGGGGATAACCCCCTTACAGATAGCCAAAATTAGCCAACATTATCAATTGTATCAGTGAGAACTTATCCGAAAGGCAAAAATTGCTCATTGTTTAAGAAACCTTTGGCGTGATCCAAGGATTCCATGTAACACCGGTTGAGGAAGAATGTTCCTTACAGTTGTGGTCATTGGGAAGAATAACCCCCTTGCAAATATCCAAAACCGTATCTGAGGGAACTTATCTGAGAGGTAGAGATTACTAATTGTTCATAGAACCCCTGGCAACCTCTGAAGGAACCCCTAGCAACCTCTGGAGGAACCTAAGGGTTCCATGGAGCCCTGGTTGAGGAAGAATGCTCCTTTTTTAACTTTTGGTCAATAACCCCCCTGGGAACCTTTGGCAGAACCCAAGGTTTGCATGGAACCCTGGGTGAAGAATTGTTTCTTTCTCGTACATCACGGGACACAGAGCGGCATATTCATTACTATGTGGGTTATATGGAGTACCTTCAGGTGTGGACACTGGCAATCTCAAACAGGAAGTCCCCTCCCTATATAACCCCCTCCCCTAGAGGGAGTCCCTCAGTTTTTTCGCCAGTGTCTTAGGTGTTGGTCACGGAATAGCTTTGCTCCACATCCTTGGGATTAAGGGCGGGCTAACCGGATCTGTCCAAGGAGCCTCAGTGCCAAAGTGGACAGTACCCGGGCCCCAAGCCGTGGGGTTTTGCCTATAATGCTCCTCTTTGGAGGGCTGGACCCTGGGCCCAGGACTTGGAGTTTGTAGAAACCATAAGTTCCTGTTTGCCAGGGTGCTATATAGGTCCAGGACAGTGGGTACCTTCATAGGACCCCAGGGCCTGAAGGTCTACTACGCTACCCACGGAGATGGGAGAAGATTGGATCAGTTTGCTGGACAAACATCCTGCAGCATGGAGCAGGTAAGGGGGAGCCTGCGGGACTTGGTTCGACAGCAGGCTCTCCGGGGTAACCTAAAAGGGGGGATAGCCTAAGTATGCTCTGCATGGGCAACCTTGTTCACTATGTCTAAAGAGAGACAGGATGACACCTTTTCCCCCCCATCACTAGGTCCCCCTGTCTAAATATGTGTGCTAGCTAAACCTGCTGTTTCTTCCTAGGGCTAGTAAGGATCCCTAGGGGCCTTTGGAGAGTCCTACCTGGCCGGGGGTTTGAATCTGCCGCCTGTTTCTGCGTTCCTGGATCTCCAGCAGCGCGGCTCCTCCATGTTCCTCCTGTTTCCGGCATGCGCGTGCGCGCGCACGTCTTATGGACGTTTTTCGCGCCGTTCACACAGGAGGGCGGGGGGGGGCGTGCCTGCGGCGTCATACAGGGGCGCGCCTTTGTGCTGTTATAGACAGCAGGCATTGTCAGTGCTCAGTCTGAGGCTGATTTTCAGAGGAGAGGACGCAGAGCGGCAGAACAGTGACTCCCGGTGGCGGAAGAGGGGTAGTACATGTGGACTTTGTTCCAATACCTTTTGTTAAGCCAAGAAATCCCCCTTTTTTGCAGCAGGTTTGGAGGCTGGCAAACTTAGTTTGGGGTCACTGTATGTTGTCAAAAGTAAATATATAATATATTTAAAAAAAAAAAAAAAAAAAAAGGAACATACGGGATCCCATCAGTTTTTGGGCATTAGTGGTCTATTGTCCCCTAAACTCTGATTTTTGTACTCCTGCCCACTACAGTCTGTTGTGTGGGCGGAGTCCCTCGATTTTGTATTATGGCTTCCAAGGGTTCGGGGTCAAAGGGTACAAAAAAGACCAAAAAACAAAAGGGTTCCCTTTCTGATTCTGATATGCCGATACTTTCCCCGCAACTTATTAATTTAAGAAGCGCCTTGGATGAGCCATTAGGGGATCTGGTGCGGAGGCTGGCCCAGATCAGCCCAGCCCTGTGTTCATCACAGAGGAGATGCTAGCCGTATCCCTAGGGGGGCTAGAAGAGAGAATAGCAACATTGATCGCTAGAGCTATTCCTGGTAAGAAACGGGTTAGATCCCCATCACCAGGAGGTGTATCCTCAGATGCTGAGATTCTCTCTCCGGAGGAATTGGAATCACAGGAGGATCAACTAGACCTGAACCAAGAGGGTTCAGGGATTGAGGGATCTGCCTCTGAGGAACCATTTTCAGACTCCCAGACAGAAAGACTGTGGGTACAGTCTTTGACGGACATGGTCCGCTCGGCATTTAGTTTACCATTGCCAGAGCCTCAGGTTCCTCCGGTATCCTCTCTGGGCTCTTTGAAAGCTCCGTTAAGCAACGCAGTTTTTCCGGTCCATCCTCTCTTGGAGGAATTGATCTTTCGGGATTGGGTACGGCCGGACAGGATTTTTCTGCCACCGAAAAGATTTGCGGTCATTTACCCCATGGAGGAAAAATTCTCCAAGAGGTGGAGGCTCCCAGTAGTGGATGCAGCCATCTCATGTGTGAATAAATCACTAACTTGCCGGTGGAAAACATACATATGTTTAAAGATCCGGTTGATAAAAGATTAGAGACACTTTTAAAAGCATCCTTTGCTACGGCAGGAGCAGTGGTGCAGCCAGCGGTGGCTGCAATTGGAGTTTGTCAGGCATTAAAAGACCAGACAAAGGAAATGTTAAAGGACATGCCTACCCAACAAGCAGAGAGTTTTCTGACATTCCCAGAGCTCTGTGTTTTGCTGTAGATGCTATAAAAGATTCCATCCAGCAGGCCTCTCGTTTATCACTATGTTTGGTGCACATGAGAAGGCTCTTATGGTTGAAGAACTGGGCGGCGGAGCCCCCATGCAAAAAAGCTTCTGGCAGGGTTTCCCTTCCATGGAGGACGACTCTTCGGAGAGGATCTGGATAAATATATCAGACTATTTCAAATGGCAAAAGTACCCTTTTACCGGTCAAAAAGACATTCCGGGCTCCTACATTTAAAAGGCAGCTCTTTCCTGTCTCGGGGCCCTCAAATTCCAGGCAGTATCGACGGCCGCCTGCACGATCCAACGTTAACAGTAGATCGCAGGGACAGACCCCTGGGGGTAAGAGGCCGTGGTATCGCAAGCCGTCAAAGACAGCCCCTAAGTCTGCCTTATGAAGGGGCGCCCCCACTCTCGCGGGTGGGGGGAAGGCTTTGTTTCTTCTCAGAAGTTTGGGAAGCCAAGATCCCCGACAAATGGGTCCGGGCATCTGTAACCACAGGTTACAGACTGGAGTTTCTAAGGTATCCTCCGCCTCATTTTCAAGAATCAAGGCTACCAAGGGATCCAGCAAGGAAGGCCTCAATGCTGGCAGCTTTGGATCACCTGCTTTGCCAGGACGTAATTAATAGAAGTGCCAGCCCAAGAGCAAGGCCTAGGTTTCTATTCCAATCTCTTTGTCATACCAAAGCCCAACGGCGATGTCAGGCCAATCTTGGACCTAAAGAGGTTAAACGGTTACCTAAGGGTTCGTTCCTTCCGGATGGAATCCATCCGGTCAGCAGCCGCCGCGCTTCAGAAGGACGATTTTCTGGCCTCCATAGACATAAAGGATGCTTACCTTCATGTACCAATCTTTCAGTCGCATCAAAGGTTTTTACGCTTCGCGGTGGGGCAGCGACACTTCCAATTCAGGGCGCTCCCCTTCGGGCTGGCCACGGCCCCCCGGGTATTCACGAAGATCCTAGCCCCAGTTCTGGCCAATTTAAGGATCCAAGGGGTCACAGTCCTAGCATACTTGGACGACCTTTTAATCATAGATCACTCACGGCCGGGTCTGCAAAAGGCAGTAAACCTCACGGTTCGGTACCTCGAAGAATTCGGCTGGGTCCTAAACCGGGGAAAGTCAGCGTTCCAGCCTACAAAGCAGTTGGAATACCTCGGCATGAGGTTAGACACAGAACATCAAAAGGTGTTCCTGCCCCTTGTAAAGATCGAAGCTATCAAGGGGTTGGTTCAGTTGGTTCTAAACAAGAAAAAACCAACTATTCGCCTGTGTATGCGATTACTAGGCAAGCTAGTGGCCACATTCGAGGCAGTACCATACGCTCAGATCCACACTCGCGTCCTACAGGCAGCCATTCTAGCAGCCTGGGGCAAGAGGGCACATGCCTTAGAGTCCCCTTTGACGCTATCATCAAGGGTCCGACAAAGCCTGGCCTGGTGGTTGAACCCTCAGAATCTTCTAAAGGGAAAATCCTTCAGCCCTGTTGTCTGGAAGGTAGTTACCACAGACGCCAGCCTGGCAGGCTGGGGGCGGTCTTCGAGGGGTTCTCCCGCCAGGGAACTTGGGTGAAAGCAGAGAGGCAGCTCCCCATCAATATCTTGGAAATCAGAGCTGCTCGCCTAGCCCTTCTGGCTTGGACCTCCAGATTAAAGGGGTTCCCGGTGAGAATCCAGTCAGACAATGCCACGGCGGTGGCATACATAAACCACCAAGGGGGAACCAGGAGCCAGGCCGCTCAGAGGGAGGTGAACTTGATTTTTCAATGGGCAGAGGTTCATGTACCCTGCATTTCGGCGATATTCATTCCCGGAGTGGACAACCTGCAGGCAGACTTCTTAAGTCGCCAGAGTCTGTTGCCAGGGGAGTGGTCTCTGCATCCCCAGGTCTTTCAGACAATCTGCCAGAGGTGGGGAATGCCGGACGTAGATATAATGGCATCCAGGTTCAACAAGAAACTAGACAGGTTCGTGTCGCGCGAGAGGGATCCTATGGCCTGCGGAACCGATGCGTTGGTTTGCCCTTGGCATCAATTCAAACTTCTATATGCATTCCCTCCACTACAGTTACTCCCGCGCCTGTTGCGCAAGATCAGAGTGGAGAACAAGCCAGTCATTCTAGTAGCTCCGGCTTGGCCCCGGAGGACTTGGTACTCACTAGTCCTGAAGATGGCAGTGGGAGACCCTTGGACTCTTCCTCTACAACCAGACCTACTCTCACAAGGCCCGATCCTCCACCCTACATTACAGCGTCTAAATTTGACGGCCTGGAGGCTGAATCCCTGATTCTCAGGGATAGAGGTCTGTCTAGGCAGGTAATTCCTACCCTGATTAGGGCTAGAAAGCCGGTCTCCAGGGTGATTTATTACAGGGTGTGGAGGAACTACGTAGGCTGGTGTGAATCCAAAAGATGGAATTCCCGCAAATATACTATTGATAGGGTGTTAAGTTTTCTCCAGCTAGGAGTGGATAAAGGCCTGGCACTAAGCACAATCAAGGGACAGATCTCAGCTCTGTCAGTGTGGTTTCAGAGGCCGCTGGCCACCCACTCGCTGGTAAAGACCTTCTTACAGGGGGTCTTGCGTATTAATCCTCCTGTCAAGTCACCAATTTGTCCATGGGACTTAAATCTTGTCCTGTCCACTCTACAGAAACAGCCTTTTGAGCCGTTGGCTGAGATTCCTTTAGTCTTACTGACAAGAAAGTTGGTTTTCTTGGTCGCCATAGTTTCGGCCAGGAGAGTGTCAGAATTAGCAGCCTTATCGTGTAAGGAACCATATCTCGTTCTGCATAAGGACAGGGCAGTTCTCCGGCCCCATCCTTCCTTTCTACCAAAGGTTATATCCAAATTTCACTTGAACCAGGATTTGGTACTTCCATCCTTCTTTCCAAAACCTACATCTAGAAAGGAGGGGTTGCTGCATACCTTGGATATTGTCCGGGCCATGAAGGCCTATCTTAAAGCTACAGAAAAGATCCGGAAAACAGATGTGTTATTCGTTCTACCAGATGGCCCCAAGAAGGGGCAGGCAGCTGCAAAATCCACCATCTCGAGATGGAATTAGACAATTAATCATTCAAGCCTACGGTTTGAAGAGGTTGCCTCCTCCGTTGTCGGTAAAGGCCCATTCTACCAGGGCCATGGGCGCCTCTTGGGCAGCACACCATCAGATCTCTATGGCTCAGATATGCAAGGCGGCAACGTGGTCATCAGTCCACACTGTACAAGGTTTTATCAACTAGACGTGAGAAGAAATGCGGATGCTGCCTTTGGTCAGCAGTACTACAGCTGCAGTTTGAAATCCTCGGGATCAGAAACACCCTTGGTTATAAAAAAAAAAAAAAAAAAAAGTTTTTTCTTGACTAAGTTGGAATTATTATTATGATTTGAGTTTATCTCTAAATTGAATCCTTCTTTGGAAGATGTCTCCCTCCCCTCATTAAAGCATTGCTTTCGGACATCCCCACATAGTAATGAATATGCCGCTCTGTGTCCCGTGATGTACGAGAAAGAAAAAGGGATTTTTAAATACAGCTTACCTGTAAAATCCTTTTCTTGGAGTACATCACGGGACACAGAGCTCCCACCCCTCTTTTGGGTGACCATTTTGGGAGGCATACTGCTTGCTACAAAACTGAGGGACTCCCTCTAGGGGAGGGGGTTATATAGGGAGGGGACTTCCTGTTTGAGATTGCCAGTGTCCACACCTGAAGGTACTCCATATAACCCACATAGTAATGAATATGCCGCTCTGTGTCCCGTGATGTACTCCAAGAAAAGGATTTTACAGGTAAGCTGTATTTAAAAATCCCTTTTTTTTACAGTTGTGGTCATTGGGAAGAATAACCCCCTTACAGATGGCTAATAAGATCAGTGGGAACTTATCTGAGAGGTAGAGTTTGTTTATTGTTTAAGGAACCCCTAGCAACCTCTGGAGGAACCCAAGTGTTCCATGGAGCCCTGGTTGAGGAAGAAGGCTCCTTTTAACTTTTGGTCAATAACCCCCCCCCCCCCCCTACAGATAGCCAAAAAGATCAGTGGTATCAGTGAGAACTTCTCCGAGAGGCAGAAATTGCTCAAGAAACCCCTGGGAACCTTTAGGCAGAACCCAAGGTTTTGCATGGAACCCTGGTTGAGGAAGAATGTTTTTTACAGTTGTGGTCATTGGGAAGAATAACCCCCTTACAGATGGCTAATAAGATCAGTGGTGTCAGTGGGAACTTATCTGAGAGGTAGGGTTTGTTTATTGCTGAAGGAACCCATGTCAACCTCTGAAGGAACCCCTAGCCACCTCTGGAGGAACCCAAGGGTTCCATGGAGTCCTGGTTGAGGAAGAATGCTCTTTTTAACTTGTGGTCAATAACACCCCTACAGATGGCCTCCGAGAGGCAGAAATTGTTTATTGCTCAAGAAACCCCTGGGAACCTTTGGCAGGGCCCATGGAATCCTGGTTGAGGAAGAATGTTCCTTACAGTTGTGGTCATTGGGAAGAATAACCTCCTTACAACCAATCTGTTTGGATATTTACATCAGAAGGAACTTATCTGAGAAGTAGAGATTGCTTATTGTTCAAGGAACCTCAGCAACCTCTGGAGGAACCCTAGGATTCCATGGAACCCCCAGCAACCTCTGGAGGAACCCTAGGATTCCATGGAACCCTCAGCAACCTCTGGAGGAACCCTAGGATTCCATGGAACCCCAAGCAACCTCTGGAGGAACCCTAGTTGAGAAACCTTGGTCTAGGAGGATGGCTATTGTCCAAGTACATGTTTTTAGACGCATCAAATAATATCATGGTGAGTGGATAAAGGTGACTGTATTATCCGTATGGATATAAATACTGGGTATGTTCCTGATCATTAGAACTTTGGAAGCTAAATAACTAAATCATCTTCAACATTATAGAACAAATCCAGTTATTTTTTAATTACCAAAACCAGCCGTAATTATTTTATTAATTTTTTTTAGCCACTTTGCAGTCTGGATCCTCTCTGGATCTTCTTTGGTTCATCTGTTTTGCTACTTCTGCCATTAATTTTATTATTTCTGTGTCCCCTGCAGGATATTGAGTCCCACCTCAACGTCACCCTTCAGGATCCGCTCTGCGAGTCTCTTGCCAACGGCGTCATCCTGTGCCAGCTGCTGAACCACCTGCGGCCGCGCTCCATCCCGTTTTTCCACGTGCCTTCACCTGCTGTGGTACGATGACTTTGCACTGACTGGCTGCCCACGGATAGGGCTCTTTCCACCTTCCATTTACGCTCCACTTTTTCTCTTTTCAGCCTAAACTTAACCCTGTGAAATGTCGCAAGAACGTGGACAGCTTCCTGGAGGCGTGCCAGAGGCTGGGCGTCCCTGAGGTAAGCCCACCATGATTTATAATTGTGCTGTGATATAGGGCTGGACAGGTCCCCAGAGCCAGGGCCACCCAGGTCCCAAGTGCCAGGTCAACATAGATTCTCGGAGTCAGTAGCTAATGCTTTATGAGCAAATTATGGCTGCCACCAACACTTTACAGAGCCTTATTCTGATATAGTAAAAAAAAAAGGCTCATGTTATGCAGGCCTTTCGTGGGTCGAATTCCCGACTCCTTTTCTTTAGAAATTTGGTGCGTTTTGTAATCCGATGGCGCCACCATTATTTCAAAATTCAACCAACCAAGCCTTCAATTTCACCTCATGTTGCTATAGAAGAGACGTTTCATAGTCGGAAATCTCGGAAATTCTTTTCTTTCTGCCCAATCACTCAAATTCGATGGCCACACGGAAATCAGCCATTGCTGTGGCCCACTAATGGTGCGAAATTCTAACAAAAATTCTTAATTTACAATTTTTCGAAAGAAGTTCAGAATTCGACCCATGTTTGGCCAGCATTAGGCTTGGAAAGAATAGCACCAAATCTCTAATGTAGTGACTTCTCTAGTCTAGTGAAATCGTGACCTTTACAACCGTTGTTTGTATTGAGCATGAAGGTCCAAACTCGATTCAACTCAAGAGTTTTCATCAGGGGGACAAAAACATGTTGAATTCTAGGCTACAAACATAGGCTCAAAAATAATAAAGTACACACAGATTACTATGAAACCTTGTATAATCTGTATGGTATCATAGAAATGGTGACTGTCCCCACAGCGTAAACTTCTTAAGAATTTACGGCCGATACATCACTGGAATAAGTGGTCCAGGTGACTTGATGACCACATCCCGGTGAACGGCTTTTCAATCACCCAAGCTCATCCACGCTGTGAACAGTCAAACTAAATGTATATCTATACCCTCGCCCCACCCTCCCACATTTCTCTCTTACTTTACCCCCCTCCCCTACCCCAGGTTTATGTACAATTTTGCATACCAAACTGTTTGGATGCATTGTATGTTAAGGATATAGACTGCAACCACTACACTGTGACATCTGAATTTCCTTGACATAATTCTATACCTCCAACTGTTTTATTTGAAAAATGGTTAATAAAAATATATTCAACCTTTAAAATAAGTGATATATAAATGTATATCAGCGTTTGTATCCTAGAATTCGACATGTTTGTCTCCCTGATGAAGACTGAGTTGAAACACGTTGCTCAGTACAAACAATAGTTATAAATGTCATGATTTTTGTCATAGGACTACAAAGATTTGTTGCCTGTTTTCACCCAGATGTTGCATCGTTTGATATATTTTTGTGTTTAATAATTTTATATATATTCTTATGCGCCTATAAAGTACCTGTTTGGCTACCAAGTTGCTTTAATTGGTTCTGAAATTCCACCTATGTTTTCCCACCATTTATTCATACAAGTCTTCAGCTATGAAAGACTATTTAAATATATAACTTGTTTGATGTACATAGTACTGGGTAAGAACATTAAATTGGTAGAAACCACCTGATATTAATCATTTGGTGGGTCATAGACCACGTAGGTAGGTGCGTTGGTCAGGTTCATAAAGTGTCCTTTTTGTGTGTTTTTTGGTCTGTTTGCTTGTGTCCGTGCTGCTTATGCCTCGTTTGTATTAACATATGTGTTTTTTTTTTTTTTTCTTCCTCTTCATTTCTGGCATATTTTTCCCGTGACACCTTCACCTCTCTGTCCGGTGACATGCACTGTGTAATCTGCATGTGACGTCTATGCCGCCCTCTACTGGTGAATACCCCACCTCAATCCTAACCTCCATTGCTTGTGGTGGCTCTAATTGGTGACCCCTTTTTGTTGACGGCTTTTCCTTATTGCATGTGAATGCTTTTCCTATCATTGTTCTCTCTGGATCCTTTGGTGATTTATTTCTTTCATTCTTTTCCCTTTCTTTTTCCTTTCTTTTTCCTTTCTTTTCTCTTTTTTCTTTTTCCTTCCCTTTCTTTTCTTTTGCCTTTCTTTTCTTTTTTCTTTTCTTTTGCCTTTCTTTTCTTTTTTCTTTTCTTTTGCCTTTCTTTTCTTTTTTCTTTTCTTTTGCCTTTCTTTTCTTTTTTCTTTTCTTTTGCCTTTCTTTTCTTTTGCCTTTTTTTTTTCTCCTTCTTCCCTTTTTTTATTCTTTAATTTATTTTCCCTTTCTTTTCTTGTTCTTTCTTTCCCTTTCTTTTCATTTTCCCTTTTTTCTTTTCTTTTCCTTTTTTTTTTTTTTTTTCTTTCATTTCTTTTTTTCTTTTTTTTTTTTCATTTCTTTTCTTTTCCTTTTTTTTTTTTCCCTTTTTTTCTTTCTTCTTTTTCTTTTCTTTCTTTCTTTTAATTTTTTTTTTTCTTCTTTCTTTTTCTTTTTTTTTTTTCTTTTTTTCTTTTTTTTTCTTTCTTTTCTCTTTTTTTTTTTCTTTTTTTCTCTTCTTTTCTTCTTTTTTTTTTCTTTCTTTTTCTTTTCTTTTTCTTTTTTCTTTCTTTTTCTTTCTTTCTTTCTTTCTTTCTTTCTTTCTTTCTTTCTTTTTTTTCTTTCTTTTCTTTTTTTTCTTTCTTTTCTTTTTCTTTCTTTTTCTTTTCCCTTTCTTTCCGTTTTTCTCTCTTTTTCCCCTTTTTTTTCTTTTCTCTTTTCCCTTTTTTTTCTTTTCTCTCTTTTTTTCACTTCTCTTTTTTCCTTTGCATGTTGCCCCCCTCTCTTCACCACCTCTTTCACCATTTGGCTGTCCAACTCCTTTATCTGTAACTCCTGTTTGACCCTTCCTCCTCCTGCATTGCATGAACTGATCCTCCAACCCCCCCCCCCCCCTGTAAAAACCTACCCTGCCTATGTCTCCTCCACCCTCCTGTCTCTATGCAGCGAGATCTCTGCTTAGCCTCTGACATCCTGGGAGAAAGGAGCCTGGACATCGTTCAAAGGTTGGTCTCCTCTTTGCTGCTGCTCCTCGCCTCCAGTGACACTCCCATGAGCAACCCAAGCTCCACCCTCTCAGAGGAGACAGCGATGCGTTCTACTTTACTGCAGCTGCTCTATCAACACCACGGCTTCCTGCTCTTCTACGCTCTGCTAATGCTGGCCCTCTGCGTGGCCTTCAGCAAACTGTCTGTCCTCTAGGAGCCAGGCCGTATCAAATATGGCTTCCCTTTTGCCGATTAAAAGAAAGACGTGACACTGTGTGTCTGTTCTCCAAGAAAAATTGTGACTTTGTCTCCATAGCAGAGGTTGGATTTCCTCACAAGAGCTGTTCACTAGGTTTAGGTTTCAATTAACTTTTTCAGGTTATACTTTTTTAAACACTAAAGTCGGACTGGACACTACAGCCTTTCCCAAAGTGGCCTTTTCCCCGGAAGTACCCACTGTGGTTTGCCAATGGGTGGTGGCCAAATCTGCCATCTTGGCGCCATGTTTCATTGGCGCTATGTCAAGGTTGACTTTGGCGTTTTTTGGATGCCTTCTGTGCCTTTTTTCACTCTACATGGTGTTGGGGGATCGCCAATAGCTGCCTTTTTGAGAGGCCTGGCCAGCCAATGGAAAAGGAGGAACCACTACTCACTCCTTGATGATTGAGGGTTCAGGGACACTGATGTATTAAATTCTTTGGAAAGCAATGAGATTTTTTTTAGATTTTTTTTCTGTCCAAATGGATCCTTGACACTCCACAGCATACATTGAACTTGATTTCAGAGTGCAAAATACGGGTTGTCTCCATTACATTGGCTACCCCTGGGAATGTAAGACTATGCTGTAATAGAAGACTCTGATGAAGATTGGTGAATGTGTTAATGTTCAATACCAGGTGCAATGACCTTGTCAGGTTTGAAGCAGTAAAGCATCCTTTTTTTTTTCTTCACAAAAGCAACCCCTCCTCATGCAAGCAACCCCTCCTCATGCAAGCAACCCCTCATCAATGTAATGGCCCCTCCTCATGCAAGCAAACCCCCTCATGAATGTAGTAGCCCCACCCCATGCAAGCAACCCCTCATGAATGTAGTAGCCCCTCCTCATGCAAGCAACCCCTCATCAATGTAGTAGCCCCTCCTCATGCAAGCAAACCACTCACCAATGTAATAGCCCCTCCTCATGCAAGCAAACCCCTCATCAATGTTGTAGACCTTCCTCATGCAAGCGTGAGTGAGTGAATAACTTGTATTGCGATACACATGCGAACTAAATCGCCTCCAGGCGCTTTCTATCCGTTGTCTTCCTTAGCCTTCAGAAAAGGTGCATCTTAAGCTTCTTCCTGAGGGCCCGATGGTTTTCTTCCATGCGGATGTCTGTTGGTAGAGCGTTCCATAGCCGTGGTCCTTGGACTGCAAATCTTTGCTCTCCCTTTGATTTGTAATTGGACTTGGGGATGTAGAGCAGGTTTTGGTTAGATGATTGGAGAGTGCGATGGGTGGTGTAGTGCTTTATTTCCTTGCATAAGCCTTTCCTTGTGTGCATTTGTGGGTGAGGCAGAGGGTCTTGAATGTGACCCAATCCTTTACTGTTAGCCAATGAAGGGCCCTCAGGGACTGGTGATGGATTCCCAGGGTTTCTTTCCTGTTACAAGCAACCCCTCATCAATGTTGTAGCCCCTCCTCATGCAAGCAAACCCCTCATTAATGTAGTAGCCCCTCATCACGGAGGTCTTCCTCTCAGGACCGATCCTTGGGTCACAGGCACCTGGGTGCAGAAATATTTCAGGTGCCCCCTACATGGGCGTCTTCCTTTTACTAACTCCTCCCCTTTAGAAATGTTTCTATGGCAACCGCAGGTATGCTCCCCCCACAAAGTCTTCATTAACCTGGGATCCTTTATATGATCTCTTAACAAAATACAGGAAGAGAAGCATATTACTTTATTGGGACCTGAAGAAGGGCCTCTGTGATGGACACAGAGAGGGCTTCTGTTAGAGCAGTGGTTCTCAACCTGGGTCGGGACCCCCTTGGGGGTTGAATGACAATTTGCCAGGGGGTCACTGAATCCATGGCTACCCTGCAGGGCTGTTCCTGGAGCTTGCGGTGGCCCACTTAGACTCTTTGCAGCCACCCATTCAGTTCATGGCATGGCTGGGGGGGGGGGGGGGGGGTAGAGACTAGATGTCAGCTGGCTAATGAGGAATGTGAAGTGGGAGGGGCTGGAGGAGACCCTATCTACTGATTTTGTCATAGGTGTCACTGCTGTGGAGACACAGTGAGTACCATAAGGGCTTTTAATACTGTACGGGTGGAAGGGACTGAGGGAGCGCTAAGTATTCGTGGGTTAGGGGTGCAAATTACTTGTCTTGCCTTAGATGCTGACAACCCACGCTATAAAAATTATTTTACTGTTAGGGTTCCCCACAACTTGGGAAATTTTATCATGGGGTCACGGCACTAGAAGGTTGAGAACCACTGTGTTAGAGGGTCTGTTAGATGTTCGGTGCCCTCGCCTCTGCAGGCGCCTGGGTGCAATGCACCCTGTGCACCCTACCTAGGATCGGCCCTGCTTCCGCTGCCCCTGCAGATCATCTAGCTTACATTCCTGTTGTGCCTCTGGGATGTGAGTTCTGCAAGTCTTGTAGACCCCAGGACTGTTTAGCGGGCTTCCAACTTCTGCAAGCCATTCACAAAATAAATCCTGGGACTGTGTTTTGTAAATTGGTACGGAGGAGAGACCAGACATAGCAATCAGGAAAGAGTTCGCCAATATACCACGGGCTATATGTCGAGTTGAGTTGACAGGTATCTTGATGTAGTGTAGTCTTACCCCAAAAGGGTCCTGACTAGGGTGACCACGTGTCCCGGATTGCCGGGAACAGTCCCGCATTTTGCAGGTCTGTCCCGGGCACCTTCATTCCAGGGCAATACAGTGTCCCGGAATGAAACTGACACAGCCACCCCCCGGGGCCAATCTGATGCCCCCAAAAAAGGCCGCCACATCACCGCTTTACTCACTTGACAGTACTTGTCCTGGCCGGCATTGCCTGGAGGAGCACAATCCCCGCCCCTGCTTGTGATTGGAGAAATCATAAATCCCGCCTCTTGTGTTCAATCACTGTGCTGTGATTTGTTATAGCACAAGCTGATTTTTGGGAAGGGAGGGTGTCCCTGAATAGTAGTTTGAATAGTAGTTTGGAAATGTGGTCACCCTAGTCCCAACACGCTTGGCCAATTGCGACAGAAGCCAATTAACCTACCAGCATGTCTCGGGAGAGTGGGAGGAAACCGGAGTACCCGGAGGAAACCCACGCAGGCACAGGGAGAACATGCAAACTCCAGGCAGGTGGTGTCGTGGTCGGGATTCGAACCAGCGCTGCCCCTGTCCTTGTTCCTTTAATGGCCAATTAAGACTTTTCACATGCATGCAAAAATCTTAATTTCTCTTATCGTCCATGGACGGACACAGCCTTCACAAGTCTTGACATATGGGTTATGTTCCTGTTCATAGGAGAGGATATGAGCAGGAACATATGTCAAGACTTGTAAAGGCTGTGTCTGTGAAAGGATTTTATGGCGAGTACAAAAAAATATTTTTTTTTTTGCTACTTCGAACCCCTAAACAAGATACAGTATCTCACTAAAGTAAGTACACCCCTCACATTTTTGTAAAATATTTTCTTCTATCTTTTCATGTGACAACACTGAACAAATGACACTTTGTATCTACAATGTTGTGTAGTGAGTGTACAGCTTGTATAACAGTGTAAAATTTGCTGTCCTCTCAAAATAACTCAACACACAGCCATTAATGTCTAAACTGCTGGCAACAAAAGTGAGTACACCCCTTAGTGAAAATGTCCAAATTGGGCCCAATTAGCCATTTTCCCTCCCCGGTGTCATGTGACTCGTTAGTGTTACAAGGTCTCAGGTGTGAATGGGGAGCAGGTGTGTTAAATTTGGTGTTATCGCTCTCACTCTCTCATACTGGTCACTTGGAAGTTCAACATGGCACCTCATGGCAAAGAACTCTCTGAGGATCTGAAAAAAAAGAATTGTGTCTCTACATAAAGATGGCCCAGGCTATAAGAAGATTGCCAAGGCCCTAAAACTGAGCTGCAGTACGGAGGCCAAGAACATACAGCAGTATAACAGGATGGGTTCCTCTCAGAACAGGCCTCGCCATGGTCCACCAAAGAAGTTGAGGTTACGTGCTCAGCGTCACATCCAGAGGTTGTCTTTGGGAAGTAGACAAATGAGTGCTGCCAGCATTGCTGCAGAGGATGAAACGGGGGGGGGGGTCAGCCTGTCAGTGCTCAGACCATACGCCGCACACTGCATCAAATTGGTCTGCATGGCTGTCGTCCCAACAGCAAGACTCTTCTAAAGATGATGCTCAAGAAATACCGCAAACAGTTTGCTGAAGACAAGCAGACTAAGGACATGGATTTCTGGAACCGTGTCCTGGGGTCTGATGAGACCAAGATAAACTTATTTAGTGTCAGATGGTGTCAGGCGTGTGTGGCTGCAACCAGGTGAGGAGGACAAAGACAGGTGTGTCTTGTCTACAGTCAAACATGGTGGTGGGAGTGTCATGGTCTGGGGCTGCATGAGTGCTGCCGGCACTGGGGGGCTACAGATCATTGAGGGAACCATGAATGCCAACATGTCCTGTGACATACTGAAGCAGAGCATGATCCCCTCCCTTCAGAGACTGGACCGCAGCGTAGTATTCCAACATGACGACTCCAAAACACACCTCCAAGACCACCACTGCTTTGGTAAAGGTGATGGACTGGCCAAGCATGTCTCCAGACCTAAACCCTATTGAGCATCTGTGGGGCATCCTCAAATGGAAGGTGTAGGAGCGCAAGGTCTCCAACATCCACCAGCTGGGTGATGTGGTCATGGAGGAGGGGAAGAGGACTCCAGTGACAACCTGTGAAGCTCTGGTGACCTCCATGCCCAAGAGGGTTAAGGCAATGCTGGAAAATAATGGCACTTTGTGCCCAATTTGGACATTTTCACTTAGGGTGTACTCACTTTTGTTGCCAGGGGTTGCAACATTAATGGCTGTGTGTTGAGTTATATTGAGGGGACAGAAAATGTACACTGTTATACAAGATGTACACTCACTACACAACATTGTAGCAAAGCGTCATTTCTTCTTCAGAAGAAAGTATTTACAAACATGTGAGGGAGATGGCTATATATAGAGAGAGAGAGAGATGGAGATTATTCATTTTTTAATGCCACACGGTATTTGCACAGCATTTTTTTGGGGGGCGGGGGGAGTAATACACTTAAGGAATTTTATTGCACACAAAACACTAATATAATACCCATTTGTTTGGTAAAATCTAAAAGATGATGTTATACTGAGTAAATTATGCCTTAAAATTGCATCCGCCTGTGGAATGGCGCCAAACTACGGTACTTAAAATTCTCCACGTGTGACATTTTAACCGCCTTTACCGGTTAGCAGTTTAAAGATACACAGAGGAGGTCTAGTGGTAGAATTATTGCTCTCGCTCTGACGTTTGCGACGATACCTTGTGTGGTGCAATCATCTTTTACGTATCCGTGTGGAACTTGTGTATGCGTTCGTATTCGCCTGTAAGCGCGAAGGTGCTTTAAATATTTTTTTTATATATATTATTTATTTGACCCAAAACTTTTTTGTACTGTCCTTTTTTTTTTGTGTGTGTGTGTGCACAACTTTATTGCTGGCTCATGGGATGAACAACATCCCTTGTGAACGCATGGGCCATGACAGGTCCTCTTTATGGAGAGATCTGGGGTCTATTAGACCCCAGATCTCTCTTCTGGTCTCCTTGTTCATTCCCCGACTTGGTTGGGGTAGGCGGTACACTTTGGTGGGGGTGGGTCAGCCACGCTTTGTGACCTTTGACCGCTGGGAGCCCACCTTCTGACCGTTGACCCATGGAGGAGGTCCCTGTTCCAGTTCTTGAGTCCAAGCCTTATTCTTCAAGGGAAAACCCTAACCCTACAGGGGTGAGAGCTCTACTTTGGGTAATGCCGTGCCTGTTGGTAAGACATTCCATGGATGTCTTGGTCCATTTGCTGTATTCTGCGTTTGGTAGACCCCCTTCTTAATCCATGGCCTTGGCAGATGTTGTCCCCAAGAATTAAACCAATCATGAGCGCCAGACTCCTCTTTTTTATCTGTGGTCTTGGCAGGTGCTGGCACTAGTAACTAAACCAATCATAAGTGCCAAACCCCTTCATAGTCCATGGCTTTAGCAGGATTTGGGCACCAAGAATTAAACCAATCATACGAGCCAGACCCTTCAATCTATGGCCACGGCAAGTGCTGGCACTAAGACCTAAACCAAACATAAAAGCCCTTCTTAATCTAAGGCTTTGGGAGCTGATGACACCAAGAAATCCATTATAGGAGCCAGACTCCCTTAAGAATTCATGCCCTTGGCAGGGGGTGCCACTGAGATTTAAACCAAACATAAGAGCCAGAACTCTTCTTAATCCATGGCTTCAGCAAGCGCTGGCACCTGTTGTGAAATAGTAAGGATGAGTGATAATTATTATCATCCCTTTTATATCGCAACAGCACCAAGAACTAAACCAATCATAGGAGCCAGACCCCTTCTTAAACTGCCATCTTGGCCTGGCATGGCATCAAAAATTAAGCCAATCGTAGAGCTAGACCCCTTCTTAATCCATGTCCTTGGCAAGGTCTTATGACCAAGAATTAAGCCAGTCGTAAAGCCAGACGCCTTCTTAGTCCATGACTTTGGAGGTGATTTAGTTCTTGGTGCCAGCACTTTCCAAAGCCATGAATTGAGAAGTGGTCTGGCTTTAATGTTTGGTTTAGTTCTTTGTGCCAGCACTTGCCATGGATTAAGAAGGGCTCTTATGACTGCTGGCACAAAAAACTAAACCAATCATAAGAGCCAGACCCCTTCTTAATCCATGGCTTTGGCAGACACTGCCACCAAGAATTAAACCAATCATAGGGGCCAGACCCCTTTCAAAATCCATGGCCTTGGTAGGGTCTTGGAACCAAGAAATAAGCCAATCCTAAGAGCCAGAACCCTTCTTAATGGTCATAGCAAAGCCAACGCAATAGCCGGACCCTTCTTAATTCATGGCTTTGGCGGATACTGCCACCAAGAATTAAACCAATCCTAGGAGCCAGACCCCTTTCAAAATCCATGACCGGGTCTTGGCACCGAGAAATAAGCCAATCCTAAGAGCCAGAACCCTTCTTAATGGTCATAGCAAAGCCAACGCAAAAGCCGGACCCTTCTTAATTCATGGCTTTGGCGGATACTGCCACCAAGAATTAAACCAATCCTAGGAGCCAGACCCCTTTCAAAATCCATGACCGGGTCTTGGCACTGAGAAATAAGCCAATCCTAAGAGCCAGAACCCTTCTTAATGGTCATAGCAAACCCAACGCAAAAGCCGGACCCTTATTAATTCATGGCTTCGGCGGAGACTGCCACCAAGAATTGAACCAATCCTAGGAGCCAGACCCCTTTCAAAATCCATGACCGGGTCTTGGCACCGAGAAATAAGCCAATCCTAAGAGCCAGACCCCTTCTTAATCGATGGCCATGGCAAGTGCGGTCATGAAGAACTAAACCCAATGCAAAAGCCGGACCCCTTCTTAATCCATGGCCCTGGCATCAAAAACTCAGATACAGTTTTATAGTAAAGATGTCATTCTCACCGAAAATGGCCAGCACATCAACGGAGTCTCTTGTAAAAATGTTTATTTCTGCATCAAGCAATACAACATTTTACTCTATATGATCAAAAGTTGGTGGACCGTCGCACCTGTAAGAGCTTGTTTGGCATCCCACTGCAAAACCATGGGTATTTGAATGGAGACCCCAACCCGTTTTGGTTATAGCAGCCCCAGCTCTTCTGGGAAGGCTTTCCACAAGCTTTTGGAGTGTGTATGTGGGGATTTAAGTCCATTCAACCTAAAAATCATTTGCACAGGGGATAAGAAGACCTGGCTTGCTATCTGACCCATCCAAAATGTGTTCAGTAGGGTCAAGGCCAGGACCACTAGAGTTCCTCCACACCCAACTGGTCAAGCCATGTCTTTATGGAGCTGGCTTTGTGTCCACCATGTTGAAATGCACGATGCCGAAATAAAGAGCAGTTTTTACTCTGTTGATGTGCTGATGACTTTTGGTAAATTTGGACTCTACAATTACTGTTATGCTCCGTACACACGATCGGTAATTCCGACAACAAAACCGTGGCTTTTTTTCCGACGGAATGTTGGCTCAAACTTGTGTTGTCTGAAATTCGAAACGTCAAGAACGCGGTCTCGTACAAGACGTACGACAAGCCAAGAAAAATTTATTTCAATAGGCAGTGCGGCTCTTCTGCTTGATTCCGAGCATGCATGGATTTTTATGTGGCGGAATTGCATACAGACTATCAGAAATTTCTGACCAAGAACTTTTGTTGTCAAAAAAATTGAGAAGCAGCTCTCAAATTTATGTTATTGGAAATTCCGACAGCAAATGTCCAATGAAGCCTACACACGGTCGGGGTTTGCAATAAGCTCACATCTGACTTTTCTTGTCGGAATTTCCGATTGTGTGAACGCAATTTCCGATTGTACGCAATTTCCGATTGTGTGTACACGGCATTAGGGGTCTTTACACAATTAATTCTGTCTGAAAAGTTGTGCAAATTAGCGCAGTTTCGGGCTATTAGCATCCATGTGGAATCTTGTGTTTATTATAGGGTTGTCCCGATACCACTTTTTTAGGACCGAGTACAAGTACCGATACTTTTTTTTTCAAGTAGTCACTGATACCGAATACTGATACTTTTTTTCAAGTAGTCACTGATACCGAATACTGATACTTTTTTTAAATGTGTCCCCCACATATTGCAGCCATGTCCTGTCCCCCACATATTGCAGCCATGTCCTGTCCCCCACATATTGCAGCCATGTCATGTCCCCCACATATTGCAGCCATGTCATGTCCCCCACATATTGCAGCCATGTCATGTCCCCCACATATTGCAGTCATGTCCCCCACATATTGCAGCCATGTCCTGTCCCCCACATATTGCAGCCATGTATGTCCCCCATATTGCAGCCATGTCCTGTCCCTCATACCTGTAGATATGATGCTGCCACATACCGCCGTTAATCCCCCTGCATTATAGCGTAGCGCGCATTACAAGCTTTCGTCCTGAATACTTGTAATGCCCGTGCCGCCATGTATAGACACTCCCTTTCTTGGGATTGGAGGGATCCGTCCAATCCCGTGCAAGGGGGAGTGTCTATACGCGGATTCGTGGATAGACACTCCCCCTTGCTCGGGATTGAATGGATCCGTCCAATCCCGAGAAGGGGAGTGTCTATACATGGCGGCGCGGGCATTACAAGTATTCAAAATGAAAGCTTGTAATGCGCGCTACGCTATAATGCAGGGGGATTAGCGGCGGTATGCGGCAGCGGCGGCGGCATCATATCTACAGGTATGGGGGACAGGACATGGCTGCAATATGGGGGGGGGGGGAGTATTCTATTTTGGTATCGGGGGTATTTGCGGGCGTACAAGTACTCCCGCAAATACTCGGCATCGGTACCGATACTAGTATTGGTATCGGGACAACCCTAGGTTATTAAATGGAGGCCAGTCAGTTTAAGCCATCTTTCATTAGAGCTTTGAAAGCCATAGCACAACCCTTTCCAGATGTACAAAATATATCTAGTTCCTTTTTTTAATTTTATATGTATGACTTTGAGCTACGTGCCTTATACAGCCTGAGACGTTACACCTGTACTACTAAAAACCCCATTCTGCCCTAGAAGCCGGAGCTGACCCTTCTTATTCCAAAGCCTTATGCTCATCCCGTATATGAAACCTCCTAAATAAGGTCATACAATTGTTCCTCTCCCAATATTTGTGCCACTGTTCACTTTTATACATTTCCAAATGTGGTATTTTAAACACAGACATAATTGTACTCTAAGCAGTTTTTTTTTTTTGATTGGCCTGGTTGGATGGTTTCTCTTTTTATTGTCTCTGACCCAGCATAGAACAGGGGGTCAGCCACCTTTTCTACATTATGTCAAGTTGCATGCGTTGGAAAATGTTTTCTGTACCCTCGGATCAGTCGCAGTTCCTTCACCTTCAGAAATCAGATCTACCCCAATTTCTGCACCTTCAGACTTTAAGCCTCATACACACGATCGGACTTCCAACCAACTTTTCTGTGGATTTCGGTCCAAAGGGCGTTGTCCGTGAACTTGGCAGGACTTTTTCAGCCAAAGAACATGAACGTAGTGACGTAATTGACATACTACGTGGTTTTTCTGCTCTTTACCGCCACCCTTTGAGCAACTTCTGCTATTGTTGGTTGATCTTTAGCATTGGTTCTGAGCATACGTGTTTGGACTTAAGTACACACGATCGGATTTTGCACCATTGGACTTTTGCTGGAAAGTTTGTCTGCACAGCGAACATTCGTCCGATGAAAACTAGGGTTGTCCCGAGTACAAGTACCGATTACTTTTTTTTTTAAGTACTCGCCGATACCGATACTTTTTTTTAAATGTGTCCCCAAATGCAGCCATGTCCCCGTCCCCCCCACAGGTGCAGCCATGTCCCCCCCCCCCCCCCCCACAGATGCAGCCATGTCTCCACCCCACAGATGCAGCCATGTCTCCACCCCACAGATGCAGCCATGTCTCCCCCCCACAGTGCAGCCTCCCCCCCACAGATGCAGCCATGTCTCCCCCCCACAGATGCAGCCATGTCTCCCCCCCACAGATGCAGCCATGTCTCCCCCCCACAGATGCAGCCATGTCTCCCCCCCACAGATGCAGCCATGTCTCCCCCCCACAGATGCAGCCATGTCTCCCCCCCCAGATGCAGCCATGTCTCCCCCCCCAGATGCAGCCATGTCTCCCCCCCACAGTGCAGCCATGTCCCCCCCACAGATGCAGCCATGTCTCCCCCCCCACAGATGCAGCCATGTCTCCCCCCCCACAGATGCAGCCATGTCTCCCACCCCACAGATGCAGCCATGTCTCCCCCCCACAGATGCAGCCATGTCTCCCCCCCACAGATGCAGCCATGTCTCCCCCCCACAGATGCAGCCATGTCTCCCCCCCACAGATGCAGCCATGTCTCCACCCCACAGATGCAGCCATGTCTCCCCCCCACAGATGCAGCCATGTCTCCACCCCACAGATGCAGCCATGTCTCCACCCCACAGATGCAGCCATGTCTCCCCCCCACAGATGCAGCCATGTCTCCCCCCCACAGATGCAGCCATGTCTCCCCCCCACAGATGCAGCCATGTCTCCCCCCCACAGATGCAGCCATGTCTCCCCCCCCCCCCCCCCACAGATGCAGCCATGTCTCCCCCCCCCCCCCCACAGATGCAGCCATGTCTCCCCCCCCCCCCCACAGATGCAGCCATGTCTCCCCCCCCCCCACAGATGCAGCCATGTCTCCCCCCCCCCCCCACAGATGCAGCCATGTCTCCCCCCCCCCCCCCCACAGATGCAACCATGTCTCCCCCCCCCCCACAGATGCAGCCATGTCCCCCCCCCACAGATGCAGCCATGTCCCGTCCCCCCCCCACAGATGCAGCCATGTCCCCCATACCTAGATCCCGCCGGCCACTGCCAAGGTATACAAAACAGTCTATTGGGCATGCCCAGGCTTAACGAGGTTGTAAACCTTTCCGTTTTTGTCACCTTAATGCAGGGGTGTCAAACTGGCGGCCCTCCAGCTGTTGCAAAACTACAAGTCCCATGAGGCATTGCAAGGCTAACAGTTACAAGCATGACTCCCACAGGCAGAGGCATGATGGGACTTGTAGTTTCGGAACAGCTGGAGGGCCACCAGTTTGACACCCCTGCCTTAATGCATCCTATGCATTAAGGTGAAAATGCCCCCCCCCCCCCCCCCCACAGATGCAGCCATGTCTCCCCCCCACAGATGCAGCCATGTCTCCCCCCCACAGATGCAGCCATGTCTCCCCCCCACAGATGCAGCCATGTCTCCCCCCCACAGATGCAGCCATGTCTCCACCCCACAGATGCAGCCATGTCTCCACCCCACAGATGCAGCCATGTCTCCCCCCCACAGATGCAGCCATGTCTCCCCCCCACAGATGCAGCCATGTCTCCCCCCCACAGATGCAGCCATGTCTCCCCCCCCACAGATGCAGCCATGTCTCCCCCCCCCCCCCCCACAGATGCAGCCATGTCTGCCCCCCCCCCCCCCCACAGATGCAGCCATGTCTCCCCCCCCCCCCCCCCACAGATGCAGCCATGTCTCCCCCCCCCCCACAGATGCAGCCATGTCTCCCCCCCCACAGATGCAGCCATGTCTCCCCCCCCCCCCCCCACAGATGCAACCATGTCTCCCCCCCCCCCCCACAGATGCAACCATGTCTCCCCCCCCCCCCCCCCCCACAGATGCAACCATGTCTCCCCCCCCCCCACAGATGCAGCCATGTCCCCCCCCCCCCCCCCACAGATGCAGCCATGTCCCCCCCCCCCCCACAGATGCAGCCATGTCCCCCCCCCCCCCACAGATGCAGCCATGTCCCCCCCCCACAGATGCAGCCATGTCCCCCATACCTAGATCCCGCCGGCCACTGCCAAGGTATACAAAACAGTCTATTGGGCATGCCCAGGCTTAACGAGGTTGTAAACCTTTCCGTTTTTGTCACCTTAATGCAGGGGTGTCAAACTGGCGGCCCTCCAGCTGTTGCAAAACTACAAGTCCCATGAGGCATTGCAAGGCTAACAGTTACAAGCATGACTCCCACAGGCAGAGGCATGATGGGACTTGTAGTTTCGGAACAGCTGGAGGGCCACCAGTTTGACACCCCTGCCTTAATGCATCCTATGCATTAAGGTGAAAATGCCCCCCCCCCCCCCCCCCCCCCGGTTTACTTACCTGAGCCCTCAAAGTCACGCGTCGGCTTCTGGGCCCGTTTTTCTCGGCTCTTCATTGGATAGATTGATAGCAGCGCAGCCATTGGCATTGGCGCTGCTGTCAAGCCAATCCAAATGACGCGGGGGACGGGGCCGAGTCCGGAATTCGTGTTTATGGATGTAAATGCTGGACTCGGGAGCGTGCCCGCAAGGTAACCCTGCTTCCCAAAGGGTGTTATCTGATGCTGGGAGGAGCCGGGACAGCCGCAGAGGGATCCCAAAAAGATTAGGCTTGGGGCCACTCTGTGCAAAATGGGCTGCAGAGTGGAGGTAAGTATGACATAATTGTTATTTGTTTTTTTGATTACGAATCTTTACAATCATTTTAAGAACACAGAAAGGGGGAAAAAAGGCACATAAACGGTTGGCAACCAAAGTTAGTGACCAAACTCCGTTCTGCTGGTAGGTACTAAGTAGGATTGAGGAGAACATTGGTGATCACGTTTTAAAATCTTACCCAAGTTCTCGGTTCTTCCGTGGCCATTACAAAAAGGTCCCACATTCTTAGTTAAAGATTTACATTTATTTTCGCTCGTACACAGTGGCGGAACTACCAGGGTCGCGACCCTGGTAGTTCCGCCACTGTGTATGAGAGAAAAGAATGGTAGAGCCATTGGTGGAGGAGATTTTAAACCTTTATTAACAAAGCAATAGAAGAAGTTGAAGCAAGAGAGGAGTTTTTATTCCCACTCCTTCTCATAATGTAACATTTCAGTTGTGAGAGTGCAATGTCCTCTTAGCCGCTAATGGGAACTAGGAGCTCTATTATGGAGTAGGCCCTGGCTTTCTGCCATGGGGGGAGGGGGACAACAAGATGGTAGGGAGGGGGTTGCTGCAGAACTTGGGGTAGGTTCACATTTCTCCAACCTTCATGGCTTCTTGCACCAGCGCCCTGAAGGTTCTAGTTATGCCTCTTCTCATGCACCAAAAGACTTGAGAGACCTCCTGCAACAGAAGTGAGATTTCATGAAACGCGTAGATAGGAAACGCAGCCTGGAATCCTTGAGAATCATGAGCAGATAATGGACACTCGCATCCACCCAAAAAGTGAACAATCGCCTCTGGGCAGCTCTAGCAGACTATTATTGAGCCTCCTGACCCCCCGAAGGCCACATTGCCAACTATGCCCTGTGCTCCGAAGCCACGCTCTTCCACTCCCTTCCCCCACCGCTGCCTATAACACCTCTATATAGTAATATATGCTGTATATGGATCTGCCTTTTATATATAGAATGATACTAGAATGACTAGGTTTAATATATTTTCTAGGAAATTTAGTTTGTAATAAAGAAAACACTGAGAAGCCTCTATTGCCTGAATTATAGCTGCACCCATCGATCGCGATGTACACACTGTATATACACAACCGACACTGATATCAACATGCTGCACTGTACAGTGACCAGGAGAATCTGTAAATGGTTATTTATGGTTATTAAAGACTGACAGCAGTTCATTGTCTTGTCTGGTGACTGATTGGGGTGGGGGGGGTCAGCTATGCTGATATTGGCGCACTACATACCTCATGAGACCCACCATACCTCCTGCTTGGTTCAGCATTGGCTTTCCTCTTAAAGAGACCCTGTTGCCAGGCTTTTTCAACAAAAATTCCATAAGATTATTTGTGCATTCATCATATGTTACCGGTGAAGGCCCCACTTCTGTAGACATGCAAAAGTGCCGAGTGCCGCCATCTTGGAAGTGATGTCAAAAGACTCAAGTGTTTCTAGTGCACCCTGTACATAGCACACGCCTGGAATCTGCACCCTGTACATGGCACACGCCTGGAATCTGCACCCTGTACATGGCACACGCCTGGATTCTGCACCCTGTACATAGCACACGCCTGGAATCTGCACCCTACATGCGCACACCTGAAATCTGCATCCTGTACATAGAACATGCCTGGAATCTGCACCCTGTACATAGCACACGCCTGGATTCTGCACCCTGTACATAGCACACACCTGGAATCTGCACCCTGTACATAGCACACGCCTAAAATCTGCACCCTGTACATAGAACACGCCTGGAATATGCACCCTATACATAGAACACGCCTGGATTCTGCACCCTGTACATAGCACACGCCTGGATTCTGCACCCTGTACATAGCACACGCCTGGATTCTGCACCCTGTACATAGCACACGCCTGGATTCTGCACCCTGTACATAGCACACGCCTGGAATCTGCACCCTACATGCGCACGCCTGAAATCTGCATCCTGTACATAGAACATGCCTGGAATCTGCACCCTGTACATAGCACACGCCTGGATTCTGCACCCTGTACATAGCACACACCTGGAATCTGCACCCTGTACATAGCACACGCCTGGATTCTGCACCCTGTACATAGCACACGCCTGGATTCTGCACCCTGTACATAGCACACGCCTGGAATCTGCACCCTACATGCGCATGCCTGAAATCTGCACCCTGTACATAGAACACGCCTGGAATCTGCACCCTGTAGATAGCACATGCCTGGAATCTGCATCCTGTACATAGCACACGCCTGGAATCTGCACCCTGTACATAGCACATGCTTAAAATCTGCACCCTGTACAAAGGGGGCGGAGCATGGGCGCCTGGATTCTGCACCCTGTACATAGCACACGCCTGCAATCTGCACCCTGTACATAGCACACGCCTGGAATCTGCACACTGTACATAGAACACGCCTGGATTCTGCACCCCGTACATAGCACACACCTAAAATCTGCACCCTGTACATAGCACGCGCCTAAAATCTGCACCCTGTACATAGCACATGCCTGGAATCTGCACCCTGTACATAGCACACGCCTGGAATCTGCACCCTACATGCGCACACCTGAAATCTGCACCCTGTTCAAGCACACGTCTGGAATCTGTACCCTGTACATAGAACACACCTGGATTCTGCACCCTGTACATAGCATACAATCTGCACTCTACATGCGCACACCTGAAATCTGCACCCTGTACATAGCACACGCCTGGATTCTGCACCCTGTACATAGAACACGCCTGGATTCTGCACCCCGTACATAGCACACGCCTAAAATCTGCACCCTGTACATAGCACGCGCCTAAAATCTGCACCCTGTACATAGCACGCGCCTAAAATCTGCACCCTGTACATAGCACATGCCTGGAATCTGCACCCTGTACATAGCACACACCTAAATTCTGCACCCTGTACATAGCACACGCCTGGAATCTGCACCCTACATGCGCACACCTGAAATCTGCACCCTGTTCAAGCACACGTCTGGAATCTGTACCCTGTACATAGAACACACCTGGATTCTGCACCCTGTACATAGCACACGCCTGGAATCTGCACCCTGTACATAGCACATGCCTGGAATCTGCAGCCTGTACATAGCACACGCCTGGATTCTGCACCCCGTACATAGCACACGCCTAAAATCTGCACCCTGTACATAGCACGCGCCTGAAATCTGCACCCTGTACATAGCACACGCCTAAAATCTGCACCCTGTACATAGCACATGCCTGGAATCTGCAGCCTGTACATAGCACATGCCTGGAATCTGCAGCCTGTACATAGCACATGCCTGGAATCTGCAGCCTGTACATGGCACACGCCTGGAATCTGCACCCTGTACATAGCACACGTCTGGAATCTGCACCCTGTACATAGCACACACCCTTTAAAAATAAATACTTGCGAGTCTTGGCTAAGCTGCTTCATGACATTGTTGAAAGGGGGCGGAGCATGGGTGACCGTAAAATGATCCCCCTCCCTGAAAAAAGTTCTGTGGGCGCCCATGTGTGGAGACCCCTGTGTTAAAGCATACCTGTATTAGAAGATGCAATACACTTACCCTTCTGGCAGCCCATTCAGTATGTTGAGTTTTTTCTCGCTGCCTCTTATGGGCTAGTGGAAGCAACCAATGTCTACAACAGGGGGGGAACCGGTATTCAACGTATTGGGCTGGTCCATCTTAGCCTAGACCGGTGATGGTGAACCTTGGCACCTCAGATGTTTTGGAAGTACATTTCCCATCATACTCTGCAGTGTAGTTGAGCATCATAGTAAATGTAGTTCCAAAACATCTGGGGTGCCAAGGTTCTCCATCACTGGCCTAGGCAAAGTCTCTGGACTGAAGCTCAAGGAACGTATTTTTCAATGCAATGTGGAGATTTTCTGATCATTTGTACTGTTCCTGTATATTGTGATATGTCAATAATGTATTTATGAAGACTTGTAAAGCTACTGACCGTTCCATCACTCATCTTCTCTCTTTTACTGTCTCTTCTCTCGTATAATTTCCATCTGTTTTATTGCACTTTTTCACCCCGCCCTCTCGTGTCACCTACCTGGACGCCACCCCTGTCCTCGTGTCCTCTGCCTTCGTCTTTGTCTCCGTCCCTCCATACTGCCTTGGTCTTCCCTCCTCCCACAGGAAGACCTCTGCTCTCCTCACGACATCCTGGACTCTGATGGATTGGGCCGTCTACACAATACCGTACAGTCACTCCTGCTGCGGCGAACCATGTCCCCCAAACCGTGACCCCCCTTTCTCTCTAGAATGGACAATCCGGCACCTATGAATGGGGTTGTCTTCTAAACCATTGGACTGTAACATCTCGACCGGAGCAAGAACAGAAAATTGGGTCACGTATGGCCATATTATCTGATGTCATCTCTGTTGCCTGTATCAGGGTGTGGTGACTGATGGGGGGT
The DNA here is from genome assembly GCA_029574335.1 of Rana kukunoris. Lineage (NCBI taxonomy): Eukaryota > Metazoa > Chordata > Amphibia > Anura > Ranidae > Rana > Rana kukunoris. The sequence goes on along the minus strand of CM056051.1, from coordinate 540,220,456 downwards.
TAAGCCTGGAATGACCAGGCTTTGGAAAAACTCAACACATAGCGTTCCTGGACCTTATGGTGAAAGAAAGTTTACGACCTGGCCAGAAGGTTTTGGATCTTGCAGTCAAGGGTCACAACCCACGTTTTTTGTTTGTTATTTTTTTTTAAAAGGTTTTTGGCTATAAATGCACATTCCTGACCTACTTTCTTAGCATACTTTGGGTCAGCTACACCCCCTGACCCCCAATAGGACCACTTTTATAGTTTATAAATTTGAGTCTAGGCCCCCCCCCCACACAACCAGGCTACTGGTTGTTATGTTATATTTTGCTGGACTATAGAGGTGGTCCTATTGGGTCAGAGGGTGGAGGTGGTCCTATTGGGTCAGAGGGTAGAGGGGGTTCTATTAGGTTAGAAGGTGGAGGTGGTCCTATTGGGTCAGAGGGTAGAGATGGTCCTATTGGGTCAGAGGGTAGAGGGCGTCTTATTTGGTCAGAGGGTAGAGGTGGTCCTACTGGGTCAGAGGGTAGAGGTGGTCCTATTGGGTCAGAGGGTAGAGGTGGTTCTATTGGGTCAGAGGGTAGAGGTGGTTCTATTAGGTTAGAAGGTGGAGGTGGTCCTATTGGGTCAGAGGGTAGTGGTGGTCCTATTGGGTCAGAGGGTAGAGGTGGTCCTATTGGGTCAGAGGGTAGAGGTGGTCCTATTGGGTCAGAGGGTAGAGGTTGTCCTATTGGGTCAGAGGGTAGAGATGGTCCTATTGGGTCAGAGGGTAGAGATGGTCCTATTGGGTCAGAGGGTAGAGGTGGTCCTATTGGGTCAGAGGGTAGAGGTGGTCCTATTGGGTCAGAGGGCAGAGGTTGTCCTATTGGGTCAGAGGGTAGAGATGGCCCTATTGTGTCAGAGGGTAGAGGTGGTTTTATTGGGTCAGAGGGTAGAGGTGGTTTTATTGGGTCAGAGGGTAGAGGTGGTCCTATTGGGTCAGAGGGTGAAGCTAATCCATAGTATGTTTACATGAGGATTGGCCAGGAATGGAAAATTATGGTAAGTATGGGAAAACTATTTTTGTTTTAAGAGAGGTCAACAGTAGAGGATAAACTTTTTTACAATTACGGCAGAGATTTGAGAACTTTCATTCTCAGGTTATTTTTCTTGGCCATTTCATGTCGGCATACTACAAGCCTGCTCCTCCTTGGACCCCCAGCATACCACCACTAGCTAATACATTTCAGAAGGTAGACCCCCCCTCCTGTGTTCTTTTGTCCTCGCTTAATTTTTAAGAAGCGTTGTGGTGTCTTGACTACCCTTCGATGTATTGCTTGCTACGTCCCGTAGCATGCCGACATGAAGCAGCCATTAATATGGAATGTGGCTATTGGGTGTTTCACCTCATAGGTACAGCGGAACCTCGGATTACGAGCATAATCCTTTCCAGGAGAATGCTTGTAATCCCCATAGAAGTCAATGGAAACTAAAATAATTTGTTCCGCCATGACTTCAATGGAATGCAATACCGCATGTGGCCAGAGGTGGTGGGGGGGCACTGGAGAGCCTCGAAAACACCCAAAAAGGCCTGAGGGCAGCTCGGCTGAACTCGGAAATGTAGTATTTCTGAGCATTTCTGGTCGGCTCCGGCACCCCCCCCCCCCCCCCACCTCAGGTCAAACGCGGTACTGCACACTGTTTTGGCTTGAATCCTGCTCGTTTTGCGAGACAACACAACTCCCAACCTAAGTCAGGATTTTTTTAAATACAGCGCTCGTATTGCGAAACGTTCGGTAACCGCGTTATTCGCAATCCGAGGTTCCACTCTACTTGCCTTAATTTTTCTTCACTGGCCTATCTCTATGTTGGTATATGAGTCCGCCCCTTAGGTGTTCTGTAGCGAGTTCTAGCGATGGAACGCAGGTGGCAGCCACCTTCTAATTATTTTAGTTGGTTATGTGTGTTCCTATGGGGATCAGAGGAGGAAAAATTAACCCCCGTAATATGCTAACACGAAGATACGCCAGAAAAGGAAAATTACGGTAAGTATGTGATGAAAATTTTCCATGATCTTGATTTGGTGAGCCCAAGGCTGAGCAAGACCTGAACCAATATCTGAGATCGATCAATATGATGATTGTCAGGGCTGAAGTCCTATACAGATACTTGTAGAACTTCATACCTGCCCCCCATTCCGTCCAGGTCAGTGACTCATAAATTATTGAAGCCAGAGGGACAGGCAACCAGCAGACCAGCAATGGTGGCATCAAAGATCACTTGAGGTTCTTCCAGGGGAACCATTTTAAATCTTTCAGTTGTGTGTTATGTGGATGAGCCCTCCAATCCGATCCTGCCGAGATACAGGCCAAATGTTTTCCAGTCCCAAGTCCCTCCCCCATGTAATGCATAGGTTACTCAGCACTGAGTCATGTGTAGGGAGGCTGGAGACCCATCCTTGGAAACTCCTGCTCAATCTCCTGCAATGGATTATATAAGGGTCAGGTAAAATTAAACCCTGTGAACGGAGCCATGCAGGTAACCCTGTCTTACATTGCATCCAGCCTTCATGCCCTTTTGAAGCTGGCAATGTATCCTCCTGGTCCTGGAGAATTGGCGCCCTCTTGCGGTTTTCTTTTTTTTTTTTTTAACTGTTTTTTAGTCCAATCGTACCTCCTGTGGGCACAAAAGAATCCCTGATTTTACACAATCTTGAAGCTTTATTAATAGATAAATGATCAACTACGGGTTATTCCCCCTGAGGAAGTCACCTTGGGCGAAACATGTTGGGAGTGTACCGCTGCATAAAATGAGGACAACAAGAATCTGTCAATATAATGTTTTCAATATGGACAATTTTCCCTACTCAGGTGGACCTCTTGTAATATGACCTGTCTGGTTTTGCTGTCTGTGTCTTCAATGGAGAGGATTTTTCTCACTTCCTGTCTTGATGACATCAGTCAAAATAAAAAAAGTATTATTGGTTTCGTACCACCTGTGGGGGCAAAAGAATCCCTGATTTTACACCATTTTGAGACTTTATTAACAGATAAATGGCAAACTACGGGTTCTAAAGTACCAGCGGTTATATCCCCCTGAGGAAGTCACCTTGGGCGAAACATGTTAGGAGTGTACCACTGCATAAAATAAGGACAACAAGAGCATGTAAATATAATGTTTAATTTTAATATGGACTATTTTCCCTAGTCAGGTGGACCTCTTGCAATATGGACTGAACACAATGTTCTCACTGCTGATAAGGCGGATCTCCAGTCCTTCTTTAATTTAAGATGCAGTGGTTAGAATGACTTGAATCAAAAAGGGCCGGCAACTCTGATTCTCTTGAATAAAAGTACTATATTGGTTTCGTACCTCCCGTGGGCGCAATCAATCCCTGATTTTACACCATTTTGAGGCTTTATTAATAGATTAATGATAAACGACGGGTTCTACCAGCGGTTATTCCCTCCTGAGGAAGCCACCTTGGGCGAAACATGTTGGCAGTGTACCTCTGCATAAAATGAGGACAACAAGAGCATGTCAATATAATGTTTGATTTTAATATGGAATCCCTGATTTTACACCATTTTTGAGATTTTATTAATAGATAATAAAGCTTCAAAAGTACTGTTCTAAAGTGCCAGCGGTTATTCCCCCCTGAGGAAGCCACCTTGGTCGAAACATGTTGGGAGTGTACCGCTGCATAAAATTAGGACATATGTCAAAATAATGTTTAATTTTAATAAGGAATATTTTCCCTACTCAGGTGTACCATTTGTAATATGCACTCCATCTTGCCTAACGCAATGCTGCCACTGCTGATAAGGCGGATCTCCAGACCTTTTTTTAATTTCAGATGCAGTGGTTAGAATGACTTGAATCAAAAAGGGGCTGGCAACTCTGAGGCTCTTGAATAAATGTACTTTATTGGTTATGTGGGTACAGGCTATACGCTGACGCGTTTCGCTAAGAAGCCTTCATCAGAGGTTAGAATGACTATCTGGTTTTGCTGCCTGTGTCTTCAATGGGGAGGATTTTTCTGATTTCCTGTCTGATATGTATTTATTGCCGAGGGCAGGGCTGTGTTAATGAGAGGGCACACCTGGGCACTGCCCGGGGACCCCAGCTGCATTGTGAGCCCCTGCACATTCCCCAAAGCAGCTGGTTGGTCCTTGAGCCCACGCTGCTCTGAAATTGGGGGCCCTATGATGGCACTGAGAGTGATAGATGCAAAGGGGAGGCAGTATGCCTCCTACCTACTTAATGTCTGTTTACCTGCACTGTCATCATTGTAGGGGCCCCAGATCATTACTTTGCCCAGGGGCCCATGATGCTATTAAGACGGCCCTGGCCGGGGGTCCAGACAGCCAAGGTTACTAAATTATTGTAGAGCTGCAGACACTGAGAAGCGATGATTTTACACCATTTCAAGGCTTTATTAATAGATAAATGATAAACTACGGGTTCTAAAGTACCAGCGGTTATTCCCCCCCTGAGGAAGCCACCTTGGGCGAAACATGTTGGGAGTGTACCGCTGCATAAAGGACAATAAGCATATCAATATAGTGTTTGATTCTGGAATATTTTCTGAGCAGTGACCGTCCATCCGATAGGATCATCTCCCACCATACTGCTGTACGGATATCTGTAAATAAACTCATCTTGATATAAAGTCGAAGCCTCTGAGTGTGTTGTGTGTTGGAGATCACTGCGTCAATGTCTATCAAAGTATAAATAAATCATTTCTAAAAGGGTCCCGATTGCCTTCAAAGAATCTTGTGATGTCAGGTACTGATGTTGGGTGAGAAGACTTGGTTGGGCAATTGGCTTTTCAGTTCCCCTCAAAGGCCTTCAGTAGGGTTGAGGTCCAAGGTCTATAGAGGACACTCCAGTTCCTCCACACACAAGATTGGTCACAACGTGTCTTTACCAAGCTGGCTCCATTAGGCTTACCAGATCTTCTCAAAGGTGTTTAGTCGGGTTGGGGTCAAGGCTCTGTGCAGGCCACTCAAGGGCCCTTTTACTCAAGGAATCAAAGGGAGAAGGACCATCTTACATTGGTGGTTTGTTGGGAAAAGCCTTCTTACACTAGTTGCCAATAGGAGAAGGGCCCCCATACACTGCTGATCAATAAGAAAAGGGCCCCGTTACACAAAGAGTTAATGGGAGAAGGGCCCTCTTACACTGGTGAAGTGTCCTTACACTAACAGTCAATTGGAGAAGGTACAGGCCTCCTTACACTGGTGGTCAATGAGAGAAGGGCCCCTTTACACAAAGAGTCAATGGAAGAAAGGCCCCTTTACACTTGTGGTCAGTGAGGAAGGACCTTCTTACACCAGTGGTCAACAGGAGAAGGTCCGTCATATGCTGGAGGTCAATGAGAGAAGGGCCCTTTTACACAAGGCACCAATTGGAGAAGAGCACCGTTACACAAGGAGTCAAGGGAAGAAGGCCCCCTTACACTTGTGGTCAGTGGAGAAGGGACTTCTTACACCAGTGGTCAACAGAATAAGTGCTCTCTTACACTGGTGGTCAATGAGAGAATTGGGCCCCCATACACTGCTGGTCATTGAGAAAAGGGCCCTTTTACAAAAGGTGTCAATTGGAGAAGGGCTCCTTTACACAAGGAGTCAATAAAAGAAAACCCCCCTTACACAGGTGGTCAGTGGGGAAGGGCCTTCTTACACCAATGGTCAACAGGAGAAGGGCCCTCATACACTGCTGGTCAATGAGAGAAGGGACCTTTTACACAAGGCGTCAATTTGAGAAGGGCCCTGTTACACAAGTAGTCAAGGGGAGAAGAGCTCTCTTACTCTGGTGGTCAATGAGAGAAGGGCCCCTTTACACAAGGAGGCAAAGGGAGAAGGGCCCTCTTACATTGGTGGTCCGTTGGGAAGGGCCTTCTTACACTAGTCGCCAATAGGAGAAGGGCCCTCATACACTGGTGGTCAATGAGAGAAGGGACCTTTTACACAAAGAGTCACTGGGAGAATGGCCTTCTTACACTAGTGATCAATAGAAGAAATGCTCCCATACACTGCTGGTCAATAGGAGAAGGGCCCCGTTATACAAAGAGTTAACAGGAGAAGGGCCCTCTTACACTGGTGAAGTGTCCTTACACTAACAGTCAATTGAAGAAGGGCCTCCTTACATAAGGAGTCAATGAGAGAAAGGCCCCTTTACACAAGGAGTCAATGAGAGAAGGGCCCCTTACCCTGGTGGTCATTAAGAGAAGGGTCTTGTTACACAAGTAGTCAATGGAAGAAGGGCCCCCTTACACTGGTGTTAAAGGGAAAGGGAAGGGAACTTCTTAAGCTAATGGTCAATTAGAGAAGGGCCTCTTTACACAAAGAGTCAATGGAAGAAAGGCCACCTCACCCTGGTCAGTGGGGAAGGGCCTTCTTACACCAGTGGTCAACAGGAGAAAAGGGCCCCCATACACTGCTGGTCAATAAGAGAAGGGCCCCGTTACACAAATAGTTAATGGGAGAAGAGCCCTCTTACACTGGGGAAGTGTCCTTACACTAACAGTCAATTGGAGACAGGAATCCTTACACTGGTGGTTAATGAAAGAAGGACCCCTTTACACAAGGAGTCAATGGAAGAAAGGCCCCCTTACACTTGTGGTCAGTGAGGAAGAACCTTCTTACACCAGTGGTCAACAGGAGAAGGGCCCCATACACTGCTGGTCAATGAGAGAAGTGCCCTCTTACACAAGGTGTCAATTGGAAAAGAGCCCTCTTACACAAGGAGTCAATGGGAGAAGGGCCCCTTACACTGGTGGTCATTGAGAGAAGGGCCTGATTAAACAGGTAGTGAATGGGAGAAGGGCCCCCTTACACTGGTGGTCAGTGAAGAAGGAACTTCTTACAATAATGGTCTATTGGAGAAGGGCCCCTTTACACAAGGAGTCAATGGAAGAAAAGCCCCCTTGCACTGGTGGTGGTCAGTGGGGAGGGGCCTTCTTACACCAATGGTTAACAGAAGGGCCCCCATACACTACTGCTCAATGAGAGAAGGGCTCCTTTACACTGGTGATCATTAAGAGAAATAGTCAACTGGAGAAGGACTCCCTCACACTGGTGGTCAGTGGATAAGGGGCTTCTTACACTAGTGGTCAACTGGAAAAGTGGCCTTACTTTGGGTGTCAATGAGAAAAGAGCCCCTTTACATAAGGAGTCAATGGAAGAGGGTCCCTATATACTGGTGGTCAATGGGGAAGGGCCTTTTTACACCAATGGTCAACAGGAAAAGGGCCCCCATACACTGCTAGTCAATGAGAGAATGGTCCTTTTACACAAGGTGTCAATTGGAGAAGGGCCCGAGTACACAATGAGTCAATAGGAGAAGGGTCCCTTACACTGGTGGTCATTAAGAGAAGGGCCCCATTACACAAGTAGTCAACTGGAGAAGGGCCCCTAACACTGGTGGTCAGTGGAGAAGGGACATTTAACACTAATGGTCAATTGAAGAAGGGCCCCCTTACACTGGTTGTCAATGAGAGAAGAGCCCCTTTACACAAAGAGTCAATGGAAGAGCGCCCCTATATACTGGTGGTCAGTGGGGAAGGGCCTTCTTACACCAATGGTCAACAGGAGAAGGGCCCCCATACACTGCTAGTCAATGAGAGAAGGGTCCTTTTACACAAGGCGTCAGTTGGAGAAGGGCCCCCTTACACTGGTGGTCATTAAGAGAAGGGCTTTGTTACACAAGTAGTAAATAGGAGAAGGGCCCCCTTACACTGGTGGTCAGTGGGGAAGGGAACTTCTTATACCAGTGGTCAACAGGAGAAGGGCCCCATACACTGCTGGTCAATGAGAGAAGGGCCCCCTAACACTGGTGTTGAAGGGAAGGGAACTTCTTACACTTAACGGTCTGATTAGAGAAGGGTCCCTTTACACAAGGAGTCAATGGAAGAAAGACCCTCTTACACTGGTGGTCAGTGGGGAAGGGCCTTCTTACACCAGTGGTCAACAGAAGAAGGGCCCCCATACACTGCTGGTCATTAAGAAAAGGGCCCTTTTACAAAAGGTGTCGATTGGAGAAAGGGCCCCTTTCACTGGTTGTCAATGAGAAAAGGGCCCCTTTACACAAGAAACCAATGAAAGAAAGGCCCCCTTACACTGGTGGTCAGTGGGGAAGGGCCTTCTTACACCAGTGGTCAATAAGAAAATGGCCCCCATACACTGCTGGTCAATGAGAGAAGGGTCCCCTTACACTGCTGGTCAATGAGAGAAGGGTCCCCATATACTGCTGGTCAATGAGAGAAGGGTAACCTTACACTGCTGGTCTAAGGTCCCTATGTTTCTGTGTTGTCATTCCAAACGCGCCCTCGCTTGTTAGGATAGAAGGTGATGATTCCTATTTAGGCTGCTGAATGGAATAGAATAAAACAGAATCGAATGGAAAATAATAGAATAGAATATAAGAGAATACAATGGACACGGAATAGACCAGAATAAAGCAGAATAGAATAGAAAATACAAGAAAAGAATAGAAAATACAATAGAATAAAACAATGTAGTAGAAGAAAATAAAACAGAATTTAATGCAGAATAAATAAAAAATAGAATAGAATAGAATAAAATCTAAAAAAAATAGAATAGGATAAAATAGAATGAATATAGCCGTCTTCTCATGTGCCCGGCTTCTTTTGTCCTTTGCTTTTCTATTAGCCCAACACATGGTCAGAACTTCATAGACTTCAATGGGGCTCCTTGAAGAGTTTCCAATCTTTGAACATGATTCGTGTGACTGTGCCCCTCCCCCCCAGGCAGAGCTGCTTATCTCTGACCATAGTGGAGGACCAACGGGCAGAACATTTGCCACATTCCGCTTCATACAAAACAATGGGAGTTCTGGGGTCCAATGAGGAAAATCTGGGACTTTTCAGTGTTGTAGACCAGAAGATCTTCATGGTCCATCCATGGTCAGCCAGATCTGGTGATAAGGATCCTCCAGGACGGCCGATAGATTCCCCTCCATGTTTTATTTGGGTTTCACACCTCTGGGGACCATCCTGACTTTTCTCACCAGTTGGGACGATGCGGAGCGGTGGCGCCCCCTTCCCTCAATACAAGAAGGAACACGTTTCCCACAGACAGGAGATCTTCTGACCACTAATGACCAAATATGAGAAGTGAAGCTCAAACTTGTGGCCCCTTCCCAACCAACAATGTCCGAAATATGAGACCTTCCAGATCTTCAAATATGGATAATAGGAACATTCTTATACATGTGAAAAAAAATGTACACCCTACTAGACCAACTCCACTACAAAGTATGCACAATACTACTACATTACCCTGAATCAGGGGTCTCAAACTTCAGCCTGCAGACCAAATCTGACCCACTGATGTAAAAGGGGAATCTGAGACCCTCATGAGGGGGAACTCTGATGGGGACTCTGATGCAAGGACTGCGAGAGGGGGACTGATGGGAGCTCACATGAAAGGGGAACTTTGATGGGGAATCTCTTATAAGGGGGACTCTGATGTAAGGTGGAATTTTGATAGGGACTCTCTTATAAGGGGGACTCTAACGTAAGGGGGACTGTGAAGTAAGGGGGACTTTGATGGGGAATCTCTTGTAAGGAACAACTCTGACTGGGACTCTGATGTAAGATAATTGATAGGGACCCTGATGCAAAGAGGGACCCTGATGTTTGAAGGAACTCTGATAGGGACTCTAGTGCATGGAGAGGGAGAGGGGGACTGATGGGGGCTCGCATGAAAGGGGAACTTTGATGTGGAATCTCTTATAAGGGGGACTCTGATGTAAGGTGGAATTTTGATGCGGACTCTCTTATAAGGGGGACTCTGATGTTAGGGGGACTTTGATGTAAGGGGGACTCTGAAGTAAGGGGGACTTTGATGGGGAATCTCACGTAAGGAACAACTCTGCCTGGGACTCTGATGTAAGATAACTGATAGGGACCCTGATGTAGGAAGAAACTCTGATAGGGACTCTGGTGCAAGGAGAGGGAGAGGGGGACTGATGGGGGCTCTCATGAAAGGGGAACTTTGATGGAGACTCTCTTATAATGGGGACTCTGATGTAAGGGTAATTTTGAGGGGGACTCTCTTATAAGGGGGACTCTGATGTTAGGGGGACTTTGATGTAAGGGGGACTCTGAAGTAAGGGGGACTTTGATGGGGAATCTCACGTAAGGAACAACTCTGCCTGGGACTCTGATGTAAGATAACTGATAGGGACCCTGATGCAAAGGGGGACCCTGATGTTTGAAGGAACTCTGATAGGGACTCTAGTGCAAGGAGAGGGAGAGGGGGACTGATGGGGGCTCGCATGAAAGGGGAACTTTGATTAGGAATCTCTTATAAGGGGGACTCTGATGTAAGGTGGAATTTTGATGGGAAATCTCTTATAAGGGCAGGGCTTTTTTTCTGGGGGAACTTGGGGGAACCCAGTTCCACCACCTTTGGCTCAGACCCTTTGGTGCCCGCTCACCACATTCACTTGTGAACACAGAAGTCTGGTTTCTGTGTTTACAAGTGACTGCTTTGTAACCCCCTGAACTCTGCACACTGTATGTAATGCAATTCTGGTATTTAATGTCCCTTTAAGACCCTTCTACTGTTTGTGAAATCTGAACGGGTCGTGGTTGAGTTCCTGCACCTATTTTCTGAGAAAAAAAGCTCTGTATAAGGGGGACTCTGATGTTAGGGGGACTTTGATGTAAGGGGGACTCTGAAGTAAGGGGGACTTTGATGGGGAATCTCACGTAAGGAACAACTCTGCCTGGCACTCTGATGTAAGATAACTGATAGGGACCCTGATGCAAAGGGGGACCCTGATGTTTGAAGGAACTCTGATAGGGACTCTAGTGCAAGGAGAGGGAGAGGGGGACTGATGGGGGCTCGCATGAAAGGGGAACTTTGATGAGGAATCTCTTATAAGGGGGACTCTGATGTAAGGGTAATTTTGATGGGGACTCTCTTATAAGGGGGACTCTGATGTAAGGTGGAATTTTGATGGGGACTCTCTTATAAGGGGGACTCTGATGTTAGGGGGACTTTGATGTAAGGGGGACTCTGAAGTAAGGGGGACTTTGATGGGGAATCTCACATAAGGAACAACTCTGCCTGGGACTCTGATGTAAGATAACTGATAGGGACCCTGATGCAAAGGGGGACCCTGATGTAGGAAGAAACTCTGATAGGGACTCTGGTGCAAGGAGAGGGAGAGGGGGACTGATGGGGGCTCTCATGAAAGGGGAACTTTGATGGAGACTCTCTTATAATGGGGACTCTGATGTAAGGGTAATTTTGATGGGGACTCTCTTATAAGGGGGACTCTGATGTAAGGGGGACTTTGATGCAAGGGGGGCTCTGAAGTAAGGGGGGGTTTGATGTAAGGGGGACTCTGAAGTAAGGGGGATTTTGATGGGGAATCTCATGTAAGGAACAACTCTGACTGGAACTCTGATGTAAGATAACTGATAGGGACCCTAATGCAAAGGGGGACCCTGATGTAGGAAGGAACTCTGATAGGTACTCTGGTGCAAGGAGAGGGAGAATAATGGGGACTCTCATGTAAGAAACAGCACTTATGGGGACTCTAATGTAAGGGAAACTTTAATGGGGACTCTTGTATAAGGGGGACTCTGATGAAAGGGGGACTCTGATATAAGGGGGCTTTTGATGGTGAATCTCATGTAATGGGAACTCTGATGTAAGGTACCTGGGACTCTGATGTAGGGGAGAACTCTGATAGAGACTCTGATGCAAGGAGTTGAAGAGGGGGGATGATGGGGAATCTCATGTAAGGAAAAACTCTGACTGGGACTCTGAGGTAAGGGGAACTTTAATGGGAGCTCTCATATAAGGGGGGCTCTGAAGTAAGACGGGGTTTGAAGTAAGGGGGACTCTGATGTAAAAGGGATTTTGATGGGGAATCTCATGTAATGGGAACACGTCCGTAAGGTACCTGATAGGAGCCCTGATGCAAAGGGGGATCCTGATGCAGGAAGGAACCCTGATAGGGGCTCTGATGCAAGGAGTGGGAGAGGGGCTCTGATGGGGGGGCTCTCATGTAACAAATGACGCTGAGGGGAGCTTTGATGGGAACTCTCATATCAGGGGGACTCTGATTAAAGGTAGATTTTAATAGGGACTCTGGTGTAAGAGGGAGTTTGATGAGAAGCTCTCAGGTTTGATCTGATAGGAACCCTGGTGCAAAGGGGGACTCTGATGTAAAGGGGGTTTTCGATGGGTAATCTCATGTATTGGGAATTCTGATGCAATGGGGACCCTGATGTAGGAAGGAACTCTGAGAAAGACTCTGATGCAAGAAGTGGGAGAGGGGGGCTGATGGGGACTCACATGTAAGGAACAACATTTATGGCTAGTCTGATGTAAGGGGAACTTTGATGGGGACTCTTGTATAGGGGGGGACTCTGGTGAAAAGGGGACTCTGATGTGAAGGGGATTTTGATGGGGAATCTCATGTAATGGGAACTCTGATGTAAGGTACCTGACAGGAACCCTGATGCAAAGGGGGACCCTGATGTAGGAAGGAACTCTGATAGAGACTCTGATGCAAGGAGTGGAAGAGGGGGAATGATGGGGGCTCTTGTATAAGGGGGAATCTGATGAAAGGGGGACTCTGATATAAGGGGAATTTTGATGGTGAATCTCATGTAATGGGAACTCTGATGTAAGGTACCTGGGACCCTGATGTAGAGGAGAACTCTGATAGAGACTCTGATGCAAGGAATTGAAGAGGGGGAATGATGGGGAATCTCATGTAAGGAAAAACTGGGACTGGGACTCTGAGGTAAGGGGAACTTTAATGGGAGCTCTCATATAAAGGGGGCTCTGAGGTAAGAGGGGCTTTGAAGTAAGGGGGACTCTGATGTAAGACGGATTTTGATGGGGAATCTCATGTAAAGGGAACTCTGCCGTAAGGCACTTATAGGAACCCTGATGCAAAGGGGGATCCTGATGCAGGAAGGAACCCTGATAGGGACTCTCATGTAACAAATGACGCTGAGGGGAGCTTTGATGGGAACTCTCATATCAGGGGGACTCTGATGAGAGGTAGATTTTAATAGGGACTCTGGTGTAAGAGGGAGTTTGATGAGAAGCTCTCAGGTTTGATCTGATAGGAACCCTGGTGCAAAGGGGGACTCTGATGTAAAGGGGGTTTTCGATGGGTAATCTCATGTAATGGGAACCCTGATGCTAGGGGGGACCCTGATGTAGGAAGGAACTCTAAAAGAGACTCTGATGCAAGGAGCGGAAGAGGAAGAATGATGGGGTCTCTCATGTAAGGAAAAACTCTGACTGGGACTCTGAAGTAAGGATGAACTTTAATGGGAGCTCTCATATAAGGGGGGCTCTGATGTAAGGGGGATTTTGATCTTACATTAGAGCCCCCCTTATATGAGAAGGAACTCTGATGCAAAGGGGACCCTGATGTAGGAAGGAACTCTGATGGGGACTCTGATCCAAGGAGTAAGAGAGGGGGAATGAAGGGGGCTCGCATGTAAGGAACAACACTTATAAGGACTCTGATGTAAGGGGGACTCTGATGCGAGGGGGATTTTGATGGGGAATCTCATGTAATGGGAACCCTGATGCAAAGGGGGACCCAGATGTAGGAAGAAACTCTGATAGAGACTCTGATGCAAGGAGTGGGAGAGGGGGACTGATGTAAGAGGGGACTCTGTAAGGGACAACACTTACCGGGACTCTGATGTAAGGGGAACTTTGGTGAGGACCCTGATGTAAGATCTGATGAGGAACATAAAGCAAAAGGGGGGTTTTGATGTAGGAAGGATCTCTGATGGGAACCCTGACGCAAGGAGTGGGGGGGGGGGGGACTCTCATGTAAAGAGACTCTGATGTAAGGGGGTCTTTGATGGGGGATTCCGATGTAATGGGGGCTCCCATATTATGGGAAACATCAGATGGGCTCAACCTAATATAATAATCTAATCGCTGATTGCAGAAAACCCCAAATAAAACAATACATTTTTATTAATTTGATTTATTAATTTATTAAACATATATATATATATATATATTTGGCTGCACATATCTGTAAAATTTAACACATGACTCTAATACCGTAAAGTTTGGGGTCCTCTGTAAGGTTTGGGGACCTATGTCAATTTTGGGGTCCTCTGTAAAGTTTAGGGTCTTCTGTAAGGTTTGGGATCCTCTGTAAAGTTTGGGGACCTATGTAAATTTTGGGGTCCTCTGTAAAGTTTGGGGACCTATGTAAATTTTGGGGTCCTCTGTAAAGTTTGGGGTCTTCTTTTTATGGTTTGGGGTCCTCTGTAAAGTTTGGGGACCTATGTACATTTTGGGGTCCTCTGTAAAGTTTGGGGTCTTCTGTAAGGTTTGGGGTCCTCTGTAAAGTTTGGGGACCTATGTACATTTTGGGGTCCTCTGTAAAGTTTGGGGTCTTCTGTAAGGTTTGGGGTCCTCTGTAAAGTTTGGGGACCTATGTACATTTTGGGGTCCTCTGTAAAGTTTGGGGACCTATGTCAATTTTTGGGGTCCTGTGTAAAGTTTGGGGACCAATGTACATTTTGGGGTCCTCTGTAAAGTTTGGGGTATTCTTTTTATGGTTTGGGGTCCTCTGTAAAGTTTGGGGACCTATGTACATTTTGGGGTCCTCTGTAAAGTTTGGGGACCTATGTACATGTTGGGGTCCTCTGTAAAGTTTGGGGTCTTCTGTAAGGTTTGGGGTCCTCTGTAAAGTTTGGGGACCTATGTACATTTTGGGGTCCTCTGTAAAGTTTGGGGTCCTCTGATCTCATGATATTTGCTTCCAGAGTTGAGCAATCCACAGAAAGAAACATTCGGTTGTAATACCGGTAAACGGACACAAGATGGCAGCGTGTCCCCCTCTGTAGGCAGGTGGCGCTGTACTTGTATAGAGGAGGGAGGGCGCTTTAGTGGCCTCCAGTGGCCGAGCGGTGACACTGCAGGGGGAGTAAATCCAGGAGCATTGGGTAGGTGAAGTGTAACTTTAGTGCGGGAGAGACACGTGACTTCCTCCCGGCGCCTGAAAAAAAGTCACTCCTGGTATGTGCTGAGATTATATACTGTGCATGGAGGGGGAGGGGGACTGTGCATTGTACTACAGGGGGGGGGGAGGTTGTACTGAGCATGATACCAGAGTGTTAGGTTAATGGAGGTTGTACTGCGCATTGCACCACATTGCTGGGAGTAGGGAAGTTACACTCCAGTGCTGGGAGTAGGGAGGTTGTACTGTGCATTGCACTACAGAGTTGGGCATAGGGAGTTTGTACTACAGTGCTGGGTGTAGGGAAGTTGTACTGTGCAGTACTAGGAGTAGGGAGGTTGTACTGTGCATTGCACTACAGAGTTGGGCATAGGGAGTTTGTACTACAGTGCTGGGAGTAGGGAGGTTGTACTGTGTGTTGCACCACATTGCTGTGCATTTTACTACAGTGCTGGGTGTAGGGAGGTTGTACTGTGCGTTGTACTTCAGTGCTGGGAGTAGGGAGGTTGTACTGTGCATTACACTATGGTCCTAGGAGTAGGGGGGTTGTACTTCAGTATTGGGAGTAGGGAGGTTGTACTGTGCGTTGTACTTCAGTATTGGGAGTAGGGAGGTTGTACTGTGCGTTGTACTTCAGTATTGGGAGTAGGGAGGTTGTACTGTGCGTTGTACTTCAGTATTGGGAGTAGGGAGGTTGTACTGTGCGTTGTACTTCAGTATTGGGAGTAGGGAGGTTGTACTGTGCGTTGTACTTCAGTATTGGGAGTAGGGAGGTTGTACTGTGCGTTGTACTTCAGTGCTGGGAGTAGGGAGGTTGTACTGTGTGTTGCACCACATTGCTGTGCATTTTACTACAATGCTGGGTGTAGGGAGGTTGTACAATGCAATGTACTTCAGTATTGGGAGTAGGGAGGTTGTACTGGGAGTAGGGAGGTCCCAGATTTGGGTTTCTCTCTCCACGTAGAATTATTACCCACTGGCAGTGGCTTTGACTTGGTTGTGGAACGTCGGTGACTGGGGGGGCTGGAGGGTCTTGGATAGCGCTGGTTCTGGACAGAGGAAGCATTGATGGCGGACCAAGGACAGGGGTTCGTCAGTCACTGTGGAGCAAAATCTCTGAGGAACGTTTCCAACACCTTGTTGTATCTATCCCACCAAGAATGAAGGCCAAAGTGAGTCCAACCCGAGACTAGCAAGGTGGGCCTAATAAAGGGGGTCCAACCCGAGACTAGCAAGGTGTACCTAATAAAGGGGGTCTGACCCGGGACTAGCAAGGTGGACCTAATAAAGGGGGTCCGACCCGGGACTAGCAAGGTGGACCTAATAAAGGGGGTCCAACCCTGGACTAGCAAGGTGGGCCTAATAAAGGGGGTCCAACCCTGGACTAGCAAGGTGGGCCTAATAAAGGGGGTCCAAACCGGGACTAGCAAGGTGGGCCTAATAAAGGGTGTCCAACCCGAGACTAGCAAGGTGGGCCTAATAAAGGGGGTCTGACCCGGGACTAGCAAGGTGGACCTAATAAAGGGGGTCCAACCCTGGACTAGCAAGGTGGACCTAATAAAGGGGGTCTGACCCGGGACTAGCAAGGTGGACCTAATAAAGGGGGTCTGACCCGGGACTAGCAAGGTGGACCTAATAAAGGGGGTCTGACCCGGGACTAGCAAGGTGGACCTAATAAAGGGGGTCTGACCCGGGACTAGCAAGGTGGACCTAATAAAGGGGGTCTGACCCGGGACTAGCAAGGTGGACCTAATAAAGGGGGTCTGACCCGGGACTAGCAAGGTGGACCTAATAAAGGGGGTCTGACCCGGGACTAGCAAGGTGGGCCTAATAAAGGGGGTCCAACCCTGGACTAGCAAGGTGGACCTAATAAAGGGGGTCTGACCCGGGACTAGCAAGGTGGACCTAATAAAGGGGGTCCAACCCGGGACTAGCAAGGTGGACCTAATAAAGGGGGTCCAACCCGGGACTAGCAAGGTGGACCTAATAAAGGGGGTCCAACCCGGGACTAGCAAGGTGGGCCTAATAAAGGGGGTCCAACCCGGGACTAGCAAGGTGGACCTAACAAAGTGGGTGTTGTCTGGTGACTGGGTTGGGGCTGGAGAGTCTTGGGTGGTGCTGGTTCTGGACAGAGGAAGCATTGATGGTGGGCCAAGTGTTGTTTGAGGACAGAAGGTTTGTCACAATGCCCTTTAGTTCTGCTTTTCCACAAAACTAAGGCCTGATGGGTTGAAAAGTTGTGCTGGAAGCCGGCTTGTGATTTTCCTGTTTGCTAGTGTCCCGTACTCCTGTAGGTGGCGGTATAACCCAACGATATGCCTGTGTCCCTGCATGAACTTTGAAAAAGTCGATTTCATTGTGTTTTTTGTATTTGAGAATCTGTTGCATAGACTGAGGGCCCGATAAAGTGTTGGTCCAATGTCGCCCAGCCCAATTACTTAGCATAATACGTTGATTTGTCGGCTCCATCTGCTGGCCATAGTGTGGCATTTTTTTTTCCTGTTTTTTGTTTGCAGCCGCAGGTGGCAACCAGGAAGTTGCCTCCTTGACAGCGGAAGATGTTCTCTGAGCAGCCCGAGTCCGACAGCAACTCTTCGGAGGACGAGGAGGAGTCGCAAAGCCGCGAGGGCATCAGGTGAGGCTTGCAATGTGCGGGTGGGAATCGCAGCGCCTTCTCCTGTCTCATCCTCTGTGCTGATTGGCCGCGCTCTGTTGCCCAGGTCATCAAGCGAGGCGGAGAGATCGGTGGAAGATGCTGCAGCGCCGAGAGTCTGGGGCAGACCTATCTGTGCCGTACCAGGTAGGTGAGTCCGTCTGTCTTCCTCTTGTGTATTGTTGCTGAAGGAATTTGTATGAAGACAAAAGCAACGACCAATGTCTGTATACCTTTCTCCTTCACTGTACAGGGCACTTTGTGGGGGCGGGTTACCCCATGTCGTATCAGCCCCGCATTCTCTATCACCCTACCTTTGAGTCCTACTATGCCGCTGTGGCTGCACTTCAAAAGACGGAGACCCTCCAAATGCAGATCCGGCGGGAGCAAGGTAAAATATTCAGCTGGGGAGATTTCCCTGCAGAAGTTTGTGTCTTTGCCCCTCCCACAATGGTGAGATCTCCCTGCAGTAGTTTGTGTCTCTGCCCCTCCCACAATGGTGACATTTCCCTGCAGTAGTTTGTGTGTCTGCCCCTCCCACAATGATGAGATTTCCTGCAGTAGTTTGTGTCTCTGCCCCTCCCACAATGGTGAGATCTCCCTGCAGTAGTTTGTGTCTCTGCCCCTCCCACAATGATGAGATTTCCCTGCAGTAGTTTGTGTCTCTGCCCCTCCCACAATGATGACATTTCCCTGCAGTAGTTTGTGTCTCTGCCCCTCCCACAATAGTGAGATCTCCCTGCAGTAGTTTGTGTCTCTGCCCCTCCCACAATGGTGAGATATCCCTGCAGTAGTTTGTGTCTCTGCCCCTCCCACAATGATGAGATTCCCTGCAGTAGTTTGTGTCTCTGCCCCTTCCACAATGGGGAGATTTCCCTGCAGAAGTTTGTGTCTTTGCCCCTCCCACAATGGTGAGATCTCCCTGCAGTAGTTTGTGTCTCTGCCCCTCCCACAATGGTGACATTTCCCTGCAGTAGTTTGTGTGTCTGCCCCTCCCACAATGGTGAGATTTCCTGCAGTAGTTTGTGTCTCTGCCCCTCCCACAATGATGAGATTTCCTGCAGTAGTTTGTGTCTCTGCCACTCCCACAATGGTGAGATCTCCCTGCAGTAGTTTGTGTCTCTGCCCCTCCCACAATGATGAGATTTCCTGCAGTAGTTTGTGTCTCTGCCCCTCCCACAATAGTGAGATCTCCCTGCAGTAGTTTGTGTCTCTGCCCCTCCCACAATGGTGACATTTCCCTGCAGTAGTTTGTGTCTCTGCCCCTCCCACAATGATGACATTTCCCTGCAGTAGTTTGTGTCTCTGCCTCTCCCACAATGGTGACATTTCCCCCAGTAGTTTGTGTCTCTGCCCCTCCCACAATGGAGAGATTTCCCTGCAGTAGTTTGTGTCTCTGCCCCTCCCACAATGGAGAGATTTCCCTGCAGTAGTTTGTGTCTCTGCCCCTCCCACAATGGTGAGATTTCCCCCAGTAGTTTGTCTCTGCCCCTCCCACAATGGTGAGATCTCCCTGCAGTAGTTTGTGTCTCTGCCCCTCCCACAATGGTGAGGTTTCCTGCAGTAGTTTGTGTGTCTGCCCCTCCCACAATGGTGAGATTTCCCCCAGTAGTTTGTGTCTCTGCCCCTCCCACAATGGTGAGATATCCCTGCAGTAGTTTGTGTCTCTGCCCCTCCCACAATGGTGAGATCTCCCTGCAGTAGTTTGTGTCTCTGCCCCTCCCACAGCAGTAGTTTGTGTTATATACTGTAAGGTACAACATAAGTAGACATACCTACCTTTTTTCCAACATGCCTACCAGTCTGTACCATCCTTCTATCTGTCTGGGTTGTTCTGATCCTCCCTTTTTTTTTTTTTCACCTAATCCAGGATTCCCTGTAAACAATGGAGAATATTTCTACACCGACCCGTTGCAGCCCCCCGGACATCGAGTGTACAACTACCTCTCTCCCGCAGCCTACAATGTAAGTGTCCCCCCCCCCCCTGCATGAGCAGTACCTGAACTGGTAGATGTGAGGCGCTGCACTTGGATCTGTTTGGTTGGGCTTGACAAAGGGGCCTCACCAGCTTTTGCCAGATTTGAAAAATCAAAATGAAACCGAGAGAGAGTTCCTATTCATTTATTACAAATCAAAATGTGTAAAAAGGCAACCAGGGGCTCACAATCCTCCGTCATGGCTCGAAATGAAAATGAGCAACACGTTTCAAAGCCAATGGTCCCCCTTCATCAGGACAAAAAAAAAAATTTCCTAAGTTTTTCAGGGCTGAGTGTCCCTTTAACCTTTATTTGATGAAGGGACACTCAGCCCTGAAACACGTTGGTAATTTTTTTTCTTTCTGTCCTGATAAAGGGGGACCGTTGGCTTCGAAACGTGTCTATTTCCATTTTAGCCTTGATAAAGAGGTTGTTGACCCCAAAACACGTTGGTAACCTTCATTTGAGCTCTGAGGGTCGGCTACTGAAACACATTGGCTCTGTGGAGGAAAGCGAGAGGAAGAAAGGAGAAGAGAAGGGTGGAGTTGAGAGAGGGGGAAGGTAGCTCAGGAGGAGGAGGACAAGAAGGGAGTTCCCTAGGAGAGAAGATAGGGGTGTGGTCTCTATGGGTAAACAAAGTGATAAATAAAGCTCTTGAAGGTAGCAGTAACGCGTTACGGAAGTAAGGAGGTAGGTCTTTTCTACCACCATGAAGATGGATTGTCCTTCCCGAAACTTGTTGATAACCTTTATTTGTAGTTTCGGGGGGGACAATCCATCTTCATGGCGGTAGAAAAGACCTACCTCATTACTTCCATAACGCTTATAGTTATCAGAGCCACGATTCACGCCAAAATAGAAGCAGTTCTCCTAGACCGGGTCAAAAAGTTTAATCACCTTTGGAAACCTGGGTCAACCATTACCTACCTCCTTACTTCCGTAACACTTTACTGCTACCTTGATCATTTTGTTTACCCATAGAAACCACACCCCAATGTTCTCTCCTAGGGTACTCCCTTCTTGTCCCCCTCCTCCTCCTCCTGACCTACCATCCCCCTTTTTCTCAAC
This sequence comes from Rana kukunoris, assembly GCA_029574335.1. NCBI lineage: Eukaryota > Metazoa > Chordata > Amphibia > Anura > Ranidae > Rana > Rana kukunoris. Next base: position 540,199,802 of record CM056051.1, on the reverse strand, counting down.
TCCAACCTTCTCTCTTCCACCCACACAGCCAATGTGTTTCAGGAGCCGACCCTCATTAGAGCTCAAATGAAGGTTACCAACGTGTTTTGGGGTCAACAATCTCTTTATCAAGGCTAAAATTATCAACAAGTTTTTTTTGGCGCGGGAATCTCTTCATGGCGATAGAAAAGAAATGGTGCTACCAGAGCCATGTTTCACGCCAAAATAGAAGCAGTTCTCCTAGACCGGGTCAAAAAGTTTGAAACGCCTTTGGAAACCATTGGGTCGACCATTTCCTACCTCCTTACTTCCGTAACGCTTTACTGTTACGTTGAAGAGCTTTATTTATCACTTTGTAGAGACCACACCCCTATCTTTCATAGGGAACTCCCTTCTTGTCCTCCTCCTCCTGAGCTACCTTCCCCCTCTTTCTTAACTCCACCCTTTTCTTCTCTTCCTCTTTTTTCCCTCCACAGAGCCAATGTGTTTCAGGAGCCGACCCTCATTGGAGCTCAAATGAAGGTTACCAACGGGTTTCAGGGCTACATGTCCCTTAATCAAATGAAGGTTATCAACAAGTTTCAAGGGGGACAATCCCTCTTCATGGCGGTAGAAAATGGTCACCAGAGCCACGATTCACGCCAAAAATAGAAGCAGTTCTCCTAGACAGGGTCAAAAAGTTTGAACCCCTTTGGAAACTCTGGGTGGACCATTACCTACCTCCTACCTTCGATAATGCTTTACTGCTACCTTGAATAGCCTTATTCATCACTTTGTTTACCCATAGAGACCAGACCCCTTATCTTTTCTCTCCCTCCTTTTCCTTCACCTCCTCCTGAGCTACCTTCCTCCTCTTTCTCAACTCCACCCTTCTCTTCTCCTCTCTTCTTCTCTCGTTGCTCCACAGAGCCAATGTGTTTCAGCAGCCGACCCTCATTAGCGCTCAAATGAAGGTTACCGACGTGTTTTAGGGTCAACAATCTCTTTATCAAGGCTAAAATGGAAATGACACACGTTTCGAAGCCAACAGTCCCCCTTCGTCAGGGGAAAATAGAAAAAATTACCAACGTGTTTCAGGGCTACATGTCCCTTAATCAAATGAAGGTTATCAACAAGTTTTCGGGGGGGGGGGGACAATCCCTCTTCATGGCGGTAGAAAATAAATAGTTACCAGAGCCATGATTCATGCCAAAATACAAGCAGTTCTAGACAGGATCAAAAGGTTTGAACGCCTTTGGAAGCCCTGGGTCGACCATTTCCTACCTTCGATAATACTTTACTGCTACCTAAATAGCCTTATTCATCACTTTGTTTACCCATAGAGACCAGACCTCTTATCTTCTCTCCCAAGGAACTCCCTTCTTGTCCTTCACCTCCTGAACTACCTTCCCCCTCTTTCTCAACTCCCACCCTTCTCTTCTCTTCCTCTCCTCCCTCTTTCCTCCACAGAGCCAATGTGTTTCAGGAGCCGACCCTCATTAGAGCTCAAATAAAGGTTACTAACGTGTTTTGGGGGTCAACAAACACGTTTCAGCAATCCCCCTTCATAAGGCCTGTCCCAAAAATTGTTTTGGTATTTTTGATTTCAGATGGTCACACTTTTTAATGGCTCAAATGAAAACCAATGTGTTTCAGGAGCGACAGTCCCCCTTATCAGGGTTCAAGTGAAAGTTATCAAGTTTTGGGGGGAGGGGGTGGAAAGAAAAACAGACAATGTGTTTCAGGGGCTGACCGTACCCCCTCATCAGGGCTCAAATGAGGTTTGAGGGCCAATAATCCTCTTTATCAGGGTTCAATTGGAAATGACGAACAAGTTTCAGGGGGCAGCAATCCCCCTTCATCAGGACAAAAAGGAAAAAAACACCAACGTGTTTCAGGGCTACATGTCCCTTAATCAAATAAAGGTTATCAAAAGTTTCAGGGGGACAATCCCTTTTCATGGTGGTAGAAAGCAAATGGAGTTACCAGAGCCATGACTCACGCCAAAATAGAAGCAGTTCTCCTAGACCGGGTCAAAAAGTTTGAATGCCTTTGGAAACCCTTGGTCGACCATTTCCTACCTCCTACCTTCCATTAATGCTTTACTGCTACCTTGAATACCCCCCTTTTTTTTTTTTAATCACTTTACCCATAGAGACCAGACTACCATCTTCTCCCTCCTTGTCCTTCACCACCTGTTCCTAAGCTACCTTCCCCCTCTTTCTCAACTCCACCCTTCTCTTCTCCTCCCTCCACACAGCCAATGTGTTTCAAGGAGCCGAACCTCATTAGAGCTCAAATGAAGGTTACCAATGTGTTTTGGGGGGTCAACGATCCCTTTTTATCAAGGCTTAGGCCCCATGCACACGAGACGCTGGTAAACTCGAGTTCAGAGGCGTTTGGGCATTTTTTTCAACTGCCCCTGAACCCATTTAATGTTATCCTATGTGTCCATGCACACAATCACGTTTTTTGGCGGTTAAAAGCAGTTGGGTTTAGGGCCGTTTTTTCAAACGCAAAATTTTGGGTTCAGAAGCGTTTGCTTTTGCGTTTTAAACGCTAAATGCCGCTAAACGCGTCTAAACGCGGCACCCGCGTTTAGCCGCGATTGCGTTTATAAGCGTTTTTAAAGGAACCCTTTTTTTAACATAATAAAATAGGGAAATATCATTAAAAATTTTTTAAAAAATTATTTAAATCGTTGTAAATTATGTCTATCATTCAGATAATTCAAAGATGATATATATTCATTCAATAATTCAATACACCACCAGCATTGCACTTTCCAAAATTTTCCTTTTGAATTTAAACCTATATGTTGTACTTTCAACAACGTCTGTCCACCTGCATTTCCATTCAGCCCAACTAATCTAATCAGTGTCTAATTTGCATATGAATGCCTGGCATGCTGTCTAGCCAGCAGACAACCCCAAGACATGTGTTTTTCCTGACCTTTGTCCACAAGCCACCTACCAAAATCTTAATTTTTGGTTACAAGTTGAAGAGGTGACATCTCCAAAAATGACTTCTGATGTTACTTTAAAAAAAAGACTTATTGGAAAATTCGAATTTTGAAAATTCGAAATGTTAAAAATTCGAATTTCCAAAATTCGAATTTTTAAAAATTCGAATTTTTAAAAATTCGAAATTTAGAAAAATTCGAATTTTTCGAAAATTCGAATTTTCAAATTTCGAATTTTCGAAATTTCGAATTTTCAAATTTCGAATTTTCGAAAATTCGAATTTTCAAATTTCGAATTTTCGAAAATTCGAATTTTCAAATTTCGAATTTTCGAAAATTCGAATTTTCAAATTTCGAATTTTGAAAAATGACTTCTGATGTTACTTTAGTGACATCTCCAAAAATGACTTCTGATGTTACTTTAAAAAAAGACTTATTGGAAAATTCGAATTTTGAAAATTCGAAATGTTAAAAATTCGAATTTTCAAAATTCGAATTTTTCAAAATTCGAATTTTTCAACATTCGAATTTTCGAAAAGTCGAATTTTTCTAAATTCGAATTTTTCTAAATTCGAAATTTTGAAAATTTCGAATTTTCAAAAATGACTTCTGATGTTACTTTAGTACAACTTATAGAGGCAGTCCAGGTCCCATGAACTATATTCAGACAGGACAGCCAAGCAAAGGACTTGGCAAGAAATTGGAAAATAATTGACATCCAACTGGAACCAGTTAAACCCATATCACCAAGAAAAAAGAGGTAAGATTAATACAGCTTTGGGCTTGGTTGGGATGTAAACTAGTTAAAATGTCTGACATATTCTTATTTTTCCTTGTACAGTGAAAGATTTTCAGAAGAGATGGAAGTCTGTATCAGACAGAGTCAAAAAAATACTTATTGGAAAATTCGAATTTTGAAATTTCGAATTTTCGAAAATTCGAAATTTGAAAATTCGAAATTTGAAAATTCGAAATTTGAAAATTCGAATTTTCGAAAATTCGAAATATTGAAAAATTCGAATTTTGAAAATTCGAATTTTCGAAAATTCGAATTTTCGAAAATTCGAAATATTGAAAAATTCGAATTTTGAAAATTTCGAATTTTTAAAAATTCGAATTTTTAACATTCGAATTTTTCAATATTTCGAATTTTTCAAAATTCGAATTTTCCAAAATTTCGATTTTTTCTAAATTTCGAGTTTTTCAAAATTCGAATTTTGAAAATTCGAATCTTTAACATTTCGAATTTTCAAAATTCGAATTTTCAAAATTTCGAATTTTCACAAATTCGAATTTTCGAAAATTCGAATTTTTCTAAATTCGAAATTTTGAAAATTCGAATTTTGAAAATTCGAAATTTTGAAAATTCGAAATGTAAAATACCCAACTGAAAATCTCTGTGCCATCAACGGATGGGTCCGATAGCGACGACGAGCTCTGCGAACGGGTCGTCCACGTAGTTTGCGACGGCGTTGAAGCCTCATCAAGTGCAAAGTAAGAACAATTTCTTGGCATATATTCATTATGGGATCCATTTCACAAAGGAGAATAATGAATGTATGCAAGTGCTCTCTCTGCTGCTGCTGCTGCTCTCTCTGTTGAAAATTGCAGAAATGGTTAAATATATAAGCTTTGGGAGGGTCTACAATTCAGTGGTTCTGAACGCTGATAGCCGCAATCGCGGTAAAACGCGGCAAAACGCCGCGAAATTCGCGGCAAAAACGGGCGTTTTGAACGCCGGTTTTTGCGTTTGAAAACTTGAGTTTAGAAGTGTTTGCTTTTGCTTCTCGTGTGCATGGGGCCTTAAATGTAAATAACGAACATGTTTCAGCAATCCCCCTTCATAAGGACTGTCCCAAAAATGTATTGGTGATTTTCATTTCAGATAGTCGCACTTTTTTAGGGCTCAAATGAAAACCAATGTGTTTCAGGGGTGATAATTCCCCTTATCAGGGGTTCAAGTGAAAGTTATCAACAAGTTTCAGGGTGGGTGACAATCCCTCTAGAAAAGAAAACAGCCAATGTGTTTCAGGAGCCGACTATACCCCCTCATCGGGGCTCAAACCAGTGAGGTTTGGGTGCCAAAATACCCATTCATTAGAGGTCAAATGAAGGTTACCAACGTGTTCTGGGGGTCAACAATCCTCTTTTCAGGGTTCAAATGGAAATAACAAACACGTTTTAGGGGGCAGCAATCCCCCTTCCTAAGGACTGTCCCAAAAATGCATAATTTCAGATAGTCACACTTTTTCAGGGCTCAAATGAAAACCAATGTGTTTCAGGAGCTACAATCCCCCTTATCAGGCTTCAAGTGAAACTTAACACGTTTCGGGACTGACAATCTCCCTTCATCAGGGCTCAAATGCTCATGCTCCCTATCTGAAGACTCCTGGGGAGTGTTTCTTTAATGGTCGTAGACATACGTTGAAATAGTAGAAATAGAAAACCGCCAATGTGTTTTAGGAGCCTAACCCCCTCATCAGGGCTCAAATTAAAATCACCAGTGAGGTTTGGGGGCCACTAATCCCCCTTCATTAGAGTTCAAATGAAGGTTACCATGTTTTGGGGGTCAACAATCAATCCTATTTTTTATCAGGGTTCAAATGGAAAAAACAAACACGTTTCAGGGGGCAGTAATCCCCCTTCGTAAGAACTGTCCCAAAAAATGCATTGGTAATTTTAATTTCAGATAGTCTTAAGTTTTCAGGACAATGTTTCAGGGGCAACAATCCCCCCTTATCGGGGTTTCAAGTGAAAATTACCATTGCATTTTAGGGGTCAACAATCCCCCTTCATCAGTGCTTAACCACTTCCCGCCCGGCCAATAGCCGATTTACGGCAGGGAAGTGGTTATGAAATCGTGACTAGACGTTCTCAAACGTCTAGCACGATTTCAATGCCGCGCGCGCCCGTGGGGGCGCGCCCGTGGGGGCGCGCAGCGCGGCGATCGGTGATGCGGGGTGTCAGTCTGACACCCTGCACCTCCGATCTCGGTAACGAGTCTCCGGCGGAGCCTCGTTACCACGTGATCAGCCGCGTCCAATCACGGCTGATCACGATGTAAACAGGAAGAGCCGCCGACGGCTCTTCCTCACTCGCGTCTGACAGACGCGAGTACAGGAGAGCCGATCAGCGGCTCTCCTGACAGGGGGGGTTCGCGCTGATTGTTTATCAGCGCAGCCCCCCCTCGGATCGCCACACGGACCACCAGGGAAATAAAAAAAACACAAAAGAAAATACCCAAAAAAATGACAAAAAAAAAAAAAAAATGACAAAAAAAAAAAATGACAAAAAAAAAGGGGGGGGCAGTAAAAAAAAATGATGCCAATCAGTGCCCACACATGGGCACTGATTGGCAACATTGATCCATCAGTGCCACCCCTCAGTGATCATCAGTGCCACCCCAGTGTCTGTCAGTGCCACCCCACAGTGCCAATCCATGCCCAGTGCCCACCTACCAGTGCCCACCTGTGCCACCTATCAGTGCCCACCTGTGCCGCCTATCAGTGCCCACCTGTGCCGCCTATGAGTGCCCACCTGTGCCGCCTATGAGTGCCCACCTGTGCCGCCTATGAGTGCCCACCTGTGCCGCCTATGAGTGCCCACCCGTGCTGCCTATGAGTGCCCACCCGTGCTGCCTATGAGTGCCCATCAGTGCCGCCCATGAGTGCCCATCAGTGCCGCCCATGAGTGCCCATCAGTGCCCAATACCAGCGCCGCCTATCAGTGCCCATCAGTGCTACCTAATCAGTGCCCATCAGAACTACCTCATAGGTGCCCATCAGTGCCACCTCATCGGTGCCCATCAGTGCCACCATATCAGTGCCCATAATTGAAAGAGAAAACATACTCATTTACAAAAAAATTAACAGAAAAAAATAAAAACTTTATTTTTTTTTCAAAATCTTCGCTCTATTTTTAGTTGTTGCACAAAAAAAAAAAACCGCAGAGGTGATCAAATACCACCAAAAGAAAGCTCTATTTGTGGGGAAAAAAGGACGCCAATTTTGTTTGGGTGCAGTGTAGCATGACCGCGCAATTGTCATTCAAATTGCGACAGTGCTGAAAGCTGAAAATTGGCTTGGGCGGGAAGGTGCGTAAGTGCCTGGTATGGAAGTGGTTAAACTCAAATGGCTAATGCATTTCAGGGGTCGACGGTTCCTTTTCATCAGGGCTAAAAATGAAAACATCCAATGCTTTTTAGGGCTAGGCAGCTTCTCTTCATCAGTGTTCAGCTGACAATGCTCATGCCTCCTATAGGAGTCTCCTCTAAGGACAGATGGGGAAAATTCTATAATGGACTTATGCTAAAGGGAGAATTCAGGGGCAAAGTTCACTCAACGTATGTCTACTACCATTAGAGAACACTCCCCAGGAGTCTTCAGATAGGGAGCATGAGCATTTGAGCCCTGATGAAGGGAGATTGTCAGTCCCGAAACGTGTTGGTAAATTGAATCTCCCTGTTACCACATTTTGAGCCGCAGTAAATGAATGTGAACTCTGGTGCCTCTTCTGAGGACAGACTTGGGTAGGACATTTTCTTAATGACTTTTCGTAAATTTTTTCAGATGTTCGGGCTTTTCAGGCTGGTCACACCTCCTCCTATTGTGTCTCCTGGAATATTCATGCCAAACAATGAAGGATCGCAGACCTCGGCAAATCCCGAAGACCCAAATCCTGCAGCGGTTGCCAACCAAGAAGAGACATCAAAGTCCTCTGAGATGGACTTTTCAGTAGAGTCAAGCCAAGAAAAGTTTAGTAGTTCATCTGGTGAAGCTGTTCATGTCCCTAAAAATCCAGAGGGCACTTTGGAGATTCAGGGAAGCGCCTTTAAGCCAGTGTGTCCTTTGAGAAGTGGGAGGAGCATCCTTGAGCCTGCGTCCACTTCAGAAAGTAGGAGTTGCCTCATTCAACCAGTGTGCCCTTCAGTGAATGGGAGGAGCCTTCTTGAGCCAGTTTACTCTTCAGGAAGTAGGAGGGGCCTCATTCAACCAGTGTACCCTTCAGTAAATGGGAGGAGCCTCCTTCAGCCAGTTTACTCTTCAGGAAGTAGGAGGAGCCTCATTGAGCCAGTGTTCCCTTCAGGAAACGGGAGAAGCCTCATTGAGCCAGTGTTTCCTTCAGGAAATGTAAGGGGTCTCCTCAAGCCATTGTTCACTTTGGGAAGTGGGAGATGCCTCCCTGAGTCAGCATGTTCTGCAGAGATTGGGAGGAGCCTCCCTGAGTTGACGGGGCCTGCGGAGAGTGGGGGGAGCCTCCAAGAGTCGGCGTGCTCTACAGTGAGTGGGAGGAGCCTGCAGGAGTCGGCATGTTCTGCAGAGAGTGGGAGGAGCCTCCCTGAGTCGACGGGCTCTGCGGAATGTGGGAGGAGCCTCCCTGAGTCGACGGGCCCTTCGGAGAGTGGGAGGAGCCACACCGAGTCAGGATCCACTCACAGCGTGATACACGGGAGTGGTCCATACACGTTCTCTGAGTTGGAGGCTGTGTCTGGCCTCCTGCATTTATCTGGCAGTTACACTTCTAGTGGTGACCAGTAGGGGGCAGCTTTCCTCAGGACTGTTTTTTTTATACCTCCCCCCTGTTGTTTTCTGTTCAGTATTTATTTCCTGTTACGTTTTTTGCACTTGTTTGTTAAAGTTTATTTTTGCACTACACATGTTGAATCGTTATGTTTAATATATTTTTTAATTCAGCATTATATTTTTTTATACACTGATGGTCAGTTTTGCAATAAAAGAAGAAAAAAAAAATATTTACAAAGTGGGTGAGATTTTATGTGATGGTCCATTTATGATGAATGGACATTATACAGAGAGCAGAGGATGCTGGGAAATTAAAGCTTTAAGGAGACGCCATATGACTTGCACACCAGTGACAACTTTTATTCTTCTCTGCAGCCTTTTGAAATGAATTAAATGTTACTTGTTATGTAAGATGAGTTTCCCTGCTTTTTATTATTACACGTGCCCCGCCTAGAGGCCGGACACACGTGCCCCGCCTAGAGGCCGGACACACATGCCCCGCCTAGAGGCCGGACACACATGCCCCGCCTAGAGGCCGGACACACATGCCCCGCCTAGAGGCCGGACACACATGCCCCGCCTAGAGGCCGGACACACATGCCCCGCCTAGAGGCCGGACACACATGCCCCGCCTAGAGGCCGGACACACATGCCCCGCCTAGAGGCCGGACACACATGCCCCGCCTAGAGGCCGGACACACAGGAGAAAAGGGGAGAGGTGGGAAAAAAGAGGAGGGAGAAAGGGAAAGGTATAAAAAAAAGAGAAAAGGTAGAAAAGAAGTATGCCCCGCCTAGAGGCCGACACACATGCCCCGCCTAGAGGCCGACACACATGCCCCGCCTAGAGGCCGACACACATGCCCCGCCTAGAGGCCGACACACATGCCCCGCCTAGAGGCCGACACACATGCCCCGCCTAGAGGCCGACACACATGCCCCGCCTAGAGGCCGACACACATGCCCCGCCTAGAGGCCAACACACATGCCCCGCCTAGAGGCCAACACAGGAGAAAAGGGGAGAGGTGGGAAAAAAGAGGAGGGAGAAAGGGAAAGGTATAAAAAAAAAAGAGAAAAGGTAGAAAATAAGTATGCCCCGCCTAGAGGCCGACACACATGCCCCGCCTAGAGGCCGACACACATGCCCCGCCTAGAGGCCGACACACATGCCCCGCCTAGAGGCCAACACACAGGAGAAAAGGGGAGAGGTGGGGGAAAAAAAGGGAGAAAGGGAAAAAAAAGAGAAAAGGTAGAGAAAGGTATACACCGCCTAGAGGCCGACATGCAGGAGAAAAGGGGAGAGGAGGGAGAAAAGGAAAGGTAAAAAAAAGAGAAAAGGTAGAGAAAGAAAGCATGGGCCGACAGAAAAAGGGAGAGGTGGAGAAAAAAAGAGGGAGAAAGGGAAAGGTATAAAAAAAGAGAAAAGGAAGGGAAAGGGGGAAAAAAAGAGAAAAGGTAGAGAAAGAAGGTATACACCGCCTAGAGGCAGGAGAAAAAGGGAGAGGTGGGGAAAGGTAAAAAAAAAAGAGAAAAAGTAGAGAAAGCAAGTATACACCGCCTAGAGGCCAAAACACAGGAGAAAAGGGGAGAGGTGGGAAAAAAGAGGAGGGAGAAAGGGAAAGGTATAAAAGAAAAGGTAGAAAAGAAAGCATGGGCCGTCTAGAGGCCGACACACAGGAGAAAAAGGGAGAGGTGGGGAAAAAGAGGGGGAAAGGTTAAAAAAAAGAGAAAAAGTAGAGAAAGCAAGTATACACCGCCTAGAGGCCAACACACAGGAGAAAAGGGGAGAGGTGGGGAAAAAAGAGGAGGGAGAAAGGTAAAGGTATAAAAAAAAGAGAAAAGGTAGAGAAAGAAAGCATGGGCCGTCTAGAGGCCGACGCGCATGGGCCGTCTAGAGGCCGACAGAAAAAGAGAGAGGTGGAGAAAAAAGAGGAGGGGGAAAGGTATAAAAAAAGAGAAAAGGTAGAGAAAGAAAGGGAAAGGGAAAAAAAGAGAAAAGGTAGAGAAAGGAGGTATACACCGCCTAGAGGCCGACATGCAGGAGAAAAAGAGAGGTGGGGAAAGGTAAAAAAAAGAGAAAAAGTAGAGAAAGGAAGTATACACCGCCTAGAGGCCAACACAGGAGAAAAGGGGAGAGGTGGGGAAAAAAGAGGAGGGAGAAAGGGAAAGGTATAATAAAAAAAGAGAAAAGGTAGAAAAGAAGTATGCCCCGCCTAGAGGCCGACACACATGCGCCGCCTAGAGGCCGACACGCAGGAGAAAAAGGGAGAGGTGGGAAAAAAAGAGGAAAGGTAGAGAAGGGAAGTATACACCGTCTAGAGGCCGACACACATACATACGCCGCCTATCTTTCTCTTAATTACATCAACACGATTAGTTATGTAAATAACTCGTCCCCCCCCCTTTTTATCTACCGCCTCCTATATCCATCCATTGGAAGAAATCCCCCCCCCCCCTACAATAGGGCCAACAGTTATATATATCTATAGGTACGCCTATCTATACAATCCCATTTATATCCTAAACTTATCCCTCTAATTAATTTTCCTCTCTTTTTCCACCTCTTCTTCCCTTTTCTTTTTCTTTTTTTTCTTTTTTTTTTTTTTTTTTTAGTTTTTTTACCTTTTCTTCTGCCTTTTTTTTCCTCCTAGTCCCTTTTGTTTACTTGTCCTTATTCCACCCTCTTTCACTTCTCTTTCCCCAACATTTTGTATAATTTTGAGAAAAAAACATCCACCCCCTGGATATCCATCTGTTGCTCTTATAAAAGGAGTCATCCCGGGCATGCCCAATGCAAATCTAATTTTTTATGAATTTTTCAAACCCCCCCCCCCCCCCCCCATCACCATTTCGACAAACCTGCCATTCTTTTACTGCAGTGTCAGTAGCCTGTAAGGGCCATTGCTCATATGTTGGCACATTCGAGGAAATCCATTTTTGGGCGATTTAGCCATTTTGTTAACCACTTAAGGACCGGGCCTATTTTTCAAACTTATTCTTCAAGGGGAAATCCTAACCCCAAACCTAAAACCTTAGAAGCTGAAATAAAGGAAAATTTATTATCAAATACTTACCGTAATTTTCCTTTCCTGATAGGCTCCATGGCAGCATACGTGTGGGTAGGCCCCGCCTCCTTAACTACCCATTAGGACCCCTCCCTATAAATTTCAGCTGTGGGCTCTCAGCCGTGTTCCGTAACTAGCCGCTCCAAGCATTGGGAGGGACTCCTGCTGCCATGGAGCCTACCAGGAAAGGAAAATTACGGTAAGTATTTGATAATAAATTTTCCTTTTTCCTGACTGGCTCCATGGCAGCATACGTGTGGGAAATAACTCGCCAAACACACCCGGGTGGGCAAAATGCTGAGGCAAGAAAATTGTATTTAACACCGTCGACTGACTGCACTTGTAAACCAAAATTTAGTGAAGATAAAGCAGCCGGCTCAACACAATAGTGAGAAACAAAAGTATTGATTGACGACCACGAAGCCGTTCTACATATAACATCAGGTGCGACATGACGTGAGGCTGCCCAGGAAGTTGAAATGCTTTGAGTTGAGTGTTCAGACACTGCCTCTGGAGGAGCCATGCCCTTGGCTTTGTATGCCCTCTGGATGGTTTGAACTATCCATGCTGCAATGGATCTGATTGAAGCCTGTTTCCCTTTGTTCTTTACATGAAGAATGAAAAGAAAGTCTGTTTTCCTAAAAGATTCTGTCATTTCCAGATATTGACATAATGTGTGACCCACATCAAGGGGATGAACAGTTTGATCTTCAGACAATCCAAAAGTGGGCAGCACAATTTCATGATTTTCATGGAAAATGGATGTAAGTCCTCAAGGCACACCAACAGGTCAGGTTTTCAGGCTTTCCATTATTTTGCACAGGTGATTTGATCAGTTTCACTGCCTTGGTAATTCCCACAGCTGTTTCAATTGAGGGAAATCCTGAAAACTTGACCTGTTGGTGTGCCTTGAGGACTGGAGTTGAAAAACACTGGTCTAGAGGATCTTTAAAAGAAACCGTATCTCCCAGGGGGAAGGGTTACATATCGCACCAAACGCATCAAAGCTGCATCAACTAATGGAGCAGAGTCAAGATGTTTCACGTCTTCCTCTTAAAAGGATATCATTTTGCAATTTTTGAATGCATAGAGCTTTTTTTTTATCAGGTTTACCCCATTCTTCTGAGATAATTGCACCTATTTTTGTGACAAAATGGAAAATAATGTCGCTCCTTATTGAGCTGTTTAAAAGTTTTCTTTGTGAGAGGAGAGATAATTGGATCTTCCAATTTTAAAACTTCCTTGACTGCTTTCACTAAAGCAGGAACTAGGGCATAATCAGAGCCTATCCCTGGATCATCCACTTCTGACCCTCTCTCTGAGGGATGGCTGGTTTGAGCGACTTCAAAAGTCTCATGCATTTGTCCCTGATCCAACAAGGGAATCATTGGGTCTGGAGGAGAATCATGCTGCACTCTGGCATCTCTCTCCTGTAGCGACTTGTCCACGACCCGCTTAACCAATGCTTCTAGGTGTTTGTCTGCACCTTCCCTTTCATTGGCTGCCTTTGAAAAACAACAGTCGCAAAGGGACTTGCTAGCAGGAACCGGAGCCTTGCATCCCCAACAAAATCTCTCTGAACTCGTGCTGTGAGATGAGTGGGGTGTGAGGAGTATCCCTACTGGGATGTCCGGATTTTAACCACTTCAGCCCCGGACCATATTGCTGTCCAAAGACCAGAGCACTTTTTGAGATTCGGCGCTGCGTCGCTTTAACTGACAATTGCGCGGTCGTGCGACGTGGCTCCCAAACAAAATTGGCGTCCTTTTTTTCCCACAAATAGAGCTTTCTTTTGGTGGTATTTGATCACCTCTGCAGTTTTTATTTTTTGCGCTATAAACAAAAACAGAGCGACTATTTTGAAAAAAATGCAATATTTTTTACTTTTTTCTATAATAAATATCCCCAAAAATATATATAAAAAAATATTTTTCCCTCAGTTTAGGCCGATACGTATTCTTCTACATATTTTTCGTAAAAAAAATCGCAATTAGCATTTATTGATTGGTTTGCGCAAAAGTTATAGCGTTTACAAAATAGGGGGTAGTTTTATGGCATTTTTATTATTATTATTTTTTTTACTAGTAATGGCGGCGATCAGCGTTTTTTTTCGGTACTGCGATATTATGGCGGACACTTCGGACACTTTTGACACATTTTTGGGACCATTGGCATTTTTTTAGCGATCAATGCTATAAAAATGCATTGGATTACTATAAAAATGCCATTGGCAGTGAAGGGGTTAACACTAGGGGGCGGGGAAGGGGTTAAGTGTGTTCCTATTTGTGTTCTAACTGTATGGGGGTGTGGCCTCACTAGGGGGAATCACTGATCTTCTGTTCATACATTGTATGAACAGAAAATCAGCGTTTCCCCCGCTGACAGGAACGAGCGCTGTGTGTTTTCACACACAGCTCCCGTTCCCCGCTCTGTAACGAGCGATCGCGTGTGCCCGGCGGCGATCGCGCCCGCCGGGCACACGCACGGGACTCGGGGGCGAGCGGGGGCGCGCGCGCGGGCCGCCGGCGGCGCGCACGCGCCCCCTAGTGGCCGCGAAAAGCGCGACGTAGAGCTACGGGCTCTCGCGCAGGAGTGCCGACCTGCCGCCGTATAACTGCGGCGGCTGGTCGGCAAGTGGTTAAACAAATTATGGTGTCTAGAAGATGAGTGCCGGTGGTGCGATTTGGAGGACCCGCTGCATCATGGGCGTCCGCTCATAGGGTTAAGGGGGGGCGAGTGACCCCCCCTGGAATCGGCAAGGGTCTGACATGCTCGCATCTGTGGCTGTGCTGTTACAAGATCAGTGTCACAGAGCTTACAGAGCTCTTTACTGCCACCTCTGGCCACTTCCTGTATGTGCGCCCTCGTGTTTGCTTTGATGTCTGTAATGTATTTTCAATTAGACATGTGGAAACAGGACTTGGGAAAAGGAAGACCACCGTGACCTTACAAGTGGGGGCTGTGAGTACAAGTGAAGGGAGAAGGCTGTTTGTGTACAGGGGGGGCTGATATATATACAGATGAAGGGGGCATACACCCATCTTCTTTCCTGTATTCCTCCATCATCACTGACTGCAGATATACATTATCTGTCCTGTATATAGAGCTGTATATACCCACCTTCCTTCCTCTATATACCAATACCATCCACCCCTTCTATATACATATACTGTACAGTGTACACCCCAGAGCTTTTTTTTCTCAGAAAATAGGTGCAGGAACTCAACCATGACCCCGTTCAGATTTCACAAACAGTAGAAGGGTCTTAAAGGGGCATTAAATACCAGAATTGCATTACATACAGTGTACATACAGAGTGCAGAGTTCAGGGGGTTACAAAGCAGTCACTTGTAAACAAAGAAACCAGACTTCTGTGTTCACAAGTGATTGTGGTGAGCGGGCACCAAAGGGTCTGAGCCAAAGGTGGTGGAACTGAGTTCCACCAAGTTCCCCCAGAAAAAAAGCCCTGGTACACCCTCTGTATTGTACATTTGATCAGCACAGTGAGGCTGCATATTATGGGCACATGCCTGCGCTTTATGGGATAATGACTAAGCCCCTCCCCTTCATGACATTGTCAAATAAGTGGAGCATACGTGACCGTAAAATTATGCCCCCCCCCCCTGGAAAAATTTCAGCGGACGCCCATGCGCTGCATCTGCGGGACTCGCTGTGATGTTGGTCAGACCTAGAAGGGCTGGAAAAAAAAAGAATAGAGAGAGAGACAAGCATAGTCATGGCAATGCCCTACACTCCACTCTCTTCCCCCCCAACAGAAAAAGAAAAACATGGTTTTCCAATTTTTTTACCTGCTGAGAGAGGGCTGGCCACTAGGGGGCAGCAAAGCATCCATTATAGCAGAAACACATTGCAGGTGGGAGAATCAAACGCCAGATACAAACGACTAAAACACATTCTACATCCGACTGTTCTGAACGAGCACTTACCTAAGGTAGTCTCTGTAAATGTACCTGGAAACCGTCGTTTTGAACGATCGATCCCGAGCTTCACAGATTTCCCGATTTTTTTTTTTTTTTTAAAAGACGGGGATACTCGCGCGCATGCGCGAACCAAGCCTCGCTGTCATTCCCGGGTCAGTCCGATCGTAGAACGCAGACGGGAGCCCCGGAAGTAAGAGGGAGCGGCGGCTGGAACGCACAGGAACCAGACGCTCACTGGGCATGCAATCATGAAAAACACAGCATATGGAAAGCAGAAAAAAACAAACAACAAACATAAACACACTGCTGCCATGAAGGCGATACTGCTTACCACCACCTACGATCGATTCGGCCAGGGGACACCGCATCCATACACACACCGGGCTTTCAGCAGATAATGGCCACCTGCACATTGCTAGGTATTCAGGCCTGTGCGCGCTCGTCTCTCCAGTGGAAGACATAATCCAGCTCTTCAGCGCGACTCTGCAATACACTCCATACCCTGCTTAACAGTCAAGGCTTATCGGAGGGATGAGACACCATCATCATCATCATCGGCCGATCTTGATCGTAGGAACAATCGTCTTCAGGTAGGAGAACCAAAAACACATGGTCCTACGGAGGAGGACAAAAAAGGAACACGGCTGAGAGCCCACAGCTGAAATTTATAGGGAGGAGGGAGCTGCGGTGGCTCAACATGGTTGGCACTGCGCTGGCAAGCCGTTCACCTCTGCAGCCAAGGGTTCGGATCCCGGTCTCGGCTACATGTGAATTGAGTTTGGTGGTCTCAGCCCGGCTCCCGGTGGGTGTGCTATGCAAGGTACGCCTGTGCTTAGTACGACCACCCCCCCCCCACAAAAACCACCACACTTGCACGCACACAAAATTGGTTTAAAAACACACGCACTTTGGCCATGCGGTCTCCTAAAATAAAAGAGAGGCGAAGGACCTACGGGGCTGGCTGGGTGGGCTAGGCCCCCTCACTCCCTCATAGGGGGAGTCCCTCTGCCCCATTGGGGTCCCGTTGGGCCCCAGTTGGGCTCCCAAGAGGAGCAGGTAGGGTGGGGTGAGTGGGAGGCCCCCCTTCACACCCGCCATTGCCACCAGGGGGAGGGTCTGCCTACTCCCAACTCCTGAAGTCCGGCTCCTCTCTCTCGAGTTCACGCACAAAAATACACTTTAAAAAAAAAAAAAAAAAAAAGAAATTTATAGGTCCTAATGGGTAGTTAAGGAGGCGGGGCCTACCCACACGTATGCTGCCATGGAGCCAGTCAGGAAAAAAAAATGTTGCTAGAAAATTACCTGGAACCCCCAAACATTATATATATTTTTTCTAACACCCTAGAGAATAAAATGGTGGTCGTTGCAATACTTTATGTCACGCCGTATTTGCGCAGCGGTCTTACATGCGCACTTTTTGGGGGGGGGGGGGGAATACACTTTTTTGAATTTAAAATAAGACAACAGTAAAGTTAGCCCAATTTGTTACGCCGAGTAAATTGATACCCAACGTGTCACGCTTCAAAGTTGCGCCCGCTCGTGAAATGGCGACAAACTTTTACCCTTAAAAAAAATCTCCATAGGCGACGTTTTAAAAGAAATTCTGCAGGTTGCATGTTTAGAGTTGCAGAGGAGGTCCAGGGCTAGAATTATTGCTCTAACGATTAGTGTTGCTCACGAATATTCGCATTGCGAATATTCGCTACGAATATTGCATATTCGAGTATTCGCGAATAACTCGAATATCGCGGCGAATATTCGCTATTTCGAATATTCGTATTTTTCAAATTTCGCAATAAAGTTCGCAATAAATTTCGCATTCGCGAAATTTCGCAATAGCGAAATTTCGCATTTTTTTTTTATATAAAATATAGCGAATATTCGTAAATATCGAATATTCGTGATATTTTATCCAAAAAAAAAAATAGCGAAATTTCGCAATCATTTTCGCTTTCGCATATGCGAAATTTCGCTATTTTTTTTTTTTATAAAATATAGCGAATATTCGTAAATATCGAATATTTGTGATATTTTATAAAATATCACGAATATTCGATATTAACGAATATTCGCGAATATTCTTCGAAATATTCGCGAAATATCGCGAAATCGAATATGGCGTATTCCGCTCATCACTACTAACGATCGCGGCGAAACTTCAGGTGCGGTTTGAACACTGTTTTCATATGCGGGCGCTACTCACATATGTGCTCACTTCTGCGCGCGAGCTTGGCGGGACGGGGCGCATTTTTTAAATATTTTTTTTATTATTCATTTTACCTTTTTTATTTTTACACTGTTCTTTAAAAAAAAAAAAAATTGTGTCACTTTTATTCATATTACAAGGCATGTAAACATCCATTGTAATCTGAAAATCCGATCATGTGTATGAGGCTTTACTGTATGGGGATAGGACTGGCTGGGAGAGGAGAAAGATTGTTGTTATTACTTAGAACACATGATCTGTCTCCTCTCCCCTGAAAAAAAAAATGTCTCTTTGAGAGCTATGGGCGGAAGTGACAGTTTGACGTCGCTTCCGCCCTGCCATGGAATGGAGCCGGGTGGTGGCCATCTTCCCCTCACTCATCTCCATACCACACAGGAGAACAGACACGATCGCCTCCACAGCTGCCGGTGGCTCCGATAAGCACCAGAGCCTCTCCCACCGCCGATAAAAGTGATCTTGCCGCGAATCCGACATTAGCAGAAGGTGCCCAAAGGGTGGCGCTCAAGAACTTGAAATTTCACGTAGTATGTCGCTACGTTCGTGTTTGATGGCCAACGGTCTTTGGACAAAAGTCTGACGCTTTGTCTGCGGAATATCCGATCGTGTGTACGAGGCTTTACCGTATGGGGATAAAACTGACTGGGGGAGGAGACAGATCGTCGTTCCTACTTGGTAGGAACACACGATCTGTCTGCTCTCCCCTGACAAGACAGGGATTTGTATGTTTACGCACACATATATCGGTGCCTGGCGATCGTGCGCAGCGGTTGCGCACGCACCCTCTGGCAGCTCTTAAAGGGAACCCTGTATATATACAGGGTTTTCACGCAGGCGTGCCATTCTGCCCCCTGTAAAAAAGACGTGAGCCGGTCGTGAACACGTAAAGGGCATATTTTTGAACTTTTAAATTCTTTCCTTTAAATTGGATCTGTAAAGCAAGTCTTCATTGTAAATATTGAAAAAAGGGTGTTGGGGGGGGGGGTGGAAGAAAATATTATTTTTGTAATTCTTGATGTTTTTGGAGCCCCATCATTGTATTATTGACCAATATATTGAACCCCCATCCCGTTCCACACCCCCAAATCCTTCTAGTTTAAATATCTCCTTACACAGTGGAGCCTCGGTTTACGAGTAACGTGGTTAACAAGCTTTTTGAAAGACGAGCAACCTTTT
Source organism: Rana kukunoris (assembly GCA_029574335.1). Lineage (NCBI taxonomy): Eukaryota > Metazoa > Chordata > Amphibia > Anura > Ranidae > Rana > Rana kukunoris. Next base: position 540,180,957 of record CM056051.1, on the reverse strand, counting down.
TTCCTTCTGGTTTGGTGTCTCGCCAAAAGAGCAGAATTCAAGCTAATGGGGTGTGCAGTACCGCATTTGACCAGCGGCGGCGACACTCTGAACTGTTCGGAGCCGTTTGGAAATACTCGGAATCACTTGAAAACACTCGGAAACGCTCAGTTTTTCTGAGGCTCTCCAGCGCCCACCCCCCACCTCTGGCCACATGCGGTATTGCATGCCATAGAAGTCAATGTGGAACTAATTATCTTAGTTTCCATTGACTTCTATGATGAAACTCGCTTTGATATGGGAGTGCTTTGGATTACAAGCATTCTCCTGGAACGAATTATGTTCATAATCCGAGGTTCCACTGTACTTTATATTCTGCCATAGAGGGGTATAAACTTAAATGTCTATACAGTTGAACCTCGGATTGCGAGTAACGCGGTTAACAAGCGTTTCGCAATACGAGCACTGTATTTAAAAAAAAAAAAAAATCGCGACTCGGTTTGCGAGTGTTGTCTCACAAAATGAGCAGGATTCAGGCCAAAGATGTGTGTGATGTGCAGCCGGAGCTGAGCAGAGCCGAACGTCGCCGATCGGCGCTGTTTGGAAATGCCAGAGGACAGCACGGCTGATCTCGGGGGTTGGAAGTCTTTCCGAGGTTTGCCGAGGTCTGCCGAAGTGTCCTCTGGCATTTTCGGCCGTTTCTGAGGCTCTCCGGCGACCCTCCTGCCTCTGGCCACATGTGGTATTGCATGCCATAGAAGTCAATGGGGAACGAATTATCTTCTTTACCATTGACTTCTATGGGGAAACTCGCTTTGATATGCGAGTGCTTTGGATTACGAGCATTCTCCTGGAGCGGATTATCCTCGTAATCTGAGGTTCCACTGTATACTGAGGGTCCCAGAACAATTTAGTCCTTATTCTACTCTTCACCTTTAAATTTATCTAAGAGTGGAGGAAATCTCACCATTGTGGGAGGGGCAGAGACACAAACTACTGCAGGGAAATCTCACTATTGTGGGAGGGGCAGAGACACAAACTACAACGGGAAATCTCACTATTGTGGGAGGGGCAGAGACACAAACTACTGCAGGGAAATCTCACTATTGTGGGAGGGGCAGAGACACAAACTACTGCAGGGAAATCTCACCATTGTGGGAGGGGCAGAGACACAAACTACAACGGGAAATCTCACTATTGTGGGAGGGGCAGAGACACAAACTACTGCAGGGAAATCTCACTATTGTGGGAGGGGCAGAGACACAAACTACTGCAGGGAAATCTCACTATTGTGGGAGGGGCAGAGACACAAACTACAATGGGAAATCTCACTATTGTGGGAGGGGCAGAGACACAAACTACAATGGGAAATCTCATCATTGTGGGAGGAGCAAAGACACAAACTACTGCAGGAAATCTCATCATTGTGGGAGGGGCAGAGACACAAACTACTGCAGGATATCTCGCCACTGTGGGAGGGGCAGAGACACAAACTACTGCAGGGAGATCTCACGATTGTGGGAGGGGCCATGACACAAACTACTTCAGGAAATCTCACCATTGTGGGAGGGGCAGAGACACAAACTACTGCAGGGAGATCTCACCATTGTGGGAGGAGCAGAGACACAAACTACTGCAGGGAAATCTCACTATTGTGGGAGGGGCAGAGACACAAACTACTGCAGGAAACCTCGCCATTGTGGGAGGGGCAGAGACATAAACTACTGCAGGAAATCTCACCATTGTGGGAGGAGCAGAGACACAAACTACTGCAGGGAAATCTCACTATTGTGGGAGGGGCAGAGACACAAACTACTGCAGGAAATCTCACCATTGTGGGAGGGGCAGAGACACAAACTACTGCAGGAAATCTCGACATTGTGGGAGGGGCAGAGACACAAACTACAGCAGGAAATCTCACCATTGTGGGAGGGGCAGAGACACAAACTACTGCAGGAAATCTCGCCATTGTGGGAGGGGCAGAGACACAAACTACTGCAGGAAATCTCGCCGGAGACTGTGCGGATGGAGGTCTCTCCTATACTGGCCGGCCGGACAAATCTGGCCCCCCGGCCAACCAACCTCAATGGCCACCCAAGCCCCCCCCACCCATTCACTGTCCATTAGCTGTTCTACTTTATTTCTCTTATAGGCAGTACAGCGGTGCTCAAATTAATGGGCCACGCTGCCATTACTTTGACAGGCTGTCACCGAAACCGCCCCTCTGAGCCATCGGCCCACCGGGAAACTCCCTGTAGTCCCAATGGCCAGTACATGCCTGAATATTATAGTACATATACTGGCCATAACCCCCCCCCCCCCCCTAGTCAGGATCTCTCCCCCAGTCTTCGTTCTCTCCCTGGAAAGACTGTTTTTTTTTTTTTCGATCCTGCGTACACGCCAGTTTGTCGGCAGCGTATTTTTTCTGGCGTCCGTTACCTATAATTATAGTTCTGGATATATAAAATATGTATATTATTATATAGCATAAATCTTCAGCTCTCACTGTGCTTAGATTCCCGTGTTGTTGAAAAAAAAAGAAGAAAAACAATATCTTCTCCACGTCCGCGTCCCGTGTGTTGCGAGCGTTTCACCGCACCGAACCGGAGACCCTTCGGCGATATCAGTTATTCCCCTGCAGCTGCCGAAAACCTTTCAAAACAGGCGTCTGATGGATGGGTCTGCCATTATTATAAGCACATCATCAGGCTTAGATTTCGTTCCCCTGACATCCAACACCGAAGCTAAAGTCTAAATCCCCCCCCCCCCGGTAAATCAGCGCCAAGGTCGTTGGTGGGGATGCCGCCTTCCATTTAACAGGCCGCCTGGAATCTGACGTCCAGCTTGGGTACAGACTCACAGGAGAGTCATTGAGCCAATTATAGAATTGGGAGGACGGAGGATCCTGGGAAATAGTTGCCATGAGAGGTTTGTTTTTTTTTCTTACATACGATCCGCACTCCAAATCGAGAAAAAGGAAGGATTTCCGATCGGTAAAAGTCAAAACCACGACAACATTTTCATAAAAAAAGTCCATTCTTGACTTTTTTTCAGTAGATCCATTACTCTCCACCTTCCTGATTTTCACCCCATGTGTTCCTTTGGCATAAAGTTCACTTCAAGAATGCGCATGCAAGTCCCAAATTCAAGAGGATCTCATGTAATGGATCACTGTGCGGTGCGTCCATAAGGGGGCGCATGGGCGTCGCCCCCCTCTCTCCTGGCACCGTTCTATCACTATAAATAGATTCGTGCATTGTATGAATCTATCTATCTATGATCGCCGCTGACACCCCCTATTCAGGTGCCCAGCCCTTTTTGGAGTGCAGGGCACCTGAATTATAGCGGTGGGGGGTGTTTTTTTTGGAAGCACCTGATTAGAGCAGTAGGCTCTAATAGGCGCCCAAAAATGTGAACAGCGGGCGCCATGCTGGGCGTTGTGTTAGCAAAGAGAAGGAATTCTAACACTGAACTGCCTCTCAGCCAATCAGGTGCTCGGGTCTGTTATCTGTCACCTGATTGGCTGAAACGTCAGGTGTTTGTGATTGGATGCCTGATAGAGAGGACAGAAGAAGATATGGGGGACGTACTGGAGACCGTCGCTGACCAACTGCGAGACGGGTAAGTGCCGGGCAGCAATTGATGGGGCACAGTAGCGACAATTGATGGGCACAGTGGCTGCGTTTGATGGGCACAGTGGCTGTGTTTAAGGGCACAGTATCTGCGTTTGATGGCACAATGGCTGCGTTTGATGGGCACAGTGGATGCGTTTGATGGGCACAGTGGCTGCGTTTGATGGACACAGTGGCTGCATTTGATGGACACAGTGGCAGCGTTTGATGGTCACAGTGGCAGCGTTTGATGGGCACAGTGGCTGCGTTTGATGGGCACAGTGGCTGCATTTAATGGCACAGTGGCTGCGTTTGATGGGCACAGTGGATGCGTTTGATGGGCACAGTGGCTGCATTTGATGGACACAGTGGCAGCGTTTGATGGTCACAGTGACAGCGTTTGATGGCACAGTGGCTGCGTTTGATGGGCACAGTATCTGTGTTTGGCACTGTGGCTGCGTTTGATGGGCACAGTGGCTGCATTTGATGGGGACAGTGGATGCGTTTGATGGGCACAGTGGCTGCGTTTGATGGCACAGTGGCTGCCTTTGATGGCACAGTGGCTGCCTTTTTATGGGCACAGTGGCTGCGTTTGATGGGCACAGTATCTGCATTTGGCACAGTGGCTGCGTTTGATGGGCACCATGGATGCGTTTGATGGGCACAGTGGCTGTGTTTGATGGGCACAGTGGCTGCGTTTGATGGGCACAGTAGCTGCATTTGATGGGGACAGTGGATGCGTTTGATGGCACAGTGGCTGCCTTTGATGGCACAGTGGCTGCATTTTTATGGGCACAGTGGCTGCGTTTGATGGGCACAGTATCTGCATTTGGCACAGTGGCTGCGTTTGATGGGCACCATGGATGCGTTTGATGGGCACAGTTAATGTGTTTGATGGGCACAGTTAATGTGTTTGATGGGCACAGTGGCTAGGTTTGATGGGCACAGTAGATGCGTTTGATGGGCACAGTGAAATCCTTACCCTTCAGATGGAGCCTACCTTTTTCCTGAGGATCTTCTTCTAGACATGGTCCTCGATCCCCGATCTCCGGTGCCTTCTGATCTTTTGATAGTTTATTAATGAGCACTGATCTACTGTCATTTGTTGAGCAATCTACAAAGATCCATCACAAGATCGTATTTAATGTGTAAATTGCCCATACATACTTAAAAAGAGGACTTCTGCAATTCAAACATTGAAGAGGATTTTAAACGTGTATGGCAGCAGTCCCTTTGTTATGGTGCATCACATGAGATCCCACCCTTCACATGGGGTCTACCCATTCCTGAGGGTCTTCTCCTGCACAGGTGTGGTCCTCCATACTCGGTGCCTTCTGATCTTTTAACATTTTACTAATGACCGCTGACACATAGGGCCTACTCTTTTCTGAGGATATTCGACTAGGCATGCTATCCTCGATCTCTGGTGCCTTCCAATCTCTCTGCATTTTACTAATGACCCAATCTACTATGAACCATCCCATGAACTCCTCTTAGGCCGGGTTCACACTGGTACTACAAACCCTCCGACAATGGGAGCTCATGACGTGTGAAAATCAATGTTTCCTTATGGGTGGGGTCTTAACTGGTCCGACTTTGAAAATGCTCCCTCACTACTTTGGTCCAACTTTTAACTTACTTCAGCCCATTTAATATTATTGAAGAACGCCATCTTGCCTGATCCGACGTCGGCATGTGACTTGTGCTCTGATGATCTTGAGGGGGAACTCCACGCCCAATATAAAAAAAAAAAAAAAACACGGCATGGGTTCCCTCTCGAAGAGTATACCAGACCTTTCGGTCTGTTATGAATTTTATAGGGGAAATTGTTGATTAGGACAAGGGCCTCTTCCAAACAACCCCCTGGCCTTTGGTTGTTGGGGTCTGCAGGCGGGGGGGGGGGCTTATTGGAATCTGGGAGCCCTGCCCCCCACCCTATTTGAATGAGTATGGGGTACCCATTCACCTGGAATAAAAAGTGTCAAAAGTAAAACACACTACACAGGTTTTTAAAGAAATGTATTAGGCAGCTCCGGGGGTCTCTTCCAACTTCTCTGCTCTCTCCGGTTCTTCTCCCGAGGTCCGGTGTCTTCTGCAGACCCCGACAACCAATGTCCAGGGTTGTCAGGAAGAGGCCCTTTTCCTTATCAACATGAGGACAAGGTGCGCTTTGGGGGTGGGGTGTCCCCATGTTGATGAGGACAAGGGCCTCTTCCTAACAACCCTGGACATTGGTTTTCGGGGTCTGCAGAAGACACTGGACCAAACCATGTTGAGGGCATGCGGCCTGGTTTGATACAGGGGCTGTGCTCACTCGTCCCCACCCCCTTTCCTGACCGGCCGGGTTGCATGCTCTGATAAGGGTCTGGTATGGATTTTGGGGGGACCCCCATTCCATTTTTTCAGCATGATTTAGGTTTGTTGAACAATCTACTATGATCCATCACATAATATCCTACCTATCTCATGGGGCCTACCCTTTCCTGAGGATCTTCTCCTGGACAGGTGTGGTTCTCAACTTCTGGTGCCTTCTAATCTCTCTGAATTTTACTCATGCCCCTTGCTATAGATTTGTTGAACAATCCACTACCATGTTTCCTCGAAAATAAGCCCGGGTCTTAAAATCATTTTGGCAACAAAAGACACAATAGGGCTTATTTTCGGGGTAGGTCTTACCATGTAATGTGAGGTCTTCTCTCCTTCTCTCCCTCCCTGCCTGCCTGTCAGGAAGCCCCAGTGTGAACTGAGTAAAAATGCTTGTAAAATCCTATAATCCACTCTATTACAGTATTATATAATGTACAATGTGTGCGTTTCTGTAATAGAACTGTGGCGAATACCTTCGTTATTGCGCCAATCTGCGCTTCTGTGACCCGCCGGAGCTCTCTTCCCTGCAATTTATATTACAGAAACACACACATTGTACATTACAGTATATACACCTGTAATAGAGTGGATTATAGGATTTTACAAGCATTTTAAAAACTAGGGCTTATTTTCGGGGTAGGGCTTATATTGCAGCTCTCCTGGAAAATAACGCTAGGTCTTATTTTCGGGGGAAACACGGTATGAACCATCACATGAGAGTGCCTCTTCAATATTTAAATTGCATGCATATGATTGTAAATCGGCACACAACTATGAGATTGCAAAGGATCTCTTGTTTCATGGTCCAATGAGAATTAATGAGCGTGGTTTTGACTATTGCATTTCAGAAATACCACACCCTTTTCCCCCCCTAATTGGGGGACTCCCCTGCTTTGCGTGAAGGAAAAAGGGGAGGGCATGTTAAAAATAAGCCAATTAAGCTGTGGTTTTACTGGCCCCTGACCACCCGCCTTAATCTAATATGGCAGCCATAGGGGGAGGGATGGTATACATGCCCCAGCAGCAGTGCTGTGCTTGGGACCAGTGCCGATCCTGACCACCCTGAGGCCCTAAGCAAAATGACATGTCACATTAAAGTTGAGAAGCGGGGAGGGGGGGGTGCTGAAAATTACATGTCACATTAAAGTTGAGAAGCCGGGGGGGCGCTGCCAACAGTGACATGGGGAGGGGATGTTCTGCTGTCAGAAATTAAATTTTACATTAAAGTGAGAAGCGGGGGGGTGCTGACTTCTTACCTCTTCTCCCATGCAGCCAGAGAGCTGAGAAGCGGGGTGAGGGGCCGAAAATGACTTCTCACCAAGTGGGGCCTCTAGTAATTTGGGGGGCCCTCCACAGCTTTTCGGGGGCCCTAAGCGGCTTGCATAGTGAGCCTATAGGGCGGATCAGCCCTGCTTGGGACCTTACCTCCACCATGTCTAATGCATGCAGTTGGGGTGTAGCAGACTTTCAAAAACAGGTTGAGGTCAGGCCAGTCAAGTTCCTCCGCCCCCCACCCATGTACTTATGAACCTTGCTTTGTGCACTGGTCCAAATCATTTGGTGGAGTGGGATTACGGTGTGGGGGGTTGTGCTTGGCCCCTTAGTTCCAGTGAAGGAAACTCTTAAGGCTTTAGCATACCATTTTGGACAATTTCATGCTCCCAACAGGGGACAGTTTGGAGACGGCCCCTTCCTGTTCCAACATGACTGCCCACCAGTGCACAAAGCAAGGTCCATAAAGACATGGATGTGCGAGTTTGGGGTGGAGGAACTTGACTGGCCTGCACAGAGTCCTGACCTCAACCCGATTCAAACACCTTTGGGATGAATTAGTGTAGAGACTGCGAGCCAGACCTTCTCATCCAACATCAGTGCCTGACCTCACACATGTTCTTCTGGAAGAATGGTCAAACATTTCCATAGACACACTCCTAAACCTTGTGGACGGCCTTCCCAGAAGAGTTGAAGCTGTTATAGCTGCAAAGGGCAGAGCCAACTCAATATTGAACCCTACAGACTAAGACTGGGACGCCATTAAAGTTCATGTGTGTAAAGGCCGGCGTCCCAATACTTTTGGTAATATGGTGTATGTACTCACTACTAGATTAAGCGACTTCTACATGGAATCCACTAGAGGGCAGGTGACATCTATCCATCTCAGCTGGTGACAAGTGTAGCTGTGAGTGAAAAGACAAGCTCGACCTTCCACAGATATTTTCTCCCAACGATCTAGACCAGCGTTTCTCAACTCCAGTCCTCAAGGCGCCCTTAACAGGTCATGTTTTCAGGCTCTCCATTATTTTTCACAGGCGATTTGATCAGTTTCACTGCCTTAGTAACTGGGGCGTTGCTAGGTGGCAAAAAGACCAGGGGCTTCAGCCCGAAGTCCAAGGCCGAGGGGTTGTGTGGCTTACCATTGGCCATCGATGTTGACCACTGAACTCACCTGCCTGACACACTGACCTGCTTGACCCATATACACTCAACAACCTGAGATGACCTACATCCACACTCACTGACCTACCTCAGCTCAGCCGTGGTGTGTGGCACGGACATGCCCAATGCCCATCATCATAGAGAAGGAGCGGAGAGCCGCCGAACCAAGCCCCGAGCAGGGATGTGGCATGACTGCATTGTAATTCCCGCCCTCTGAAGCTTGCAGTGCCTATGATGGACATCACATGTCCCACGGTCCCGGCATTAGACCAGTGGGACGTCCATTATAGGAGCTGCTGGCTCCAGAAGGTGGGACCTGCTATGTCACTCGGCGGCTCTCGGAATCAGTACAGTCCCTGCCCCTGCTCGGGGGCTAACAATTAAATACTGCATGCCTGAGACTCTGGGCTTTTCGGGGCCCCAGCCCCCCCAGCCCATCTCTAACAACGCCCCTGCTTATTAACTACCAGGGATTTGGCGTAGCGGCATTGTAATTCCCGCCTTCTGGAGCTTGCAGCACCTATGATGGACATCACATGTCCCACGGTCCCGGCATTAGACCAGTGGGACGTCCATTATAGGAGCTGCTGGCTCCAGAAGGTGGGACCTGCTATGTCACTCGGCGGCTCTCGGGATCAGTACAGTCCCTGCCCCTGCTCGGGGGCTAACAATTAAATACTGCATGCCTGAGACTCTGGGCTTTTCGGGGCCCCAGCCCCCCCAGCCCATCTCTAACAACGCCCCTGCTTATTAACTACCAGGGATTTGGCGTAGCGGCATTGTAATTCCCGCCTTCTGGAGCTTGCAGCACCTATGATGGACATCACATGTCCCACGGTCCCGGCATTAGACCAGTGGGACGTCCATTATAGGAGCTGCTGGCTCCAGAAGGTGGGACCTGCTATGTCACTCGGCGGCTCTCGGGATCAGTACAGTCCCTGCCCCTGCTCGGGGGCTAACAATTAAATACTGCATGCCTGAGACTCTGGGCTTTTCGGGGCCCCAGCCCCCCCAGCCCATCTCTAACAACGCCCCTGCTTATTAACTACCAGGGATTTGGCGTAGCGGCATTGTAATTCCCGCCTTCTGGAGCTTGCAGCACCTATGATGAACATCACACATCCCACGGTCCCGGCATTGGACCAGTGGGACGTCCATCATAGGCGCTGTAGGCTCCAGAAGGCGGGACCTGCTATGACACCTGGCGGCTCTCGGGATCAGAACAGTCCCTGGTCAGCGGCGCTTGGGGCTAAAAAATACCACATGCCTGAGACTATGGGGTCCCATTCGGGGCTCCAGCCCACTTCTAACAACGCCCCTGCTTAGTAACTACCATGGATTTGGCGTAGCGGCATAGTAATTCCCGCCTTCTGGAGCTTGCAGCACCTATGATGAACATCACACATCCCACGGTCTCGGCATTGGACCAGTGGGACGTCCATCATAGGCGCTGTAGGCTCCAGAAGGCGGGACCTGCTATGTCACCTGGCGGCTCTCGGGATCAGAACAGTCCCTGCTCAGCGGCGCTTGGGGCTAACAATTAAATACTGCATGCCTAAGACTCTGGGCTTTTCAGGGGTCCAGCCCCCCCCCCCCCCGACGCTCCTGCTTAGTAACTACCACAGCTGTCCTGAAAACATGACCTGTTGGGGCGCCTTGAGGACTGGAGTTGAGAAACACTAATCTATACAGCAGTGTAGAGTTGATAGAGAAATCAATCACTGCTCCACTCAAACACAGGAATAAAATTTGGCATGGAAGATGCTGCAGGTCGTGATAATCTCCTCTGGGGAAGAAAAAAAATCTAACCACCCCCCCCCCCCCCCCCCCCCCCCCAGTGGAGATGTTGCTGTACAAACATCAGAGCGATTGTAAATAATCCCCTTCTTTGAATACTTTTATTTCCTATGATCATCAGCTCCAACTAGTGGCCACTATGCGATATTGTCCTGAAATATTTAAAATCAGTAAAAATATCACATTACGACCACTAGATGGAGCTGAAGATCATAAGATTTAGGCACCTTCATGACCGCTGGGCAAATGCGGTGATGTTCGTATAGCAATTTTTTGTTTTTCTAGAGATGATCAAGGGTTCGGGGAAAAAAAGGAGTAGAAATAATGAGCTGTCTGGAGGCATCGGGAGGCAGGGCTGGACTGGGACAAAAATTTGGCTCTGGACTTCATCCAGACTGGCCCACTTTGACAGGTCTCTTCCATGGCGTTCGGACAACTCCTGCACTGCCCCCCCCCCCCCCGGCCACCCAAGCCCCCTCTCCCCCTTCACTAGCCATTCCACTTTATTAGAGTAGAACGGCTGGTACTGGTACTCTTATAGGCAGTGCCAGTGGGGAAGCTAGACATTATTTCACCTGGGGCAAAGAATCAGTTTGGTGCCCCCCCCTTATGGGACAAGATTAGGCAGAAGTGAGAAACTCCCAGGCCATAGCTGTTAAGTCAGCTGTCTGTCCCCTCCCCCATGCTCCTCTGTCGTCCCCCCTGCTCCTCTGGTCCTCCCCCTGCTTCTCTGTTCCCCCCAGGTGAGCGCTGCGGGGAGGGAGAGACAGAGGAGTGGAGGGGGGCAGCGGTCCGCTGTCACTGAAGCCAGCCCACTGAGCCATCGGCCCACCGGGAAACTCCCTGTAGTCCTAATGGCCAGTCCATCCCGGTCGGGAGGTAATTTTTCGGGTGGCACCAGTACAAAAGATGGGGGTGGGGGAAGTAGGTCTTCTCCAAGGGACCCACCAGGACTTTTATAAAAATTGATACTTTTGTAACATTTGTTTTAGCCCTTCCTTTCGAAAAAGGTAAGAGGTGGACCATGTAATGACCAGTGCCTGTCGTAAGGAAGACATCACTCCCAACAACCATAAAAAACACTCAGCTCCAAAAGGCATTTCAAAACACTTTATTCAATAGACTTAGCTTATACAAGGCAAATTTCCTGGCTTCCCATCTTTCGAGCACCCCCCCTCCCTCGGTGTTGGAAATAGTTCACTAGCCAAATCCAGGACACCCTTATGGCAAAGTGAGCATTCTCATTGGCTCAGATTCCCGTTTCTTACTCAGCCCCACCCCCGCAGCACCATCAAATCTTGGAATGTTCCATTTACCCACTAAATATGGGGGGGGAGAAACTTGTAAGTTAACGCTTTAAATACAATTTCTTTCATTTTTTTTGGTATTATCCAGGTATAAAGCAGCACATTAAGGGGGATTATAAAACGGTCTCTTGCATATATTGACACCTCTGTGAAATCATTAAGTCCAGTCATAGGTCCCCCCTGAGCCTCAGGATTACCATGAGGAACCATCAAGGGAGGCTTTACCGTAATTTGGTGCTAAATCGCGCCTGTTGAGCGTCACCTGGATAATATGCAACTCCGTCATTTAGGATTCCTACGTCCACCCCCATAATACTTTAATCTTACTCTATATATTATATCATCTGCATAAACATCTATACATACATATATATATTTTTTTTTTGGTTTCCAAAAAAGTTAATTGATCTAAAATAAGTTCAAGGCCGACTTACACACTTATGCTAAGTACCTGCCCCTTACACAAAGAGGACTCCTAGTCCATTGAGATTGAGTGTCTCGTACCTATAGAAACGTCCCTGCCCTGGTGAAGTGGGCTCAGGCCCTCATCCATTGACAGGAACGTCCCTGGTGAAGCAGGCTCAGGCCCTCATCCATTGACAGGAATGTCCCTGGTGAAGCAGGCTCAAGCCTTCACTCTTCGGCAGGAACGTCCCTGGTGAGGTGGGCTCAGGCCCTCATCCATTGGCAGGAATGTCCCTGGTGAAGCGGGCTCAAGCCCTCACCCTTTGGCAGGAACGTCCCTGGTGAAGTGGGCTCAAGCCCTCATCCATTGACAGGAACATCCCTGGTGAAGCTGGTTCAAGCCTTCACTCTTCAGCAGGAACGTCCCTGGTGAAGTGGGCTCAACCCCTTACCCTTTGGCAGGAACGTCCCTGGTGAAGCGGGCTCAAGCCCTCATCCATCGGCAGGAACGTCCATGGTGAAGCGGGCTTGGGCCCGCATCCATTGGCGGGCCCGCTTCCATTGGCATGTACATCCCTGGTAAAGCAGGCTTAAGCCCTCACCCTTCGGCAGGAAGATCCCTGTTGAAGTGGGCTCAAGCCCTCATCTATTGGCAGGGATGTCCCTGGTGAAGAAGGCTCATGTATTGTCAGCAACGTCCCTTGTGAAGTGGGCTCACATATGGGCAGAAACATCCCTGGTGAAGCAGGCTCAAGCCCTCACGTATTGGCAGGAACTTCCCTAGAGAAGCGGGCTCAAGCCCTTAACCATTGGCAGGAACGTCCCCTGCTGGAATGGGTTCAAACCCTCATGTATTGGCAGGAATGTCCCTGGTGGAATGGGCTCGAACCCTCACATAGTGGCACGTATGAGCAGGAACATCCCTGGTGAAGTGGGCTCAAGCCCTCGTGTATTGGCAGGAACGTCCCTGGTGAAGCAGGCTCAAACCCTCACATAGTGGCAGGAACGTCCTTGGTGAAGCAGGCCCAAGCCCTCACATATTGGCAAGAAACGTCCCTGGTGAAGCGGGCACAAGCCCTCGTGTATTGGCAGGAACGTCCCTGGTGAATCGGGCTCAAGCCCTCACGTATTGGTTAAAGATTTCAATATGGCTGCCTTGAGACCGTGTTACTAGCAGGTGCATGACCATTGGATCATAAACATCCCCACAAAAACGGACCATAGTATCAGAAAAGTATTAAAAATGCAAAAATTGTCCCCCACCCTACTTCTAGAGGAAGAGGGAGGGGGGTCAAGCAGCCATGTAGTACGGTTGTGTGTCTGAATGACGGTTAGTCACCGCTTGGTGCGCCGTCTGCAGCTACATGAGGCTCTGGGAATCGGACAGCAAATGGTTTTGAAGCCATGGCGGCCTCCTTTACATCGTACCTTCTATGTTTAACCACAATGGGATTTCCATCCTTTTAGTACCAATATCCATTTCTATGGTAAACTCAGCAAAAAAAACTCTCAAGTCGTATAGACCACCCAAGGTTGGTGTTGGCGGCCATTTTGTGAGATGTCAACAAAAAGCGGTCAAAAATATTCGCTAAGGCATATGTAGCCTCACACATTCAGGTAGAAATTTCTAACATTTCTCAAAAAAGGCCAACGCACCGGTAAAATCAACGCTCACCCCATGAAGCAGTTAGCTGCCAGCACCAAAAATATAGGCTACTTTTCAGGCAAAAAAAAAAACATCCAATACAGTCAGTGTTCCTTTCGTAAACTTGACCTATAGGGTTGAAGGTTTCTTTCCTGTGCATCAGCCCTCCTTTGCCATTGCAAGTAGGGTGTTGATGGCGGCCAAGACCAACATTGTCAACTGCAATTCCAGAGAAGAAAAAAAACGCATTTCGCAAAAGAAAACAAAAAGGCACTTTTTATCCCTCCTCTCATCGAAAAAAAAAGTCCGATCCTGAAGCTTCCGGCAGATGCAAGATTTACAGAAAGTGCAAATGGAGAAAACGGCAATAGTTTTGTGCAGAATACGCCAGTTCGGCCATCTTGGTTTTCATGAGAAGAATCCGGTCGGGGTCCCTGGATACAGTTTTTAGCATTCTAGGGGGGAAAAATAAATAATTTTAGCGTTATAAAGAAAAATAAGACAGCGTATAATAATAGAAATTCAAAAATAACTAGGAGATCAACCATTGCCAGGCCGGCACCGGGGCAGGCAAGGCCAACTGTATTGTGCATTGACTGGTTTTTGGGCGCGGTGGGGAGATGGAGGTGGGCTTTGAAGCAGCACAGGAAACAAAAAAGGTTCTGTGACGTCATTGGTGACATCATAAGCACGTCTTATGACTTTACTTTCCAGCTTTATCACCACCGGGGTACCGCCCCTGAATTGGACCAGGATTTTTTCTACCTGCCACCAACAACCACTTCTGGGGCCTTTCTCCACTGTGACCCACCACTGGGGAATTCTTTTCCTCCCAGCGACACCAGGACATTTTTCCCCATCACCAAACACTACTTCTGGGTCCTTTCTACTCCCAGTGACCCACCACCAATGTATTTATTTTTTCCCGCCAATGTCACAATTTTCCCCCCCAACGACACCAGACCACTCTTTATGCCCTCGAACACTACCGCTGGGGCATTATAACCTCTCAGTGACCCACCACCGAGGTATTTTTTTCCTCCCAATTAAACCGGGGCATTTATTTTTTCCTACCACTGACCACCACTTCTAGGTCCTTTCTCCTGCCATTGACCCACCACCGAGATATTAAACACCAACCCCCCCTCACCCCACCCCACCCCACCAAAATAACACCAGGCCTCTAGGGCGTTCTCACCTCCCAGTGACCCGCCACTGGGGAATTTTTTCCTCCCAGTGACACCAGGAGATTTTTCCCTGTCACCAAACAACTTCTGGGGCATTTCTACTCCCAGTGACCCACCACCAAGGTATTTTTTCCTCCCAATGACCCAGGGTATTTATTTTCTCCTGCCACTGACCACCACTGTCCGAGGCCTTGCTCTTCCCAGTGGTGATTTTTTTTCCTCCTAGTGACTGCCACTCCTGGGGGGCTTTCTCTTCCCAGTCCTCCCCCTATCAGTGACACCAAGACATTTTTCCTGCCAATAACCACTTCTAGGGGCATTATCAACTGTCGGTGACCCCCCCACCAAAGTACCTTTTCCTCCCAATTACAGCAGGACATTTTTTTTCCTGCCACCGACAACCACTTTTTGGGCTTTTCTCCTCTCAGTGGACTTCTGGGGCTTTTCTTCCTCCCAATGACGTTAGGGCATTTTCTTTCCTGCTACTTACCACCACTTCTGGGGCCTTTCGCTACCCAGTGACCCACCACTGTGAAATTTTTCCTTCCAGTGACACCAGGACATTTCCCCGTCACCGACCACCATTTCTGGAACCCTTTCTCCTCCCAGTGACCCACCACTGGAGGTATTTTTTTCCTCCTAATGACAACAGGGCATTTTATTTCCTGCTACTCAACATACTTCTGGGACCTTTCTCCTCAAAATGACCCACCACTGGGGTCTCCTGCTACTTGCCACTTCTGGGGCCTTAATCCTTCAGGTGACCCACCACCGACAACCACTTCATCCCAGTGTTCCACCACTGGGGATTTTCTGTCCTCCCAGTGACACCAGAACATTTTTCCCTGTTACTAACAGCTACTTTTGGGGACCTTTCTCCTCCCAGTGACCCACCACTGGGGCATTTCTTCCCCCCAAAAACATCCGGGCATATTTTTCCTGCAACTTACCACCACTTCTGGGGCCTTTCTCCTTCCACTGACCCAGCAGTGATGTAATTTTACTCCTAATGACACTAAGTACATTTTTTCTGACATCGACCACCACCTTGGGGGCATTCTCATCTCCCAGTGACCCACCATTGGAGGTATATTTTCCTCCCAATGACCACCTCTTTGGTGGCTTTTCTCCTCCCAGTGACCAACGACCAGTGCAATTCCCCCCCCATCCAATGATGCCAGGACATTCTTTCCTGCCATCAAACACCACTTCTGGGGGCATGATCTCCTAGTGACCCAGCATTAAGTTATTTAGTCCCTGTCACTGACTGACACTTCTGGGGTTCTGGGGCCTCCCTCTTCCCTGTCACTGACCGACACTTCCCTGTCACTGACTGACACTTCCTGACACTGACCGACACTTCTGGGGCTATTCAAAATGAATATTACCACAATGCAGCATGTTACTGGTATGAGTCAGAACGGTCTCGTGAATTTTATTTAGCTTAGTGCCTAAGCTCAGGATGACTTTTTTTTTTTTACCATCTGTGAGGGTCATTCGCTCATGTAAATGCACAAAATATTATCCAGAATTGTAATGCTGAACCCCGGGCACCAACAATTTAAATCTATTCCTCAATAGTCACAACAGATATAAATCTACTTTGTGTGAGGGAGAAAGTTCCCACCATCCCTGTGCTGAGTTCCCGGGTCTGTACACCTGTTGTGCCCATTATGAGGGGTTCCCACCATCCCTGTGCTGAGTTCCCGGGTCTGTACACCTGCGGTGCCCATTATGAGGGGTTCCCACCATCCCTGTGCTGAGTGCCCGGGTCTGTACACCTGCTGTGCCCATTATGAGGGGTTCCCACCATCCCTGTGCTGAGTTCCTGGGTCTGTACAGCTGCTGTGCCCATTATGAGGGGTTCCCACCATCCCTGTGCTGAGTTCCTGGGTCTGTACCGCTGCTGTGCCCATTATGAGGGGTTCCCACCATCCCTGTGCTGAGTTCCTGGGTCTGTACACCTGCTGTGCCCATTATGAGGGGTTCCCACCATCCCTGTGCTGAGTTTTCAGGTCTGTACACCCGCTGTGCCCATTATGAGGGGTTCCCACCATCCCTGTGCTGAGTTTCCAGGTCTGTACACCCGCTGTGCCCATTATGAGGGGTTCCCACCATCCCTGTGCTGAGTTTCCAGGTCTGTACACCCGCTGTGCCCATTATGAGGGGTTCCCACCATCCCTGTGCTGAGTTTCCAGGTCTGTACACCCGCTGTGCCCATTATGAGGGGTTCCCACCATCCCTGTGCTGAGTTCCCGGGTCTGTACACCTGCTGTGCCCATTATGAGGGGTTCCCACCATCCCTGTGCTGAGTTTCCAGGTCTGTACACCCGCTGTGCCCATTATGAGGGGTTCCCACCATCCCTGTGCTGAGTTCCTGAGTCTGTACTCCTGCTGTGCCCATTATGAGGGGTTCCCACCATCCCTGTGCTGAGTTCCCGGGTCTGTACACCCGCTGTGCCCATTATGAGGGGTTCCCACCATCCCTCTGCCGAGTTTTGAAGTCTGTACACCTGTTGGGCTCATTACGAGAGTTGCCGTTTTTTTTTGTGTGTGTGAAAGAGACCGAACAGCACAGCTTGGAGGGAGGGTTACCCTTTTCTCATGGAGGGAAGGTGGGGGAGGGGATGGAGTGTAAAGCAAGTTTAGGGCGTCGCCAACATATGACAGCGATACATCAATGTCCATTAGATACGCCCGCCATCAGTACAAAGAAGGCAAAGAAGAATAAAAACCAATGTAAACCGTTCTCAGCTTTGCAGTATATCTAGGAGGCGGAGAAAAGCGTATTTTATTTTATTGGTTAAAAAAAAATTGGCCGGATTTTTAGAAGAAATGCCCATGGGAGACCAGAACAGAGCGCCCTATGAACTCACAGCTGTGCCTACTTTTCTCACCCTCGTCGTCCCATCTGCCACCTCCATAAATAACCAAATCATGAAAGAGAGTCGAGCGACCCCGGAGTGGCGTTTTTACGAGTGCGGGTGGGGGGATGGGTGGTAACATGACGGGTAGCTACTGGAAGATGAATAAATATTACACTTTTTTTTTTTAAAGGGCACAGAGAGGACGATGGCAGCCATCGCCCCACTGTCTAAGTTCAGAAAAAAAAAAAAGAAGGTTGACTGCATCAAAGCTTTATAGATTTAAAAAAATATATATATAAAAAAGTGGACTACATTATAGCTTCATAAAAAATTAAATAAAAAAGAAGTGGGCTGCTTTATATATATATAAATTTTATTATGTTTTTATAAATTTTAGAAGCTATAACGCTGCCCACATTTTATTATAATATATATAAAAAAAAAAATTATATATATATATATATATATTTTTTTTTATATATATATTATAATATTAAAAAGTGGGCAGCGTTATAGCTTCTAAAATTTATAACATAATAAAAAAAGTGGACTGCATTTTAGCTTCATAAATTAAAGTGGGGTGCTATATAAAAAAAAAAAGACTGCTTTATAACTTAAAAAAAAAAAAAGTGAACTGAATTATAGTTTCATAGATTTAAAAAAAAGAAGCTGCAGTCCACTTTTTTATATATATATATATATATATATATATATTTTTAATCTTAAAAGATATAATCGCAGCCCTCTTTTTTTTTTTTATGGATGGCTGTGTTATATCTTTTAAGATTTTTTTTTTAAATATGTATATTAAAAAAAAAAAAATGTACCGATTTATAGCTTCATTGTTTAAAAAAAAAATTATAATAAAAAAAAGTGGACTGCATTATAGATTAAAAAAAAGGAAAAAGGGGGGGGGGGGGGTTGCTGGGCTGCTTTATAGATTCAGCAATTTAAAAAAAAATACAAAAGTGGGCTGCGTTATAGCTCCTAAGATTTCTAAAAAACAAAGTGGACTGCATTTTAGCTTCATAAATAAAAAAAAATAATAAATAAATAAAAGCGGGCTGCTTTAAAAAAAGAAGAAAAAAAAAAAAAAGGACTGCATTATAACTTGAAAAAAAATGAAATAAAAAAAAAGTGAGCTGAATTATAGCTTCATAGATCTTAAAAAAAGAAGCAGTTTATAAAAAACAAATAAAAAAGTGGACTGCATTATATATATATATATATATGCCTGTATTATAGCTTCATAGTTTAATAAAAAAAAGAAAGTAATAAAAAAAAAAGTGGACTGCATTATAGAATAATAAAAAAAAGTGGGCTGCGTTATAGAGTAATACAAAATTATTTATATCTATCTAATAAATATATATATATATATACACATACATATATATATATACATATATTTATCTTTTTTTTTTTATACAAACATTGAGACAATACAGACAAATTGTAGAAACAAAATTACATTAAATAAAACACAACCCAAATAAAAATATATATATTCTTTATAAAAAAAAATATATATTTTTATTTATAATATAATTATTTTTTATGAATTTTTGGGGGTTTTGTTTAATGTACTTTTGTCTCTACAATGTGTCTGTATTGTCTCAATGCGGTTTGTATATATAAAAAAAAGAAGATCTGATTCAAACAAAAAAAATATATATATATCTACTCTGCACATCCCCTTTAAGTAATAAAATAAAAAGGACTTTAAACGCATAGACTGCACTGGAACACTCCTAGAATGACGGCAGCCCCTGCGTGATACGGACAATGCCCGGTGTTGTATGCTCAAATATTTGCTCGACTATTATTCTGGGACACAGTCTGTCCTCGTCGCTGTCCCTGCTGCACCTTGGCACGCTGCGATTGGGTAACCCTTTCCAGCTCGCCTCACACCGACATCTCGCAAAACGTTTTTATATTCCTCCCCACGACTCGAATCCCATCGAGCTTCTGTGGAGAAGAATAAAATACCCTCTGTCATGGCCACACCCCATTTTGAAAGTCTATGTACCAAGACCCCAAGGCAAGTGATTTTTTTTCTTTTTTTAATAAATATATTCAACCAAAAACGTAAATTTATTGGGATTTTATGTGATAGACCAACACAATGGGCCAGATCTACAGAGAATTGCCCTGGCGTAGAGTATCAGAGATACACTACACCGCCGTATTTTACCTGGCTCTAAGTCGAATCCAGGAAGATTTCGGGCCGTAAGGTACGGCGGCGTAGTGTATTTCTCACGGCAGAATCGAAATATGCGATTAGGGGGTGTGAATCATTTAAATCAGGCGCGTCCCCGCGTCGATCGAACTGCGCATGCTCCGTTCAGAAATTTCCCGCCGTGCATTGCGCAAAATTACGTCGAAACTGCGTTTTGTTTTTTTGTAGGGTAAATTATGTACATTCCTATTCACGGACGACTTAAGCAGAAAAAAATAAAAAATTGAAAATTCAACAGGGGAACGACGGCCATACTTAACATGGCACGTCTAACTATAGACCGGATAATAGCAGCTTTAACTATACGCCGGAAAAAGCCGACTAGCGACGACGTAAGAGAATGCGACGGCCGATCGTAACTTCGTGGATCGCCGTAAAAAGCTAATTTGCATACCCGACGCGGAAAACGACGCGAACTCCACCCAGCGGGCGCAAAAATATTGCAGCGTAGCTCCGAAGGCGTACGAAGACGTAAGCCTGTCGGATTGAAGCCCGAAGCCGTCGTATCATGGTTTGAGGATTCAATCTAATGATACGACGCGGGTAATTTGAAAGTATGCCGGTGTATCAGGAGATACAGCGGAGTAATGCCTCTGTGGATCTGGTCCAAAGTGTCAAATAATTGTGAAGTGGAAGGAAAATTATAAATGTATTTAAAACATTTTTTTTACAAATAAATATGTGAAAAGTGTGGTGGGGACATTTGTATTCAGCCCCCCTTTACTCCAGAAGACACCCAATTCGTAAATGGAGTCCACCTGTGTGTCATTTAATCTCAGTATAAATACAGCTGTTCTGTGAAGCCCTCAGAGTTTTGTTAGAGACTCTCAGTGAAGAAATGAAGGCCAAGGAACACACCAGACAGGTCAGGGATAAAGTTGTGGAGAAGTATAAATCAGGGTTGGGTTATAAAAAAAATCTCCCAAGCTTTGAAGATCTCACGGAGCTTCTGTTCAATCCATCAAATCGGAAAATAGAAAGAGTACGGCACAACTGCAAACCTACCAAGACATGGCCGTCCACCTAAACTGGCCGGGCAAGGAGGGCATTCATCAGAGAAGCAGCCAAGAGGCCCATGGTTACTCTGGAGGAGCTGCAGAGATCCACAGCTCAGGGGGGAGAATCTGTCCACAGGACAACTATTAGTGGTGCTCTCCACAAATCTGCCCTTTATGGAAGAGTGACAAGAAGAAAGACATTGGGGAAAGAAAGACATAAGAAGTCCTGTTTGCAGTTTGCGAGAAGCCATGTGGGGGAGGGGACACAGCAAACATGTGGAAGAAGGTGCTCTGGTCACATGACACCAAAACTTGAATTTTTTGGCCTAAAAGCAAAACACTATGGGCCAGATCCACAAAGCACTCAAGCAGGCGTTTCACGAGATGCGCGGCGTAAGTCTAAATATGCGCCTGCGTATCTATGCGCCATATCCCCAAAACGATATACGCCTGAAATCTAGAATTTTTCGACCGACGTAATTTCGATAGACCGGCGCATCGGGCGCGCAAAAATGCGCTAGACACATCATTGATTTGCTATGCAAATGAGGGAGATAGGGCGATCCACAAAAGTAAGTTTGTGCGGCGCAGGCTACGCCCTGTGCGCATCAGCTGCACGTCCGGTCTAAAATTAGACCATATAAAAGCAGGTTTAAAATTGGACAATCCGTCTACATGTCAGCTAAAGCAACACCGTTAGGGACGAGCTGAGCAGCCACACTTGCAGGACAACAATCTGTATGCCAACATGCCAGGGGCATCCTTGCTCATAGCTATACTACTGACTTTAGATGAGCGCAGAAGGAGGAGGGCACGGGAGAGGATATACCGCACACGCATAGACATCTTTGGCATGAGTGATTCTGAGGTGTATCGCATCTTCAGATTCACCCCTCATGCCATCATGGAATTAACCACAACCCTGCAGGAGGACATCACCAGCCCAACACAACGCTCACAAAAAAAAAAAAAAGCACAGCAAAGAAAACACAGAAAAGCACAAAAAAACTACCGCTGCTGGTGTGACCCACGCCTGGGGCGGCCACGGCCTCGGCTCCTCAGGGGAGACTCATGGGGGGTAATCCAGGGAAGGAGGAGCATCCCCTGGTCTCTGCCCACCTGGTGGCCTGCCCTCCAAGGCCACAGCAATTTTGGTCAGGCCAGCATTGAGGGTTGCCGTATTGGCCTGGATAGCCTGGGTGAGGGCCTGCTCATCCTGACCGAGGGCCCGCACATCCTGACCAACGCCTGCTGTGGTAGCAATTGATCAGAGCCAGGGAGTTGCAGGCCATGTCCCCAACTGAATCCTTTATGGAGGACAGGCTCTCCTCCATCCGCCCCAAAGTCTGGCTGACCTGTCCCAGATGGCGGGTCTGAAGGGCCTGGTCCCTTCTCAGATTGGCAGGCAGAACCTCGGCCACCCCCCCTGGTCTTGTGGGTCGCCTTCCTGCCTCCAGATGAGGCTTGTGGCTGGGGAGAAGGGGAGCCCCTTGGGAGGGGAGCCCTGTTGGGGGAGGAGTGGGAGGGGCTACCCCTGATGGAGGCCTGGCTGCTTCCAGCCATAGGGGAAGACTCCTCCAAAATTAACATGAAGTCATTCCCAGACATGACCTCCTCCAACTCAAACTCCTCCTCCTCAACCTCCTTAGAGGACTCCGGCCTTGTCTGGGGGTCTTCCTCAGACTGTTGTCCCGGGGATGGTGCGGACAGGCCAGATGGCCCAGCACCCTCCTGCACATCTGGGGATGACACAAAACATTCACAGGTTGGAGGATCCACACACTTGCCATATATTCCCTCCCCCCCCCCCACACATGCTACACACCAGATATAAAAAAAAAAACGTACCTGTCCTCAAGGACTCCTCAATGGAGTCAAAGCCAGGCAGCCCCTCCACTTGCTGCCTGTTGAAGGTCTGGGCCACCACACGCTTCTCCTCAGTCAGCCTAACAGTGCATGGTGGGCCCCCTCCGGTGCCCCTGCCATGTGCTGCAATCTTGGCCAGCCTCCCAAGTACCACACGCCGGAGATCATTGATCTTCTTTTGGATCCCCTGGCGCGTCCGGGTCTCACCCCCCAAAGCATTTACCTCGTCGGCGATGTCCTGCAAAATCTGACTCTTCCTGGCCGGGGTGGTGTTGGCACTCTCCGGGCCGTGCAGGAATCGCCCATGTTGGGTAATGTCCCTGATAATTATTTCCTTCTCCCGCAAGGAAAAATTAAAATTTTCTCTTCCTCTCACTCATGTTCACACAACACTCTCCAAAAAAAAACACTCTCCAAAAAAAACACTCTCCAAAAAAAAACACTCTCCAAAAAAAACACTCTCCAAAAAAAAACACTCTCCAAAAAAAAAAAAACACTCTCCAAAAAAAAAAAAACACTCTCCAAAAAAAAAAAAACACTCTCCAAAAAAAACACTCTCCAAAAAAAACACTCTCCAAAAAAAACACTCTCCAAAAAAAACACTCTCCAAAAAAAACACTCTCCAAAAAAAACACTCTCCAAAAAAAACACTCTCCAAAAAAAACACTCTCCAAAAAAAACACTCTCCAAAAAAAACACTCTCCAAAAAAAACACTCTCCAAAAAAAACACTCTCCAAAAAAAACACTCTCCAAAAAAAACACTCTCCAAAAATCTCAGACACGTCACAAACCAACAAACACTAACAAACAACAGAACAAAAGCACCTTGCTATAGGAAGGGAAACAAATGGATGTACTTTTGCAAAGGAAGGGCATTTCTCTCGGTCTATTTAAGCACTGTGTGTAGCATGCCTTGTTTCCACTGCACGGAACGGTTCGGGTCAGTAAATTTGGAGCGGTTAGAAAGGGACCGGTCTATTCTTGTGAGTATTTCCACTGCAAATCGGACCGTCAGGGACCATTCAGGTTTTAGAAAAAATTCCTAGCGCGTCCACCAATCAGTGAGATGTATTTGTAGGTCCGCCCTAATGGAACCGTTCCACTTTCTCTGGACCCACTCGAGAAACAGGACCCTTGCTGGTGCGGTACGGTTCGCTTTTATGGCACGCTTTCATAATGGAAACACCCAAAATAGCGAACCAGACCGAACCAATCCGCTCAGTGGAAACGAGGCATAAGTTGACCGGGCCTAGTTCCAATCTTGCGCCATGCCGAGTTCTGAGCATGTGCAGAGAGGTGCTGACCATAGTCTGCTTCATGCTTCATGCGCAATCCGGCCGGCCCTTCATTTGCATGGGGTCACGGCTCATTTCAATGGAACACGCCCATGTCCTTCCCAATTTGAATTACACCGCCTTACGCCTCGGAATTTACGTTACACCGGCGCAAATTTGTGCGCAAATACTACGAGGATACAGTACTTGCGCCTCTACATTGCGTCGGTCTAACGTAAAAGGAGGTGCGCTACGCCGGTCAATATATGCGCCAATGTACGTGAATCTGGCCCTATGTGTGGGGGAAACTAACACTGCACATTACCCTGAACACACCATCCCCACTGTGAAACATGGTGGTGGCAGCATCATGTGGTGGGGATGCTTTTCTTCAACAGAGACAGGGAAGCTGATCAGAGTTGATAGGAAGATGGATGGAGCCAAATACAGGACAATCTTAGAAGAAAACCTGTTAGAGTCTGAAGAAGACTTGAGACTGGTGCCGAGGTTCACCTTCCAGCAGGACAACGACCCTAAACATACAGCCAGAGCTACAATGGAATGGTCTACATCAAAGCATATTCATGTGTTAGAATAGCCCAGTCACAGTCCAGACCCAAATCACATTGAGAATCTGTGACAAGACTTGAAAATTGCTGATCACAGACGCTCTCCATCCAATCTGACAGAGCTTGAGATATTTTACAAAGAATAATGGAGGAGAAATGTCCCTCTCTAGATGTGCAAAGCTGGTAGAGACACCCCCAAAAAGACTTGTAGAGAAAGGGGGTTCTACAAAGTATTGACTCCGGGGGACAAATGTACCCCCTACACTTTTCACATATTTATTTGTAAAAAAAAAATATGAAAACCATTTATTATTCTCCTTCCACTTCACAATTATGTGCCACTTTGTGTTGGTCCGTCACATAAAATCACAATAAAATACATTCACGTTTTTGGTTGCAACATGACAAAACATGGGGAAAATTTCAAGGGGTATAAATACTTATTTGAGGCACTTTACCTAAAAAAAAAAAAGTTTCAATAATTATAAATTTTTATATATATAATATATATTTTTTACAATAATAATATATATATATATAATATATTTTTTTTCAATAATATCACTATTTATATTATATTGGCAAAAAAAGATAGATAGATAGATAGATAGATAGATAGATAGATAGATAGATAGATAGATAGATAGATAGATAGATATATTTTTTTATATATATATATATATATATATATATATAATGTATTATTATTATAAATATATATGTCTATAATGTATTATTATAAGTGTGTGTATATATATATATATATATATAATTTTTTTTTCAATAATATCACTATTTATAATATATTTTATTGGCAAAAATATATATATATATATATATATATATATATATATATATATATATATATATATATATTATATATATAATTTTTGCCAATAAAATATATTATAAATAGTGATATTATTGAAAAAAAAAAATTATATTTATATATATACATATACACACACACTTATAATAATACATTATAGACATATATATTTATAATAATAATACATTATATATATAAAAATCTCTCTCTCTCTCTCTCTCTCTCTCTCATATATATATATATATATATATATATATCTATATCTATATATATATATATATATATATATATATATATATATATATATCTCTATCTATATATATATATATCTCTCTATCTCTCTCTCTCTCTCTCTCTCTCTCTCTCTCTCTCTCTCTCTCTCTCTCTCTCTCTCTCTCTCTCTCTCTCTCTCTCTCTCTCTCTCTCTCTCTCTCTCTCTCTCTCTCTCTCTCTCTCTATCTCTCTCTATCTCTCTCTCTCTCTCTCTATCTCTCTCTCTCTATCTCTCTCTCTCTATCTCCCTCTCTCTATCTCCCTCTCTCTCTCTCCCTCTCTATCTCTCCCTCTCTATCTCTCCCTCTCTATCTCTCCCTCTCTATCTCTCCCTCTCTATCTCTCCCTCTCTATCTCTCCCTCTCTATCTCTCCCTCTATCTATCTATCTATATCTATCTCTATATATTTTATTATTATTGAATATATTTTTTTATATTATTATTAAAAAATATACACACGCACAATTTATATTGGCCCATTTTATTTCAAGGTTGTGCTCTGGTGCTTTAAGGAAGCTGCCAACTTCTTATAACTCTCAGAACGCACCAAAGGAAATTATTCCCGCGAGTAAATAATTCATCCCAGTGTAGACATTTCCCAGGCTGTCATTTGTGTCTTTGCCCCGCCCACAATGACATAATGAAGGCGTCCCCCCCCCCCCCTATGACAGCTGGGCTTCCCATTTGTTAATCAGCAATATGGTTTCTTTCCATTGGTGGAGGTGGTTGGGCAGAACTGGAGATCCTCATGGAAGATCTCCTTGCTGCATCTGCGAAAACCACAACATATTTGCAGAGCTATTCATTGTTAACACCCCAAAAACATCAAGAATCACATTTTAATTGTTTGCATGTGTGAAAATGCGCGCAACGCGATAAAACGCATTGCTAAACAGGCAAACTCAGCACCCCCTCTCCATTGAAACTAGGCAACACAACTAACTATTCATATCAATGGGCTACTCTAAGCCCCCAGCCCCCTCACGCTCCAGCTAGTGTTTTTTCCCAAATTAGTAGAGAAAGCAGAACCCACAGCGACTGTTGGAAGTAGACCCATCTACAGATCATTCCTGTCCATCCCCAGTGAGGGTTAACCCATTACCAGCGCAGCATGCCCCACCAGGACGGGCAAACTGGGAGCCGTCAATGTGGATAGGTTGACCACAGAGCAGAACCGGTAGGGTTTACAGCATCTATCTCAGCCTCTCTCAACCTTCTTATACATGGAGGAACCCTTGAAATAATGTTCAGATCTCAAGGAAATGACTATCAACAGCCCAAGGTACATCAGCACGATCATCAGCAAGTTGTAAATATAGAAACACGTATAAGAATAAAGAATGTGGGGCCTACGTGGCAGGTTTGACCCCCATGGTGGACCATTCCATACCTCCTGTGCTCTACAACTCAATTA
This sequence comes from Rana kukunoris, assembly GCA_029574335.1. Classification (NCBI taxonomy): domain Eukaryota; kingdom Metazoa; phylum Chordata; class Amphibia; order Anura; family Ranidae; genus Rana; species Rana kukunoris. Next base: position 540,153,892 of record CM056051.1, on the reverse strand, counting down.
GATTAACAAAACTCAAGACAATGAAAATAGTTGAGAGTCCCATTAACCGCACATCCCAACAAAGCCCTGTGTTTGGAAAGTGAAAACGGCCTCAGCATGGGCTCCATCCAGACCACACCCCCACCGGTGGGGCAAAACATGTTGGGCTGTGGCATTGATGGAGCCTGGGCTAAGGCCATTTTCTCTTTCCACACACATGGTTTTGTTGTTATGTATGGCTTCTGGGACTCTCTTTCTTTGCATCGTATCTACTACTTGTAATGTACCCTTGGACTGGGAGTGTCCAACTACAGTCTGTGCTGACCCAGCTCCTCTGCCCTTCCTCTTCCTACATTACTTTTTAGCCGTGGGAGGAGCAGAGGGGAATATAAAATTTCACTTAAGTGACAGCTCTGAGGCCATTGACACTATATTCAAAATGGCAGCACCCAGCAACTATCTCGGGCCTTCTGGATGTCTACCCAAGGGAGGCTTTCACAGATAAATAACATGAATAAAATATGTTAAATGCACGTATAATCTTATGGAAAGGTTGTTGCTGAAATGAATGGTCTGGTGATAGTGTCTCTATCTGTATAGAGAGCTCTGGGACTACACCTGCATCTACTATTCTTGCACTGTACCACATGCATGCACTCTCGGGTTTTTACCTGTACCATCTCTGCTATCCCTTCTTAGCTCTCCTGACATCTGGAAGTCGATGCTGGCATACGTGTTGATGCACGGATTGGCTCCCAGGGTTCCGCTCTTCATTGGCTGTGGCACATTAGCACTCACCAGATAGGCAGTCAGTGGACTGGTACGCACGTCTTTTACAAGGTCCAGATCAATGTAATTGAGCCCAGATTCCTTAGATTGCGCCCGGTTTCCATTGCAAGAGGCAACAGTGTTGAGGGACAGGTTATCAGAACAGTGCCTGGTTCGGGCCGGGTGATCGCCCCTCCCAAGCCTGCTACGATCTGGCCCATTGTAAAGACTACAGCCAGCTAGCAGGCCCCTCAGTTCCAAGTCTTCAGACGCAGGCTTTGTTGCCATAGTTTTCTCGACAAGACCCAATAGACTGTCCACTTGGGCCTCTGTTGGCACCTTGGCAGTAAGGCTTAGCTTGTTATCTGCAGGCGCTATGGGCCTGAATGTGTTATCGCTGGCCACCACGGGCCAGGGATCGTCTTCTGTTGATGGCTTTAGAGTTTTTTCTATAGTTGAGGTAGGCCGTGATGCCTTTTTTGAAACTGGCCTGGAGTTCACTTCTCCAGTTACCAGGCCAGACATACTTTCAGAAGTTGTCTTTAAAGCCTTCTCAACTTTTTGGTCGGTAACAGATGGAGGTTGTGAGCGCCATGTCTCTGGTTCAAAATTCATTTTGGTATAGTCTCCATTGGCCACCTTTGGATGCTGTGTGTCCATGGCAATGTATTCCGCCTGGGGAAAATCAAAGTCCTTTCTTGTCTTTTCCTTTTTGGCCCTGAAGTTGATGCTGACATATTCCCCTGGGCTGGGTGGTCTACGGTAGTTTCCTGGCAATGTGTTTGCCTTCCAAGTGTCCACAGACATACTGAGTGGCCTCCAATTCCTGCCACTGCTGACTTCTTCTAAGCTGTCAGAGGATGAGGAGCAAGAGTTCCGAACAGGAGGTACCGGGTCCAGTTTATAAGAGCGAGGAAGTGAACGGTAGGAGGCAGGAATCCTTATAGGACCATTGCTCAGTTTTAAGCACTTCTCCGCGGGTGGAGGGGTACTAGATGCTGAGCGGCTTAGTGGCCACATGCTCATGTAATCTGAAGCTTGGCTGTCTAAACTGCCCACCGACATATCTCCAGAAGGTGGCCAGCTGGTCCTCCCTTGCTCTGGAGAACAGCTACCCAATGGGGACATCAAGACATAACCTGCTAGTTCTATAGGGGCCGGTGGAGAGATACTGTTAGGTGTCATAGGCATGTAATCTTGGGATCGGCTGCCAGGAAGCATGGGCATATAACCTGCTTCTGGCCGTGGCTCACATCTCCCCATCATGGCATAGTTGTCTTCATGTTCCAGTCTCATAGTTTTTCCTCCATCTTCTTCACTTGGTGTAATGGGAACTGAACCAAGGTCCAGCGCTAGAGACCTCCTCCCAAACTGACCCATGGAGATGTAATTGGTTTCTCCTGTAACTGGAGATGGTGGCAAAAATATCGGAGGCTCGTGCAGACTAGGACTTGAGCCGTACTCATCTGAAGAGGCAGAACCATAGTCTACTGGAGGTTGAATGGCTTCTACTCTTGACCGCTTCTCCTCCTCCTCGGGAGAGCGTGGACTATGATCCCTAGGTAGGGAGTGAGGCTTTGGAGCTGGTGAGTTGTCCAAAGAAGCTTCAATCCTGGAGCGGCGAGACAAGCCAACTTGGCTAGGCGGTGGTGGGTTAGGTAGGTGCCTTCTGGATGGGACAGTGATGGGCGTCGAGGAAAGAGACTGACTCTTGGTCCGTGGACGAAACTCTTCACTTAAAGACTTCATAGCTTCCAGGATGGTCTCGTGCATGTTCTGGGCTACAACAGAGTCTTCAACCTGGAAGATTAGAAAGGATATGAGTTTGTAGTTTTATGCTGGTGGCTAAACTAAATTAAATAACTAAAATAAAACAAGTAATAATAAACACAACCAAGAGCTTTTTAGGATATACACGTTAGACAAATTAACTTTTCTTATCCAGGGCAAAAAGACACAGATTTTCTTGGAAGAACAACTTTAGACCCATGGAAATTCACCAACCTGCTTTGGATCAAAAAAAGAAGGGTGAGGTGAAACCCTGTTGGAGCTTAAGACAGGGTCAACCTCTTCTTTCTCCTTCTGCTCAGTTGACCGAGTTCTGACCTATACATTGCTTCCTCATAGGACACATTGCTCCACTATACCCAAAAGGTGCATTTATTAACCGCTCAAATGAAACGGCAGGGAGGCTCAACAAAAAGGGGAGTATCAGCGGATGGGGGGGGGGGGGTTCTTACAAGTCAATCCGCCACTTTACCCTAAAGGGTTCAACCTAATATGATTAAACTATTGCCTAGAAATATTATTTCAAGGTATAGCTTGTGTATATAACTACAGTATTTTTAGATTTATATACACACACACACACGGGCAGCCATAGTTGTTCACTCCATATACTAATCTTGTCATAGTGCACACTCCAATCTGTACATTTTAAATGCCTTGAACCCAAGAATGACAGACTGATGGCATAAATTAGGCAAATACTATCTCCAATATATCAAAAGTCATCCACACCTCAAATCATACCATCACCATGCAGAATTTAAGACAATGTTGAGAGGAACACCACAGGAGTAGCTAAACCACGTAGTGGTGTCGGGCCTAATGGGAAGCCAGAGAATTAGAACATTATACCCAATAAAAAATAAACCCAACCTACCGTTCGTATACCCGAAGCCAACCCTAGTTCAAAAACGAGACCAACAGTGTGCCCAACTGAAGGCCAATCAATTCAATTGGATTAAGCATTATTATTAAAGCAAATCATGACAATAGTGCTTAATCCTATTCCCTATTGAGATGATGAGGCGACGATTCTGAACGGTGATACCTTATACCAATGGTTTTCAAGGCACAAATTATAGTGGGCCTTAAAATCAGCCATTTCGTCAAAGGGCTGCATAGAACGTTCATTATATGTAATGCTACAGAATATCGTCATAGACTGAAGACTTACTAGAGTCAGTGGCGGTGCGTCCATAAAGGGCGCAGGAGCGCTGCCTCCTCTCTCCTGCACCACTCTATCATCATAGATGGATTCATTGTCGCTGCCGACACCCCCTATTCAAGTGCCGGCCCATTTTTGGGCGCCGGGCACCTGAATTGCAGTGGCTCCAATAGGCGCCCAAAACAGTGATCAGCAGGCGTCATGTTGGGCGTTCCCTGATCATTCAGCTGTGTGTTAGCAAAGCAAAGGAATTTGCTTTGCTAACACTGAACAGGCTCTCAGCCAATCAAGTTGCCGGGTCGGTTACCAGTCACCTGATTGGCTGAAACGTCAGGCTCTGTGATTGGAGGCCCGAGATATGACGGAAGACGACATGGAGGACGTGTAGGAGACCGCCGCTCTGACCTTTTCTACATTCTTTATTTTCTTCTACTGCTCACTGCCTTCTCTGACTTTTGCATTGTTTTTTGATTCCTCTACTACCTGTCCTGACCTCTGCTACATTCTTAGATTCCTCTACTGTCTGCAGCCTGACTTGACCTATCCCAAGTTCTCCAGTTCTTATATCGCTTTCTGTCTTTTCTGACTTTTGCCATGTCCTTTGACCCCTTTACTGCCTGCCCTGATCTTTGCTCCGTTCTGAGGTTCCTCTACTACCTGCATTGATTTTTGCTATATTTTCTAGTTCCTCTACTGCCTGCCCTAACCTCTGCAACCTAATTGGATTCCTCTACTGCCTACTCTGACCTTTGTCACATTCTCAGATCCCTCTGCTGCCTGCCATGACCTTTGTTCACAGATTATGTCTGATGCCAGCTGTCAGTCAGTCAGTCTTGACTCTACTCCAGAATGTCTTCCATCTGGTTTCTCCTGTCACCGTACGGGCACATCTCCTCTCTTCTACTTGGGTCAACTAGGGACATTCTACAACCAGAGTCTAAAGTTTTGTGTATTAAGCCCTGGGGGCAACCTAGTACCGGCAGGTTTGTTTACTTTAAGGGAATGACATGGGGTGGGGGTGAATGCTAAGGGTGAAGCTACATTGACCCACTATTTACTCTGTGTCCAGACCTCACGCAAGGTTAACCAAAGTCCAATAAAAGGAGAGCAGAGGGATAAACACTCCCTCATTTCATTCTTTTTCATCAACAATTTTATCTACCCATCATCGAACTCAGGGATTCCATGCTTTGATAGGATATCATAACTTGAAATGGAAGCTATCGGCCAACACCACATTAGGGCCACTAGTTGGCGACGGGCATTACAGGATATAAATACACTTATCAGCTCCATCTACTGGCCATAATGCAGCATTTCCCCCCCATTTACACATTCAATCTGTAGAGAATATTGCCTAAAAAATATTTGATTTTGCTCCACAGAAAGAATTTGCATGCAGTTTCTATACACTGTATAGTATATCAGTAGTAATTTAGACCAACTAAACTTTTGTTTTCATTTTTAATGGGCAAGCATGAGTTTTTTTGTTTGTTTTTCAAAATAACAAATATGATTGGGTAATGCTGACGCACGCTCTATGGCTTCATGCGAAGTGTGGGGTTTTTCCATGACAGGGACCCATGTCGGCAGAATAATGGGAATACATTAAGAGCAATTCTAAAGTTGTTATGCTCCATTTCGAGAAACTACAGATCCGCGCACACGCTTAGTAAATGCTAATTGCATTCCCACGGCTCAGAAGTGTTTAGTGTAAGAATTAGCGACTAAGCCAAGTGCGAGTTGGAGAATTCTCTAGGTGGCCGTGTATCCAATTAACATGTGGTAAACATTCGCAAAAACGCTGCCAGAGTATGCAAATCCATTGCAGATCACAAACCCCGTTTTGAAAGCAAACTTCTTAAAGCGCATATAATCCTTGAAGGCTGGAGTTTAATCTGCTTATATTTTGCTTTCCCCTGGTTACACCCCTCATCGGCACGAAATATTTAAATAAAACATGTTTTTATTACATACAGAGTCTCTGTGCTTCTCCATGCAATACTGGCAGATTATGGCTGGTGGGAGGGGCTGGCAGAGTGCTGTACATAGCATCTTAAAAACATCACAGCCCCCCTCCCATCAGTACTCCTCTCAGGAGCCCTCATGATGAAAGCAATGGGCCGGCTCTAGGGAGGAGTTATGCAAATATCTACATGCCTTTACATTTGCATAATTATCAAATGATATTAAAATACTAAAATTGTTCTCCAATCTATAAATCTGAGCACATGTTTCTAATATTGGCCCAAATGGTTCTCCAATCTATCAATCAGAGAACATTGTGATAATATCAATGGCCAAAATGGTCCTCCATTGTCCTCAGATTTATAGATTGGAGAACCATTTTGGCCAATGATATTAGAACAGTCTATAAATCTGAGAACATTGGAGAACCATTTCTGTCAATGATATTATCACAATGTCCTCAGATTAAAAGATTTTGATAATATCATTAGGACATTGTGATAATATCGTTGGCTGAAATGGTTCTTCAATGTTGTCAAAATTAATATCATTGGCCAAAATGGTCCTCCAATGTCCTCAGATTTATAGATTGGAGAACCATTTCGGCCAATGATATTATCACAATGTTTTCAGATTTATAGATTGGAGAACCATTTCAGCCAACAATAATAGCACAATGTCCCCAGGTGTAGAGATGGAGGAACCATTTCAACCAACGATATATCAGAACAATGTCCTTAGATTTATAGATTGGAGAACCAATTCGGCCAACGATATTATCAAAATGTCCTCAGATTAATAGATTTTGATAATATCATTAGGACATTGTGATAATATCGTTGGCTGAAATGGTTCTTCAAAGATCTCAAAATTAAAGATTGTGATAATATCATTGGCCGAAATGGTTCTCCAATCTATAATTTTAAGAACATTGTTCTAATATCATTGGCCAATATGGGTCTACAATGTTCTTAAAACTATAGATTGTTCTAATATCATTGGCCGGAATGGTTCTCCAATCTAAAAATCTGAGGACATTGTTCTAATATTGGCCGAAATGGTTCTCCAATCTATAGTTTTAAGAACATTGTAGACCCATTTCGACCAATGATATTAGAACAATGTCCTCAGATTAATAGATTTTGATAATATCATTAGGACATTGCGAGATAATCGTTGGCTGAAATGGTTCTCCAATCAATAAATCTGAAAACATTGTTCCAAAATTGGCTGAAATTGTTCTCCAATTTATACATCTGAGGACATTGTTCTAATATCATTGACCGAAATGGTTCCCCGATGTCCCCAGATTTATGGATTGGAGAACCATTTCAGCCAATATTAGAACAATGTCCTCAAATCTATAGATTGGAGAATCATTTCGGCCGGCTATATTATCACAATGTCCCCAGATTTATAAATTGCAGAACCATTTCGGCTAATGATATTAGAACAATATCCTTAGATTTATAGATTTTGATATCATCATTAGTAGGTTCTCCAATCAATAAATCGAAGGACATTGTGATATCATTGGCCAAAAGAGTTCTCCAATCTATAAATATGAGTACATTTGATAATATCATTGGACGAAATGGTTCTCCAATCAATTAATCTAAGTGTATTTGATAATATCATTGGCCGAAATGGTTTTACAATGTTTTCAGATTTATAGATTGGAGGAACCATTTCGAACAATATTAGAACAATGCGCTTAGATTTAGAGATTGGAGAACCATTTAGGCCAATGATATCACAATCTATAAATCTAAGCACATTTTTCTAATATTGGTCGAAATGGTTCCTCCAATCAATAAATCTGAGAACATTGTAGAACCATTTCAACCAATCATATTATCAAATGTACTCAGATGTATTGATTGGAGAACCATTTCGTCCAACGATATTATCAAATGTGCTCAGATTTATTGATGGGAGAACCATTTTGGCCAATGATATCACAACGTCCTCAGATTTATTGATTACCAATACATAAATCTGGGGATATTGTGATAATATCATTGTTCTCCGATGTCCCCAGATTTATAAATTGAAGAACCATTTCAGCCAATATTAGAACAATGTCATTAGATTTATAGATTTTGATATCATCATTATTAGGCTCTCCAATCTATAAAGCTGAGTACATTTGATAATATCATTGGCCAAAATGGTTCTCTAATCAATAAATCTGAGTGTATTTAATAATATCATTGGCCGAAATGGTTCTACAATGTTCTCAGTTTTTTAGATTGCTCTAATATTGGTCGAAATGGTTCCTCAAATCTATAAAACGGAGAACAGTGTAGAACCATTTCGGCCAATGATATTATCAAATGTACTCAGAATTATTGATTGGAGAACCTTCTAATGATGATATAAAAATCTATAAATCTAAGGACATTGTTCTAATATCATTGGCCGAACTGGTTCTCCAATCAATAAATCTGAGGACATTGTGATATCATTGGCCAAAATGGTTCTGCAATCAATTAATCTGAGTACATTGGATAATATAATTGAACAAAATGGTTCTACAATGTGCTTAGATTTATAGATCATTTTAATATTGGTCGAATATCATTGGCCAAAATGGTTCTCCTATCAATAAATCTGAGTGTATTTGATAATATCATTGGCTGAAATGGTTCTACGATGTTCTTAGATTTATAGATGGGAGGAACCATTTCGACCAATATTAGAACAATGTCCTCAGATTTATAGATTAGAGGAACCATTTTGGCCAAAGATATTATAACAATGTCCTCTGATTTATAGATTGGAGATCCATTTCAGCCAATATTAGAACAATGTCCTCAGATTTATAGGATTAGGGAACCATTTCAGCCAATATTAGAACAATGTCCTCAGATTTATAGATTGGGGAACCATTTCGACCAATATTAGAACAATGTCCTTAGATTTATAGATTGGAAAACCATTTCGACGATGTTCTTAGATTTATAGATGGGAGGAACCATTTCGACCAATATTAGAACAATGTCCTCAGATTTATAGATTGGGGAACCATTTCGACCAATATTAGAACAATGTCCTTAGATTTATAGATTGGAAAACCATTTCGACCAATATTAGAACAATGTCCTCAGATTTATAGATTGGAGGAACCATTTTGGCCAAAGATATTATTACAATGCCCTCAGATTAATAGATCGAGGAACCATTTCAAACAACAAAAATAGCACCAATTTCTCACGTCTCCAGGTTTGAATTACTGGAAACAGATGCTTTCTTATTCAGCAGCAGTGTGATGCCCAGCTATTGGAAAGTGTGCAAATTTGTTATGGGGTTTATACATTTTTTATAATAGCTCATTTGTATTTGAGAGAAACGAAAATGACCACCATTTTGACCAACGATCTTCTCAAATTGGCAAGTCGGATCGGATTTATAGACCGGATGTCCATTTTGGCCAAGGAGTTTAGCACAAGGATCCCAGATTTACGGAGCTAGGCTTGCATTACTTTGAGAAGCCATGACCGATCTTCTAGTTCTGGCCTCGCTAACAGACTCCTTAGAAGGAGTTCTATCTGGCAGTTGGCTCAGGGGCTGTATAGACGTGGATTCCCGGGGCATCAAGACTAGACTTGATCAATGCTCAGTTGCTAGTTGCTGTGCTGTGCTGTTACCAACCTTTCCCCTGAAGCCCACGTCAGAAGGCAGACCGCTCCACCACAGAGAACATTCTGAAATCAATGCAGATAATTGGCAGCCTTTTTAACCCCTAATTGGCTAAATTATAACTAGGCATTGCAGAATCCGTGGAAGTCAGATCATGTACAGACAACGAAGGCAAGGCGTACTGAGCAGTAATTACATAAAGCCACTGCTTACGCAGGCCCCAGACTTTTGATTATATTTTTTTTTACAAAAACAAAGAATATAGTTAAAAAAATAATAAAGAAAGAACACACCGCGGCGAGCCAGATAAAAATATTGTTGGTGCAGCAAATATTGGTTCTGTTTGAAGGTGATAGTCAGACATGCAATGCACCAAGATACAAATGCCACATTATGGTTGCCAAATTTTCAAAATGAAGTCCAAAAACCCTACCCCACTTCCTTTTAAACACACCCACAAAACCACTCCCCCATTGGTAACCACACCCACCAAATCATTTACGCAGTGCGTAGGAAAGCCAGCTCAAGAAACAATAACCGTACATGCGTGACCAGTTCCCGGCAGCGTCCATATTGGGGTGGCACTCGCAACTTCCAGTGACGCCCTCCCTAACACTACTGCCCAAGGGGGGCAAGAAAGCAGGGGGCAAGGACTACCCTACTGGAACATCACTGGGGAGGTTTGTTTGCATGGGGAACGATCCCTCAAAATAAGGACTGTCCCGGGGGAAATAGGGACGGATGGCAGCCATATGTCAGGGGGGAAAAATTTGCATTCCTCACCAAATGCCAATCTTAGTTTATGTGGCCCCCCATATCTTGTATGCCAATGTTTTATCATTCCATGTGGATGTATTCTTGCAATCTACTGCAATGATGGGGATAATGACTGCATAATGTTTGTTAAAGATCAGCCGTGCAATCGTAATCTACTGAATGTACTGTATGTGCCAACGTTGTTCTAGTACATTCTTCTTCTATAAAAGCAGCATATTGTATTTCTGGATTTGCACCCTTACATTAAAAATATAATTCCTAAATGTACCTCACCATACGTTATATACGGGACTTCTATATGCACCCTACAATACATTATATACAAGACATTTATATGTACCATACTATATGTTATAGACAGAACGTCTATATGCACCCTACCATAAGTTATATACATGACTTCTATATGTACCCTACTATACTTTATATATAGGACATCTTAATGCACCCTACCATACGTTATATACAGGACATCTATATACACACACCCTACTATATGTTATATACAGGACTTCTATATGTACCCTACGTTATATACAGGACCTTTATATGCACCCTACTATACGTTATATACAGGACAACTAGAGGTACCCCTACCATACATAATATACAGGACCTTTATATGCGCCTCACTATACGTTATATACAGGACTGCTATATGCACCCTACTATACATTATATCCAGGACATCTATATGTACCCTACCATACACTATATACAAGACTTCTATATGTACCCTAGTCCCTACCATACGTTATTTATACAGGACATCTATATGTACCCCACCATATGTTATATACAGGACTTCTATATACACCCTACATTATATACAGGACAGCTATATGTACCCTACTATATGTTATAGACAGGAGATCTATATGCACCCTACCATACATTATATACAAGACTTCCATATGTACCGCACCATACGTTAGTTACAGGACTTCTATATGCATCCTACCATACGTTATGTACAAGACATCTAACATGTACCCTAGCATACGTTATATACAGGACAGCTAAGTGTACCTTACTATAAATTAGTATACAGGACAGCTATATGTATCCTACTATACATTATATAAAGAACTTCTATATGTACCCTACCATACATTATATAAAGAACTTCTATAATGTACCCTACCATACCTTTTATACAGGACTCATATATGCACCATAAGTTATATACAGGACATCTATATACACCCTACCAAACATTATATACGAGTCTTCTATAGGTACCATACGTTATATACAGGACATCTATATGCATCCTACCATACGTTATATACAGGATACCTATGTACCATATGTTATATACAAGACTTTTATATGCACCCTACTATATATTATTTCTATATGTAAACTACAGTTCTATACATCCATTCATGAGATTATATACTGTACACACACACACATTCAGGATCTATGGCAAATCCTATACAATATTTTTCTCTACCATCGCAGTGGATTACCAATACAACCGCATGGAATTATAAAATATTCCTTATGTACGATATACGGGGGCCAGATTAACCGCTGAGGAATGCGAACTGTCGCACGCGACATATGGTTGCCATCCATCACCACATATAATGGAATATGCAACATTTGAATAGATGCCATGGGGGCTTTAGACCAGATGCTATATCTAGACATCAATGTCTATGGATGGGGAGGAGTGTTTGTTATGCATTATATTACACTGCATATCGCACCATTTTCTAGATCTTCTATACTACTAGAAAACATACACACGATACTGTGCTTTGTGTACGAGCGACTACTTTATGTCCTTTAGGTTGTTGTATCGGTTCAGCTGCAGCATCAGCCTCTCAGTTTGGTCACCGAGAGGGGGGGGGGGGGGGGTAGTTTTGACTATTTCTCAAGAGCTTCAATAGTGATTGATCAGTTCAGGATATCCAACTTATATAAATCAGCTGGTTCCACTGTGAGGGGCAGGCAGGCCAAGCTGGCCAGGAAAGGCAACAGCTACAAGGGTTGGGACAAATCATACAAGCTAGTAGGATTGGTTCCCAATCAAGTACCGTAAATCACTGAGACAGCCAATTACAGTGATCACATGATTGGGAAGGTCATGAATCCTCCAGCATTACGTTTCCTCAAAGGTCAGCGGGGGGTGGGGGGGTTAAAAACTGAAGCTGGACTTTGATTTGTCTCTTCCTTTAAAGTCTTTTTACAATCAGATATCTGTCCACGACTATCCTGTCCACAAAAGGTGACAACGTTGCTGTGCAATTTCAAGCAGAACAAACAGCGTTGTCACTCTGTTACAGGAAGTGGAAAAATAACTGATCTACTGGCAGGATCAAGATTAACACTTCCTGTCCTGAAATGAAATGGGTAAAATCTCCCCAGTGGGCACAAAGGCTGTAAAACTAAAATGTGTCGAAGTTGGGGGGTTTTAAAAATTTGGGGGGGGGGGAGATCTCAAATATTTGCAATAAGACCCATACTGGAGACTGAATCCACCACTGTTGCACCTAGGCGAAGACCCCAAATGTTCACACTAAGACTGAATCCTGTTCCAGAACCAGCGTACCTAGAGGGGGGACGCCAGTGGAATTCTGACCCACAGGTGACACACCTAAGAGAGGGGAACCCTAAAAATTCACAATAAGACCCCACAGGAGTCCTGACTCACAACATACCTAGGCAGTGGACTATAAAAAAAAAAAAAAATCACAAAATTGACCCTTTGGAGACCTGACCTACAGCTGACACACCTAGACAGGGGGACCCCAACATTTTGCAATAGGACTCAAAAGTCAAAAGGACATCACAAAATTCACAAGACCCCCAACTGGAGTCCTGGTACTCAGATAGGGGACCCTAAACATTCACAGCAGGGCCCCACTTTGAGTCCCGACCTACAGCTGATGCACCTAGACAGGGGGCCCCCAACATTTTGCAATAGGACCCTACTTGAATTCAGACCCACAAGTAACACACCTTGAAAGGGGGGGGGCATAAAATTCACAATAACATCTAACTGGAGTTCCCACATACCTAGGAAGAGGGAACTCAAAAATTGACAATAAGGCCCCAATGGTCCCACAGCAGACACCTAGGGGAGGGGACCCTAAAAATCCACATTAGACCCCCACTGGAGTCCCGACTCAAAGTTAAAACATCTAGACAAGGGGGTCTTGTGAATTGTTTGGGTCCTTCTTTTAGGTGGGTCAGAATTCCAATAGGGTCCTATTGTAAAACTGATGGGATCCCCCATATAGGTGCATCAGCTGTAGGTCAGGATTCCAAGTTGGGCCCTGCTGTGAATGTTTAGGGCCCCATTTCTAGGTGTGCCAGAATTTCAGTTGGGGGTCTTGAATTTTCGACGTCCAACTGGAATCCTGGCACACCTAGATAGGGTGCCCTAAACATTCACAGCAGGGCCTAACTTGGAATCCTGACCTACAGCTGATGCACCTAGATGGGGGGGGGGTCCCATAATTTTACAATAGGACTCTACTAAAATTCTGACCCACCTAAAAGAAGGACCCCAAAAAAATAAATAAAAAATAAATCACAATAAGCCCTCACTGGAGTCCTCATGTACCTAGGAAGGTGAACACAAAATTAACAAAAAGGTCCTAATGGAATCCTGAAACACAGCCATCACACCTAGGCGAGTGGACCCTAAAAATTCACATTAAAGCCCCTCTGGTGTCATGACCTGCAGCTGAAACATCTACATAAGGACCTCAGAAAATGACAATAAGACCCCAACTGGAGTCCTGGCATACTTAGACAGGGGACAATAAAAATTCACAGCAGGGCCCCACTGGAGTCCTAACGTACAGCTGATGCACCTGGACAGGGGACCCCAACATTTTAGAATAGGACCCTACTGGAATTCTGACCTACAACTGACATACCTAGAAGAAAGACAAGGCGACTTTACTGGAGCTCTCACACACCTAGGAAGAAGAAACCCAAAAATGTACAATAAGGCCCCATTGAAGTCCAGACTTACGGCTGATGTACCTAGGCAAGGGGACCCTAACAATTCATTCAAAAACCCCTCTGGAGCCCTGACCCAATGCTAAAAGATCTAGACAAGGACCTTACAAATTAATAAGACCACCCTCAGGGTTGGTAGTCAGTAGGAGGAGGAGTAGGGCCCCTATCAGTAGGAGGAATAGTATCCCATCATTAATATCAGTAGAAGTAATAGTGCCCCCTTGTTGGTGTCAGTGGAAGGAATAGTGCCTCATATCAGTTGGGGGAATAGTGCCCCAAGGGCCGCATAAAGGCTAGCAAAGGGCCACAGTTTGGAGACCCCTGACCTAGATGATGGAACCCCAAATATTCACAGTAAGGCTCCACTGGTAGCTTAAACACCTAGACAAGGGACCTAAAAAAAACAAAAAAACACTAAAAAGCACACTGGAGTCCTCACCCTCCCCCAGAGATAAAGTCGTCCAGTAAGTGCAATAGGTTTGGCAAGCCACATTGTATTGGCCAAGTGCCGGACCGCATTCCTTACCTGCATCCATAGCTCTCCTGGGCCGGTCACCGCCGAGCGCCCCACTTCCACGAAGAAATAGTTGTCGGAATGGCCACATCGGCGCACATTCATGAGCTGAAGGGTGACGGAGGGGTGTTCACAGCGGAGGCGTAGGAGGCCGAGAGTGCGGTCTGTCAGACACAGGCGGTAGGTTCCTGAGAGGTTGCGGGTTTGGCCGAGTCCGCGGGGGCGTACACTCACCTGCCACACCTCCCTGAATGGTGGAACAGGCCAGGCCGAGGCATCAGCGGAGGTGGACAGAGAACGAACTGGAACAGAGAAGAAGAGGGACATAAGATGAGAATTATTTTAAAAACTTGAAAGCTGACTGTCACAATGCAATAAAAAAAAAATCAATGTTCATGTAGTCTGCCAATTTTCCATTACGCCCTTCATTTAGAGATCTGCAGAATTTTGCTCCATAAGAAACACAGATATATCATCTGCAGAGTGTTTCATACACCACATAAAAATGTATTAAAGAAATCCGATGCCCCTAAGAGCCATGCAAGAATAAAAAAGTCAAACTTTTTTTGTGGTTTAGGAAATGGTTTATTGCTCCACCCCAGGCAGAAGCCCAATTTATTGGTGTTCCTATGGGGAGGCCAACATCCCAGCACTGTAGTCATTTTCTACTCTTCCTTCTCCCTATTCACGAACCAGCACAGTACTAGGAACTTTTCCTTCTCCTCATTCATAACCCGGCACTGTACTAGGAACTGCATCCATTCATTCTCCCCATCCATCAGTCAGCACCATAGCAGGAACCATGCCCTCTACCTCTCCATCCATGAGCCAGCACAGTACTAGAAATCATGTCCTCTTCTTTCTCCTCATTCATAAGCCAGCACAGCTAAAAGGAAATATGCACTTGCAAGAATAATACAAGTCAAACCTTTTTTTGTAGTTTACAGATTAGGAAATGGTTATTGCTCCACCCCAGGCAGAAGCCCAATTTATTGGTGTTCCTATGGGGGAGCTAACAGCACAGCACTGTAGTTCCTTTTCTACTCTTCCGTCAACCTATTCATGAACCAATACAGTACTAGGAACCATGCCCTCTTCCTTCTCCTCATTCATTAGCCAGCACAGTATTAGGAACCATAGCCATCATCATCCGCCTCATTAATGAACCAATACAGTACTAGGAACCATGCCCTCTTCCTTATCCTCATTCATGAACCAGCACAATACTAGGAACCATGGCCATCTTCCTTCTCCTCATTCATGAACCAGCACAGTAATAGGAACCATGGCCATCTTCCTTCCCATTCATGAACCAGCACAGTACTAGGAACCATGGCCATCTTCCTTCATCTCATTCATGAACCAGCACAGTACTAGGAACCATGGCCATCTTCCTTCATCTCATTCATGAACCAGTACAGTACTAGGAACCTTGGCCATCTTCTTCTCCTCATTCATGAACCAGCACAGTACTAGGAACCATGGCCATCTTCCTTCTCCTCATTCATGAACCAGTACAGTACTAGGAACCTTGGCCATCTTCCTTCTCCTCATTCATGAACCAGCACAGTACTAGGAACCATGGCCATCTTCCTTCTTCTCATTCATGAACCAGCACAGTACTAGAAACCATGGCCATCTTCCTTCTCCTCATTCATGAACCAGCACAGTAATAGGAACCATGGCCATCTTCCTTCCCATTCATGAACCAGCACAGTACTAGGAACCATGGCCATCTTCCTTCATCTCATTCATGAACCAGCACAGTACTAGGAACCATGGCCATCTTCCTTCTCCTCATTCATGAACCAGTACAGTACTAGGAACCTTGGCCATCTTCCTTCTCCTCATTCATGAACCAGCACAGTACTAGAAACCATGGCCATCTTCCTTCTCCTCATTCATGAACCAGCACAGTACTAGGAACCTTGGCCATCTTCCTTCTCCTCATTCATGAACCAGCACAGTACTAGAAACCATGGCCATCTTCCTTCTCCTCATTCATGAACCAGCACAGTACTAGAAACCATGCAATAGATAGATTCATTCATTGCATGAATCTATCTATTTATTGTCGCCACTGCCACCCACTATTCAGGTGTCTGGCCCCCTGTTGAGGGCCAGCCATCTGAATTACAGCGGTGGGGTGTTTTGGAAGTGCCTGACTCCAAATGTTTAAACAGCGGGCGCACTGAAGTGTGTTCCCTGTTTAATCGCTTCCCTACTACTGACCCGCCTCTCAGCCAATCAAGCGCACCGCGTCTGGTTACCGGTCAACTGATTGGCTGAGGCAACAGGCGCTGTGATTGGATGCCTATGGAGGCGTCCAATCATAGCAGAGATGACATCAAGGACTCAGAGGGAGCGTGGGGGAGGACGATGTTGACCCGAGAAAGTTAAGTGCTGAGCGGGGAGGGGGAAACTGGAGACGTTTGATTGGGAAACTGGCGCCAATGGATGGGGAAACTGGCGCCAATGGATGGGGAAACTGGCGCCAATGGATGGGGAAACTGGCGCCAATGGATGGGGAAACTGGCGCCAATGGATGGGGAAACTGGCGCCAATGGATGGGGAAACTGGCGCCAATGGATGGGGAAACTGGCGCCAATGGATGGGGAAACTCCCGCCAATGGATGGGGAAACTGGCGCCAATGGATGGGGAAACTCCCGCCAATGGATGGGGAAACTCCCGCCAATGGATGGGGAAACTCCCGCCAATGGATGGGGAAACTCCCGCCAATGGATGGGGCACAGTGGCGGCAATGGATGGGGCACAGTGGCGGCAATGGATGGGGCACAGTGGCGGCAATGGATGGGGCACAGTGGCGGCAATGGATGGGGCACAGTGGCGGCAATGGATGGGGCACAGTGGCGGCAATGGATGGGGCACAGTGGCGGCAATGGATGGGGCACAGTGGCGGCAATGGATGGGGCACAGTGGCGGCAATGGATGGGGCACAGTGGCGGCAATGGATGGGGCACAGTGGCGGCAATGGATGGGGCACAGTGGCGGCAATTAATAGGGTTTTTCTTCAGTTTGCACCCCCCCAAAAAAATTGAGCACCAGCCGCCACTGATAAAGAGCTCTATGCACTAGACCTAGGGGCACTGGAGGAACCCAAGTTCTTTCTGGTGACACTCTGTTTAATCCCTTCCTGATCATATAACAACAGTGATTGGCCGTCACAGTGATGAGGTGATCAGGAGCCCATGCTACCTGCTCCGTGATAATGGCTGGTAGCATACATGTGGCAGCACGGCCCTGTGAGCAGTGTGGTCGGACAGCGATGGGGGGTGGGTTGGTTTCCGGGGCTGCCAACTACACTAATTCAGCATCCAAGCCACTATCAAAAATAGGACAAAGCATCCCTTGGGGGTCAGGAGGAACAACCGTTAGATGACTTCTTATAACCCCCTTCCACTGGCTCCTGCTGCCTTAGGATCTTCACCCCAGGGCTTCTCAGTCGTAGATCACAGTGATTGGCTCTCACGGTGATGGCGTAACCAGGAGACCATCCTAAAGGCTTTGGATGGGAAACAGAGATCGGGAGCCATCAGTGACAGCGCGATCACAGTGCTGGGTGTACCAGATGACCCACCAGTGCCAAAACAGCAACTCCAACCAACCACCTCATACATGTGCGTAGCCGTTGTGGAGGAGTTAAACTTTCCATACACCATTTAAAAACAAACAAACAATCACGAAGATTGGCTGAAGACCCCCCCACCTCGAACGTGCAGCGAAATTGCTCTCAGGGAAAACACTGAGCCAGGCAAAAACATTTCAATCATATCACAGTGCAGATTAAATTCTCCCCCCCATGGTCAACCAATACCAGGAAAAGTCTACAAAATATCTCAAACCATCCACAGGAGGCCACCATCCAATCACCTCCAACCCGCAAAAGGCAATTATTTCTACCGACAGGTCAACACCGCTATATGATCTATTAACCGAAACAGGGGAAAAAAAACATCCTCTTCAATTATCGGAAACGCCAAAGACAAAACATTTCTTGTGGTTTACAGATGAAGATATTGGGGATTGCTCCACCCCAGGCGAAAGCCCAATTTATTGGTGTTCCAACAAGGGATCTTTATTACGCCATTA
Organism: Rana kukunoris; assembly: GCA_029574335.1. NCBI lineage: Eukaryota > Metazoa > Chordata > Amphibia > Anura > Ranidae > Rana > Rana kukunoris. Next base: position 540,135,196 of record CM056051.1, on the reverse strand, counting down.
CCTAAAGAGGATCTACAGTTTCCCCCAAAAAATAATAAGTCAGTAGCCTACAAATGCTTTAGCTGCTGATATTTAACAAAGGGCACTTACCTGTCCGGGAATCCAGCGCCACCCTCACTCTTTGGGTCTCTAGTGTGGGAAGTCGGCTGTGACTTCTTGCCATTTCACAGCCGGCTTCTCGCTGTGCTTCTCCGATGGTCCTGCAGTCTTCTGGGACCTGTGATGACCCAGAAGGCTGTGGGCAAAGGATGGGGGGGCAAAGTGATCCAAGCAGGAACTAGGTACCCCCAAAAAAGTGCCCAAATGTTAATAGGGGGGACAGAAAAGCATAACTTCACCTTTTGGGTAAATTGCACTATAAAGTGGACCCATCATCAGTTACATTTACAGTATTCATAATAACCCCTCCTCCAACAATGCCTTCATTATGTTCTTCTCTCCAGAAAGATGGCGCAATATTTGCCAAGGCATCCTCCAGGGTCACTAGCTACTTCCAAGACCGAGAGTGCAAAGTCTTCCTGTACCCCTAGTGCAAATCTATGAGCTGGCTGACCACACAAAAACAATGCACTCCCTGTGAGGCCGAGATCATGAGCTTGTGAGCTCCCCCTAGTGTCCAGAGCTCCGCTCCCACTAGTAGCCAGCTCCCCCTAGTGGCCAGCTCAGCTACCCCTAGTGGCCAGAGCTCCTCTCCCCCTAGTGGCCAGCTCCCCATAGTAGACAGCTCAACTCCCAGTAGTAGCCAGCCAACTCCCAGTAGTAGCCAGCCAACTCCCAGTAGTAGCCAGCCAACTCCCAGTAGTAGCCAGCCAACTCCCAGTAGTAGCCAGCCAACTCCCAGTAGTAGCCAGCCAACTCCCAGTAGTAGCCAGCCAACTCCCAGTAGTAGCCAGCCAACTCCCAGTAGTAGCCAGCCAACTCCCAGTAGTAGCCAGCCAACTCCCAGTAGTAGCCAGCCAACTCCCAGTAGTAGCCAGCCAACTCCCAGTAGTAGTCAGCCAACTCCCAGTAGTAGTCAGCCAACTCCCAGTAGTAGTCAGCCAACTCCCAGTAGTGGCCAGCCAACTCCCAGTAGTGGCCAGCTACCTCTAGTGGCCAGCTCCCCCTAGCACTCTGGCTATACAAAAGTAAAAGCTTACAATAACGGCTAAAAATATGCGCTCACCGACCATACGCCACCCCCTTTAAAAATTGTATGACATCATACCCATAAATACTTTATTCCACCCATTAATATTTAACAACTCTAATTACAACGATTACATTCCGACATAGGACGCCGGCTGCATACATTCCCCCAGGGAGCGCAACAAGACCAGCGATGATTTAACTGATCATTATTATGAATTATTGATCACGGCCAATGCCCGAGCTTATAGGTTTACTACTGGCCTTAATGTGACTGGCTCAGTGTCCTCTGTACAGCGCTGCGGTATATGTCAGAGCTATATAAAAGTATAAAAATAATAGTGTGTGACTGTGGGGGGGAGGGGGACATTAGAGTGTAAGCTCCTCTGGGACAGAGACTGATGTGACAGACTCAGTGATTTCTGTACAGCGCTGCGGTATATGTCAGAGCCATATAAATGTATAATAATAATAGTAATAGTGTGCGACTGTAGGGTGCATTAGAGTGTAAGCTCCTCTGGTTCAGAGATTGATGTGACTGGTTCAGTGTTCTCTGTAGAGCGATGCGGTATATGTCAGCAATATATAAAAGTATAATAATAATGTGTTGACTGTGGGGGGAGGGGACAACATTAGAGTGTAAGCTCTTCTGGTTCAGAGACTGATGTGAGGGGTTCAGTGTTCTCTGTACAGCGATGCGGTATATGTCCTCCAGTGACTCCATCCTGCAGCTTCGGCTCTCCCCCCAGGACTAGTTTCAGCTAGGCAGTGTCCTTCCACCGGCTCCCCAGCTTCCCCTGGCTCCCCTCTTCACTCCAGGGAAGCTCATCAGGTAAGAGCCATCCACTGGGATCACGGGCGGCCGTCCTTTTCAGGACAAGCCGCAGCAACCACCTATCCCCGTCGGCTCCTTTTTTCTTCCCTCCCTCTGCCCCCACACCACCATCACCACTCGAGGCATCCCTTCGCCACCTCCCCGCTGCAATTTCCGCCATCTCTAGTGCGGTTTTTGACACTCCCCGTCTTCTCCCCTGAACCGCGCCAGCCACAGCTGATTTGCGGACGCCGCATCTTAGGAAAGGCCGCGGCTTCATCCGCGGCCTAGCGGCGCGCCGCACTCTCGGCCAAAAACATCACCTGAAACGTTCCCAGAAGTTCACCCCCAGCCCCTACAGGACTCACCCTCCCCTGTTTCAACAACCAGTCCCCCCCCCTGTTCACCAATCCACCCAGCTGGCTACACACCAGCCTGGGTCCCATGTCCTGCTCCTGGTCGGCGGCCATCTTGGTACGCCCCAGCAGCAGTGACAGCTCTCACCCCCCCTTTTTTTTTTTTTCTTACAACTTAACAGTACTTGATCCAGGGGTTTTGCCCGATCGCCGTTCAGGGATCAGGAAGGAATTTTTTCCCCTACCAAAGCAAATTGGCATAGCACGGCTAGGGGTTTTTTGCCTTCCTCTGGACCAAAGCCGGGAGGATTCACCGAATCCTCTCTCCATCGCCACCAAAAAAAAAAACTACTTCACCCCCGGTGAATGGCGACCATGGCTTGTCTGCGGTACTCTGCAGAAACCATTTGGGATCTGAGGAGTTTCGCTGCAACACTGCCAGCCATCACCAAAAAGACCCTAAGAATTGAGCAACTTTTGAAGATCGATCGACGATCGACTGTCAAAAATTTTAGCCGTTTACCCCAGCCCAAGCACATTTCATGTGCTTTGATCAACACAAGATCGGCAGTAAAACATAGACTTGAAATCCATGATTTCATTCTACAACACGATCTAGACTGCCTCTTCATTACAGAGAGCTGGCTTGCAGCCGACTGTAACACCATTCTAGGTGAACTGGTGCCAGAAAACTACCGTATCATAACGGAAAACAGAATAGGGCAAAGAGGGGGAGGCCTGGCGGTGATCTACAAGGCTCACCTTGCGATCACTAAACCAGTCCTCCAAAATCCTCTTCCATTCATGGAAACCCTTACTCTGCAACTACAGACAAATTCAAAGGAGACCGTCCACATTCTGCTCTGCTATAGGCCACCTGGCCCAAAATCGCAGCTGCTATCATCATGGACGGATTTCTTCTCCACTTACACCCTCAACAGCAAACATCTTTTGCTGCTCGGGGATTTTAATCTCTGGGCCAATTCCTCACAAGACCCCGTTGCCGATGCCTGTATTAACCACCTGGAAGATTTAGGGTTACAGCAATTAGTATGTGGGCCCACACATGCTTCAGGTCACACACTTGATCTTATTTTCAGACAAGATCTGGAAATAAAAATTTTGGAAAATGAAAGGTTGCCATGGACAGACCACCATGCAATTAAATTCATTATTTCCACCATCCCCCCCGCAACAAAAACATCAAATCCAGTGACAACTCACTGGACTAGATGTCAGAAGAAGCTCCACTCGGAACTCTTCAAAACCACTTTAAGGAAAAAAATAGAGACAACTCAGCCACATCAAACGGCCGTTGAAACACTGGATGCCATAAATTTGGCCATGCTACAGTCAGCTGACTTGGTAGCGCCGAAACGTAAAACCCGCATCCAAAAAAACAAACGCAGCTGGTTTAACAACCAGCTGTCGTTACTGAAGCAAGAACGCAGAAGGGCAGAATCTGCCTGGAAAAGATGTTCTTCAGAGATAAACCTATCCATCTACAAGGCGACCACAAGAAAATATCGCAAAGAAATTTTCCAAGCTAAGAAAAATTATTTTTCGGAGGCTATCAACAGCGCCTTAAATCGCCCCCGCGAACTCTTCAAGCTGGTCACTCAGACCATGAAACCAGGATGTATTGAAGCCCCCAATACAGACACACAAGATTTTTGCAATGAACTATCGGATTGCTTCATTAATAAAATCGAGGCAATCCGTGAAAGCATTCAGCAAAACAATTCCCCCCTCAATCCCCCCTGCAGCCGCTCACACAACACCCATAGTAATTCCCCTATATCAGGTAAGTTCACCCTGGAACCCATCTCCATCGAGACCACTAAGAATGTCATTTGTACACTGCGCAATAGTACAGCGCCAAATGACATTATCCCCACAAAACTGCTGAAGGAATGCGCCTACATCCTGGCTCCTCCCATCACGCAGCTTATCAACCAGTCTTTCTTGGAGGGCATAGTACCCTCACAGTTGAAAGAGGGTATAATCCAACCCATCCTGAAGAAACCCAATCTGGATCCAAAGGACCCACTCCACCGCCGTCCCATAACAAGCCTCAATGTACTCTCAAAGATAATGGAAAAAGTAGTGGTACAGCAGCTGCAACAGCATCTGGATACCCACAAGCTACTTGACCCATTGCAATCAGGGTTCCGTCCCGGACACGGGACTGAAACCGCATTGCTCAAAATATGGGACGATGTTCTCGAGGCCGCAGACGAAGGAGAATCTTGTCTTCTAGTTCTGTTGGACCTAAGCGCAGCTTTCGACACTGTAGACCACAAACTGTTACTGACTCGGCTTGCTGAAGTAGCCAGAGTCGCAGAAGGCGATTTATCTTGGTTCTCCTCTTTTCTGGAAAACCGATCGCAAACAGTGAAGTTAGGACCTTTTACGTCTGAAAAACGCACGGTGTCATGCGGAGTCCCTCAAGGATCGCCGCTGTCACCAGTGCTGTTTAACATATATCTTCGTCCTCTTTTTGAGATTATCAGCAGCCAAAAACTGCTCTATCACTCATATGCAGACGACACGCAACTGTATTTCCGCATTTGCAACAGAAAGGATCATCACCTCAATCTAGAGACATGCCTCTCTTTGATAGAGGACTGGATGACAAAGAGTTATCTTAAACTCAACGGAGCGAAAACAGAACTTCTTCTGTTTCACGCCAAGCGCAGGAATCAACCTTCAACAGCATGGACACCCCCGCCTATTCTGGGCAAAATCATCACCCCTAGCGCCAAAGTCAAAAGTCTCGGGTCATTTTTGACTCCTTTATGACAATGGACGCACAAATAGGGTCAGTAGTCAGCGGATCTCACCATCTGCTGCGCCTACTACGCAGACTTACCCCTTTCATCCCCAAAGAAGATTTGGCGGTCGTGGTGGGAGCAATTGTTAACTCCAGACTGGATTATGCAAATGCCCTTTACCTCGGACTCCCCAAGTACCAAATCGCTCGTCTGCAAGTCGTTCAGAATACGGCCTCCAGACTTGTGACCGGGAAAAAACCCTGGGAATCCATCTCACCTTCTCTGAGAGCCCTTCACTGGTTACCAGTTAAAGACAGGATTGCTTTTAAAGCTCTCTGTCTTACGCATAGATGTGTCCATGGAAATGCCCCCCTTATTTATGATGCGAAAAAATAAAAGCTCATAATTCCAATCGCATTTTGCGATCCACCAATCAAAACCTGCTCCAGGTTCCGAAAGCCAACTACAAGTCCAAAGGAGATAGAAGATTCGCGACCCAAGGTCCCAGACTATGGAACGCTTTACCAATCAGTATTCGGTTGGAGGAGAACCACCTAGCATTCAGGAAAAAGGTCAAGACTCATCTCTTTTGATATCAAAGGGGACAGGAACAACAAGCGCCCAGAGGCGATTCAGTTCGCATGTGCTGCGCTATATAAGTTTTCATTCATTCATTCATTCATTCATTCATGTCAGAGCTAAATAAATTTATAATAGTGCATGGCTGTGGGGGAGGGGACATTGAAGTGTAAGCTCCTCTGGTACAGAGACTGATGTGACTGGTCTACACTGTTCATGTAGGGGGGGGGGGGGTGCAGGACAGAAATCAGGTAGGTCAGTGTAGGGGTCAGTATAGGAATCATGTAGATCAGTGTAGGAATCAGGTAGGTTAGTGTAGTGGACAGTGTAGGGATAAGATAGGTCAGTGTATGAATCAGGTAGGTCGGTGTAGTGGTCAGTGTAGGAATCAGGTAGGTCAGTGTAGGGATAAGGTAGGTCAGTGTAGTGGTCAGTATAGGAATAATGTAGATAAGTGTAGGAAACAGGTAGGTAAGTGTAGTGGACAGTGTAGGAATCAGGTAGGTTAGTGTAGTGGACAGTGTAGGGATAAGGTAGGTCAGTGTATGAATCAGGTAGGTCAGTGTAGTGGTCAGTGTAGGAATCGTGTAGGTCAGTGTACGAATCAGGTAGGTCAGTGTAGGGATACGGTAGGTCAGTGTAGGGATACGGTAGGTCAGTGTAGGGATACGGTAGGTCAGTGTAGGGATACGGTAGGTCAGTGTAGGAATCAGGTAGGTCAGTGTATCAGGTAGGAATCAGGTAGGTCAGGTAGGTCAGGTATCAGGTAGGTCAGTGTAGAATCAGGTAGGTCAGTGTAGGAATCAGGTAGGTCAGTGTAGGAATCAGGTAGGTCAGTGTAGGAATCAGGTAGGTCAGTGTAGGAATCAGGTAGGTCAGTGTAGGAATCAGGTAGGTCAGTGTAGGAATCAGGTAGGTCAGTGTAGGAATCAGGTAGGTCAGTGTAGTGGTCAGTGTAGAAATCAGGTAGGTCAGTGTAGAAATCAGGTAGGTCAGTGTAGAAATCAGGTAGGTCAGTGTAGAAATCAGGTAGGTCAGTGTAGAAATCAGGTAGGTCAGTGTAGAAATCAGGTAGGTCAGTGTAGAATCAGGTAGGTCAGTGTAGGAATCAGGTAGGTCAGTGTAGGAATCAGGTAGGTCAGTGTAGGAATCAGGTAGGTCAGTGTAGGTAGGTCAGTGTAGAAATCAGGTAGGTCAGTGTAGGAATCAGGTAGGTCAGTGTAGGAATCAGGTAGGTCAGTGTAGGAATCAGGTAGGTCAGTGTAGGAATCAGGTAGGTCAGTGTAGGAATCAGGTAGGTCAGTGTAGGAATCAGGTAGGTCAGTGTAGGAATCAGGTAGGTCAGTATAGGGGTCAGGTAGGTCAGTGTAGGAATCAGGTAGGTCAGTGTAGAAATCAGGTAGGTCAGTGTAGGAATCAGGTAGGTCAGTGTAGGAATCAGGTAGGTCAGTGTAGGAATCAGGTAGGTCAGTGTAGAAATCAGGTAGGTCAGTGTAGGAATCAGGTAGGTCAGTGTAGGAATCAGGTAGGTCAGTGTAGGAATCAGGTAGGTCAGTGTAGGTAGGTCAGTGTAGAAATCAGGTAGGTCAGTGTAGGAATCAGGTAGGTCAGTGTAGTGTAGGAATCAGGTAGGTCAGAAATCAGGTAGGTCAGTGTAGGAATCAGGTAGGTCAGTGTAGGAATCAGGTAGGTCAGTGTAGGAATCAGGTAGGTCAGTATAGGGGTCAGGTAGGTCAGGAATCAGGTAGGTCAGTGTAGAAATCAGGTAGGTCAGTGTAGGAATCAGTGTAGTAGGAATCAGGTAGGTCAGTATAGGGGTCAGGTAGGTCAGTGTAGGAATCAGGTAGGTCAGTGTAGAAATCAGGTAGGTCAGTGTAGTGTAGGTAGGTCAGTGTAGAAATCAGGTAGGTCAGTGTAGGAATCAGGTAGGTCAGTGTAGGAATCAGGTAGGTCAGTGTAGGTAGGTCAGTGTAGAAATCAGGTAGGTCAGTGTAGGAATCAGGTAGGTCAGTGTAGGAATCAGGTAGGTCAGTGTAGGAATCAGGTAGGTCAGTGTAGGAATCAGGTAGGTCAGTGTAGGGGTCAGTGTAGGAATCAGGTAGGTCAGTGTAGAATCAGGTAGGTCAGTGTAGGAATCAGGTAGGTCAGTGTAGGAATCAGGTAGGTCAGTGTAGGGGTCAGTGTAGGAATCAGGTAGGTCAGTGTAGAAATCAGGTAGGTCAGTGTAGAAATCAGGTAGGTCAGTGTAGGAATCAGGTAGGTCAGTGTAGGAATCAGGTAGGTCAGTGTAGGAATCAGGTAGGTCAGTGTAGGAATCAGGTAGGTCAGTGTAGGAATCAGGTAGGTCAGTGTAGGAATCAGGTAGGTCAGTGTAGGAATCAGGTAGGTCAGTGTAGGAATCAGGTAGGTCAGTGTAGGAATCAGGTAGGTCAGTGTAGGAATCAGGTAGGTCAGTGTAGGAATCAGGTAGGTCAGTGTAGGAATCAGGTAGGTCAGTGTAGGAATCAGGTAGGTCAGTGTAGGAATCAGGTAGGTCAGTGTAGGAATCAGGTAGGTCAGTATAGGGGTCAGGTAGGTCAGTATAGGGGTCAGGTAGGTCAGTGTAGGAATCAGGTAGGTCAGTGTAGGAATCAGGTAGGTCAGTGTAGGAATCAGGTAGGTCAGTGTAGGAATCAGGTAGGTCAGTGTAGGAATCAGGTAGGTCAGCGTAGGAATCAGGTAGGTCAGCGTAGGAATCAGGTAGGTCAGCGTAGGAATCAGGTAGGTCAGCGTAGGAATCAGGTAGGTCAGTGTAGGAATCAGGTAGGTCAGTGTAGGAATCAGGTAGGTCAGTGTAGGAATCAGGTAGGTCAGTGTAGGAATCAGGTAGGTCAGTGTAGGGGTCAGGTAGGTCAGGTCGTAGGAATCAGGTAGGAAATCAGGTAGGTCAGTGTGTCAGGTAGGTCAGTGTAGGAATCAGCGTAGGTCAGGTCAGGTGTGTAGAAATCAGGTAGGTCAGTGTAGGAATCAGGTAGGTCAGTGTAGGAATCAGGTAGGTCAGCGTAGGAATCAGGTAGGTCAGCGTAGGAATCAGGTAGGTCAGCGTAGGAATCAGGTAGGTCAGCGTAGGAATCAGGTAGGTCAGTGTAGGAATCAGGTAGGTCAGTGTAGGAATCAGGTAGGTCAGTGTAGGAATCAGGTAGGTCAGTGTAGGAATCAGGTAGGTCAGTGTAGGAATCAGGTAGGTCAGTGTAGGGGTCAGGTAGGTCAGCGTAGGAATCAGGTAGGTCAGTGTAGGAATCAGGTAGGTCAGTGTAGGAATCAGGTAGGTCAGTGTAGGAATCAGGTAGGTCAGTGTAGGAATCAGGTAGGTCAGTGTAGGAATCAGGCAGGTCAGTGTAGGAATCAGGTAGGTCAGTGTAGGGGTCAGGTAGGTCAGTGTAGGAATCAGGCAGGTCAGTGTAGGGGAGGTATCAGTGTAGGGTCAGTGTAGGGGGTCAGGTAGGTCAGTGTAGGAATCAGGTAGGTCAGTGTAGGGGTCAGGTAGGTCAGTGTAGGGGTCAGGTAGGTCAGCGTAGGAATCAGGTAGGTCAGTGTAGGAATCAGGTAGGTCAGTGTAGGAATCAGGTAGGTCAGTGTAGGAATCAGGTAGGTCAGTGTAGGAATCAGGTAGGTCAGTGTAGTAGGTCAGTGTCAAGGAATCAGGTAGGTCAGTGTAGGAATCAGGTAGGTCAGTGTAGGAATCAGGTAGGTCAGTGTAGGTAGGTCAGTGTAGAAATCAGTAGGTCAGTGTAGGAATCAAGTAGGTCAGTGTAGGGATCAGGTAGGTCAGTGTAGGAATCAGGTAGGTCAGTGTAGGAATCAGGTAGGTCAGTGTAGGAATCAGGTAGGTCAGTGTAGGAATCAGGTAGGTCAGTGTAGGAATCAGGTAGGTCAGTGTAGGAATCAGGTAGGTCAGTGTAGAAATCAGGTAGGTCAGTGTAGGGGTCAGTGAAATCAGGTAGGTCAGTGTAGAAATCAGGTAGGTCAGTGTAGAAATCAGGTAGGTCAGTGTAGAAATCAGGTAGGTCAGTGTAGAAATCAGGTAGGTCAGTGTAGAAATCAGGTAGGTCAGTGTAGAAATCAGGTAGGTCAGTGTAGGAATCAGGTAGGTCAGTGTAGGAATCAGGTAGGTCAGTGTAGGAATCAGGTAGGTCAGTGTAGGAATCAGGTAGGTCAGTGTAGGAATCAGGAATCAGTAGGTCAGTGTAGGATCAGGTAGGTCAGCGTAGGAATCAGGTAGGTCAGCGTAGGAATCAGGTAGGTCAGCGTAGGAATCAGGTAGGTCAGCGTAGGAATCAGGTAGGTCAGCGTAGGAATCAGGTAGGTCAGCGTAGGAATCAGGTAGGTCAGCGTAGGAATCAGTAGGTCAGTGTAGAATCAGGTAGGTCAGTGTAGGGGAATCAGGTAGGAATCAGTGTAGGGGTCAGCGTAGGAATCAGGTAGGTCAGTGTAGGAATCAGGTAGGTCAGTGTAGGAATCAGGTAGGTCAGTGTAGGAATCAGGTAGGTCAGTGTAGGAATCAGAGGTCAGTGTAGGAATCAGGTAGGTCAGTGTAGGGGTCAGGCAGGTCAGTGTAGGGGTCAGGTAGGTCAGTGTAGGGGTCAGGTAGGTCAGGTGGTCAGGTAGGTCAGTGTAGGGGTCAGTGTAGGAATCAGGCAGGTCAGGTAGGGGTCAGGTAGGTCAGTGTAGGGGTCAGGTAGGTCAGTGTAGGAATCAGGCAGGTCAGTGTAGGAATCAGGTATCAGGAATCAGGTAGGTCAGTGTAGGAATCAGGTAGGTCAGTGTAGGGGTCAGGTAGGTCAGCGTAGGGGTCAGGTAGGTCAGGAATGTAGGAAGGAATCAGGTAGGTCAGTGTAGGAATCAGGTAGGTCAGTGTAGGGGTCAGGTAGGTCAGCGTAGGAATCAGGTAGGTCAGTGTAGGAATCAGGTAGGTCAGTGTAGGAATCAGGTAGGTCAGTGTAGGAATCAGGTAGGTCAGTGTAGGAATCAGGTAGGTCAGTGTAGGAATCAGGCAGGTCAGTGTAGGAATCAGGTAGGTCAGTGTAGGGGTCAGGTAGGTCAGTGTAGGAATCAGGTAGGTCAGTGTAGGGGTCAGGTAGGTCAGTGTAGGGGTCAGGTAGGTCAGTGTAGGAATCAGGTAGGTCAGTGTAGGGGTCAGGTAGGTCAGTGTAGGGGTCAGGTAGGTCAGTGTAGGGGTCAGGCAGGTCAGTGTAGGAATCAGGCAGGTCAGTGTAGGAATCGGGCAGGTCAGTGTAGGAATCAGGTAGGTCAGTGTAGGAATCAGGTAGGTCAGTGTAGGAATCAGGCAGGTCAGTGTAGGAATCAGGTAGGTCAGTGTAGGAATCAGGTAGGTCAGTGTAGGGGTCAGGTAGGTCAGTGTAGGGGTCAGGTAGGTCAGTGTAGGGGTCAGGTAGGTCAGTGTAGGAATCAGGTAGGTCAGTGTAGGAATCAGGTAGGTCAGTGTAGGAATCAGGTAGGTCAGTGTAGGGGTCAGGTAGGTCAGTACTACTGTACTAGTGGATGGGACTTGGGGTGCTAAAAGTCTGGCGGGGGGGGTGCAAATTTCTTGCCTTGTCCCGGGCGCTGATAACCCCACACTACACCTCTGACTGCAGATATAATTTGAGGAAAATCTGCGAATATAAAAAAAAAAAAAATATGTCCCCGGATTTCATATGAAAAATCTGGTCACCTTACATTAGAGTGTACAGAGACTGATGTGACTGTGGGGGGGAGGGGACATTAGAGTGTAAGCTCCTCTGTACAGAGACTGATGTGACTGTGGGGGGAGGGGGACATTAGAGTGTAAGCTCCTCTGTACAGAGACTGATGTGACTGTGGGGGGAGGGGGACATTAGAGTGTAAGCTCCTCTGTACAGAGACTGATGTGACTGTGGGGGAGGGACATTAGAGTGTAAGCTCCTCTGTACAGAGACTGATGTGACTGTGGTGGGGGAGGGACATTAGAGTGTAAGCTCCTCTGTACAGAGACTGATGTGTCTGTGGGGGGGGGAGGGGACATTAGAGTGTAAGCTCCTCTGTACAGAGACTGATGTGTCTGTGGGGGGAGGGGACATTAGAGTGTAAGCTCCTCTGTACAGAGACTGATGTGACTGTGGGGGGAGGGGACATTAGAGTGTAAGCTCCTCTGTACAGAGACTGATGTCCTGTGGGGGGAGGGGACATTAGAGTGTAAGCTCCTCTGTACAGAGACTGATGTGACTGTGGGGGGAGGGGACATTAGAGTGTAAGCTCCTCTGTACAGAGACTGATGTGACTGTGGGGGAGGGGGGGACATTAGAGTGTAAGCTCCTCTGTACAGAGACTGATGTGACTGTGGGGGGAGGGGGGACATTAGAGTGTAAGCTCCTCTGTACAGAGACTGATGTGACTGTGGGGGGGGGGGGCATTAGAGTGTAAGCTCCCCTGTACAGAGACTGATGTGACTGTGGTGGGAGGGGACATTAGAGTGTAAGCTCCTCTGTACAGAGACTGATGTGACTGTGGGGGGAGGGGACATTAGAGTGTAAGCTCCTCTGTACAGAGACTGATGTGTCTGTGGGGGGAGGGGACATTAGAGTGTAAGCTCCTCTGTACAGAGACTGATGTGACTGTGGGGGGGAGGGGACATTAGAGTGTAAGCTCCTCTGTACAGAGACTGATGTGTCTGTGGGGGGAGGGGACATTAGAGTGTAGGCTCCTCTGTACAGAGACTGATGTGACTGTGGGGGGAGGGGACATTAGAGTGTAAGCTCCTCTGTACAGAGACTGATGTGACTGTAGGGGGAGGGGACATTAGAGTGTAAGCTCCTCTGTACAGAGACTGATGTGACTGTAGGGGGGGGGGAATTAGAGTGTAAGCTCCTCTGTACAGAGACTAATGTGACTGTGGGGGGGAGGGGGACATTAGAGTGTAAGCTCCTCTGTACAGAGACTGATGTGACTGTGGGGGGAGGGGACATTAGAGTGTAAGCTCCTCTGTACAGAGACTGATGTGACTGTGGGGGAGGGGACATTAGAGTGTAAGCTCCTCTGTACAGAGACTGATGTGACTGTAGGGGGGGGGGAATTAGAGTGTAAGCTCCTCTGTACAGAGACTGATGTGACTGTGGGGGAGGGGGGACATTAGAGTGTAAGCTCCTCTGTACAGAGACTGATGTGACTGTGGGGGGAGGGGGGACATTAGAGTGTAAGCTCCTCTGTACAGAGACTGATGTGACTGTAGGGGGGGGGACATTAGAGTGTAAGTCCTCTGTACAGAGACTGATGTGACTGTAGGGGGGGGGGACATTAGAGTGTAAGCTCCTCTGTACAGAGACTGATGTGACTGTGGGGGGGGGGGGCATTAGATTGTAAGCTCCTCTCTGTACAGAGACTGATGTGACTGTGGGGGGAGGGGACATTAGAGTGTAAGCTCCTCTGTACAGAGACTGATGTGACTGTGGGGGGGGGGGGGGGGTCACATTAGAGTGTAAGCTCCTCTGTACAGAGACTGATGTGACTGTGGGGGAGGGGGACATTAGAGTGTAAGCTCCTCTGTACAGAGACTGATGTGACTGTGGGGGGAGGGGACATTAGAGTGTAAGCTCCTCTGTACAGAGACTGATGTGACTGTGGGGGGGGGGGACATTAGAGTGTAAGCTCCTCTGGTATAGACACTGATGTGACTGGCTCAGTGTTCTCTGTACAGCGCTGCGGTATATATCAGAACTATATATAACTTGATGGACTTTGAGGAAGAAGAGGTCTGAAGATTCCCCCCCCCCCCCCCCCCCCCACCCCCCCCCCCCCCCCCCCCCCCCCCCCCCCCCCCCCCCCCCTCCCCCCCCCCCCCCCCCCCCCCCTTGTACCCTACCAGCCATACCGCAATCGGGCCTGTGAACATCCCCCCCCCCCCCCCCCCCTCCCCCTCCTAGCCCACCCCCTCGGGCTTCTGGAGTGAAACTCCATCCCCCTTTCTCTCCTTCTCCCCCCTCCCCCTTCTCCCCTCCCTCTCCCCCTCTCCTCCACCTCTCCCCCCTTCTCCTAACCCCCCGTGTTGAAATGCAATTTGTCTGAAAAGTTTTATGACTTGCTGGTAGCGTGTTTTTTTAGTTAATGCTTTCAGGGTAATGCGGCGTCATGCGCGGTGCGATGTTCCGGGTATTATTACTCTGCACAACACATTAGGCCTCTTACCGCAGGAGGAATGTCATTTATTTCTATGCTTGGCGCTGTATTGTTACGTCGTGTATTTATGCGTTGCGTACTGTTGAAGTGTGTTTTTTTGTATGCTTTTGCATGTTTGTATATATTTTTATGCAAAATAAAGTTTACAATTTTCAACCAAAAAAAACGTATGAAGCCGGTTTGATGCTTTTTTTTTTTTTTTTTTTTTTGTTGTACGCGTTTTTTTTTTTGCACGTCCTCGGGCCTTCCCTAAAAACGTCTTGGGAGGGGGTGGGCATGGCCTTCTGGTTTGGTTTGCCCACTCTCATGTGGTCCCGTCTGGTTTTTCAGACAGATGGACCAAGTGTAAATACAGCGAACCTCGGATTAGGGGCATAATCCGTTCCAGGAGAACGCTCGTAATCCAAAGCACTCCAATATCAAAGCGAGTTTCCCCATAGATGTCAATGGAAACGAAAATAATTTGTTCCGTGTTGACTTCAATGGGATGCATGCGGCCAGAGGCGGGTGGGGGGCGCCGGAGAGCCTCGGCAAAGGCCCGGGGAAACTTCGGCTAACCTCTGCAAACCTTGGAAAGACTTCCCATTCGGGCCGAACAGCGCCAACCAGCAGGGATGGACTGGCCATTGGGACTACAGGGAGTTTCCCGGTGGGCCGATGGCTCAGTGGGCTGGCTCCAGTGACAGCGGACTGCCGCCCCCCTCTGCTCCTCTGTCTCTCCCTCCCCACATGGCGCTCACCTGGGGGGGGGGGGGGGGAGAAAGAAGCAGGGGGAGGACTAGAGGAGCAGGGGGGATGACAGAGGAGCAAGGGGGAGGGGACAGACAGCTGACTCAACATCTATGGCCTGGGAGTTTCTCACTTCTGCCTAATCTTGTCCCAGAAGGGGGGGGGGGGGGGGCATCTGGAGGGGTGGGGGTAACTGATATTATTTGCCCCGGGTGAAAAATGTCTAGCTTTCCCCACTGGTACTGCCTATAAGAGTACCAGTACCAGCCGTTCTACTCTAATAAAGTAGAACGACTAGTGGCTAGTGAAGGGGGAGAGGGGGCTTGGGTGGCCGGGAGGGTGCAGGAGTTGTCCGGCAGCCATGGGAGAGACCTGTCAAAGTGGGCCAGTCTGAATGAAGTTCAGGGAGTGGGGCCAGTCTGAATGTCCAAATTTCTGTCCCAGTCCCAGCCCTGCAACAAACCGTAGTAACGGCTTCTGGCGGCCCTCGCCCCCCCCCCCCACCCTCCCACAAGTCATCTCAGGCAAAAGGCGGCGTACTGCTGCACACATGCTTTGGGCCCGAATCACTCTTGTGTTGCGAGACAACACTCGCAAACCGAGTCACGATTTAAAAAATAAAATAAAATAAAATACAGCACCCGCATTGCGAAAATACTCATTAACCGTGTTACTCGCAATCCGAGGTTCCACTGTACTAGGGCCAATTTAGACAGAAGCATGTCTTTGGGGTGTGGAAGGAAACCGGAGTACATGGAGAAAACCCACGCAGGCACAGGGAGAACATGCAAACTTCAGACAGGTAGTGTCGTGGTTGGGATTTGCACCAGCGACCCTTTTTCTTGCTAGGCGACAGTGCCAACCACTACACCATTGGTGCTCATAAGTTTACATAACCCGGCAGAATTTATGATTTCTTGGCCATTTTTCAGAGAATGTGAATGATAAACACAAAAACTTTTCTTTCACTCATGGTTAGTGTTTGGCTGAAGCTATTTATTATCAACCATCTGTGTTTACTCTTTTTATATCATAATGGCAACAGAAACTACCCAAATGACTCTGATCAAAAGTTTACATACCCTGGTGATTTTGGCCTGATAACATGCACACAAGTTGGAACAAAGGGGTTTGAATGGCCGTTAAAGGTCACCATCCTCACCTGTGATCTGTTTGCTTGTAATTAGTGTGTGTGTGTGTGTGTGTGAAAGGTCAATGAGTTTCTGGACTCCTGACAGACCCTTGCATCTTTCATCCAGTGCTGCACTGACGTTTCTGGATTCTGAGTCATAGGGAAAAGCAACAGAATTGCCAAAGGATCTGCAGGAAAAGGTATTAAACTGTATAAAACAGGAAAAGGGGATATAAAAAGATATCCAAGGAATTGAGAATGCCAATCAGCAGTGTTCAAACTCCAATCAAGAAGTGGAAAATGAGGGGTTCTGGTGAAACCAAAGACATTAGAGGTTGGAATGCATCAGCAGTGTTCAAACTCCAATCAAGAAGTGGAAAATGAGGGGTTCTGGTGAAACCAAACCACGGTCAGGTAGACCAACTCAAATTTCAGCCAAAACTGCCAGGAAAATTGTTCGGGGTGCAAAGTAAAACCCACAAATAACTTCAGGTGAAATACAGGACTCTCTGAAAACATGTGGTGTGGCTGTACAAGATGCACAATAAGGAGGCACTTGAAGAAAGATGGGCTGCATGGCCGAGTCGCCAGAAGAAAGTCATTACTATGCGAATGTCACAAAGTATTCGCTTACAGTACACCAAACAGCACAGAGACCGGCCTCAAACCTTCTGCCACAAAGTCATTCGGAGTGATGAGACCAAAACTGAGCTTTTTGGCCACAACCACAAACACTACATTTGGAGAGGAGACAACAAGGCCTATGATGAAAGGTCCACCATCCCTACTGTGAAACACGGAGGTGGATCTCTGATGTTTTGGGATGTGTGAGCTACAAAAAGGCACAGGAAATTTTGTCACACTTTGTTGGCAAGATGAATGCAGAATGGTATCAACAAATACTGGAGGAACATTTGCATTCATCAGCCAGGAAGCTGTGCATGGGACGTACTTGAAAATTCCAACATGACAATGATCCAAAACACAAGGCCAAGTCCACCCGTCATTGGCTACAGCCAGGGTTGGACTGGGACAAAAATTTGGCCCTGGACTTCATCCAGACTGGCCCACTTTGACAGGTCTCTCCCATGGCGTCCAGACAACTCCTGCCCCCCCCCCCCCCGGCCACCAAAGCCCCCACTCTCCCTTCACTAGTCACTGGCCATTCTACTTTATTAGAGTAGAACGGCTGGAACTGGTACTCTTATAGGGGAAGCTAGACATTATTTCACCCGGGGGTAAGAATCAGTTCAGTGCCCGCCCCCCTTATGGGACAAGATTAGGCAGAAGTGAGAAATTCCCAGGCCATAGCTGTTGAGTTAGCTGTCTGTCCCCTCCCCCATGCTCCTCTGTCATCCCCCCTGCTTCTCCCCCTGCTTCTCTGTTCCCCCCAGGTGAGCGCTGCGGGAAGGGAGAGACAGAGGAGCAGAGGGGGGCGGCGGTTCGCTGTCACTGAAGCCCGCCCACTGAGCCATCGGCCCACCGGGAAACTCCCTGTAGTACCAATGGCCAGTCCATCCCTGGCTACAGCAGAATAAAGTGAAAAGTTCTGGAGTGGCCATCTCAGTCTCCTGACCTCAATATCATTGAGCCCCTCCGGGGAGATCTCATATGTGCCGTTCATGCGAGACAGACCCAGAATTTACAGGAACTGGAGGAGAAATGGGCGGCTTTACCCTCTGAGATAAAGAGCCTCATCCACCAATACCACAAAAGACTTCGTCATTGATGGTAAAGGGGGCAATACACGGGATTAACCACTTCCGTACCGTAGGACGTCATACGACGTCCTGGACTAGTGGGGGGATATCTAAATGATGGGGCAGCTACGGGCATCATTCAGATATCCTTTTTTACAGCTGGCGATTCTGCGCACCACAAGAACGATCATAGCGGCGGTTACGCCACTTGATCGTTCTTACAGGCGGCGGGAGGGGACATCCCCGCTCCCGCCTCCATCCGGTGCTTCTCCGGGCTCTCCTGTGCCATCGGAGGCCCGGAGAACGAATCGGCCGCCGCCGAATGAAGAGCTTAGAGATTTCCAGTGACCAGACGGTCACCGGTCATCTGTATGACCGCTGGAGGCCCGGGTGCGACATTATGACATCACGCCCGGCTACCCGAAAGTAAACAAAGCCGCAATCACGGCTGTCGGCGGCTACATTTTTTTTTCACAATCTCATTCTTTCCAGCCTGGAGGAGAGATGCGAGGTCTTATTGACCATCTCTACATAAAGAGGACCTGTCACACACTATTTCCTATTACAAGGGATGTTTACATTACTTGTAATAGGAATAAACGTGATCCAAAAACAAATGTAAGAAAAAAGTGCAAAAATAAAAAGAATTAAGTAAAAAAAAAATATATATATATATATGTATATATATATATATATATATATATATATATATATATATATATATATATATAAACGCCCCCGTCCCTAGTAGCTCGCGCTCAGAAGCGAACACGCATGTAAGTCCCGCCCACATATGTAAACACCGTTCAAACCACACATGTGAGGTATCGCCGCGTGCGCTAGAGTGAGAGCAATAATTCTAGCACTAGACCTCCTCTGTAACTCTAATCTGGTAACCCGTAAAAAAAAAAAAAAAGTTAAGTTAAAACATCGCCTATGGAGGTTTTTAAGTACCGAAGTTTGGCGCCATTCCATGAGTGGGCGCAATATTAAAGCGTGACATGTTGGGTATCTATTTACTCGGTGTAACGTCATCTTTCACATTATAAAAAAACATTGGGCTAACTTTACTGCTTTGTTATTTTTATTTTTTTTAAAAGGCGTTCGGTATATGTCAGAGCTATATACAGTGCAGAAAATAAGTATTTGAACACCCTGCTATTTTGAAAGTTCTCCCACTTGGAAATCATGGAGGGGTCTGAAATTGTCATCGTAGGTGCATGTCCACTGTGAGAGACATAATCCAAAAAAAAAATTCCAGAAATCACAATTTATGATTTTTTAACTATTTATTTGTATGATACAGCTGCAAAGAAGTATTTGAACACCTGTCTATCAGCTAGAATTCTGACCCTCAAAGACCTGTTAGTCTGCCTTTAAAATGTCCACCTCCACTCCATTTATTATCCTAAATTAGATGCACCTGTTTGAGGTCATTAGCTGCATAAAGACACCTGTCCACCCCATACAATCAGTAAGAATCCAACTACTAACATGGCCAAGACCAAAGAGCTGTCCAAAGACACTAGAGACAAAATTGTACACCTCCACAAGGCTGGAAAGGGCTACGGGGAAATTGCCAAGCAGCTTGGTGAAAAAAGGTCCACTGTTGGAGCAATCATTAGTAAATGGAAGAAGCTAAACATGACTGTCAATCTCCCTCGGACTGGGGCTCCATGCAAAATCTCACCTCGTGGGGTCTCAATGATCCTAAGAAAGGTGAGAAATCAGCCCAGGAATACACGGGAGGAGCTGGTCAATGACCTGAAAAGAGCTGGGACCACCGTTTTCAAGGTTACTGTTGATAATACACTAAGACGTCATGGTTTGAAATCATGCATGGCACGGAAGGTTCCCCTGCTTAAACCAGCACATGTCAAGGCCCGTCTTAAGTTTGCAAATGACCATTTGAATGATCCAGAGGAGTCATGGGAGTAAGTCATGTGGTCAGATGAGACCAAAATAGAACTTTTTGGTCATAATTCCACTAACCGTGTTTGGAGGAAGAAGAATGATGAGTACCATCCCAAGAACACCATCCCTACTGTGAAGCATGGGGGTGGTAGCATCATGCTTTGGGGGTGTTTTTCTGCACATGGGACAGGGCGACTGCACTGTATTAAGGAGAGGATGACCGGGGCCATGTATTGCGAGATTTTGGGCAACAACCTCCTTCCCTCAGTTAGAGCTTTGAAGATGGGTCGAGGCTGGGTCTTCCAACATGACAATGACCCGAAGCACACAGCCAGGATAACCAAGGAGTGGCTCTGTAAGAAGCATATCAAGGTTCTGGCGTGGCCTAGCCAGTCTCCAGACCTAAACCCAATAGAGAATCTTTGGAGGGAGCTCAAACTCCGTGTTTCTCAGCGACAGCCCAGAAACCTGACTGATCTAGAGAAGATCTGTGTGGAGGAGTGGGCCAAAATCCCTCCTCCAGTGTGTGCAAACCTGGTGAAAAACTACAAGAAACGTTTGACCTCTGTAATTGCAAACAAATGCGACTGTACCAAATATTAACATTGATTTTCTCAGGTGTTCAAATACTTATTAGCAGCTGTATCATACAAATAAATAGTTAAAAAATCATACATTGTGATTTCTGGATTTTTTTTTTTTGATTATGTCTCTCACAGTGGACATGCACCTACGATGACAATTTCAGACCCCTCCATGATTTCCAAGTGGGAGAACTTGCAAAATAGCAGGGTGTTCAAATACTTATTTTCTGCACTGTAAATGTATAATAATATTAGTGTGTGACTGTGGGGGAGGGGACATTAGAGTGTAAGCTCCTCTGGTACAGAGACTGATGTGACTAGCGATCTCTGTGCAGTGCTGCGGTATATGTCAGAGCTATATAAATGTGTAATAATAATAATAGTGGGGGACAGTGGTGGGGAGATTAGAGTGTAAGCTCTTCTGGTACAGAGACTGATGTGACTGGCTTGGTGTTCTTTGTACAGCACTGCGGTATATGTCAGAGCTACAGTATATAAATGTATAATAATAATAATAATATGTGGGGGGAGGGGGGCATTGCAGGTTTTCTAGCTCCCTCGGAGTGACTCATACAATGCAGTAGTCGGAGGGGGGGCATGGCTGTTCCTCTTGTACCGCGAAGTACTACGTGGGCTCCGTTTTCTTGTCTTACGAGGTTTGTTACCTGCGGGGGACGTAGCACAATCATTGGCCGCGTCTCACACACACCTTGACAACCGGATTCAAGGCCGCCTATTACAGAACTAACAATGGGGACGGGTAAAAATGGATTTCAGCAAAACTGAGTTGTAAGAATTCCGTCTAATAGGTGTGTGTGTTTCCAATGATCGTCGGCTCCACCTAGTGGCCATATTGAGATTTTTCCCTGAAATACCGTAAATCAGAGAAATACCGCATCAGAGCCACTAGAGGGAGCCGACGATCACAGGCCGTCCATTACACAACAGTACGGGGATTATGCATTCCAATACAGATCGGGAGGGGGGGGGGGGGTCTGATCCTACCAGCAGTCACAGTGGTGGGGGAACACAGCTGAGTGCAAAAAAAAAACGGTGCATATTATGGGGCAGTATGGCTGAGGACCTACCTCCATGCTGCTATACACACGAGTACAGTGGGTGGAAGGCGCCATCTTTCTGCCCTATCCATTAAAGCTGAACTTCCGCCAGATACAAGGCTCGTTCACCCACCCCCACCCTTTTCCTGACCTGCATGCTCGGATAAGGGTCTGGTATGGATTGGGGGGTGTGACGTCCCCCCTTTCATTTTAAACGTTTTGGCATGGGGTTCCTCTTAAAATCCATACCAGACGCAAAGGGCCCGGTGTGGATTGGGGGGGACCGCATGCCTTTTTTTTTTTAAACATTTTTGTATTGCCGGCAATTTAAATGTGATTTTTATTTCTTTACAATTGTCAGTTTTGCTGCAGCAGGTTCCATACATGGTAAAGATGTGCCACTTTACAGGCAGACTAAGGAGACCCCCCATGCACGATATTTAAAGGAATTTTTCATTTTTTGTTTCACTTTAAGCATTAATACAATCATTGCTCCTGTAAAAACATTAAAATAAAAATGTTTTGCATTGATACAATGACCCTGGGGCAGTACCCGGACCCCCCATACACTTTTATTATGGCCAATAACTTACATACAAGCCTATACAGCACTGCGGTATATGTCAGAGATATATAAATGTATAATAATAATAGTGTGTGACTGTAAGGTGCATTAGAGTGTAAGCTCCTCTGGTACAGAGACTGATGTGACTATGGGGGGAGGGGACTTTACAGTGTAAGCTCTTCTGGTACAGAGACTGATGTGACTGTGGGAGGGGGGGGGACATTAGAGTGTAAGCTCCTCTGTACAGAGACTGATGTGACTGTGGGGGGAGGTGACATTAGAGTGTAAGCTCCTCTGTACAGAGACTGATGTGACTGGCTCAGGGTTCTCTGTACAGCGCTGCGGTATATGTCAGGACTTTCTGACATGTTCTCTACTTGGCCATTTGTAACAAATAGAGGAGACAATTGAAACATTTTAGATACAAAAGGAAATAATCAGAGCGATACAATTTGATATATATATATATTTTTAAACAAATCAGTTACATTTATAAACAACCTACTGTGTGATTCCAAAATCTATCGTGTAGGACACAGATGTCAAACACAAGGCCCGCGGGCCGAATCCGGCCCTTTCATGTGGCCCTCGCACCTCTCTTGCAGCTGCAGGAGAGCTCCAGCCCTCCTCTGGTCCTCCTCCAGACCCTTACTTTCTGCTTTCAAGCAATGCATCCAGCTTCTTCCCAGCAGCAACATAAGGAAAGGGGGGGTGCACTGTGATGTAAGGGAGGGTGGGGGGACTCAACTTCTGATGGTGGGGGGGCACCTGACATCGAATGTAAAGGGGGAGGGGATGCGCTGGACATCGAATCTTACAGATACAACCGGCCCTTTTGAGGGCAGTCGTAATGCTGATGATTGAAATTGAGTGACACCCCTGATGTAGGACAAACGAATGAGGCACTCAGGCTTTTGTGGAACTACAAGTCCCAAGATGGGATTTGTAGTCTTCCTACAGCTGGACAACAAAAGTTGTGCACCCCTGGGCTACATACTTTAAAAAAGGTTGTCAACACACACACATTATTATTTTATAATAAAAAAAAAAAAAAAAATTTTTATATAAACACATTATATATATATATATATATATATATATATTATATATATATATATATATATATATATATATATATAAAATAATAAAAAATTTAATAAATATATATATATATATATATATATATATATATATATATATATATTATTATATATTATTATATATTATATATATATTTAAAAAAAATTATTATTTTATATAACACATCTATATATATATATATATATATATATATATATTATATATATATATATATATATATATATATATATATATATATTATATAAAATAATAATTAAAAAAAATATATATATAACACAATAACTATATACACACACACATTTTTTTATTATATATAACATAAAAATTATATATATATATATATATATATATATATATATATATATATATATATATATATATATATATATATATATATATATATATATATATATATATATATATATATATATATATGTGTGTGTGTGTGTGTATATATATATACACACACACACACACACACACATATTATATATATATATATATACATATATATATATATATATATATATATATATATTTATTATGTTATATAAAATAATAATAATAAAAAAATGTGTGTGTGTGTATATATATATATATATATATAGTTATTGTTATATAAAATAATAAAAAATGTAATAAATATATATATATATATATTTAAATATTTATATTATTATTTTATATAACACACATTATATATATATATATATATATATATATATATATATATATATATATATATATATATATATATATATATATATATATATATATATATGTGTGTGAGAGATATATATATATTTTTTTGTTATAAAAATTATTAATTTAGTAATATTAATTTATATTATCTTGTTTTTATCTCTCTCTATAAATAAAAAATAATTATTTAAAAAAAATAAAGTAATAATAATAAAAAATATATAAAAATAAAATAATTTAAATGAATATAATAATAATAATAATATAATAAAATTCTAATATATATATATTACACACACAGTATATAAATGGTGCATTTTCATGGCTTTTGTTTTTTGTGTTTTTTCAATATGGAAAAAAAAAAAAATCTCTCTTCTCTTAGCCAACAGAATCATGACGCGCGTGGAACGGTCGCACGATTGTTGCCGTCGTTTTTTTTTGCGTCTGCCTTCTGCACGGGTCAGATGATTTTTCCTCGTCGGGGAATTTAAAGCTTTTCAAAAAGTTTACGACTTCGAAAAAAAAACCCCAGCGGAGCGTGCCAGCGTGGCAGAGGAAGAACGAGCGACTGGATTTTAAATCTGTAATTAATGTCTGTACCACGTGCGGCCGGGATCAAACGGCGGCGCGGTCGAAATGCGGCGTGTGTACAAAGCGCGGGGGAGGGGGGGGGGTTTGGGGGCTGCGTCGTAAATCTTTTCAGCACGCCGGGGGTTAAACGAACCGGATGCAGCCTTCCGGGGGGCGAGGGGTTAAGGCATGACGCTGCGCAGGAAAAACAAGAGCGCTGACGCCAGAATCGCCATAGAAACGCCGGTTTTGGTTACTGTGGCAACACTGTGCCAGACGGACGGACTTCAAAACACGCATTAGAAGCTGCGGCAAGTCGGGGAGAGTCGGCCTTATTTCCTGGCCAGAGGGGCGTCCAGCATCATCTAGCCCTTTCCTCCCCAGCCTGACTGTCCCGCCCCTTTTCATTCATTGGATTTCAGTTCTTCCAATCATGGAGACGCAACATCACATGGGAGGTATTACCGAGGGTGGTCTGCATGCAAATCAGGCCCCACCTACCGAGGCTTTTAGATATTTGCATAACTCCTCCCACTCCTTACACCAGGGCTAATGTACTGGGAGGAGTACTAGGACAGAGTTCTGTGACGTACAGCCCACTGCCGGCCCCTCCCACCAGCCATGATCTGCCTGTATTGCATAGAGAAGCACAGAGACCTCACATCTAAAATAAGGAATACAATTTATATGGGTGAGGGGGGAGGGGAGGGGAAGGGGGAGGGGGAAGGATAATACAAACAGATCAAACTTTCCCTTTAATTCTATTTCTGCAGGTCCCTGAAACGCGTTGCCTCCTTGAAATTTCAATATTTGGGATTTCTCGCCCCCCCCCCCCGTCACTGTTCTGTTCTTAGTTGGTTGGCGGAGGTTTTGCAGTTTCCACCAATCAGAAGGCTGCTTTGTCCTCTCTGGCACTGTACGTCCCCCTGGGGGGGGGGGGGGGGCAGAAATGTGGGGGCACCCCCGGAGCCATCGCCCTGATCTGAGCTGTGCCATCTGACCTGGAACAAGCATGCAGTCAGTGAAGTCTGGTCTCCTATCCTGGGAAATGTCTGGGGTGACACGACCCGGATGGCGGCACCATAGAAAGCAACTCCGTGCCGGCGGAACTTCTATCGCCGCCGCCGCCGCTCTGCCGGGACCGAGAAAACACGTCCCAAGAGAAAGACCCCACTGAGAATAGCCAGGGCAGCCATCAGAAATGGGGGGGCCCCTTAAACAGAAGGGGGGGGGAATGGGGGCAGTGGGACAGGAGGGGGGAGTGTCACAGGAGAAGAGCAGTGTGACAGGAGGGGGGAGCCGGATGAAAGGGGGGCAGAGGAACAGGAGGGGGGTCATGGGAGGAGGTAAGCGGGACAGGTAGGGGGCAATGGGACAGGTAGGGGGGCAGTGTCACAGGTAAGGGGGGGCAGTGTCACAGGTAAGGGGGGGGCAGTGTCACAGGTAGAAGGGGGCAGCGTCACAGGTAAGGGGGGCAGTGTCACAGGTAAGGGGGGGCAGTGTCACAGGTAAGGGGGGCAGTGTCACAGGTAGAAGGGGGCAGCGTCACAGGTAAGGGGGGCAGTGTCACAGGTAGGGGGGGCAGCGTCACAGGTAAGGGGGGCAGCGTCACAGGTAAGGGGGGCAGTGTCACAGGTAAGGGGGGCAGGGTCACAGGTAAGGGGGCAGGGTCACAGGTAAGGGGGGCAGGGTCACAGGTAAGGGGGGCAGTGTCACAGGTAAGGGGGGCAGCGTCACAGGTAAGGGGGGCAGCGTCACAGGTAAGGGAGGCAGTGTCACAGGTAAGGGGGGCAGCGTCACAGGTAAGGGGGGCAGTGTCACAGGTGGGAGGGAGTTTCCCTAACTCCTTCATGGGGCCCTCCGCTGGCACCAACTGGCCTCACTCACCCCACAAAGCCCAGCACACACCGGTACCTGACCGGAGCCTGCATGCACAAAAGTGCAGGGAGGGGCTCCTCCTCCCTTATGTCCTTCCCATGGGGCCCTCCGACCTGGCACCTGACCTCACCCCACCCCGCACAGCGCTCGACAGCGGGGCCACCCAACCTGCACATGTGGTATCCGCCCACCTCTCCACCCTCCCCTGCACCCTGGCATCTCATCAGACCACAGGACACGGTTCCAGTAATCCTTGTCCTTAGTCTGCTTGTCTTCAGGGTGGAGAAGCCCCATCATCTTTAGATGAGGCTTCCTTCTGGGATGACCATGCAGACCAATTTGATGCAGTGTGCGGCGTATGGTCTGATCACTGACAGGCTGAACCCCTCCCCCACCCCTTCACCCTCTGCAGCAATGCTGGCAGCACTCATACGTCTATTTCCCAAAGACAACCTCTGGATGCGACGCTGAGCACGTGACCTCAACTTCTTTGGACCATGGCGAGCCGGGGGAGGGGAACCTGTCCTGTTATACCGCTGTATGGCCTCGGCCCCCGTGCTGCAGATCAGTTTCAGGGTCTTGGCAATCTTCTTATAGCCTAGAGGCCATCTTTATGTAGAGACACAATTCTTTATATCAGATCCTCAGAGAGTTCTTTGCCATGAGGTGCCATGTTGAACCTCCAGTGACCAGTATGAGAGAGTGAGAGCGATAACACCAAATGTAACACACCTGCTCCCCATTCACACCTGAGACCTTGTAACACTAACGAGTCGCATGACACCGGGGAGGGAAAAGGGCTAAT
The DNA here is from genome assembly GCA_029574335.1 of Rana kukunoris. Classification (NCBI taxonomy): domain Eukaryota; kingdom Metazoa; phylum Chordata; class Amphibia; order Anura; family Ranidae; genus Rana; species Rana kukunoris. The sequence continues at coordinate 540,108,617 of CM056051.1, read as the reverse complement.
TGGGCTCTATTTGGAAATTTTCACTTAGGGGTGTCCTCACTTTTGTGGCCAGCAGTTTAGATGTTAATGGCTGTGTGTTGAGTTATTTTGAGGGGACAGAAAATGTACACCGTTATACAAGCTGTACACTCACTACACAACATTGTAGATACAAAGTGTCATTTCTTCAGTGTTGTCACATGAAAAGATACAATGAAATATTTACAAAGATGTGAGGGGTGTACTTACTTTTGTGAGATAATGTGTGTACTACGCCGCAACACACACAGTGCTACACTGCAACACACTCCACTACTATACCACAACACACACACCTCCCAACTAGACCGCAACAACCCACCCACTACTCAACATACACACAACTTACACCACCAACATACCCCCACTACACCCCAACACAGACACACACCTCTATAGCACAACACCCCAGCCCCACTACAACACTGCACAACACCACCCACTCCCACCCTACACCACCTACCATTACACCCTTACTACACCGCAACACAGACAACCACCACATCACCCCCCCTTCACACACACATCCCTCTGCTGCACCGCAACACACACAGCACTATACTACGACACACGCTTTTTCTCTATGCCATAAGATCCCACTGTACTGTGAAACACACACAGCTACACCGTAACTAATACACAAGTAAACAGTCACACACACCTCGCTAGACCACAACACACACCACTACACAGTGATGCACACATACGGGTTCACCATGGCAAACACACATATACACCGCTACTCACAGCATGCACACACCACGACACCGCTACACACAACATACACACACACACCCACCATGACACCGCAACACACACAACATACACACACACCATGACACCGCTACACACACACCATGACACCGCTACATACAACATACACACACCATGACACCGCTACACACAACATACACACACCACGACACCGCTACACACAACATACACACACACCACGACACCGCTACACGCACACACCATGACACCGCTACACACACACACACCATGACACCACTACACACACACACACACCATGACACCGCTACACGCACACACCATGACACCGCTACACACAGCATACACACACCACGACACCGCTACACGCACACACCATGACACCGCTACACACAGCATACACACACCACGACACCGCTACACGCACACACCATGACACCGCTACACACACACACACACCATGACACCACTACACACACACACCATGACACCGCTACACACACACCATGACACCGCTACACACAGCATACACACACCATGACACCGCTACACACAACATACACACACCACTACACACACCATGACACCGCTACACACAACATACACACACCACGACACCGCTACACACACACACACCATGACACCGCTACACACAATAACACACACACCACGACACCGCTACACACAACATACACACACCACGACACCGCTACACACACACACACCATGACACCGCTACACACAATAACACACACACCACGACACCGTTACACACAACATCACACACACCACGACACCGCTACACACCATGACACCGCTACACACACACACACACACACACACAACATACACACACCACGACACCGCTACACACACACACACCACGACACCGCTACACACACACCACGACACCGCTACACACACACACACCACGACACCGCTACACACAACATACACACACGACACCGCTACACACAACATACACACACGACACCGCTACACACAACATACACACACCACTACATACAACATACACACACAACATGACACCGCTACACACAACATACACACACACACACAACATGACACCGCTACACACAACATACACACACCGCGACACACAACATACACACACCGCTACACACAGCATACACACACCATGACACCACTATACCACATAATCTTTCCTAGGGGGCGCTCTATTGGTTTTGGCACTATTAATATACAAAGAGGTTCTATTTGGAGGAGTTACATTGTAATAAGTGACAATAAAGACAACGGTAAGCTGTGATTGGTCGGAGGTCCTTACCCTGCGCCTGCAGCTCCAGTATGGCTTGGTACCAGGCCTCCTGCTCCTCCTCCCCGTCAGCGGACACGCACAGGCCGCCGTCCCGCGTGTACAGGACCAGCAGGTGCCTCCTCTTGGCGTCGGCCCGCTTGTTGACGCCGAACGCCTCCTCCAGGTTGACCGTCCCCCGAGGCCCGACGGACAAGCCGTCCGCCAGCCGGAACTTCTTCTCGTTCTCGTAGTACTCCAGCCGGGCCGGGCCCCGGGGCCCCGGGCTGCGCAGCACAAAGTACCTCTTCCTCATGGACTTCTGCTTGCGCAGATACCCCGACTTCTTTATGTCCTCCATCTTTAGAGTTCTGTGGATACCATCAAATACATTCTGTCCATGAATTTAAAGTGGGAAAAAAAAAAATATTCATCCAAGAATTTTCAAAAATATTCAAACGGAATTTTTTTTTCCTTAAAAAAAAAAAAGCTACATTATCCACGTCTTAGGTTTTTTCTTTTTTTTAACCCAAAAACAGTTACTCCAAGTACATATAATTATTTTATTTTTTTTCAAAAAAAAAAAAAATCCAAGTTTTTTTTTCCAGATGAGATAGCTTATTTTCCAAAAAAAAATAGATGAACTGTCCAGATTTCACAAGAGCTTTGCCAGGCCGATTACTTAATGTTCTTTTGCCCTTCTGTCCAAAAAAAATAAAAAAAAGTGCTATTTAATTTTCCAGTACTGCAAGGTCTATAATCGTCCTGTTCCTCGTCTTCCTGAAATAAATTATGCCATGAAGTAAAATATTCACAAAAAAAAATATATATGATTTTTTGTTATACTCTGAATTCAAGCAAATAAAAAAAAAAGTGCTAATGTGGCATTTATTTTTCTTATAAGTACCTTTAAGCTTCTTCAGATAACGAACACTATTCAAGTTTCCAATACACTAAAATATTCAGAGAAAAAAAAATAAAGAAAAAAAAAAAATTCAGATCAATGCACCATCGCTCCAGGTCAGAGAGTTCATTGGCAGATTTATATAATATTCCTGAAAAAAAAATTTGACAGAAAAGCCTCAAATAAAAAAAATAAATGAAAAATACTTTTATCGTGCCTCAAGGGCACAAATTACTTACTGCTAGGTTTTATTTTATTAAATCAGATTGTGCAACACTCTGTGTGCAGACAATGAAGGAGGCGACTTTCTTAAACAATGGAGACCTTTAACTCAACTTTTTATTATTTATTTTTTGGCACCTAAGGAAAGCAATTCAGTCTTTTTTATAAGAGCTGAATTATTATTATTATTTTAATTGTTTATTTTACAACTGGTCGGGGGCTCGTCAAGTATTTTTTTCTATAATGCAGGGGCTCCTCACGTTTTTTTTATTTTAATAAAGCAGGGGCTCAAGATTTTTTTTTCTATAATGCAGGGGCTCCTCAAGTTTATTTTTTATTTTTTTTTTTTAATTAAGCAGGGGCTCAAGTTTTTTTTTTTTTCAATAATGAAGGGGCTCCTCAAGTTTTTTTTTTATCCCCTCTGTAAATGAAGGGGCTCCTCAAATTTTTTTTTTAATATAATGCAGGGGCTCAAGTTTTTCTTTTTTATAATGAAGGGGTTCCTCAAGTATTTTTATTTTTTATTTTAATAAAGCAGAGGCTCAAGTTTTTTTTTATTTTTTCAATAATGTAGGGGATCCTCAAGTTTATTTTTAATTAAGCAGGGGCTCAAGTTTTTTTTTTCTATAATAAAAGGGCTCAAGATTTTTTCCCCCTCTATAAATGAAGGGGCTCCTCAAGTTTTTTTTTTTTGTATATATAATGCAGGGGCTCAATGTTTTTTTTTCTACAATACAGGGTTTTCTCAAGTTGTTTTTAATTTTTTTTTTTAATTAAGCAGGGGCACCTCAAGTTTTTTTTTTTTTTTTATTAAGCAGGGGCTCAATTTTTTTAAAAAAAATTTCTATAATGCAGAGGCTCCTCAAGTTTTTTTTATATATATAATGTAGGGGCTCAAGTTTTGTTTTCCTCTTTTCTTTAATACAGGGGCTATTCAAGTTTTTTATATATAGATTTTTTTTTTAAGGGTGCTACAAAAATACCTTAAACAGACCAGCAGAACTGTAGTGCATCCGATTTATATATATATTTTTAAATGATCTGATTTTCTGAAAATAGTAATTTCTCAGCTGTAAAATAAAATGCAGCAAAGAAAAAAAAAAAAATATATATATATATATATATATATATATATATATAACTTTATGTGCAAAATTATTTTTCCCTCGGGGAGAGGGAAAAAATAAAACAGGATTTAGAGTAAGGAAAGGCACGACGTTACCATTTAGCTATTCAGGCTTGTAGCTCTCTTTGGATTTTAGGAAAAAAAAAAAAAAAATTCAGAACACTTGTAGCTGTGTGAGGCTCAGATCATCTTTGGAAATACTGAGAAGAAAAAAAAAAAAAAAAGAGAAAAGGAGAGAGAGAGAGAGAGAGAAGCACAGTGTTTGCCAGATTATAGGTTTCCTGTTCAACTCAAGACGAAAAAATAAAAGGTTCGTATCCCTTTAAAAAAGAAATATGCACATTCAGCAAAAAATATTTGCAAAGTAAGGCGAGGTCCACATGCAATGGGGAAAAAAAAAAAAGAAAAAAAAAGGTGAGTGTTAAATGACTGTTCACTCAATATCCATACAATTCAGAGCTGCATCCACCGTCCAGTTCCAGGTTACAGGTCCAAGAGCACTGGGTGTGTTTCCTTTTTTTTTTTTTTTCTTCAAACTGACATTCAAGCACCAGCAAACAAATTAATTAAAAAAGAAAAAAAAACTGCACCTGAGAAAAAAAAAAAAAAAAGCACCAAAAATGAGTCTAAAAAACAAAACAAAACGTGTATACATACATTTGCTGCTTAAAAAAAAAAAAATGGATAAAAAAATGTTTTTTTCTCTGAGAGTAAATATAGATCACAAAAAAACAAAAAAATCAAGGCTGAATTTCTATGAGAGTAAATAGGGATCACCAAAAAAAAAAAAAAAAAATTGCAAGGCTAAATTTATTTCTCCAAGAGAAAATGTGGATAAAAAACAAAAATGCAAGACTAAATGTATTTCTCTCAGACTAAATATGGATAAAAACAAGACAAAAATAAACCCAAGGATACATTTCTCAGATTAAATTTGGATCAGAAAAAAATATTCGAGGCCAAAAAAAAATAAAAAAATTTGGAGAGTAAATGTGGATATATAAAAAAAAAAAATATTCTGGATAAAAAAAAATATTCAAGGCTAATTGTATTTCTTTGATCCCAAAAAGCAAAAATAAATTGAAGGATAGGTTTCTACTAAATTTGGATCACAAAACAAATGAAAAAAAAATTGCAAGGCTAAATTTATTTAAATGTAATAATGGATCACAAAAAAGAAAAAAAATCCAAGGATATATTTCTGAGAGTAAATTTGGATCAGAAATAAAATTCCAAAGCTATTTTTTTTTGTTTGTTTGTTTGAGAGTAAATTTGGATCACAAAAATAAAAATCCAAGGATAAATTTCTCAGAGTAGATATTGGTCACAAATAAAATTCCAAGTCTAAATTTTTTGTTTGAGAGTAAATACGGATCAAAAAAAAAAAAATCAAAAGGATACGTTTCTCAGAGTAAATTTAGATCGCAAGAAAAAACCCAAGGATAAATTTCTCAGAGTAGATATGGGTCACAAATAAGATTCCAAGTCAATTTTTTTTGTTTGAGAGGAAATATGGATCACAAAAAAATAAAATTAAATAAAATAAATCCAAGGATACATTTCTTAGAGTAGATGAAAGTAGTAAAATTCCAAAGTTAAATTTTTTTGTTTGAGAGAAAATATGGATCACAAAAAAATAAAAAATAAATTCAAGGATACGTCTCTCAGAGTAAATTTGGATCCCAAAACCAAAAAATCCAAGGATAAATTTCTCAGAGTAGATATGGGTCACAGGTAAAATTCCAAGTCTAAATGTTTTTGTTGGAGAGTAAAATTGGATCACAAAAATAAAATAAAAAAATTGAAGGATCACAAAAAAAAAAAAAAAAAAAAAAAGAAAGCAAAAAAAATCCAAAGCTATTTTTTTTTGTTTAAAAGGAAATATTCCGATTTAAAAAAAAAAAAAAAAATCCAAGGATAAATTTCTCACAGTAGATATGGGTCACAAATAAAATTCCAAATCTAATTTATTTTTGTTTGAGAGTAAATTTGGATCACAAAAATAAAAAATCCAAAATCCAAGAGTAGATCTGGGTCACAAATAAAATTCCAAGTCTAAATGTTGTTGTTTGGGAGTAAATATGGAACACAAAAAAATAAAATTCAAGGATACATTTCTCAGAATAAATTCAGATCACAAAAAAATTCCCAAAGCTAAATTCTTTTTGTTTGAGAGTAAATATGGATAAAAAAAAAAAAAAAAATCAAAAGGATAAATTTCTCAGAATAAATTTGGATCACAAAAAAATTGGAAAACTAATCAAAAAAAAATGTTTGCAACATAATAGCTGCTCGTTAGTCGTTTGTTTTGTTTGGAAAGCAGCAGAAAAATGAGACTTTAAAAAACAAAACAAAAACAAAAAACCCCAAATAAACTTTGCGTGGCGCTTGCGGGGTCCGGCGACGTCGAGACGCTTGCAGCATTTAAAGGGCCGGCCTACGAAATCCTTGGCCAAAGTCTTCTTTGTGGCCCCCCCCCCCCCCGGCGGCGTGGATTTGTCACCCCCTTCGCCCCGTGGCCGCTTTCCCTCCCCCCAACCTCCTTCGGAGATGCGGATTGGCCGCGGCGTTGCGTGTTTTTGTTTTCCTCTCTGCGGAGACGTTTGGATGTCACCCCCCCGGGGCGCTCGGGACGCGCATGCTGGGTGGTTAATAATTTTTTTGCGCTCGGGCTCCTTTTTTTTGGTCGCTTTTGCGATATTGTTTGGCGTTCCTTTGGCCCCCCGATCAGGAGTCAGCGGTGCTGGGTGGGGGGAAAGGCGCGGGGGCCACCATTACGACCTGCCCATGTGCTCTGGCAGGGGGGACAGGCTGGCTGCAGGCTGGCACATGGCAGCTGGGTGGGGGGAGGGAAGGTAATACCTGGATTGTAGTGCATGCGGTGTGTCTGGAGGAGGGGGGAGGGGTGGGGGGCTCCTCATTCATGCAGTAGGGGACCCCAGGATCTGGAGGTGCAGGGGGGGCTCCATCCTGTGCTGGATTGGGGGGGTGAGGGGGACACAGCCAACTACTTCCCTATGTCTCCTCCCATGGTCAGACCAACGCTGCACCACACTCCTGGGTCCTAGAGGGAGCTGGCTACCAGGCTGGGAGAGCAACTGTCACTATAGGGAGAGTACAACTGTCACTATAGAGAGAGTCTGCAACTGTCACCATAGAAAGAGTGTCTGCAACTGTCACCATAGAAAGAGTGTCTGCAACTGTCACTATAGAGAGAGAGAGTACAACTGTCACTATAGGGAGAGTCTGCAACTGTCACTATAGAGAGAGTACAACTGTCACTATAGAGAGAGTACAACTGTCACTATAGAGAGAGTACAACTGTCACTATAGAGAGAGTACAACTGTCACTATAGATAAAGTACAACTGTCACTATAGAGAGAGTACAACTGTCACTACAAAGAGAGTACAACTGTCACTACAAAGAGAGTACAACTGTCACTATAGAGAGAGTACAACTGTCACTATAGAGAGAGAGAGTACAACTGTCACTATAGAGAGAGAGAGTACAACTGTCACTATAGAGAGAGAGTACAACTGTCACTATAGAGAGAGAGAGTACAACTGTCACTATAGAGAGAGTACAACTGTCACTATAGAGAGAGTACAACTGTCACTATAGAGAGAGTACAACTGTCACTATAGAGAGAGAGAGTACAACTGTCACTATAGAGAGAGAGAGTACAACTGTCACTATAGAGAGAGAGTACAACTGTCACTATAGAGAGAGAGAGTACAACTGTCACTATAGAGAGAGTACAACTGTCACTATAGAGAGAGTACAACTGTCACTATAGATAAAGTACAACTGTCACTATAGAGAGAGTACAACTGTCACTACAAAGAGAGTACAACTGTCACTATAGATAAAGTACAACTGTCACTATAGAGAGAGTACAACTGTCACTACAAAGAGAGTACAACTGTCACTACAAAGAGAGTACAACTGTCACTATAGAGAGAGTACAACTGTCACTATAGAGAGAGAGAGTACAACTGTCACTATAGGGAGAGAGAGTACAACTGTCACTATAGAGAGAGAGTACAACTGTCACTATAGAGAGAGAGAGTACAACTGTCACTATAGAGAGAGTACAACTGTCACTATAGAGAGAGTACAACTGTCACTATAAAGAGAGTACAACTGTCACTATAGATAAAGTACAACTGTCACTATAGAGAGAGTACAACTGTCACTACAAAGAGAGTACAACTGTCACTACAAAGAGAGTACAACTGTCACTATAGAGAGAGTACAACTGTCACTATAGAGAGAGTACAACTGTCACTATAGAGAGAGTGTCTGCAACTGTCCCTATAGAGAGAGTACAACTGTCACTATAGAGAGAGTGTCTGCAACTGTCACTATAGAGTACAACTGTCACTATAGAGTACAACTGTCACTATAGAGAGAGTATGCAACTGTCACTATAGAGAGAGTACAACTGTCTCTATAGAGAGAGTACAACTGTCACTTTAGAGAGAGTCTGCAACTGTCACTATAGAGAGAGTACAACTGTCACTATAGAGAGAGTGTCTGCAACTGTCACTATAGAGAGAGTACAACTGTCTCTATAGAGAGAGTACAACTGTCACTATAGAGAGAGTCTGCAACTGTCACTATAGAGAGAGTACAACTGTCACTATATAGAGAGAGTACAACTGTCACTATAGAGAGAGTCTGCAACTGTCACTATAGAGAGAGTACAACTGTCACTATAGAGAGTGTCTGCAACTGTCACTATAGAGAGAGAGAGAGTACAACTGTCACTATAGAGAGAGTACAACTGTCACTATAGAGAGTGTCTGCAACTGTCACTATAGACAGAGTACAACTGTCACTACAGAGAGTGTACAACTGTCACTATAGAGAGTGTCTGCAACTGTCACTATAGAAAGAGCACAACTGTCACTATAAGGAGAGTACAACTGTCACTATAGAGAGAGAGAGAGTGTACAACTGTCACTATAGAGAGTGTCTGCAACTGTCTCTATAGAGAGTGTACAACTGTCACTATATATAGAGAGTGTGTGCAACCGTCACCGATGTGTCAAGTGGCCCCATAAAAAAAACCCTGAGGGCCCCTGTGGGGGATGGGTGTAACCTTCTCCCGGAGATCCTCCCTCTCTGTATGACCTCTAATGTATCTTCAGGCTGCAGGAATCACTATAGAGACCAGAGAGCTCAGGGGCCCCCATTGACTCGGGGCCCCCATAGCAGTTATATGGAGTGTGTGGCCCTGTAGTGATAGAGGAACTGGGGGGAGGAAACCAAGTGTGCAGCAGGGGAGCAGATATGGTCCTGCATTGTAGTATAATGTGGTCCTGGATTGTAGTATAATGTGGTCCTGGATTGTAGTATGATGTGGTCCTGCATTGTGGCATGATGTGGTCCTGCATTGTAGTATGATGTGGTCCTGCATTGTAGTATGATGTGGTCCTGCATTCTGGCATGACGTGGTCCTGCATTGTAGTATAATGTGGTCCTGCATTGTAGCATGACGTGGTCCTGCATTGTGGCATGACGTGGTCCTGCATTGTAGTATGATGTGGTCCTGCATTCTGGCATGATGTGGTCCTGCATTGTAGTAGGATGTGGTCCTGCATTGTAGTATAATGTGGTCCTGCATTGTAGTATAATGTGGTCCTGCATTGTAGCATGACGTGGTCCTGCATTGTGGCATGATGTGGTCCTGCATTGTAGTATAATGTGGTCCTGGATTGTAGTATAATGTGGTCCTGGATTGTAGTATGATGTGGTCCTGCATTGTAGTATGATGTGGTCCTGCATTGTAGTATGACGTGGTCCTGCATTGTGGCATGATGTGGTCCTGCATTCTGGCATGACGTGGTCCTGCATTGTAGTATGATGTGGTCCTGCATTCTGGCATGACGTGGTCCTGCATTCTGGCATGACGTGGTCCTGCATTGTGGCATGATGTGGTCCTGCATTCTGGCATGACGTGGTCCTGCATTGTAGTAGGATGTGGTCCTGCATTGTAGTATAATGTGGTCCTGCATTGTAGTATAATGTAGTCCTGCATTGTAGCATGACGTGGTCCTGAATTGTGGCATGACGTGGTTCTGCATTGTAGTATAATGTGGTCCTGCATTGTAGTATGACGTGGTCCTGCATTGTGGCATGATGTGGTCCTGCATTGTAGTATGATGTGGTCCTGCATTGTAGTATGATGTGGTCCTGCATTGTAGCATGACGTGGTCCTGAATTGTGGCATGACGTGGTTCTGCATTGTAGTATAATGTGGTCCTGCATTGTAGTATGACGTGGTCCTGCATTGTGGCATGATGTGGTCCTGCATTGTAGTATGATGTGGTCCTGCATTGTAGTATGATGTGGTCCTGCATTGTAGTATGATGTGGTCCTGCATTGTGGCATGATGTGGTCCTGCATTCTGGCATGACGTGGTCCTGCATTGTAGTATGATGTGGTCCTGCATTCTGGCATGACGTGGTCCTGCATTGTAGTATAATGTGGTCCTGCATTGTAGCATGACGTGGTCCTGCATTGTGGCATGATGTGGTCCTGCATTCTGGCATGACGTGGTCCTGCATTGTAGTAGGATGTGGTCCTGCATTGTAGTATAATGTGGTCCTGCATTGTAGTATAATGTAGTCCTGCATTGTAGCATGATGTGGTCCTGAATTGTGGCATGATGTGGTCCTGCATTGTAGTATGACATGGTTCTGCATTGTAGTATAATGTAGTCCTGCATTGTAGCATGATATGGTCCTGCATTGTAGTATAATGTGGTCCTGCATTGTAGTATGATGTGGTCCTGAATTGTGGCATGATGTGGTCCTGCATTGTAGTATGACGTGGTTCTGCATTGTAGTATGACGTGGTCCTGCATTGTGGCATGATGTGGTCCTGCATTCTGGCATGACGTGGTCCTGCATTGTAGTATGATGTGGTCCTGCATTGTAGTATGATGTGGTCCTGCATTGTGGCATGATGTGGTCCTGCATTGTAGTATGATGTGGTCCTGCATTGTGGCATGATGTGGTCCTGCATTGTAGTATGACGTGGTCCTGCATTGTAGTAGGATGTGGTCCTGCATTGTAGTAAGATGTTGGCCTGCATTGTAGCATGACGTGGTCCTGCATTGTGGCATGATGTGGTCCTGCATTGTAGTAAAATGTGGTCCTGCTTTGTAGTATAATGTGGTCCTGCATTGTAGTATGACGTGGTCCTGCATTGTAGTATGACGTGGTCCTGCATTGTAGTATGATGTGGTCCTGCATTGTAGTATGATGTGGTCCTGCATTGTGGCATGATGTGGTCCTGCATTGTAGTATGATGTGGTCCTGCATTGTAGTATAATGTGGTCCTGCTTTGTAGTATGACGTGGTCCTGCATTGTAGCATGACGTGGTCCTGCATTGTGGCATGATATGGTCCTGCATTGTAGTATGATGTGGTCCTGCATTGTAGTATAATGTGGTCCTGCTTTGTAGTATAATGTGTAATGTGGTCCTGCATTGTAGTATGATGTGGTCCTGCATTGTAGCATGACGTGGTCCTGCATTGTGGCATGATATGGTCCTGCATTGTAGTATAATGTGGTCCTGCATTGTAGTATGATGTGGTCCTGCATTGTGGCATGATGTGGTCCTGCATTGTAGTATGACGTGGTCCTGCATTGTAGTATGATGTGGTCCTGCATTGTGGCATGACGTGGTCCTGCATTGTAGTATGATGTGGTCCTGCATTGTAGTATGATGTGGTCCTGCATTGTGGCATGATGTGGTCCTGCATTGTAGTATGATGTGGTCCTGCATTGTGGCATGATGTGGTCCTGCATTGTAGTATGATGTGGTCCTGCATTGTAGTATGATGTGGTCCTGCATTGTGGCATGATGTGGTCCTGCATTGTAGTATGATGTGGTCCTGCATTGTAGTATGATGTGGTCCTGCATTGTGGCATGATATGGTCCTGCATTGTAGTATAATGTGGTCCTGCATTGTAGTATGATGTGGTCCTGCATTGTAGTATGATGTGGTCCTGCATTGTGGCATGACGTGGTCCTGCATTGTAGTATGATGTGGTCCTGCATTGTAGTATGATGTGGTCCTGCATTGTGGCATGATGTGGTCCTGCATTGTAGTATGATGTGGTCCTGCATTGTGGTATGATGTGGTCCTGCATTGTAGTACGATATGGTCCTGCATTGTAGTATGATGTGGTCCTGCATTGTGGCATGATATGGTCCTGCATTGTAGTATAATGTGGTCCTGCATTGTAGTATGATGTGGTCCTGCATTGTGGCATGATGTGGTCCTGCATTGTAGTATGATGTGGTCCTGCATTGTGGCATGACGTGGTCCTGCATTGTAGTATGATGTGGTCCTGCATTGTAGTATGATGTGGTCCTGCATTGTAGTATGATGTGGTCCTGCATTGTAGTATGATGTGGTCCTGCATTGTGGCATGATGTGGTCCTGCATTGTAGTATGATGTGGTCCTGCATTGTAGTATGATGTGGTCCTGCATTGTGGCATGATGTGGTCCTGCATTGTAGTATGATGTGGTCCTGCATTGTAGTATGATGTGGTCCTGCATTGTGGCATGATGTGGTCCTGCATTGTAGTATGATGTGGTCCTGCATTGTGGCATGATGTGGTCCTGCATTGTAGTATGATGTGGTCCTGCATTGTAGTATGATGTGGTCCTGCATTGTGGCATGATGTGGTCCTGCATTGTAGTATAATGTGGTCCTGCATTGTAGTATGATGTGGTCCTGCATTGTGGCATGATGTGGTCCTGCATTGTAGTATGATGTGGTCCTGCATTGTAGTATGACGTGGTCCTGCATTGTGGCATGATATGGTCCTGCATTGTAGTATAATGTGGTCCTGCATTGTAGTATGATGTGGTCCTGCATTGTAGTATGATGTGGTCCTGCATTGTGGCATGATGTGGTCCTGCATTGTAGTATGACGTGGTCCTGCATTGTAGTATGAAGTGGTCCTGCATTGTAGTATGATGTGGTCCTGCATTGTGGCATGACGTGGTCCTGCATTGTAGTATGATGTGGTCCTGCATTGTAGTATGATGTGGTCCTGCATTGTGGCATGACGTGGTCCTGCATTGTAGTATGTTGTGGTCCTGCATTGTAGTATGATGTGGTCCTGCATTGTAGTATGATGTGGTCCTGCATTGTAGTATGATGTGGTCCTGCATTGTGGCATGATGTGGTCCTGCATTGTAGTATGATGTGGTCCTGCATTGTAGTATGATGTGGTCCTGCATTGTAGTATGATGTGGTCCTGCATTGTAGTATGATGTGGTCCTGCATTGTAGTATGATGTGGTCCTGCATTGTGGCATGATGTGGTCCTGCATTGTAGTATGATGTGGTCCTGCATTGTAGTATGATGTGGTCCTGCATTGTAGTATGATGTGGTCCTGCATTGTAGTATAATGTGGTCCTGCATTGTAGTATGATGTGGTCCTGCTGAGTAGCGCACTGTGATCCTGTATTTTAGCATGTTGTGGTTCTGTGTTGTAGGCCACATAGAAGACAACGTTGTAAATGGGCTCTGGGGGCACTGAGGGTCCCGGCACTATGAGGCTCCCGGCACTATGAAGATCCGGACACTATGAGGGTCCCTGCACTATGAGGGTCCCGACACTATGAGGCTCCCGGCACTGTGAGGATCCCGACACTATCAGGGTCCCGACACTATGAGGCTCCCGGCACTATGAGGGTCCCGGCACTATGAGGGTCCCGGCACTATGAAGATCCGGACACTATGAGGGTCCCGGCACTATAAGGGTCCCGGCACTATGAGGCTCCCGGCACTATGAGGCTCCCGGCACTATCAGGGTCCCGACACTATGAGGCTCCCGGCACTATGAGGCTCCCGGCACTATGAGGCTCCCGGCACTATAAGGGTCCCGGCACTATAAGGGTCCCGACACTATGAGGATCCCGGCACTATGAGGGTCCCGGCACTATGAAGATCCGGACACTATGAGGGTCCCGGCACTATGAGGGTCCCGACACTATGAGGGTCCCGACACTATGAGGGTCCCAGCACTATGAGGATCCCGGCACTATGAGGCTCTCGCCACTATGAGGCTCCCGACACTATGAGGGTCCCGGCACTATGAGGATCCCGACACTATGAGGCTCTCGCCACTATGAAGATCCTGCCACTATAAGGGTCCCGGCACTATGAGGCTCCCGGCACTATGAGGGTCCCGACACTACGAGGATCCCGACACTATGAGGCTCCCCGCACTATGAGGGTCCCGACACTACGAGGATCCCGACACTATGAGGCTCCCCGCACTATGAGGGTCCCGGCACTATGAGGGTCCCGGCACTATGAAGATCCGGACACTATGAGGGTCCCGGCACTATAAGGGTCCCGACACTATGAGGATCCCGACACTATGAGGGTCCCTGCACTATGAGGGTCCCGGCACTATGAGGGTCCCGGCACTATGAGGATCCCGACACTATGAGGCTCCCCGCACTATGAGGGTCCCGGCACTATGAGGGTCCCGGCACTATGAGGATCCCGGCACTATAAGGGTCCCGGCACTATAAGGGTCCCGACACTATGAGGATCCCGGCACTATGAGGGTCCCGGCACTATGAAGATCCGGACACTATGAGGGTCCCGGCACTATGAGGGTCCCGACACTATGAGGGTCCCGACACTATGAGGGTCCCAGCACTATGAGGATCCCGGCACTATGAGGCTCTCGCCACTATGAGGCTCCCGACACTATGAGGGTCCCGGCACTATGAGGATCCCGACACTATGAGGCTCTCGCCACTATGAAGATCCTGCCACTATAAGGGTCCCGGCACTATGAGGCTCCCGGCACTATGAGGGTCCCGACACTACGAGGATCCCGACACTATGAGGCTCCCCGCACTATGAGGGTCCCGACACTACGAGGATCCCGACACTATGAGGCTCCCCGCACTATGAGGGTCCCGGCACTATGAGGGTCCCGGCACTATGAAGATCCGGACACTATGAGGGTCCCGGCACTATAAGGGTCCCGACACTATGAGGATCCCGACACTATGAGGGTCCCTGCACTATGAGGGTCCCGGCACTATGAGGGTCCCGGCACTATGAGGATCCCGACACTATGAGGCTCCCCGCACTATGAGGGTCCCGGCACTATGAGGGTCCCGGCACTATGAGGGTCCCGACACTACGAGGATCCCGACACTATGAGGCTCCCCGCACTATGAGGGTCCCGACACTACGAGGATCCCGACACTATGAGGCTCCCCGCACTATGAGGGTCCCGGCACTATGAGGGTCCCGGCACTATGAAGATCCGGACACTATGAGGGTCCCGGCACTATAAGGGTCCCGACACTATGAGGATCCCGACACTATGAGGCTCCCCGCACTATGAGGGTTCCGGCACTATGAGGGTCCCGACACTATGAGGCTCCCGGCACTGTGAGGATCCCGACACTATCAGGGTCCCGACACTATGAGGCTCCCGGCACTATGAGGGTCCCGGCACTATGAGGGTCCCGGCACTATGAAGATCCGGACACTATGAGGGTCCCGGCACTATAAGGGTCCCGGCACTATGAGGCTCCCGGCACTATGAGGCTCCCGGCACTATCAGGGTCCCGACACTATGAGGCTCCCGGCACTATGAGGCTCCCGGCACTATGAGGCTCCCGGCACTATCAGGGTCCCGGCACTATGAGGATCCCGGCACTATAAGGGTCCCGGCACTATAAGGGTCCCGACACTATGAGGATCCCGGCACTATGAGGGTCCCGGCACTATGAAGATCCGGACACTATGAGGGTCCCGGCACTATGAGGGTCCCGACACTATGAGGGTCCCGACACTATGAGGGTCCCAGCACTATGAGGATCCCGGCACTATGAGGCTCTCGCCACTATGAGGCTCCCGACACTATGAGGGTCCCGGCACTATGAGGATCCCGACACTATGAGGCTCTCGCCACTATGAAGATCCGGACACTATGAGGGTCCCGGCACTATGAGGGTCCCGACACTACGAGGATCCCGACACTATGAGGCTCCCCGCACTATGAGGGTCCCGACACTACGAGGATCCCGACACTATGAGGCTCCCCGCACTATGAGGTCCCGGCACTATGAGGGTCCCGGCACTATGAAGATCCGGACACTATGAGGGTCCCGGCACTATAAGGGTCCCGACACTATGAGGATCCCGACACTATGAGGGTCCCTGCACTATGAGGGTCCCGGCACTATGAGGGTCCCGGCACTATGAGGATCCCGACACTATGAGGCTCCCCGCACTATGAGGGTCCCGGCACTATGAGGGTCCCGGCACTATGAGGGTCCCGACACTACGAGGATCCCGACACTATGAGGCTCCCCGCACTATGAGGGTCCCGACACTACGAGGATCCCGACACTATGAGGCTCCCCGCACTATGAGGTCCCGCACTATGAGGGTCCCTATGAGGGTCCCGGCACTATAAGGGTCCCGACACTATGAGGATCCCGACACTATGAGCTCCCCGCACTATGAGGGTCCCCGCACTATGAGGGTCCCGGCACTATGAGGGTCCCGGCACTATGAAGATCCGGACCTATGAGGATCCCGGCACTATGAGGGTCCCGGCACTATAAGGGTCCCGACACTATGAGGATCCCGACACTATGAGGGTCCCCGCACTATGAGGGTCCCGGCACTATGAGGGTCCCGGCACTATGAGGATCCCGACACTATGAGGCTCCCCGCACTATGAGGGTCCCGGCACTATGAGGGTCCCGGCACTATGAGGGTCCCGGCCCAACACTATGAGGGATCCCGGACACTATGAGGATCCCGGACACTATGAGGGTCCCGGCACTATAGGGTCCCGACACTATGAGGATCCCGGACACTATGAGGCTCTCGCCACTATGAAGGATCCCGACACTATGAGGGTCCCGACACTATGAGGGTCCCTGCACTATGAGGGATCCCGGCACTATGAGGATCCCGACACTATGAGGCTCCCCGCACTATGAGGGTCCCGGCACTATGAGGGTCCCGGCACTATGAAGATCCGGACACTATGAGGGTCCCGGCACTATATGAGGGTCCCGACACTATGAGGATCCCGACACTATGAGCTTCCCGCACTATGAGGGTCCCGGCACTATGAGGGTCCCGCCACTATGAGAGTTCCGGCACTATAAGGGTCCCGGCACTATGAGGGTCCCGACACTAGGCTCCCGGCACTATGAGGGTCGACACTATGGGGCTCCCGGCACTATGAGGGTCCCGACCTAGAGGGTCCCGGCACTATGAGGGTCCCGACACTATGGGGCTCCCGGCACTATGAGGGTCCCGACACTATAAGGGTCCCCGCACTGTGAGATCCCGACACTATCATGGTCCCGACACTATGAGGCTCCCCGCACTATGAGGGTCCCGGCACTATGAGGGTCCCGGCACTATGAAGGATCCCGGCCTATAAGGGTCCCGACACTATGAGGATCCCGACACTATGAGGGTCCGGGACTATGAGGGCACTCCCGACACTATGAGGATCCCGACACTATGAGGGTCCCGGCACTATGAGGGTCCCGGCACTATGAAGATCCGGACACTATGAGGGTCCCTGCACTATGAGGGTCCCGACACTATGAGGATCCCGACACTATGAGGCTTCCCGCACTATGAGGGTCCCGGCACTATGAGGGTCCCGGCACTATGAGAGTTCCGGCACTATAAGGGTCCCGGCACTATGAGGGTCCCGACACTATGAGGCTCCCGGCACTATGAGGGTCCCGACACTATGGGGCTCCCGGCACTATGAGGGTCCCGACACTATGAGGGTCCCGGCACTATGAGGGTCCCGACACTATGGGGCTCCCGGCACTATGAGGGTCCCGACACTATAAGGGTCCCCGCACTGTGAGGATCCCGACACTATCATGGTCCCGACACTATGAGGCTCCCGGCACTATGAGGGTCCCCACACTATGAGGGTCCCGGCACTATGAGGATCCCGGCACTATAAGGGTCCCGACACTATGAGGATCCCGACACTATGAGGGTCCCGGGACTATGAGGGTCTCTGCACTATGAGGGTTCCCGGCACTATGAGGGTCCCGCCACTTTAAGGTTCCCCGCACTTTGAGGGTCCCGGCACTATAAGGGTCCCGGCACTATGAGGATCCCGCCACTATGAGGGTCCCGGCACTATGAGGGTCCCGGCACTATAAGGGTCCCGGCACTATGAGGGTCCCTGCACTATGAGGGTTCCCGGCACTATGAGGGTCCCAGCACTATGAGGGTCCCGGCAACATAAGGGTCCCGGCACTATGAGGGTTCCCGGCACTATGAGGGTCCTGGCACTATGAGGCTCCCGCCACTATGAGAGTCCCGGCACTATGGGGGTCCCAACACTATGAGGCTCCCGCCACTATGAGGGTCCCGGCACTATGAGGGTCAAGGCACTATAAGGGTCCCGGCACTATGAGGGTCCAAACACTATGAGGCTCCCGGCACTATGAGGGTCCCGGCACTATGAGGGTCCCGGCACTATGAAAGTCCCGGCACTATGAGGGTCCCGGCACTATGAGGGTCCCGGCACTATGAGAGTCCCGGCACTATGAGGGTCCCAACACTATGAGGCTCCCGCCACTATGAGGGTCCCACCACTATGAGGGTCCCGGCACTATGAGGGTCCCGGCTCTATGAGGGTCCCAACACTATGACGATCCCGGCACTATGAGGGTCCCGGGTCTATGAGGGTCCCAACACTATGAGGGTCCCAATACTATGAGGATCCCGGCACTATGAGGGTCCCGGCACTATGAGGGTCCCGGCACTATGAGGGTCCCTGCACTATGAGGGTTCCCGGCACTATGAGGGTCCCGCCACTTTAAGGTTCCCCGCACTATGAGGGTCCCGGCACTATAAGGGTCCCGGCACTATGAGGGTCCTGGCACTATAAGGGTCCCGGCACTATGAGGGTCCTGGCACTATAAGGGTCCCGGCACTATGAGGGTCCCGGCACTATAAGGGTCCCGGCACTATGAGGGTCCTGGCACTATGAGGGTCCCTACACTATGAGGGTTCCCGGCACTATGAGGATCCTGCCACTATGAGGGTCCCTGCACTATGAGGGTCCCTGCACTATGAGGGTTCCCGGCACTATGAGGCTCCCGCCACTATGAGGGTCCCGGCACTATGAGAGTCCCGGCACTATGAGGGTCCCTGCACTATGAGGATCCTGCCACTATAAGGGTCCCTGCACTATGAGGGTCCCTGCACTATGAGGGTTCCGGCACTATGAGGGTCCAGACACTATGAATCCCCCATTCCATACACCTGGTACAGGGAGAGGCGGGTCACATGACTGACTTTCTCAATCTGTAACGTGGAGGTCATTCGGCTCGGGGAGAAAAATGTTTATTTTGAGGTTGGAGACACGCCCGGGTCAGCTGGTTCAGTCTGAAGCCTGGAGTGAAAAGATTGTGTGCTCATAGGACGATCGTCAGCTCTGCAGCAGTGAGGCACAAGGTGCTTTCAGCCTCATTTGTCAAACATCCTGAAATAAGGACTGTCTGTGTTGCAATGGCAGAGTTGGTGGTCGGTCAGTTTCCAGGCTCTTGTAGAGTCGATGGTCCGGTTAGTTGCCTGGCTCTAGTAGAATTGGTGGTCGATCACTTTCCTGGCTCTAGTACAGTTGGTGGTCGGTCAATTTCCTGGCTCTGGCAGAGTTGGTGGTCGGTCAGTTTCCTGGCTCTAGTAGAGTTGGTGGTCAGTCAGTTTCCTGGCTCTAGTAGAGTTGGTGGTCGGTCAGTTTCTTGGCTCTAGTAGAGTTGGTGGTCGGTCAGTTTCCTGGCTCTAGTAGAGTTGGTGGTCGGTCAGTTTCCTGGCTCTAGTAGAGTTGGTGGTCGGTCAGTTTCCTGGCTCTAGTAGAGTTGGTGGTCGGTCAGTTTCCTGGCTCTAGTAGAGTTGGTGGTCAGTCAGTTTCCTGGCTCTAGTAGAGTTGGTGGTCGGTCAGTTTCTTGGCTCTAGTAGAGTTGGTGGTCGGTCAGTTTCCTGGCTCTAGTAGAGTTGGTGGTCGGTCAGTTTCCTGGCTCTAGTAGAATTGGTGGTCGATCACTTTCCTGGCTCTAGTACAGTTGGTGGTCGGTCAATTTCCTGGCTCTAGTAGAGTTGGTGGTCGGCCAGTTTCCTGGCTCTAGTAGAGTTAGTGGTCGGTCAGTTTCCTGGCTCTAGTAGAGTTAGTGGTCGGTCAGTTTCCTGACTCTAGTAGAGTTAGTGGTCAGTCAGTGTCCTGGCTCTTGTAAAGTTGGCTGTCGGCCATTTTTTTGGCTCTAGTAGAGTTGGTGGTCGGTCAGTTTCCTGACTCTAGTAGAGTTGGTGGTCGGCCAGTTTCCTGGCTCTAGCAGAGTTGGTGGTCAGTCAGTGTCCTGGCTCTAGTAGAGTTAGATGTCAGTCGGTCTCTTGGCTCTAGTAGAGTTGGTGGTCGGTCAGTTTCCTGGCTATAGTAGAGTTGGTGGTCAGTCAGTGTCCTGGCTCTAGTAGAGTTGGTGGTCAGTCAGTTTCCTGGCTCTAGTAGAGTTGGTGGTCGGTCAGTTTCCTGGCTCTAGTAGAGTTGGTGGTCAGTCAGTGTCCTGGCTCTAGTAGAGTTGGTGGTTAGTCAGTTTCCTGGCTCTAGTAGAGTTGGTGGTTAGTCAGTTTCCTGGCTATAGTAGAGTTGGTGGTCGGTCAGTTTCCTGACTCTAGCAGAGTTGGTGGTCAGTCAGTTTCCTGATTCTAGTAGAGTTGGTGGTCGGTCATTTTCCTGGCTTAAGTAGAGTTGGTGGTCGGTCATTTTCCTGGCTCTAGTAGAGTTGGTGGTCAGTCAGTTTCCTGGCTCTAGTAGAGTTGGTGGTCGGTCAGTTTCCTGGCTCTAGTAGAGTTGGTGGTTGGTCAGTTTCCTGGCTCTAGTAGAGTTGGTGGTTGGTCAGTTTCCTGGCTCTAGTAGAGTTGGTGGTCGGTCAGTTTCCTGGCTCTAGTAGAGTTGGTGGTCGGTCAGTTTCCTGGCTCTAGTAGAGTTGGTGGTGGGTCAGTTTCTTGGCTCTAGTAGAGTTGGTGGTCGGTCAGTTTCCTGGCTCTAGTAGAGTTGGTGGTCGGCCAGTTTCCTGGCTCTAGTAGAGTTGGTGGTCGGTCAGTTTCCTGGCTCTAGTAGAGTTGGTGGTCGGTCAGTTTCCTGGCTCTAGTAGAGTTGGTGGTCGGTCAGTTTCCTGGCTCTAGTAGAGTTGGTGGTCGGTCAGTTTCCTGGCTCTAGTAGAGTTGGTGGTCGGTCAGTTTCCTGGCTCTAGTAGAGTTGGTGGTCGGTCAGTTTCCTGGCTCTAGTAGAGTTGGTGGTCGGTCAGTTTCTTGGCTCTAGTAGAGTTGGTGGTCGGTCAGTTTCCTGGCTCTAGTAGAGTTGGTGGTGGGTCACTGACCCACCACCAACTCTACTAGAGCCAGGAAACTGACCGACCACCAACTCTACTAGAGCCAGGAAACTGACCAACCACCAAGTCTACTAGAGCCAGGAAACTGACCGACCACCATCTCTACTAGAGCCAGGAAACTGGCCGACCACCAACTCTACTAGAGTCAGGAAACTGACCGACCACTAACTCTACTAGAGTCAGGAAACTGACCGACCACTAACTCTACTTAAGCCAGGAAAACGACCGACCACCAACTCTACTAGAGTCAGGAAACTGACTGACCACCAACTCTGCTAGAGTCAGGAAACTGACCGACCACCAACTCTACTATAGCCAGGAAACTGACTAACCACCAACTCTACTAGAGCCAGGAAACTGACTAACCACCAACTCTACTAGAGCCAGGACACTGACTGACCACCAACTCTACTAGAGCCAGGAAACTGACTGACCACCAACTCTACTAGAGCCAGGACACTGACTGACCACCAACTCTGCTAGAGCCAGGAAACTGGCCGACCACCAACTCTACTAGAGTCAGGAAACTGACCGACCACTAACTCTACTAGAGTCAGGAAACTGACCGACCACTAACTCTACTTAAGCCAGGAAAACGACCGACCACCAACTCTACTAGAGTCAGGAAACTGACTGACCACCAACTCTGCTAGAGTCAGGAAACTGACCGACCACCAACTCTACTATAGCCAGGAAACTGACTAACCACCAACTCTACTAGAGCCAGGAAACTGACTAACCACCAACTCTACTAGAGCCAGGACACTGACTGACCACCAACTCTACTAGAGCCAGGAAACTGACTGACCACCAACTCTACTAGAGCCAGGACACTGACTGACCACCAACTCTGCTAGAGCCAGGAAACTGGCCGACCACCAACTCTACTAGAGTCAGGAAACTGACCGACCACCAACTCTACTAGAGCCAAAAAAATGACCAACAGCCAACTTTACAGGAGCCAGGACACTGACTGACCACTAACTCTACTAGAGTCAGGAAACTGACCGACCACTAACTCTACTAGAGGCAGGAAACTGACCGACAGCCAACTCTACTAGAGTCAGAAAACTGACCGACCACCAACTCTACTAGAGCCAGGAAACTGACCGACCACCAACTCTACTAGAGCCAGGAAACTGACCGACCACCAACTCTACTAGAGCCAGGAAACTGACCGACCACCAACTCTACTAGAGCCAGGAAACTGACCGACCACCAACTCTACTAGAGCCAGGAAACTGACCGACCACCAACTCTACTAGAGCCAGGAAACTGACCGACCACCAACTCTACTAGAGCCAGGAAACTGACCGACCACCAACTCTACTAGGGCCAGGAAAATGACAAACCACCAACTCTACTAGAGCCAGGAAACTGACCGACCACCAACTCTACTAGAGCCAGGAAACTGACCAACCACCAACTCTACTAGAGCCAGGAAACTGACCGACCACCAACTCTACTAGAGCCAGGAAACTGGCCGACCACCAACTCTACTAGAGCCAGGAAACTGACCGACCGCCAACTCTACTAGAGCCAAGAAACTGACCCACCACCAACTCTACTAGAGCCAGGAAACTGACCGACCACCAACTCTACTAGAGCCAGGAAACTGACCAACCACCAACTCTACTAGAGCCAGGAAACTGACCGACCACCAACTCTACTAGAGTCAGGAAACTGACCGACCACTAACTCTACTAGAGTCAGGAAACTGACCGACCACCAACTCTACTAGAGCCAGGAAACTGACCGACCGCCAACTCTACTAGAGCCAGGAAACTGACCGACCACCAACTCTACTAGAGCCAAGAAACTGACCCACCTCCAACTCTACTAGAGCCAGGAAACTGACCAACCACCAACTCTACTAGAGCCAGGAAACTGACCAACCACCAACTCTACTAGAGCCAGGAAACTGACCAACCACCAACTCTACTAGAGCCAGGAAACTGACCGACCACCAACTCTACTAGAGCCAGGAAACTGACTGACCACCAACTCTACTAGAGCCAGGAAAATGACCGACCACCAACTCTACTTAAGCCAGGAAAACGACCGACCACCAACTCTACTAGAGTCAGGAAACTGACTGACCACCAACTCTGCTAGAGTCAGGAAACTGACCGACCACCAACTCTGCTAGAGTCAGGAAACTGACCGACCACCAACTCTACTATAGCCAGGTGGTCAGTCAGTTTCCTGGCTCTAGTAGAGTTGGTGGTCGGTCAGTTTCCTGGCTCTAGTAGAGTTGGTGGTTGGTCAGTTTCCTGGCTCTAGTAGAGTTGGTGGTTGGTCAGTTTCCTGGCTCTAGTAGAGTTGGTGGTTGGTCAGTTTCCTGGCTCTAGTAGAGTTGGAGGTGGGTCAGTTTCTTGGCTCTAGTAGAGTTGGTGGTCGGTCAGTTTCCTGGCTCTAGTAGAGTTGGCGGTCGGTCAGTTTCCTGGCTCTAGTAGAGTTGGTGGTCGGTCAGTTTCCTGACTCTAGTAGAGTTAGTGGTCGGTCAGTTTCCTGACTCTAGTAGAGTTAGTGGTCGGTCAGTTTCCTGACTCTAGTAGAGTTGGTGGTCGGCCAGTTTCCTGGCTCTAGTAGAGATGGTGGTCGGTCAGTTTCCTGGCTCTAGTAGAGTTGGTGGTTGGTCAGTTTCCTGGCTCTAGTAGAGTTGGTGGTCGGTCAGTTTCCTGGCTCTAGTAGAGTTGGTGGTGGGTCAGTTTCTTGGCTCTAGTAGAGTTGGCGGTCGGTCAGTTTCCTGGCTCTAGTAGAGTTGGTGGTCGGCCAGTTTCCTGGCTCTAGTAGAGTTGGTGGTCGGTCAGTTTCCTGGCTCTAGTAGAGTTGGTGGTTGGTCAGTTTCCTGGCTCTAGTAGAGTTGGTGGTCGGTCAGTTTCCTGGCTCTAGTAGAGTTGGTGGTTTGTCATTTTCCTGGCCCTAGTAGAGTTGGTGGTCGGTCAGTTTCCTGGCTCTAGTAGAGTTGGTGGTCGGTCAGTTTCCTGGCTCTAGTAGAGTTGGTGGTCGGTCAGTTTCCTGGCTCTAGTAGAGTTGGTGGTCGGTCAGTTTCCTGGCTCTAGTAGAGTTGGTGGTCGGTCAGTTTCCTGGCTCTAGTAGAGTTGGTGGTCGGTCAGTTTCCTGGCTCTAGTAGAGTTGGTGGTCGGTCAGTTTTCTGACTCTAGTAGAGTTGGCTGTCGGTCAGTTTCCTGCCTCTAGTAGAGTTAGTGGTCGGTCAGTTTCCTGACTCTAGTAGAGTTAGTGGTCAGTCAGTGTCCTGGCTCCTGTAAAGTTGGCTGTCGGTCATTTTTTTGGCTCTAGTAGAGTTGGTGGTCGGTCAGTTTCCTGACTCTAGTAGAGTTGGTGGTCGGCCAGTTTCCTGGCTCTAGCAGAGTTGGTGGTCAGTCAGTGTCCTGGCTCTAGTAGAGTTGGTGGTCAGTCAGTTTCCTGGCTCTAGTAGAGTTGGTGGTCAGTCAGTGTCCTGGCTCTAGTAGAGTTGGTGGTTAGTCAGTTTCCTGGCTCTAGTAGAGTTGGTGGTTAGTCAGTTTCCTGGCTATAGTAGAGTTGGTGGTCGGTCAGTTTCCTGACTCTAGCAGAGTTGGTGGTCAGTCAGTTTCCTGACTCTAGTAGAGTTGGTGGTCGGTCGTTTTCCTGGCTTAAGTAGAGTTGGTGGTCGGTCATTTTCCTGGCTCTAGTAGAGTTGGTGGTCAGTCAGTTTCCTGGCTCTAGTAGAGTTGGTGGTCGGTCAGTTTCCTGGCTCTAGTAGAGTTGGTGGTCGGTCAGTTTCCTGGCTCTAGTAGAGTTGGTGGTCGGTCAGTTTCCTGGCTCTAGTAGAGTTGGTGGTCGGTCAGTTTCCTGGCTCTAGTAGAGTTGGTGGTCGGTCAGTTTCCTGGCTCTAGTAGAGTTGGTGGTCGGTCAGTTTCCTGGCTCTAGTAGAGTTGGTGGTCGGTCAGTTTTCTGACTCTAGTAGAGTTGGCTGTCGGTCAGTTTCCTGCCTCTAGTAGAGTTAGTGGTCGGTCAGTTTCCTGACTCTAGTAGAGTTAGTGGTCAGTCAGTGTCCTGGCTCCTGTAAAGTTGGCTGTCGGTAATTTTTTTGGCTCTAGTAGAGTTGGTGGTCGGTCAGTTTCCTGACTCTAGTAGAGTTGGTGGTCGGCCAGTTTCCTGGCTCTAGCAGAGTTGGTGGTCAGTCAGTGTCCTGGCTCTAGTAGAGTTGGTGGTCAGTCAGTTTCCTGGCTCTAGTAGAGTTGGTGGTCAGTCAGTGTCCTGGCTCTAGTAGAGTTGGTGGTTAGTCAGTTTCCTGGCTCTAGTAGAGTTGGTGGTTAGTCAGTTTCCTGGCTATAGTAGAGTTGGTGGTCGGTCAGTTTCCTGACTCTAGCAGAGTTGGTGGTCAGTCAGTTTCCTGACTCTAGTAGAGTTGGTGGTCGGTCGTTTTCCTGGCTTAAGTAGAGTTGGTGGTCGGTCATTTTCCTGGCTCTAGTAGAGTTGGTGGTCAGTCAGTTTCCTGGCTCTAGTAGAGTTGGTGGTCGGTCAGTTTCCTGGCTCTAGTAGAGTTGGTGGTTGGTCAGTTTCCTGGCTCTAGTAGAGTTGGTGGTTGGTCAGTTTCCTGGCTCTAGTAGAGTTGGTGGTCGGTCAGTTTCTTGGCTCTAGTAGAGTTGGTGGTCGGTCAGTTTCCTGGCTCTAGTAGAGTTGGCGGTCGGTCAGTTTCCTGGCTCTAGTAGAGTTGGTGGTTGGTCAGTTTCCTGACTCTAGTAGAGTTAGTGGTCGGTCAGTTTCCTGACTAGTAGAGTTAGTGGTCGGTCAGTTTCCTGGCTCTAGTAGAGTTGGTGGTCGGCCAGTTTCCTGGCTCTAGTAGAGTTGGTGGTCGGTCAGTTTCCTGGCTCTAGTAGAGTTGGTGGTTGGTCAGTTTCCTGGCTCTAGTAGAGTTGGTGGTCGGTCAGTTTCCTGGCTCTAGTAGAGTTGGTGGTGGGTCAGTTTCTTGGCTCTAGTAGAGTTGGTGGTCGGTCAGTTTCCTGGCTCTAGTAGAGTTGGTGGTCGGCCAGTTTCCTGGCTCTAGTAGAGTTGGTGGTCGGTCAGTTTCCTGGCTCTAGTAGAGTTGGTGGTTGGTCAGTTTCCTGGCTCTAGCAGAGTTGGTGGTCAGTCAGTGTCCTGGCTCTAGTAGAGTTAGATGTCAGTCGGTCTCTTGGCTCTAGTAGAGTTGGTGGTCAGTCAGTTTCCTGGCTCTAGTAGAGTTGGTGGTCAGTCAGTGTCCTGGCTCTAGTAGAGTTGGTGGTCAGTCAGTTTCCTGGCTCTAGTAGAGTTGGTGGTCAGTCAGTGTCCTGGCTCTAGTAGAGTTGGTGGTTAGTCAGTTTCCTGGCTCTAGTAGAGTTGGTGGTCAGTCAGTTTCCTGGCTCTAGTAGAGTTGGTGGTCAGTCAGTGTCCTGGCTCTAGTAGAGTTGGTGGTCAGTCAGTTTCCTGGCTCTAGTAGAGTTGGTGGTCGGCCAGTTTCCTGGCTCTAGTAGAGTTGGTGGTTAGTCAGTTTCCTGGCTATAGTAGAGTTGGTGGTCGGTCAGTTTCCTGACTCTAGCAGAGTTGGTGGTCAGTCAGTTTCCTGACTCTAGTAGAGTTGGTGGTCGGTCGTTTTCCTGGCTTAAGTAGAGTTGGTGGTCGGTCATTTTCCTGGCTCTAGTAGAGTTGGTGGTCAGTCAGTTTCCTGGCTCTAGTAGAGTTGGTGGTCGGTCAGTTTCCTGGCTCTAGTAGAGTTGGTGGTTGGTCAGTTTCCTGGCTCTAGTAGAGTTGGTGGTTGGTCAGTTTCTTGGCTCTAGTAGAGTTGGTGGTTGGTCAGTTTCCTGGCTCTAGTAGAGTTGGAGGTGGGTCAGTTTCTTGGCTCTAGTAGAGTTGGTGGTCGGTCAGTTTCCTGGCTCTAGTAGAGTTGGCGGTCGGTCAGTTTCCTGGCTCTAGTAGAGTTGGTGGTCGGTCAGTTTCCTGACTCTAGTAGAGTTAGTGGTCGGTCAGTTTCCTGACTCTAGTAGAGTTAGTGGTCGGTCAGTTTCCTGACTTTAGTAGAGTTGGTGGTCGGCCAGTTTCCTGGCTCTAGTAGAGTTGGTGGTCGGTCAGTTTCCTGGCTCTAGTAGAGTTGGTGGTTGGTCAGTTTCCTGGCTCTAGTAGAGTTGGTGGTCGGTCAGTTTCCTGGCTCTAGTAGAGTTGGTGGTGGGTCAGTTTCTTGGCTCTAGTAGAGTTGGCGGTCGGTCAGTTTCCTGGCTCTAGTAGAGTTGGTGGTCGGCCAGTTTCCTGGCTCTAGTAGAGTTGGTGGTCGGTCAGTTTCCTGGCTCTAGTAGAGTTGGTGGTTGGTCAGTTTCCTGGCTCTAGTAGAGTTGGTGGTCGGTCAGTTTCCTGGCTCTAGTAGAGTTGGTGGTTTGTCATTTTCCTGGCCCTAGTAGAGTTGGTGGTCGGTCAGTTTCCTGGCTCTAGTAGAGTTGGTGGTCGGTCAGTTTCCTGGCTCTAGTAGAGTTGGTGGTCGGTCAGTTTCCTGGCTCTAGTAGAGTTGGTGGTCGGTCAGTTTCCTGGCTCTAGTAGAGTTGGTGGTCGGTCAGTTTCCTGGCTCTAGTAGAGTTGGTGGTCGGTCAGTTTCCTGGCTCTAGTAGAGTTGGTGGTCGGTCAGTTTCCTGGCTCTAGTAGAGTTGGTGGTCGGTCAGTTTTCTGACTCTAGTAGAGTTGGCTGTCGGTCAGTTTCCTGCCTCTAGTAGAGTTAGTGGTCGGTCAGTTTCCTGACTCTAGTAGAGTTAGTGGTCAGTCAGTGTCCTGGCTCCTGTAAAGTTGGCTGTCGGTCATTTTTTTGGCTCTAGTAGAGTTGGTGGTCGGTCAGTTTCCTGACTCTAGTAGAGTTGGTGGTCGGCCAGTTTCCTGGCTCTAGCAGAGTTGGTGGTCAGTCAGTGTCCTGGCTCTAGTAGAGTTGGTGGTCAGTCAGTTTCCTGGCTCTAGTAGAGTTGGTGGTCAGTCAGTGTCCTGGCTCTAGTAGAGTTGGTGGTTAGTCAATTTCCTGGCTCTAGTAGAGTTGGTGGTTAGTCAGTTTCCTGGCTATAGTAGAGTTGGTGGTCGGTCAGTTTCCTGACTCTAGCAGAGTTGGTGGTCAGTCAGTTTCCTGACTCTAGTAGAGTTGGTGGTCGGTCGTTTTCCTGGCTTAAGTAGAGTTGGTGGTCGGTCATTTTCCTGGCTCTAGTAGAGTTGGTGGTCAGTCAGTTTCCTGGCTCTAGTAGAGTTGGTGGTCGGTCAGTTTCCTGGCTCTAGTAGAGTTGGTGGTTGGTCAGTTTCCTGGCTCTAGTAGAGTTGGTGGTTGGTCAGTTTCCTGGCTCTAGTAGAGTTGGTGGTTGGTCAGTTTCCTGGCTCTAGTAGAGTTGGAGGTGGGTCAGTTTCTTGGCTCCAGTAGAGTTGGTGGTCGGTCAGTTTCCTGGCTCTAGTAGAGTTGGTGGTCGGTCAGTTTCCTGGCTCTAGTAGAGTTGGTGGTTGGTCAGTTTCCTGGCTCTAGTAGAGTTGGTGGTCGGTCAGTTTCCTGGCTCTAGTAGAGTTGGTGGTCGGTCAGTTTCCTGACTCTAGTAGAGTTAGTGGTCGGTCAGTTTCCTGACTCTAGTAGAGTTAGTGGTCGGTCAGTTTCCTGGCTCTAGTAGAGTTGGTGGTCGGCCAGTTTCCTGGCTCTAGTAGAGTTGGTGGTCGGCCAGTTTCCTGGCTCTAGTAGAGTTGGTGGTTAGTCAGTTTCCTGGCTCTAGTAGAGTTGGTGGTCGGCCAGTTTCCTGGCTCTAGTAGAGTTGGTGGTCGGTCAGTTTCCTGGCTCTAGTAGAGTTGGTGGTCGGTCAGTTTCCTGGCTCTAGTAGAGTTGGTGGTCGGTCAGTTTCCTGGCTCTAGTAGAGTTGGTGGTCGGTCAGTTTCCTGGCTCTAGTAGAGTTGGTGGTCGGTCAGTTTCCTGGCTCTAGTAGAGTTGGTGGTCGGTCAGTTTCCTGGCTCTAGTAGAGTTGGTGGTCGGTCAGTTTCCTGGCTCTAGTAGAGTTGGTGGTCGGTCAGTTTCCTTGGCTCTAGTAGAGTTGGTGGTCGGTCAGTTTCCTTGGCTCTAGTAGAGTTGGTGGTCGGTCAGTTTCCTGGCTCTAATAGAGTTGGTGGTCGGTCAGTTTCCTGGCTCTAGTAGAGTTGGTGGTCGGTCAGTTTCCTGGCTCTAGTAGAGTTGGTGGTCGGTCAGTTTCCTGGCTCTAGTAGAGTTGGTGGTCGGTCAGTTTCTTGGCTCTAGTAGAGTTGGTGGTCGGTCAGTTTCCTGGCTCTAGTAGAGTTGGTGGTCAGTCAGTTTCCTGGCTCTAGTAGAGTTGGTGGTCGGTCAGTTTCCTGGCTCTAGTAGAGTTGGTGGTCGGTCAGTTTCTTGGCTCTAGTAGAGTTGGTGGTCGGTCAGTTTCCTGGCTCTAATAGAGTTGGTGGTCGGTCAGTTTCCTGGCTCTAGTAGAGTTGGTGGTCAGTCAGTTTCCTGGCTCTAGTAGAGTTGGTGGTCGGTCAGTTTCCTGGCTCTAGTAGAGTTGGTGGTCAGTCAGTTTCCTGGCTCTAGTAGAGTTGGTGGTCGGTCAGTTTCCTGGCTCTAGTAGAGTTGGTGGTCGGCCAGTTTCCTGGCTCTAGTAGAGTTGGTGGTCGGTCAGTTTCCTGGCTCTAGTAGAGTTGGTGGTCGGCCAGTTTCCTGGCTCTAGTAGAGTTGGTGGTCGGTCAGTTTCCTGGCTCTAGTAGAGTTGGTGGTCGGTCAGTTTCTTGGCTCTAGTAGAGTTGGTGGTCAGTCAGTTTCCTGGCTCTAGTAGAGTTGGTGGTCGGTCAGTTTCTTGGCTCTAGTAGAGTTGGTGGTCGGTCAGTTTCCTGGCTCTAGTAGAGTTGGTGGTGGGTCAGTTTCTTGGCTCTAGTAGAGTTGGTGGTTGGTCAGTTTCCTGGCTCTAGTAGAGTTGGTGGTCGGTCAGTTTCCTGGCTCTAGTAGAGTTGGTGGTCGGTCAGTTTCTTGGCTCTAGTAGAGTTGGTGGTCGGTCAGTTCCCTGGCTCTAGTAGAGTTGGTGGTCGGTCAGTTTCCTGGCTCTAGTAGAGTTGGTGGTCGGTCAGTTTCCTGGCTCTAGTAGAGTTGGTGGTCGGTCAGTTTCCTGGCTCTAGTAGAGTTGGTGGTCGGTCAGTTTCCTGGCTCTAGCAGATTCGGTGGTCGGTCAGCTTGCTGCGTTACAAAATGCATTACTTCAATTCATATTAACACAAGTTAGGTGTATTCGGACTCTGCGTTGCCATCTATTGCCCAGCCATGGCACCCCAACACCCCAACCCAAAGTGAGAAGCGCCGATCCTCTCAAACTCATGATATTTCCATTTTTTCGTTTAGCAATTTAGCATTTGGTGGCGTTTTGCCACAATAACAAAGACACTTTTAGGTCATGTTATTACCAAAACAAAACGGCTGTACAAATTTACTTTTACTGTCACGGCACTCGAGGAAATTGTAAAAAAAAAAAAAAAATACAGCTACCGACAAAGAAGAGGCATAAAGGTGAAGCAAACATTGCTGTCTCATATTGACATGCCTTCATCATGTATCGGATCTGAGCGATCGTCCTTTTTTAAAGGGAAATAAACTTCAGACAGAAACAGTTTTTGTTGGTAAAACAAACAGAAGAAAGTTTATCATCAACACAAAATGTGATAAGGACCTTCTACCCCCCCCCCCCCTTCCCCTCCCCCACCACCTTCCACCCCGTGTGCGAGAAACGAGACAAACAACAACCTGCTGGACACCGGACTGCAGCATGAGGGTCATAAATATATATATTATATACAGAAAATACAGATTAATATGTGTACAGAACAGATAGAGCTTGTTTTATTTATTTTTTTCATTCATTTAATTATTGATCATATTATTTATATATGTATTTGTTTTTGTTTTTTTGTATTTTGTTTTATATTTTTAAATATTTTTTATTAATTAGTGTAATAATTTAGTTTCTCTATTGTATTATTTATTCATTTGTTTTGTTATATTTTTATTTATTTTATTATTGATTTTAATTTTATGTATTTGTTTTTATTTTTTTGTGTAATAATTTATATTTTTAAATATTTTTAATAATTAGTATAATCATTTTGTTTATCTATTGTTTTATTTATTCATTTGTTTTGTTATTTAATTCATCCATTTAATTATTGATCGTATTATTTATTTATGTATTTCTTGGTTTTCTTGTAATGTATTATTTTTTGTGTTTTTTTTTATGTGTTTTGTTTTATATTTTTAAATATTTTTTATTAATTAGTGTAATAATTTAGTTTCTCTGTTGTATTATTTATTCATTTGTTTTGTTATATTTTTATTTATTTAATTATTGATCATTTTATGTATTTTTTTTTGTAATGTATTATTTTTGTATTTTTTTTATGTTTTTAAATATTTTTATTAATTAGTATAATCATTTTGTTTATCTATTGTAATATTTATTCATTTGTTTTGTTATTTATTTCATTCATTTAATTATTGATCGTATTATTTATTTATGTATTTTTTGGTTTTCTTGTAATGTATTATTTTTGTGTTTTTTTTATATTTTTAAATATTTTTATTAATTAGTGTAATAATTTAGTTTCTCTGTTGTATTATTTATTCCTTTGTTTTGTTATATTTTTATTTATTTAATTATTGATCATTTTATGTATTTTTTTTTTGTAATGTATTATTTTTGTATTTTTTTATGTTTTTAAATATTTTTATTAATTAGTATAATCATTTTGTTTATCTATTGTAATATTTATTAATTTATTTTGGTATTTATTTCATTCATTTAATTATTGATCGTATTATTTATTTATGTATTTTTTGGTTTTCTTGTAATGTATTATTTTTGTGTTTTTTTTTGTTTTATAATTTTAAACATTTTTATTAATTAGTGTAATAATTTAGTTTCTCTGTTGTATTATTTATTCATTTGTTTTGTTATATTTTTATTTATTTATGAATTTAATTATTGATTTTAATTTTATGTATTTTTTTTGTTTTTTCAGTGTAATAATTTATATTTTTAAATATTTTTATTAATTAGTATAATCATTTTGTTTATCTATTGTATTATTTGTTTTGTTATTTATTTCATCCATTTAATTATTGATCGTATTATTTATTTATGTATTTTTTGGTTTTCTTGTAATGTATTATTTTTGTGTTTTTTTATGTATTTTGTTTTATATTTTTAAATATTTTTTATTAATTAATGTAATAATTTAGTTTCTCTGTTGTATTATTCATATATTTGTTTTGTTATATTTTTATTTATTTAATCATTGATCATTTCATGTATTTTTTTTTGTAATGTATTATTTTTGTATTTTTAAACATTTTTTTTATTAATTAGTATAACCATTGGGCCAGATTCAGGTACATTTGTGCATTATTGAACCGGTGTAGCGCACCGCCTTTACGTTAGACTGGCGCAATCACCCTATTCTCGTCGGTTTTACGCAGAAATTTGCGCCTGCGCAACGTTATTTCCGAGGCGTAAGGAGGAGTAATACAAATTATGAAGGACGTGGGCGTGTTACATTGAAATGAGCCGTGACCCCATGCAAATGAAGGGCCGGCCGGCTCGCGCATGCGCGCTTGAAGGAGACCATGGTCAGCTCCGCTGTGCGCATGCTCACAACTCGGGAGCGGCGCAATCAGTGAAATTGGAAGTGGACCCGGGGAACTTTATGAACTACGCAGACAGCATAAATAGACAGACACAAACGCACTTCCATTGCAAAAGTACATCCCTTTGTATCCCTCCCTCTACAGCAAGGTGCTTTTGTTTATTAGCGTTTGTTTGTTTGTTTGTTTGTGACGTGTCTTTGAGATATTTGGGGACTGTTTTGCAGAGTGATTTTTGTCTTTTATGTGTTTTCTTTGTTGTTATTTTGTTTAAATTATATTTTTGCTGGGCATTTTTTATTTTTGCTCGTCATTTATTTAATTTTTTTGGTTCTGTTTGTGTATGATTTTGGAATGTGGGGGTGATATTCCTGCGGGAAAAGGGGTGTCACCCTCATTTGTGGTGGAGAAGTGATCCCCAGGTCCGTGTGAATGGTGTATGAATGTACAGTGACATAATTGGAGCCTTGGTGTGGCGTTGCTGCTCACAAGTCCTGCATGGTGGGCTTGTGCCAATCCAATGTGATGAGGATGTGGGGTGTGTGTGATCTAGGGACCACAGTGGTGTGCATGCATGCATTCTCATTGTGCCATGATTAATGTGTGTGTTTAACGTGCAAAGATGCATAATGTGAGCTGGCATGAGATGGGGTCATGAGATGGGGTCAGGAGATGGGGTCCCAGTGCATATGCAGAGTCACCTTGAAGGGAAAAGACAGGAGGATGTTAGTCATGCATGTGCCCCTTGTGAGGTGTGCATCACGGGAGGGGATAGTCATGCCTGCCACCCATGTCACTCACCAACCAGCCAGCTGTCCCCATACATGTTCTGTTCGCAATCTGTGGGGATGGGGCTCTGATTGTATATGTAGCTGTCATGGGTGTCATGGGTGGTGTCATGTGTTGGGCTGCTGATGTCCTCCTGCAAGGTTGTGGTAATTCCACGATGGCATGAGGGGTGAATCTGAAGATGCGAGACACCTCAGAATCTCTCATGCCAAAGATGTCTATGCGTGTGTGATATATCAAGTGAAGAGTGAGGGGCTTGTATCAGATAAGAATATTGTATTAGATTAGATTAAATTGTAAAGTTTATATCAGCAAAAAAATCTCCCGTGCCCTCCTCCTTCTTTGCTCATCTAAAGTCAGTAGTATAGCTATGAGCATGGATGCCACTGGCATGTTGGCATACAGATTGTTGTGCAACACGTGTGACTGCTGAACTCCTCACTAACAGTGTTGCTTTCTCTGACATGTAGACGATTTTTCTCTTTTTAGACCAGCTTTTATGTGCTCTAATTTTAGACAGGACATTTTGCTGTTGCGCACACCGCGTCGCCTGCGCTGCCCCAACGTTCTTTGGTGGATCCCCGTAACTCCCTCATTAGCATATTTGAATAGTAAATCAATGGTGTGTCTAGCGCAGTTTTGCGCGGACGCATGCGCCTGTCTAACGAAATTACGCTGGACCAAAAAAAAAAAAGATTTCTTGCGTATCTCGTTTTGGGAATGCCGTGCATCGAAACGCACGCGCACATTTAGACTTACGCACGCGCATCTCCTGTTACGCCGGCGTAATCGCTCTGTGAATCTGGGCCCCTTTTGTTTATCTATTGTATTATTTATTCATTTGTTTTGTTGTTATATTTTTATTTATTTTATTTATTTAATAATTGATCATTTTATGTTTGTTTTTTTGTAATGTATTATTTTTGTATTGTTTCATATTTTTAAACATTTTTATTAATTAGTATAATCATTTTGTTTATCTATTGTATTATTTATTCATTTGTTGTGTTATATTTTTATTTATTTCATTCATTTAATTATTGATTGTATTATTATTATTTTTTCTTGTAATGTATTATTTTAGTGTTTTTTTTTTTTGCTGTAATAATTTAGTTTCTCTGTTGTATTATTTATTCATGTATTTATTTATTTATTCAATGGGTTTATTTGTCTGTTTTTTTTTTCTTTATTTTATACTTATTTTTTTTTATTATATATATATGTAATTTCATCCAGTTGTCACTATAAAAAATAAGCTTTTTTATTAGTCCGGTGACAAGTTTTGCGTCCTGTGGTCGAACGCTTTCTGTAAGCGCCGTCCCCCCGGGTGGCCCTTTGACATTAAAGTCACAATTTGTAAATAAACAAGCGTGACTGCGGTGCGGGTGACGGATAGAAGATTGTGACAGTTTTAGGTGGTTTTGGTGTTTGGACACAAACCCCGGGTGATACTTGGTGTTTACTGTACACAGGGAATGGCGTTTCCCCCGATCAGGTGACACATAGCTGGGATACCGGTCTACATACAGGTGAGATTCCAATACCGAACACTAGGGGGCACCGGCAGTCACGGGCTGTATAAAGACACAGATGGCCAGGGAGCGTCTTGTTTCCTACAAAAAGTTGGCTCACTCTTAAATTGTATATTAAGAATCATTTTTATATTTTGCTGAAGCATTGGGAACCTCGCCATTGTTCTTTTATTTATTTTTTGGGTGTCCTTCTGTACCCCTTGTCTGCTTTGCTTAAATCCTGACCCATTGGTAAGGTCCATCCATGTGTCCTTTGC
This sequence comes from Rana kukunoris, assembly GCA_029574335.1. Lineage (NCBI taxonomy): Eukaryota > Metazoa > Chordata > Amphibia > Anura > Ranidae > Rana > Rana kukunoris. The sequence continues at coordinate 540,072,670 of CM056051.1, read as the reverse complement.
CTTGGTGATGCCGGCCCTTTAACAGGATAATGGGCTTAATCAACACAAGGGCAATTGTCCTGTATGTACCTTCGATCTGCGCCGATCGGGGCAAAATCGAGTGTTATAAGGCTATCGACTCTGCAGGTCGAAAGTTATTCATTCGTTGAAATAGTGTGGTTCATATTATGGCCACTAGAGGGCGCTGACGGTAGCATTTACAGTATTTACTTGCCCATAGTTGTCAGCGCCATCTAGTGGACTGCATTCCGTTTAAAGCAGTATTTTCCTTTTCATTCATTTAAATAGTGTGGTCCCCATTTTGGCCACTAGATGGAGCTGTCAATAGCATTTATAGTATTTATATCCCATGGCTGTCAGCTCCATCTAGTGGCCACAATGTATTATTTTCCTTTTCATTCTTTGAAATAGAGAGATCCACATTATGGCCACTGGATGGAGCTGACAAAAGAATTTACTGTATTTACTCCCCACAGTTGGCAGCGCCATCTAGTGGCCATAGTGCAGTATTTTCCTTTTCATTCTTTGAAATAGAGAGATCCACATTTTCACCACTAGATGGAGCTGTCAATATAATTTATAGTATTTATATCCCATCTAGTGGTCATAATGAGGTATTTCCTTTTTTATTCTTTGAAAGAGAGTAGTTCACATTACGACCACTAGATGGAGCTGACAATAGCATTTACAGAAGTTACTTCCTATGGCTGTCAGCGCCATCTAGTGGCCATACTGCAGTGTTTTTCTTTTAATGTGTTTTTTCTTTTTTAATGAATTGAAATAGTGTGGTCCACGTTATGGCCACTAGATGGAGCTGACGCTGGCATGTACAGTATAGTATTTATATCCCATGGCTTTCAGTGCCATAATGAGGTATTTCCTTTTCGTTCTTTGAAATAGAGTGGTCCACATTACAGCCACTAGATGGAGCTGACTTTAGCAATTACAATATTTACTTCCCACGGCTGGCAGCGCCATCTAGTGGGAATAATGAGGTATTTCCTTGTAATGTGTTTTTTTCTTTTCAATAGCATATACAGTATTCACTTCCCATTGTTGTCAGCGCCATCTAGTGGCCATAACGCAGTATTTTTCTTTTTATTCTTTGAAATAGTGTGGTTCACATTTTGGCCACTAGATGGAGCTGACGTTGGCATTTACAGCATTTACTTCCCATTGTTGTCAGCGCCATCTAGTGGCCATAACGCAGTATTTTTCTTTTTATTCTTTGAAATAGTGTGGTTCACATTTTGGTCACTAGATGGAGCTGACAATAGCATTTATAGTATTTACTTCCCAGGCTTTCAGCTCCATCTGGTGGCCATAATGAGGTATTTCCTTTTTTATTCTTTGAAAGAGAGTAGTTCACATTACGACCACTAGATGGCGCTGACAATAGCATTTACAGTATTTACTTCCTATGGCTGTTAGCGCCATCTAGTGGCCATACTGCAGTATTTTCCTTTTAATGTGGTTTTTAGTTTTTATTCATTGAAATACAGTGGTCCACATTTTAGCCACTAGATGGAGCTGACGTTACTTAGCAATGACAGTATTTACTTCCCATGTCTGGCAGCGCCATCTAGTGGACATAATGCAGTATTTTCCTTTTCGTTTCTTTGAAATAGTGTGGTCCACATTTTGGCCACTAGATGGAGCAATTACAGTATTTGCTTCCCACGGCGGGCAGCGCCATCTAGTGGCAATAATGATGTATTTTTCTTTTAATGTGGTTTTTCTTTTTCATTCATTGAAATAGTGTGGTCCCCATTTTGGCCACTAGATGGAGCTGGCAGTATTTCCCATTGATGTCAGCGCCATCTTCATGAATTGAAATAGAGTGGTCCACATTATGGCCACTAGATGGAGCTGACTTTAGCAATTACAGTATTTACTTCCCACAGCTGCCGGCACCATCTAGCGGCCATAATGCAGTATTTCCTTTTCATTGTTTGAAATAGCGTTGTTCACATTATGGCCACTAGATGGCGCTGATGATAGCATTTACAGTAGTTACTGTCAGCTCCATCTAGTGGCCATACTGCAGTATTTTCCTTTTAATGTGGTTTTTCCTTTTTTAATGAATAGAAATAGTGTGATTCACATTTTGGCCACTAGATGGAGCTGACGTTGGCATTTACAATATTTACTTCCCATTGTTGTCAGCGCCATCTAGTGGCCATACTGCAGTATTTTCCTTTTTATTCTTTGAAATAGTGTGGTCCACATTTTGGCCACTAGATGGAGCTGACAATAGCATTTATAGGTTTTTTTTTCTTATCCAATGGCTTTCAGCGCCATCTAGTGGCCATAATGAGGTATTTCCTTCTCGTTCTTTGAAATAGAGTGATCCACATTTTGGCCACTAGATGGAGCAATTACAGTATTTGCTTCCCATGGCGGGCAGCGCCATCTAGTGGCAATAATGATGTATTTTTCTTATAATGTGGTTTTTCTTTTTCATTAATCGAAACAGTGTGGTCCACGTTATGGCCACTAGATGGAGCCGACGTTGGCAATTTACAGTATTTACTTCCCTTTCCTTTTAATTCTTTAAGAGAGTAAGATCCACATTTTGGCCACTAGATGGAGCTGTCAATATCATTTATAGTTTTTACTTCCCAGGCTTTCAGCTCCATCTGGTGGCCATAATAAGGTATTTCTTTCTTTATTCTTTGAAAGAGAGTAGTTCACATTACGACCACTAGATGGCGCTGACAATAGCATTTACTTCCTATGGCTGTTAGCGCCATCTAGTGGCCATAGTGCAGTATTTTCCTTTTAATGTGTTTTTTAGTTTTTATTCATTGAAATACAGTGGTCCACATTTTGGCCACTAGATGGAGGTGACGTTGGCAATTACAGTAGTTACTTCCCATTTTTGTCAGCTGCATCTAGTGGCCATAATGCAGTATTTTCCTTTTCATTCTTTGAAAGTCGAGAGGTCTACATTCTGGCCACTAGATGGCGCTGATGATAGCATTTACAGTATTTACTTCCCATAGCTATCAGCTCCATCTAGTGGCCATAGTGCCGTATTTTCCTTTTAATGTGTTTTTTCTTTTTTAATAAATTGAAATAGTGTGGTCCACATTATGGCTACTAGATGGAGCTGACGGTAGCATTATAGTATTTATATCCCATGGCTTTCAGTGCCATCTAGTGGCCATAATGAGGTATTTCCTTTTCGTTCTTTGAAATAGAGTGGTCCACATTACAGCCACTAGATGGAGCTGACTATAGCAATTACAGTATTTTCTTCCCATGGCTGTCAGCGCCATCTAGTGGCCAAAATGCGGTATTTTCCTTTTCATTCATTGAAAGCGAGAGGTCTACTTTCTGGCCACTAGATGGAGGTGACGTTAGCATTTACAGTATTCACTTCCCACAGTTGGCAGCGCCATCTAGTGGACATATGTGGTATTTTCCTTTTCGTTCTTTGAAATAGAGTGGTCCACATTACGGCCACTAGATGGAGCTGACTTTAGCAATTACAATATTTACTTCCCACGGCTGTGAGCACCATCTAGTGGAAATAATGCAGTATTTCCTTGTAATGTGTTTTTTTTTCTTTTCAATAGCATTTACAGTATTCATTTCCCATGGCTGTCAGCGCCATCTAGTGGCCGTAATGCAGTGTTTTCCTTTTCATTCTTTGAAAGAGAGTGATCCACATTTTGGCCACTAGATGGAGCTGACGTTGGCATTTACAGTATTTACTTCCCATTGTTGTCAGCGCCATCTAGTGGCCATAACGCAGTATTTTCCTTTTTATTCTTTGAAAGAGTGTGGTCCACATTTTGGCCACTAGATGAAGCTGTCAATAGCATTTTTTAGTATTTATATCCCATGGCTGTCAGCTCCATCTAGTGGCCATAACGCAGTATTTTCCTTTTCATCCTTTGAAATAGAGTGATCCACATTACAGCCACTAGATGGAGCTGACTTTAGCAATTACAGTATTTACTTCCTATGGCTGTCAGCACCATCTAGTGGCCATAGTGCAGTATTTTCCTTTTAATGTGTTGTTTCCTTTTTTTAATGAATTGAAACAGTGTGGTCCACGTTATGGCCATTAGATGGAGCTGACTTTAGCATTTACAGTATTGACTTTCCACGGCTGGCAGCTCCATCTAGTGGCCATAATGCGGTATTTTCCTTTTCATTATTTGAAAGAGAGTCATCCGCATTATGGGCACTAGATGGAGCTGTCAATAGCATTTATAGTATTTATATTCCATGGTTTTCAGCTCCATCTAGTGGCCATAATGCAGTATTTTCCTTTTCATTCATTTAAATAGAATAGAGCAGTCCACATTTTGGCCGCTAGGTGGAGCTGACATTAGCAATCGCAGTGTATACTTCCTATGGCCGTCAGCTCCATCTAGTGGCCGTACTGCGGTGTGTTTTCCTGCTTTACTCTATCCCAATCACATTAGATTGCCCCCCCCCCTCCCCCCCCCACTGGCAGGGAAGGAATGTACATACAGGTACACGGTTGAATTATATTATATATTACATGTGCTGCTTTATTATTGCACTGCAGAGAGTCGCAGGGGGCCGCTGCCCATAGACTTGAATGACGTGTCACTCGGACCGCTGAAGAATGTCTTCTCAGGAGGGTGTGGCGGGGTGTACCTGCTGTTCACCGGACATCCTCTGGATACTATCAAGGTGAGACTGCTAGGATGGGGGGGGGGGGATGCGGGGGTCTGTGGAAGGAGGGGAAGGGTCCTGTGTAATGATGGGGTTAGTATGGGGAGAGGGTCCTGATGAGGGTAGTATGGGGGAGGGGGTCCTGTGTAATGATGGGGTTAGTATGGGAGAGGGTCCTGATGAGGGTAGTATGGGAGAAGGGGGTCCTGTGTAATGATGAGGCTGGTATGGGGGTGGGGTGGTCCTGTGCAATGATGGGGTATCATGGGGGGGAGGGGTCCTGTGTAATAATGAAGGTAGTATGGGGGAGGAGTCCTGTGCAATGATGGGGGTAGTATGGGGGGTACTGTGTAATACTGGGAGTAGTTTGAGGGAGGGGGTCCCGTGTAATAATGGGGGTAGTGTGAGGGATGGGGTCCTGTGATGATTGGGTTAGTATTGGGAGAGGGTCCTGTGTGAGGATGGGGTAGTGTGAGGGAGGTGGTATGTAGAACAGTGTCCAGAGGTCAGTAGGATGTAGGGCAGTGTACAGAGGTCAGTAGTATGTAGGGCAGTGTACAGAGGTCAGTAGGATGTAGGGCAGAGTACAGAGGTCAGTAGGATGTAGGGCAGTGTACAGAGGTCAGTAGGATGTAGGGCAGTGTACAGAGGTCAGTAGGATGTAGGGCAGTGTACAGAGGTCAGTAAGATGTAGGGCAGTGTACAGAGGTCAGTAGGATGTAGGGCAGTGTACAGAGGTCAGTAAGATGTAGGGCAGTGTACAGAATTCAGTAGGATGTAGGGTAGTGTACAGAGGTCAGTAGTATGTAGGGCAGTGTACAGAGGTCAGTAGGATGTAGGGTAGTGTACAGAGGTCAGTAGGATGTAGGGCAGTGTACAGAGGTCAGTAGTTTGTAGGGCAGTGTCCAGAAGTCAGTAGTATGTAGGGCAGTGTACAGAGGTCAGTAGGATGTAGGGCAGAGTACAGAGGTCAGTAGGATGTAGGGCAGTGTACAGAGGTCAGTAGGATGTAAGGCAGTGTACAGAGGTCAGTAGGATGTAGGGCAGTGTACAGAGGTCAGTAAGATGTAGGGCAGTGTACAGAGGTCAGTAGTATGTAGGGTAGTGTCCAGAGGTCAGTAGGATGTAGGGCAGTGTACAGAGGTCAGTAGTATGTAGGGCAGTGTACAGAGGTCAGTAGGATGTAGTGCAGTGTACAGAGGTCAGTAGGATGCAGGGCAGTGCACAGAGGTCAGTAGGATGTAGGGCAGAGTACAGAGGTCAGTAGGATGTAGGGCAGTGTACAGAGGTCAGTAGGATGTAGGGCAGTGTACAGAGGTCAGTAGGATGTAAGGCAGTGTACAGAGGTCAGTAGGATGTAGGGCAGTGTACAGAGGTCAGTAAGATGTAGGGCAGTGTACAGCGGTCAGTAGGATGTAGTGCAGTGTACAGAGGTCAGTAGTATGTAGGGCAGAGTACAGAGGTCAGTAAGATGTAGGGCAGTGTACAGAATTCAGTAGGATGTAGGGCAGTGTACAGAGGTCAGTAGGATGTAGTGCAGTGTACAGAGGTCAGTAGTATGTAGGGTAGTGTCCAGAGGTCAGTAGGATGTAGGGCAGTGTACAGAGGTCAGTAGTATGTAGGGCAGTGTACAGAGGTCAGTAGGATGTAGTGCAGTGTACAGAGGTCAGTAGGATGCAGGGCAGTGCACAGAGGTCAGTAGGATGTAGGGCAGAGTACAGAGGTCAGTAGGATGTAGGGCAGTGTACAGAGGTCAGTAGGATGTAAGGCAGTGTACAGAGGTCAGTAGGATGTAGGGCAGTGTACAGAGGTCAGTAAGATGTAGGGCAGTGTACAGCGGTCAGTAGGATGTAGTGCAGTGTACAGAGGTCAGTAAGAGTAGGGCAGTGTAGCGGTGTAGGAGGGCAGTGTACAGAGGTCAGTAGTATGTAGGGCAGTGTACAGAGGTCAGTAGTATGTAGTGCAGTGTACAGAGGTCAGTAGTATGTAGTGCAGTGTACAGAGGTCAGTAGGATGTAGTGCAGTGTACAGAGGTCAGTAGGATGTAGGGCAGTGCACAGAGGTCAGTAGGATGTAGTGCAGTGTACAGAGGTCAGTAGTATGTAGTGCAGTGTACAGAGGTCAGTAGGATGTAGGGCAGTGTACAGAGGTCAGTAGGATGTAGGGCAGTGTACAGAGGTCAGTAGTATGTAGGGCAGTGTACAGAGGTCAGTAGTATGTAGGGCAGTGTACAGAGGTCAGTAGTATGTAGGGCAGTGTACAGAGGTCAGTAGTATGTAGTGCAGTGTACAGAGGTCAGTAGGATGTAGTGCAGTGTACAGAGGTCAGTTGTCAGTGATTAGAAATAGACCAGTACTGTGTGATTGCAAAAAGAGGAATCCAAACAGATCTAGGTAAAAGGGTGATTTATTTAAGAAGAGGGGGTAACACCCCACCACCTTCAGCCAGCACAGTGCAACAAACAACAGATCCACAGTGACACAAATAACACAAAAGACAATATCTACAGAAAGGGAAATACCGGAATCGTAAACAGGCCAGGCCGAGGTCATACACGGGGAATCAGGAAGTAGCTGCGGACGGGGAATGAATAGGAAGGGAAAGTCCAGGAGAGGGATCAGGTCAGGATGGATCAGGACGGATCAGGATGGATCAGGACGGATCAGGACGGATCAGGATGGATCAGGAGGGATCAGGAGGGATCAGGAGGGATCAGGAGGGACACAGCAGGTACAGGGTCCAGATAACAGGTACAGGGTCCAGATAACAGGTACAGGGTCCAGGTAACAGGCACAGGGTCCAGGTAACAGGCACAGGGTCGGTTTGATAGACGGATACCAAGGCAAGTTCTGTTTGAACCTGCCGGGTATATATAGGGCGTGTTAATTGTGTTCAGGTCACACCTGAACGTAGCAAGGGCCAGGTGCTCCACACTGCCAAGGTCCATCCGCTGGTGGAGATCAGTACTGCGTCCCAAAGGTGATATACCAGCAGGGGGAAGTTCCCCTGACAGCTCTGAACTGCCAGGAGACCCCTGCTGGTGGGACGCAGCACTGCAAGAAAGAATATAAATAGCACCAGCGGATGGAACCTTTCCTGACAGTACCCCCCCTCAAAGGAGCGGCCTCCGGACGCTCTAACTATCCGTTGCCGGGAAGAGTCCAGGGTGACTAACTGGGCAATGGGAGGCTCCGGGTCATCGAGCTGGGCAGCAGGCTCCGGGTCATCGAGCTGGGCGACAGGCTCCGGGTCATCGAGCTGGGCAGCAGGCTCCGGGTCATCGAGCTGGGCAGCAGGCTCCGGGTCATCGAGCTGGGAAGCAGGCTCCGGGTCATCGAGCTGGGAAGCAGGCTCCGGGTCATCGAGCTGGGAAGCAGGCTCCGGGTCATCGAGCTGGGAAGCAGGCTCCGGGTCATCGAGCTGGGAAGCAGGCTCCGGGTCATCGAGCTGGGAAGCAGGCTCCGGGTCATCGAGCTGGGCAGCAGGCTCCGGGTCATCGAGCTGGGCAGCAGGCTCCGGGTCATCGAGCTGGGCAGCAGGCTCCGGGTCATCGAGCTGGGCAGCAGGCTCCGGGTCATCGAGCTGGGCAGCAGGCTCCGGGTCATCGAGCTGGGCAGCAGGCTCATCGAGCTGGGCAGCAGGCTCCGGGTCATCGAGCTGGGCAGCAGGTTCCGGGTCATCGAGCTGGGCAGCAGACTGAAAGTCATCAACCTGGAAGTCATCAACCTGGGCGGCAGACTGGAAGTCATCAACCTGGGCGGCAGACTGGAAGTCATCAACCTGGGCAGCAGACGGGAAGTCATCAACCTGGGCAGCAGACTGGAAGTCATCAACCTGGGCGGCATCAACCTGGAAGTCATCAACCTGGGCGGCAGACTGGAAGTCATCAACCTGGGCGGCAGACTGGAAGTCATCAACCTGGGCAGCAGACTGGAAGCCATCAACCTGGGCAGCAGACGGGAAGTCATCAACCTGGGCAGCAGACTGGAAGTCATCAACATGGGCGGCAAACTGGAAGTCATCAAGCTGGGCAGCAGACTGGAAGTCATCAACCTGGGCAGCAGACGGGAAGTCATCAACCTGGGCAGCAGACGGGAAGTCATCAACCTGGGCGGCAGACTGGAAGTCATCAACCTGGGCGGCAGACTGGAAGTCATCAACCTGGGCGGCAGACTGGAAGTCATCAACCTGGGCAGCAGACTGGAAGCCATCAACCTGGGCAGCAGACGGGAAGTCATCAACCTGGGCAGCAGACTGGAAGTCATCAACCTGGGCGGCATCAACCTGGAAGTCATCAACCTGGGCAGCAGACTGGAAGTCATCAACCTGGGCAGCAGACTGGAAGTCATCAAGCTGGGCAGCGGACTGGAAGTCATCAAGCTGGGCAGCGGACTGGAAGTCATCAGGCTGGGCAGCGGACTGGAAGTCATCAGGATGGGCAGCGGACTGGAAGTCATCAAGCTGGGCAGCGGACTGGAAGTCATCAAGCTGGGCAGCGGACTGGAAGTCATCAAGCTGGGCAGCGGACTGGAAGTCATCAAGCTGGGCAGCGGACTGGAAGTCATCAGGCTGGGCAGCGGACTGGAAGTCATCAGGCTGGGCAGCAGACTGGAAGTCATCAGGCTGGGCAGCGGACTGGAAGTCATCAGGCTGGGCAGCGGACTGGTAGTCATCAGGCTGGGCGGCGGACTGGAAGTCATCAAGCTGGGCGGCGGACTGGAAGTCATCAAGCTGGGCAGCGGACTGGAAGTCATCAAGCTGGGCAGCGGACTGGAAGTCATCAAGCTGGGCAGCGGACTGGAAGTCATCAAGCTGGGCAGCGGACTGGAAGTCATCAAGCTGGGCAGCGGACTGGAAGTCATCAAGCTGGGCAGCGGACTGGAAGTCATCAAGCTGGGCAGCGGACTGGAAGTCATCAAGCTGGGCAGCGGACTGGAAGTCATCAAGCTGGGCAGCGGACTGGAAGTCATCAAGCTGGGCAGCGGACTGGAAGTCATCAAGCTGGGCAGCGGACTGGAAGTCATCAGGCTGGGCAGCGGACTGGAAGTCATCAGGCTGGGCAGCGGACTGGAAGTCATCAGGCTGGGCAGCGGACTGGAAGTCATCAGGCTGGGCAGCGGACTGGTAGTCATCAGGCTGGGCGGCGGACTGGAAGTCATCAAGCTGGGCGGCGGACTGGAAGTCATCAAGCTGGGCAGCGGACTGGAAGTCATCAAGCTGGGCAGCGGACTGGAAGTCATCAAGCTGGGCAGCGGACTGGAAGTCATCAAGCTGGGCAGCGGACTGGAAGTCATCAAGCTGGGCAGCGGACTGGAAGTCATCAAGCTGGGCAGCGGACTGGAAGTCATCAAGCTGGGCAGCGGACTGGAAGTCATCAAGCTGGGCAGCGGACTGGAAGTCATCAGGCTGGGCAGCGGACTGGAAGTCATCAGGCTGGGCAGCGGACTGGAAAGCTGGCACAGGAACACCAGGGTGGCAGGCTGGCACAGGAACACCAGGGTGGCAGGCTGGCACAGGAACACCAGGGTGGCAGGCTGGCACAGGAACACCAGGGTGGCAGGCTGGCACAGGAACACCAGGGTGGCAAGCTGGCACAGGAACATCAGGGTGGTAAGCTGGCACAGGAACACCAGGGTGGCAAGCTGGCACAGGAACACCAGGGTGGCAAGCTGGCACAGGAACACCAGGGTGGCAAGCTGGCACAGGAACAGATGGCACTGGAACGGGTTGCGCAGAGGGCACTGGGACAGGTTGAGCAGAGGGCACTGGGACAGGCTGGGTAACTGGCACGATGGTATGGGTTGGGAAGTACTTCCGTTTCTTTTTCGATTTAGACACTGCAGGTTTACTAACAGATGTGATGTATGACGAGGATGGAATAAAGTAGGAGGAAGGATTGGAATATGGCAGAGACACAGGGATGGTGACTGGAGGAGGTTTTTGTGGAGGAGTTACAGGTGGATTAAAGGCAGGGTAGGTACAACAAGTAGAGACTGGGTAATAATACTTGGTAGGAAGCGGAATTAACTGGGCTATAGCTGAGGTTGTCATTGGCAATGGACGGCTAGATCCTTGGGAAGGTAAATGGTTAATGGCAGGGCTGGGATGCAGTGGCTTGGCTGGGATCAGGAGATCTGACCATGCCTGCAGCACAGGTTGAACAAAGGCTGGTTCACACACACCTTGTTTAATCAAGGACTGCACTGAACTAATGCATTCAGATAACTTCTGCTGGGAACAAGAGCAATAGTGTTCATCAAAGGAGGCTGGATCATCCTCCATCAACCATACCAGGGATTCAACTTGGTCAGGACTGAAGGGGGGAGAGAAGTCGTCACCACCATCAGGAATAACACACGGAGCCAATTCAACACATAACTGAATCAGTGAGTGAATATCGTCAAAAGACATATAGCCCCGATCCACCAAAGAATGAGCTGATCGGATGGTTTCCATCAGCTGATCCCTTGTCCACCCCTCAAAAACCTGGCGACAATACTCCCTATCCTCCTCAGCCAGTAGGGAAAAGTAACAGATTTCATTGAAATCCATGCTTCAGAAAAACGCACAACAACGGGGTGGTTCCTTAAATGCAAGCACGTCTGGTCTAGGATGGCCTTGGTATACTGTCAGTGATTAGAAATAGACCAGTACTGTGTGATTGCAAAAAGAGGAATCCAAACAGATCTAGGTAAAAGGGTGATTTATTTAAGAAGAGGGGGTAACACCCCACCACCTTCAGCCAGCACAGTGCAACAAACAACAGATCCACAGTGACACAAATAACACAAAAGACAATATCTACAGAAAGGGAAATACCGGAATCGTAAACAGGCCAGGCCGAGGTCATACACGGGGAATCAGGAAGTAGCTGCGGACGGGGAATGAATAGGAAGGGAAAGTCCAGGAGAGGGATCAGGTCAGGATGGATCAGGACGGATCAGGATGGATCAGGACGGATCAGGACGGATCAGGATGGATCAGGAGGGATCAGGAGGGATCAGGAGGGATCAGGAGGGATCAGGAGGGATCAGGAGGGATCAGGAGGGACACAGCAGGTACAGGGTCCAGATAACAGGTACAGGGTCCAGATAACAGGTACAGGGTCCAGGTAACAGGCACAGGGTCGGTTTGATAGACGGATACCAAGGCAAGTTCTGTTTGAACCTGCCGGGTATATATAGGGCGTGTTAATTGTGTTCAGGTCACACCTGAACGTAGCAAGGGCCAGGTGCTCCACACTGCCAAGGTCCATCCGCTGGTGGAGATCAGTACTGCGTCCCAAAGGTGATATACCAGCAGGGGGAAGTTCCCCTGACAGCTCTGAACTGCCAGGAGACCCCTGCTGGTGGGACGCAGCACTGCAAGAAAGAATATAAATAGCACCAGCGGATGGAACCTTTCCTGACATCAGTAGGATGTAGGGCAGTGCACAGAGGTCAGTAGGATGTAGTGCAGTGTACAGAGGTCAGTAGGATGTAGTGCAGTGTACAGAGGTCAGTAGGATGTAGGGCAGTGCACAGAGGTCAGTAGGATGTAGTGCAGTGTACAGAGGTCAGTAGTATGTAGTGCAGTGTACAGAGGTCAGTAGGATGTAGGGCAGTGTACAGAGGTCAGTAGGATGTAGGGCAGTGTACAGAGGTCAGTAAGATGTAGGGCAGTGTACAGCGGTCAGTAGGATGTAGTGCAGTGTACAGAGGTCAGTAGTATGTAGGGCAGTGTACAGAGGTCAGTAGTATGTAGGGCAGTGTACAGAGGTCAGTAGTATGTAGTGCAGTGTACAGAGGTCAGTAGGATGTAGTGCAGTGTACAGAGGTCAGTAGGATGTAGGGCAGTGCACAGAGGTCAGTAGGATGTAGGGCAGTGTACAGAGGTCAGTAGGATGTAGTGCAGTGTACAGAGGTCAGTAGGATGTAGGGCAGTGTAAAGAGGTCAGTAGGATGTAGTGCAGTGTACAGAGGTCAGTAGGATGTAGGGCAGTGTAAAGAGGTCAGTAGGATGTAGTGCAGTGTACAGAGATCAGTAGGATGCAGGGCAGTGTACAGAGGTCAGTAGGATGTAGGGCAGAGTACAGAGGTCAGTAAGATGTAGGGAAGTGTACAGAATTCAGTAGGATGTAGGGTAGTGTACAGAGGTCAGTAGTATGTGGGGTAGTGTCCAGAGGTCAGTAGGATGTAGGGCAGTGTACAGAGGTCAGTAGTATGTAGGGCAGTGTACAGAGGTCAGTAGGATGTAGTGCAGTGTACAGAGGTCAGTAGGATGCAGGGCAGTGCACAGAGGTCAGTAGGATGTAGGGCAGAGTACAGAGGTCAGTAGGATGTAGGGCAGTGTACAGAGGTCAGTAGGATGTAGGGCAGTGTACAGAGGTCAGTAGGATGTAGGGCAGTGTACAGAGGTCAGTAAGATGTAGGGCAGTGTACAGAGGTCAGTAGGATGTAGGGCAGTGTACAGAGGTCAGTAAGATGTAGGGCAGTGTACAGAATTCAGTAGGATGTAGGGTAGTGTACAGAGGTCAGTAGTATGTAGGGCAGTAGGATGTAGGGCAGTGTACAGAGGTCAGTAGGATGTAGTGCAGTGTACAGAGGTCAGTAGTATGTAGTGCAGTGTACAGAGGTCAGTAGTATGTAGTGGAGTACAGAGGTCAGTAGGATGTAGTGCAGTGTACAGAGGTCAGTAGTTTGTAGGGCAGTGTCCAGAAGTCAGTAGTATGTAGGGCAGTGTACAGAGGTCAGTAGGATGTAGTGCAGTGTACAGAGGTCAGTAGGATGCAGGGCAGTGCACAGAGGTCAGTAGGATGTAGGGCAGTGTACAGAGGTCAGTAGGATGTAGGGCAGAGTACAGAGGTCAGTAAGATGTAGGGCAGTGTACAGAATTCAGTAGGATGTAGGGCAGTGTACAGAGGTCAGTAGGATGTAGTGCAGTGTACAGAGGTCAGTAGTATGTAGGGTAGTGTCCAGAGGTCAGTAGGATGTAGGGCAGTGTACAGAGGTCAGTAGTATGTAGGGCAGTGTACAGAGGTCAGTAGGATGTAGTGCAGTGTACAGAGGTCAGTAGGATGCAGGGCAGTGCACAGAGGTCAGTAGGATGTAGGGCAGAGTACAGAGGTCAGTAAGATGTAGGGCAGTGTACAGAATTCAGTAGGATGTAGGGTAGTGTACAGAGGTCAGCAGTATGTAGGGTAGTGTCCAGAGGTCAGTAGGATGTAGGGTAGTGTACAGAGGTCAGTAGGATGTAGGGTAGTGTACAGAGGTCAGTAGGATGTAGGGCAGTGTGCAGAGGTCAGTAGGATGTAGGGTAGAGTAAAGAGGTCAGTAGGATGTAGGGTAGTGTACAGAGGTCAGAAGTATGTAGGGCAGAGTACAGAGGCATTTTTACTTGAGGCATTCTAGACTCGAAAAATAAAATCACAAAGACTTTTTGTCAGGGTTATATCTGTAAAACTCTATTTTATTCCTTATCTTGGTACAACATTCTTCCACATTTCTTTTTTTTTGTTTAAGTTTGTTTTTGGCCCTACGCGTTTCATATTCGTTCTCGAGAAACATAAGAATATGATAGAACAAAATAATTCTACTAACAAAAAATAATAAAAAAAAAAAATTATTTCTGTTCATTTTAACATCCCAATACTTTACCACAGACACAAATATATTTAACTGTAAGAATATAAATAAATAATAATAATAAAAAACAAAAATGAATTTAGTACATTCTTGAATTCTGATGAGTTAAATGGGCTTTAAAAATGGCGATTTACCTTATATATATATATATATTTTCTTTTTCTTTTAAACAAATTAATAAAATGAATAAATTGTTTAAATACATTCAGAATAAATGATTTTTTTTCTGATGTTAATCCAAGGTGCTTGATAATAAATACATTCTTTAATGTAATTAGAACAAAAAAACAAAAAACAAAAAAACTAGAGATTAAAAATAATAATAACTAGTGATAAAAAATAAACTAGTGATTAAAAAATAATAACTAGTGATAAAAAAAATAACTAGTGATTTAAAAAAAAAAAAACGGAAATATAAATAAATAAATAATTAAATAAGTAAATAATAATCTAAGGAAGTGACTTTCTAAAGGAGTAACTTCTGAGGAAACAAAGATGGAAGAAATGCTGGTAGCAAAAAAAAAAAAAAAAATGAGAAGACAGAAGAGAGAAAGGGGGGGGGGCAGGGAAGTGAATAAAATCACTCATTCAAAAGAAAAAAAAATGTGTTTTAAAAAATTTGGTTTGAATTGTTAGGCAATAAAGCACAGGCCACAAGATTCAGAAGAAAAATCCATCTAGTATCTACCTCTAAGAAAATATCCATGCTATGAAAATGCTCCATAATGCACTTGAAATATATACTTGTTGTTAAACAAATATTAATAAATATTCATAAGAACTTAATACATATGTAAAAAAAAAAAAAAAATGTAAAAAGTTGCCGCTTTCTAAAAAAAAAAAGAAGGGGGAAGTGAATAAATATATCAATTTTAATGACCCCTTTTCCTGTTTAAGACCATATATTAAATTTTATTAAAAAGCATGAGTAATAATTATAATAATAATAATAGTATGACAACATAGTAAAAAAAAAACATACATTCCCTTCATAGCAAACTGCCAAAACCAGAAACATGAACCCATTTTTACAAAAATAATATAAAAAACAAATAAATAGAAAAGCAAACATTAAACCAACTTCACAAATCAAGTACACCAAAAGGAAAACAAAACCCATTTCACAAAAATGAAAAAAAACAAACAAATAAACAACAAAATAAATATATAATAAAGGAAGCATGAAACCGACTTCACAAAAATAAAGCAAAAAAAAAAATATATATATATATTAAAAAAAGGAAACATGTAACCAATTTCTCAAACATAAAATAAAAAAAAATATACAGTATATATAAAAAGGAAACATGAAACCAAATTCACAAAAAAAAAAAATAACATAAAATATAAATAAATGGAAACACAAAACCAATTTCACAAAAAAATAAATAAAATATATGGTGATATAAAAAATGGACTTAAATTAAAAAGTAACCTCTAATTATAACACTAGAATAACATTGAAGCTACAATCATTACAATCTCATAGTCCTTTCCAGTGTCCTCCTATATACAAAAATGTTTATATACATGAATAAATAATTGATTTTTTGTTTATTTTTTGTTACAGCTCAGAAAAGGAATTCCTCTATAAAGTGTGATTTAATAGGTCGTATGTCTTCCTGGGTACCCTTTACCTTGGGTGGACAATGCTACTGAAAAATGCAGGATTTGTCCTATAACTGAATTGTTTTTTTATTTATTTTTTAAGTGTTTTTGAGTCTGAATTTTATATTATATTATCTATTAGGAATGGGATATTTACGAAAAATTATGGGGTCAGAAATTATATTTCTGATGGGATAATATAGTTGCACACACACACTGGCACATATGTACACACACTCACACAGACGCACATACATGGGTCAATTTTATAAAAATAATATAATTCAGTATTTCAATTTCAAAAGAATTTTGCCAAAATTTTACAGAAATTAAAAATTTAAATAAAAAATTTCCTAAATGTTATCAACACTTCGCCCTCTGGATGCAGGTCATGAGAACTAAAGTCGCAACAGCTAAGGTCAATGGCAAAAGCTAATTTTGAAGGGAAAATTGTATATTTTTTTTTGGTCCAGGTTTTTATTCTATATATATATATATTTTTTTTTAACAATTTTTTGCAGTATGTGAGGCACACCAATCCATTGTCCCTTCATTGCTGAGACATTTTACCCAATTTCTATAGACAAAACAATAGGCTCTAATTGGAGCTGTTGAATGATCAAAGGAGGGATCCCTTTCCCTAATTATAGGACTTTGTATGAAGCTTCACTTAGAGAGAGACAGTCAGAAAGCAAGCAGCAACTGCTGGGAATTCCTATTGGATAGAGCTCAGTACATTCTTTAAAGGTTGTATCATGAAAACTCCCTGAATTAAGTGGAAGATCCTTGCAATTCTACTTTCAATTTTTATTATATCAGAAAAAAACTTGCCTTTTTTCTAAATAAAGATTAAAAATTAAATAAACATTAAAAATCAATAAAAGAAAAAAAATGCCTTCCCTAATAAAATAAAATGTTGTCTACCTTTAAAGCCTAATTCTACTTTCAAATTTTTTATACCCCCCAAAAAAATGCTTAAAATTGCCTTTTTTTCTAAATAAAGATTTTTGTGCAGAAAAAAAGAAACATTAAAAATCAATAAAAGAAAAAAAATTGGATTCCCATATTTACTTTCATTTTTATTTTATTTTTTTGCAGGAAAAAAAATGCCTTCCCTAACATTGCCTTAGAATCAAAGAATAGTTTATAAACTTGCAAAAAATGTAATATATATATATATATATATATATATATATATATATATATATATATATATATATATATAATGCAAAAAATAAATAAAAAATGCCTTAAAATTAAAGAATAGTTTATAAACTTCCAATCTTAGATTGGAAGTTTATAAACTATTTTTTAATTTTAAGGCAATGTTAGGAAATGTATTTTTTTTGTACAGGAAAAAAAAAACATTAAAAATCAATAAAAGAAAAAAAATTATATAGATTCCCATATTTACTTTCATTTTTTTTTTTTAGCAGGAAAAAAAATGCCTTTCCTAACATTGCCTTAAAATTAAAAAATAGTTTATAAACTTGCAAAAAATGTAATATATATATATATATATATATATATTTAAAATGCAAAAATAAAATAAAAAATGCCTTAAAATTAAAAAATAGTTTATAAACTTCCAATCTTAGATTGGAAGTTTATAAACAATTTTTTAATTTTAAGGCAATGTTAGGAAATGTATTTTTTTTTTTTTGTACAGGGAAAAAAAAACATTAAAAATCAATAAAAGAAAAAAAATTATATAGATTCCCATATTTACTTTCATTTTTTTTTTTTAGCAGGAAAAAAAAATGCCTTTCCTAACATTGCCTTAAAATTAAAGAATAGTTTATAAACTTGCAAAAAATGTGATATATATAAAATAAACAAAAATGCCTTTCCTAAGATTGGAAGTTTATAAACTATTTTTTAATTTTAAGGCAATGTTAGGAAATGTATTTTTTTTGTACAGGAAAAAAAAAACATTAAAAATCAATAAAAGAAAAATAATTATATAGATTCCCATATTTACTTTCATTTTTTTTTTTTAGCAGGAAAAAAAAATGCCTTTCCTAACATTGCCTTAAAATTAAAGAATAGTTTATAAACTTGCAAAAAATGTAATATATATATATATATATATATATATATATATATATATATATATATATATATATATATATATATATATATATATAATGCAAAAATAAAATAAAAAATGCCTTAAAATAAAAAAATAGTTTATAAACTTCCAATCTTAGATTGGAAGTTTATAAACAATTTTTTAATTTTAAGGCAATGTTAGGAAATGTATTTTTTTTTTTGTACAGGGAAAAAAACCCATTAAAAATCAATAAAAGAAAAAAAATTATATAGATTCCCATATTTACTTTCATTTTTTTTTTTTTTTTTAGCAGGAAAAAAAAATGCCTTTCCTAACATTGCCTTAAAATTAAAGAATAGTTTATAAACTTGCAAAAAATGTGATATATATAAAATAAACAAAAATGCCTTTCCTAAGATTGGAAGTTTATAAACTATTTTTTAATTTTAAGGCAATGTTAGGAAATGTATTTTTTTTGTACAGGAAAAAAAACCCATTAAAAATCAATAAAAGAAAAAAAATTATATAGATTCCCATATTTACTTTCATTTTTTTTTTTTTAGCAGGAAAAAAAAATGCCTTTCCTAACATTGCCTTAAAATTAAAGAATAGTTTATAAACTTGCAAAAAATGTAATATATATATATAAAATGCAAAAAAAAATAAAAAATGTAAACAAAAAGGTAAACAACATTTTTTTTTTTAATTTTATAAATATTAAATGTTTGCAAGTTTATAAACTATTCTTTAATAAAATGAACTTCCTAGTTTTTTAGGATTTTTTAGCCTAATGCTACTACTTTTTCAGTAGAAAAAAAATGCCTTGTCAAAAATTGCCATATTCCCCAAAAAATAAAATAAAAATGTTTAGAAGCTTGAAAACATCAAAAAAAAAATTCTTACTTTGCCCCCGGCCCTGTCCTCTGAAGAACTGCCCAGCGCTAGAGGTGAGGCTCAGAGAAAACAGACCATGTGCATCGCGTGATGTGGGGGGTCGTCAGGGAAGGACTGTAGGGAGGGGGGGCCAAGCCCCGTACCTGGAGCCACCACCCCATCCAATAAGGTGCCAGTAGAGCCTTTGCTTTGACCCTGGTTTCACTTTGTTACTAAGGACCCGACTTTGGGGTCAAGCCCTGCCCCTGGAGCCACCACCTCATCAACTAATGAGGCAGTAGAGCCCTTGCCTTGATCCTGTTTTCACTTTGTTACTAAGGACTCGACTTTGGGGGTCAAGCCCTGCCCCTGGAGCCACCACCTCATCCAATAATGGGGCAGCAGAGCCCTTGCCATGACCCTGGTTTCACTTTGTTACTAAGGACTCGACTTTGGGAGTCAAGCCCTGCCCCTGGAGCCACCACCTCATCCAATAATGGGGCAGCAGAGCCCTTGCCATGACCCTGGTTTCACTTTGTTACTAAGGATTCGACTTTGGGGGTCAAGCCATGCCCCTGGAGCCACCACTTCATATACTAATGGGGCAGTAGAGCCTTTTACTTTGACCCTGGTTTTCACTTTGTTACTAAGGACCCGACTTTGGGATCAAGCCCTGTCCCTGGAGCCACCACCTCATTCACTAATGGGGCAATAGAGCCCTTGCTTTGACCCTGGTTTCACTTTGTTAATATGGACTTGACTTTGGGGTCAAGTCCTGCCCCTGGAGCCACCACCTCATCCACGAATGGGGCAGTAGATCCCTTGCCTTGACCCTGGTTTCACTTTGTTACTAAAGGACTCGACTTTTGGGTCAAGCCCTGCCACTAGAGCTACCACCCCTTCCAATAATGGGGCCAGTAGAGCCCTTACTTTGACCCTAGCATCATTTTTTTTTACCAAGGACTTGACTTTGGGATGAAGCCCTGCCCCTGAACCTACCACCCCATCCAATAATGAGGCAAATAGAGCATTTGCTTTGACCCTGGTTTGATTTTGGGGTCAAGCCCTGCCACTAGTACTACCAGCCCATCCACTAATGGGGCCAGTAGAGCCCATGTTTTGACCCTAGTTTCACTTCTTTAGTAAGGAATTGACTTTGGGGGTCAAGCCCTGCCCCTGGAGCCAACACCTCATCCGATAATGGGACCAGTAGGGCCTTTGCCTTGACCCCGTTTTCACTTTGTTAGTAAGGACTTGACTTTGGGGTCAAGCCCTGCCCCTGGAGCCACCACCTCATCTTTTAATGGAGCAGTAGAGCCGTTGCCTTGACCCTGGTTTCACTTTGTTACTAAGGACTCGACTTTGGGGGTCAAGCCCTGCCCCTGGAGCCACCACTCCATCTACTAATGGGGCAGTAGAGCCCCTATTTTGACCCTGGCTTAACTTTGATACTAAAGACTTGACTTTTGGGGTCAAGTCCTGCCCCTGGACCTACCTCCCCATCAATAAGGTGCCTACATCTAAGCCTCAACCATCAGCCCGCCCAAAAGGCAACACCACACTCATTTGGCAAGGGGGTCAGAAGGCAAAAGGTAAAATAAGGCAAAATTCTACAAAATGAAATGCTGATTTTTATAAACAGACCCCTGTGGCCTACATACACACGGTGGTTTCCTATAGGTCTCTGGGGGGAGAGAGGGGGGGGGGGGGGGTATTAATCTTTAAAGTTGATATTTTATCCTAAGAGAGGGTTACAGAGTGTGATTGCTTAGTGTAGCAATTCTGATATTAAATGTTCTCTTTGGACGGAAAGACCACACTACCCCGTTATCTATGGAGGGAGAGTGAATAGGGCGTTGTACCGGGTAGTGCCTCCTGCTGGTTTAGCCCTTGACCGGATTTGCAGGGTCTCTTTTCTGTCCGAAGTGACTCTAGAGCGGTGGTTGTGTGGTGTATCTCTGGGAGGAGCCTCTTGGCTTGGATTTCCACAGTCCATCTCACATGACTTTGGAGGACCTGCTTGGGACCCGGACCCTCACCATGCCTTGAGGAGCCTAAACCCCCTCATTGACTTGCACCACTCCCATCGTCCAATTTTGCAGAAGACATTTCTTGTCCTGGTGTGAAATTCCACTCTCATCTTTTGGATGTTCTGTCTGCCTGCCCCGCACGCTGCCTTGGCATCTGCAGAGCGCCTCGTCTCTTTCCTCTCTTAACCGTATTTCCCTGTAGACCGTCACTCCCATTGCGCCCTCTTTTCCTCATGCCCTCTTGCCACAGGGTGTCGGCCAGCGCCCCCCTGGGTGTAGAGAGGGTGAGGTGGCTGCAGTCAGATAGCAGTGTCCCACAGCACAGCCTGTTGCCGATGGCACGGCGGGGTCCCGCCTTTGCGGCCCTCCGATCCCCGACGCCAGCTTGGCAGGATGGGCAGGCTTTCCTGCTTGCAGAGGCCCCGCTCAGACCGCGGCTGGCGAGATTTGATCTCGTGACACAGGAACCTTTTCCTCTCGATGACCTCTTGCAGCTTCCCATCGCGTTCACGGCCTCCGGGGACCACGTTGGGGGTAGGGGACAGGACGGCCTGGTAGAAGGAAAGAGACATAATCAGGGTCCACCCATGCACCTTCTCTCAGATGTATGTTAGGGGTTTACTCAAGCTTAGAGCAAGGGTGTCAGGGAAGTAACCAGAATCAATCAGTATCGCCGTTTCCCTGCACGCATGCACAGAGGAACGGCGCTTCCGCGAACACACGTGCTCGGCCCAACAAAATGGCGTATGCGCATGCGCACTAGCACACGCATAACGTGAGTCCCTGTCTGGCCTATAAAAGCTGCTTCATTCCACAGACAAAACACTGGTTTATCTCTCAACTTCCTGTGTACTTGTTCTTGCTTCCTGCCTGTTGCGACCCGGATTGACCTTGACCTGCTCTGATCTCCTCCTGGACCTGACCCATGGCTTGCTTTACGGACTCTGCGGTTTTCCTCAGTGTTTGACCCTCAGCCTGTTCTTGGATTTGCCTCCAGTCTCCTGTGCCTTGACCCTCAGCTTGTTCCCTGATTTGCCTTTAGTCCCCTGTGTTTGACCCTCAGCCTGCTTACAGACTTGTCGCCTGTGTTTGACCCTCGGCCTGTCCTGGACTCTGTCTTCCTGTTACCCTGTTGGGTCCCAGTACCTGCCAGCTCTTGTACGGTTAACAAGCCCCTCGGTGACCTTCACGCAAGACCTGCCCAACCTGCTGGTAGCTTGTGCCTCTTTGTGCGATTCGCCCCCGGGACCATCTCTAGGGGTTGGGGCGCAATTAAGTCGCAAGAGTGAACCGCTCTCCGCGTCTCTAACCTCGGTGAGTAGCTCTCTGACAAAAGGGTCTCTAACTTCCTAAACTAATGGTCAGTTTACTGCCCTTCAGACTTTAGAGGGGCCGGACTATGCCCAGTGGGAGTAGAAGATGCCCCAGCATCAATGGGAGTAAACCATGCCTCAGGCTTGGTGGTCAGTAGGAGTAAATAAATGACATGCTTGTGGTCAATAGGAGTAGAATAAGTGCCCCATCGTTGGTATTCTCGGGAGGCATAGTGGCCCATCGTTTGTCTCAGTAGTAGGAATAGTGGTCAATCGTTTATATCTGTGGGAGGAATAGCGCCCCATTGTTGGTGCCAGCCAATAGTACCATCATTGGTATTAGTGGGAGACATAGTAGCCACATTGTTGGTGTCAGTGGGGTGAATAGTGGTCAATCAACTATATTTATAGGAGGATTAGTGCCCCTTCATTGGTATCAGTAGGAGGTATAGTTCCCCCTATGTTGGTGTCAAATACACCATGTCTTCCTCTGACACCAACACGGGACACTATTCCTCCTACTGACACCAGCATTAGTGACACCATCTTGGGGCACTATTCCACGATCATCGTTGGTGTCAGTAGGAGAAATAGTGGTCAGTCATTTATATCCGTGGAAGGAATAGTGCCCCATCATTGGTGTCAGCCAATAGTACCGTCATTGTTATTAGTGGGAGACATAGTAGCCCCATCGTTGGTGTCAGTGGGATGAATAGTGGTCAATCACTTATATCTGTAGGAAGATTAGTTCCCCCTTCATTGGTATCAGTAGGAGGTATAGTTCCCCCTATGTTGGTGTCAGAGTCACCATTTCTTCCTCTGACACCAACATGGGGCACTCACTATTCCTCCTACTGCGACCAACAATAAAGACACCATTTTCTCCACTGACACCAACTTGGGGCACTATTCCACCAACTGTCGTTAGTGTCAGTAGGAGGAATAGTGTCTCATCGTTGGTGCCAGCCAACAGTACCATCATTGGTATTAGTGGGAGACATACAATAGAAGTCCCATCATTGGTGTCAGTGCGATGAATAGTGGTTAATCACTTATATCTGTAGAAGGATTAGTGCCCCTTTACTGATATCA